>JAZHFQ010000314.1:0-1200000 GCA_038387885.1 Spodoptera picta
AAGTCAAAAGTTGTGAAGTATAAATTAAAGAAATTATTACCAGCACTTGTGGTGTCATTTCCAAAAGGGTCTACCGGAGCGCCGTACTAACAGAACGCAAATTTAATTTTGACAAACAGCAAAAAATATATCCGAAATTGTGCTAAAGCAACAGTACCTATATTTAAGCTATTTTATAAAGAGTTAGGTACGAACTGTAGTTTATCTACTCAATTTAATTTTAGGTAATAATGCAACCCACAGCAATGTCCACAGATTGCCATAAAATATAATGGAAACAAAACTTGATTAGGAAATCGCTAGAGATCTAGGTTTAGGTTAGGTATTAATGTAGGTTTAAATGTAGAAAGTACCTAAATAAATATAACGTAATCGAGCATAGTACGTTGTACAGATTTTGCTCACCACTCAGTCCCCAACACGCTCCCCAGGGTTGATACTGAAGAGATACGACGGCTATGGGGTGGGGGTGGGTTGGGGTAGTCTACCCTCACCGCATGGGGTGTATTCGACCCCACCACACCACCCTTTGTGAGTAGCACTAGGGTAGAATCAACCGAAGTATTATTATTACGTCACAGCAACGTTAACAGTTTTTGGGAGATTTTAATAACTAGTTGCGTCGCTTCGTTAGTCGATTTAGGGACGATTTTACAATCATTACTTACTTTTCAACTGTAGAATAAAATTGACATTCGACAGTTTTTAGTGGAAGAATTATCAAATATAGCCTCGGTTAAAATAATTTATATATTTTTGCATACAAACGATAGAACCTATGTAGGTAGTAAGAATATGTTTTTATCGTCATCTTCATTTAAACTAATTAATTAATATAAAAAATAATAACTTAAAGGATTCCTTGGGTTTTTTTTCCATACATTCATTTCGGTTAATCGCGGTGGTTTTTTTTTCATACTTTATAGGTCGACGTTTGACCACCATCTCGCCTGATGGTAAGCGATTGATTCCCCTTAGTCCTTTCTATCACCGTACCACAACAAGACAATCGACAAAGCGTCACCGATTTATGGTAGATGTCCCATCCACTCACACAAAGTGCTTCGCTTCAAGCTTCCTTGTGCAAAGTGGTAATTTGCCACAGTCTGTTTTCTGAAGGGTATACCTACCTGGGTGTCTTCAAGGCCCGATTGAATAGGTCGCTTGTGCTCCATCATAGACCCCATCATCGCTTATCACCAGGCGAGATAGTGGTCAAAGGTCCGTCCATTAAATATAAACAAAAAACACTTATAAAAACGACATGGCACAAAAACATCAGTCGAAAACTTAGTAAAACTGTGTTTTTTTATAATAAGGGACGCGATCTCTCTCTGGCATCCTTTTGTTACGATTTTTGTCCCTGTTTTTTTTTAAAGTTCCATCGCCAGGGGGTAAAACGGGATCCTATTTTTAGTAATGCGGGGTGCTTGCACATCTGTGGCGCCTGGCTAACACGCCGTGCCCCTCGCAAAATGCATGGTGGATGTATCATGATTTTTTTTGTATAAAAATGATTTTTACATAAATGTTGTAAGTGCGTTTACAAAAATACAAGTTCACATGATACCCACATGCACCCGAAACAACAGATTTGTTTCGTGTGGGAATCTTCCCATAATACATTACGGTTCAGTGTTTAAACTTTGCTCCATGGTTTAAAGTCAGACGAATATTATATCGATATAGATCATGGCCTTTAGCCAAACGCCACTTTAGCGCTTGTCTACCGAGAGAGTAGAAAACTAAATGTATCGGGATGACACTGACAAGTGTCAAAATTTACGTCAATCCCATAAAATTTAGTTTTCTTTTCTACAAGTAGACACGCGCTAAATGACATTTGGCTACACAACAAATTACACAAATAAACAACTTAGGTAGTTTTATGAAGGTTTTTATTTAAAACTTGTATATACCGATATTAAATACATAGAATTGTGCTTTCATAGTACAATAAGCGTAATAACAGATGAGAGAATAAATATGTTCGATGCTCGAGTTACGTACGATTAATCCATATTCCAATTACATCTTCAATCATTAAGTAAAAATTACTATAATACCATAACATAATATCACGTCTTTCATCACCGAAGGGGTAGGCAGAGGTGCACATTACGGCACTTAATGACCCTGTAAAACGTAACACCCACGTTTCACTACTTATGTTATGAGTCCCATGTAATAGAGGGTGAGCTTATTGCCATATACCGGGCACAATTGCCACCTGCCTACCCCTTCGAGAATAAAAAGGTGTAACATCACGCCATGTTATGTTATGTAAAGTTTCGTTCTCTCCAGAAATGAAACTTATGATTTTAAAAATTCTATTTTATACATGTCACAACACAGTTGTACGATTAAATCACACATCACAACCTGATTTAACCAATAAATCCACTATAACGAAATTCCACGAAATTTCACATACAAATATAGTTTCTAAACATCGAGTAGACAGTGGTCACCGGCGACAGCTCGGGGATTTAAAATCACTGTAAATACCTCATGGCTAGGAGTACTGAGTACTAGAGATAAAAGTGGCTTATAGCTACGTGAAATAGTTCACGTAGCTATAAGCCACTTTTATCTCTGAAACTACTGGACCTATGTCCAGTAGTTTCAGAGCTTATTACGTACAAACAAATAAATCTTTATTTTTTATTAGCTGTTGCCCACGACTTTGTCAATTTAGGACATAGCTTTTTTTATTTCAATTTTCCAAAACAAAAGTACTTACCTACCTATCTGCCAATAAAATTATCGTCAAAATCGGTCCAGCCATTCCAGAGATTAAAATTGTTATTTTGGTATATGGATCGTATGTATATTCAATATGCAATATGCATGTAGTAAAAAGCGGTTATTTTAATATTACAAACAGGCAATCCAATTTATTCATAGTACAGATTTGCGTATTATGACATTAATACGGTAGTTGACAGGTATCCAAATTCAATACTTTTATTGAAATGTCAAGAACGATACTTTTTCTATGAATTTTGTATTGGATCGCAACTTATGACGTCATCATATTTCCGCGTCAAATAGCATACTTATTTCCTTAAAATTATCGAGAAAAAAATCTAAAAGTAAGTAAATTGTCAAATCAATGGATGAGAGTATGATTATTTTTTAATTGTGTATTGCATTGAAAAGTTAAAACAATTTATTTTAAACCTAGGAAACTAGCCAATTGTGATTGTAGACGAACCTACGACTAAGAAGATAAACTTAGTGTTAGGTAACATTCTTTCTAATCCACCCGATTTCACCAACCGCTCTCAAATTTTAAAACAACACTTAAGCAAAGATAAGTGTCACTTAACGACATTTGCAACGTATAAGTGACACCTAAGGTGTTAATTTCGGAGCTCTTTCATGCTAAGCAACCCTCAAGGTAAGAGATAATTTGAGGATTTTTTTTTTGGGGGGGGAAAATCATCGAATGACTACTCCCGCCTGGGTGGTGAGGCGGGAGGGAGTGTCAGACTCTTACTGACTAAAAACCACCGCGTTCCTTCTCCTGCACGTCGAGCCGGAGCCCCGGTAACCCGTTAGGTTCTCAGCGACATAATTTGGGGATAAACAGTAAAAACAGCCATGATTATGAAACGTTCGATACTACATATTAACACTCAAGCACTCTAAATAATTAGCTTCATATTCCTTATACGTTTTCCCATCAATGGTTCTGTTCGAGGAGATGTATTTCTTCATAGAGTTCTCTGACCAGAGCTGAAGGTTCTCCTGTCCTAGGTCCAAGGTCTTGACCGTCTTCTGCAACGCTACCAGGTTATCGTTGATACGTTTTTTAATTCTATCTATTGTGTTGTTCTCTTCTTCCGTTTCTGATGAGATATCTGCAAATTAATAATTTTTTTAATGATGTCTGATATTTTGATTAAAAATCATTTGATTTTGGGTGAGAGATCGCAAGCATGATTACCGAGGAACGTGCCTCGGGTTCAAAAACCTAGATCGGGCGCAATATAATTCAGTATTTTGAAAAATTCTCAGCAATAGCATAAAGATTGACATTTTCTTGGTATTTTTTTTAAGGGGGAAAATCATCGAATGACTGCTCCCGCCTGGGTGAGGCGGGAGGGAGTGTCAGACTCTTACTGACTAAAAACCACCCCGTTCCATCTCCTGCACGTCGAGCCGTAACCCGTTAGGTTCTCCGCAACATGTTCTTACGTCAGTATTGTAGCCCTTTTTACATGCAATCGTACCATTGAGACTGGTAACAAACTACGTTTAAAAAAACCAACTTCAACCCCTTCTTTATTTTTAAGTCTTATTTAATATACTGAAACCTAAGTTTATCAAACTTTTCTGAAAAAGGATCAAACTCGGTTCAGCCATTTGCGAGACCATCGCGCACAAACATAACATACATAAGGGTCAAATTGAGAACCTAATTTTTTTAGAAGTCGCTTAAAAATGGAAGTAAATTTGAATGTGACACTCTGTATTTCCCTCTCTAGTTCTCTTTCTCTATGTTTGGGGATTCAAAAACGAAGTAATATTACAAAAATCACTTACCAATAGAAACATCCCGTCTCAAAGAACTGTCAAGAACTTTCACCAACGCTTCCATTTCATTCTTCTTCTGCACCGTCATTATGATCCTCTGTAGATTGCGTGACAGACTGACTGAGGGGCAGACGAGCGAACACGTGGTGTCATCACGTTGCCAACTTGCATGTAGGCGGTCAAGTGATGACTGGAGCGTCTCAAATATCCACACTTTTTCGCCGCTGTAATAAAAATATTTTATTAATATACAAACTAGAATTATTTTGAGTTTTTGTGTATTTAAAGCTAATGGCCGTTTGACCAAACCTTTCTAAATTTTATAGAACCCGAGTGACATTTAATGACATTCTTGTTTTTTTGTTGTTGTTGTTGTTGACATTTGTTGTTTTCACCGATTTATAAGAGACACCTAACAGCGCTAGTACTGTTAAGTTGCATCTGTAGCCTTGTAGCACCTAAACTAACCCGTTACTAGTAGTTTAGATGCAACGTCACGCGAAGTAACTATTAGTTAAGAGATGGTTTAGGGGTGTTTGGTCCACCAAACACCCCTAAACATTCGTGGCAGTGTCCACACTGCCACGAATGTCGTAATATAATGTTTTCGATATTTCATCAGCAGGTAAGATAGTGGCCAAACGTCGGCCCATCAATTATAAAACAAAAAAAAATCTTTGAAGTATCCTCGTGAACTACCTAAAGACCTAAGATACTTTTTCAAGGGAGAAAAATCATCCAATGACTTCTCCTGCCCCGGGTTAGGCGAGAGGGAATGTCAGACTCTTACTGACTAAATACCATCTGTGCCTACTCCTGCTTTGAACCGGAGCCCTAGTGACCCGTTAAGTCGTTCACAGTTCCAGCAGTAAACACGCTTGAGGTGTCGAGTGGGGAAATCCTAGTGGACCACATATTTAATCGGGAACTATTGCATTCTCAGTTCTTATTTAAAGTTTTTTTGTCACTGTTACATAGTTAGGACAAGCTTAAGGCTGATTTTTCAATCATCGCTTAATTGTGAACTGTAGAATAAAATTGACATTTGACAGTTTTCAGTGTGGAAGAATTGTCAAGTATTCAAAGTTATTCCACAGTTTACCCTGTTGAAATATCGTACCCTGAATTTGTTCATATAAAATTAGTCTCTAAACGTGGGAAATAAGGTCTATAATGTAGTTATTGGAGAGCTGTCACCGGTGACCGCTTGGGGATTGAGCAGTATTTATCTGGCGTTGGTATAATCTGCCATTAGTATTGTAAACTTACTTGTCCAGCACCAATTTTCTATTATTTTCAAGCTTGAACTTCTTCAAGTACACCTTCAGCTCATCAGTGAAAGTCGGATTTGTATTTTCTGGAAAAGAAAATAACTATTTAGCAAACACTTTTCTAGATCTTCTATAATTATGTTCCTAAAAGTGACATTGAATTTACTCCCCCGCCCCCCCAGTCTCCTCAATCCCCGAATCCCACACAATCCTTAAATTCCCAATCCCCAAAAGGCCAGTAATGCACTTATAACACCACTGGTGTTCCAGGTGTCCATGGGCGACGCCGATTGCTTACCATCAGGTGATCCGACGGATTCAGTGATTGGGGAAGGAACCATGGCCCTCCAACCGCAATTTGCGTCTCCTAAACGGATGAACATATTTTGGTACAATTTTAAACAGTTATACTGTGTTACCTGCGGCATCATATGAGCAGTTCTCCGAAGTATCAAGATCCATGCTTAAATTGACTTTATTCCTATTTCTGTCTCTCCTCTCTTCGTAAAAACGTCGTAATGTTGATATTGACTCTTGCGGCAGGGATAACTGACCTGGATAATTAAATATTTTTATTTAAATTAAGTAATAAGTAAGCTTATTGCATAGTTGTATAAAACAGGGTGTGGAATGCGGAGGGTGAACAGAAACTGGTAAATTTATCTAATATCTTCACCCCTCTTCGGTACCTATTCACCCCCTTCTGCATCGACTGATCTCCTCTTATGTATCTATTCCCCCTCTTCCGCATCAATTCACCCGTATTCTGAATCTATTCACCCCCTCTTCTGTATCTCTTCACACCCTCTTCTGTATCTATTCACACCCTCTTCTGCATCTATTCACCTCCTGTTCCACAGAACAGGAACGCTTTTATTCACCCCTCTGCTGCATGTATTCACCCCTATTCTGCATCTATTCACCCCATCTTCTGCATCTATTCACCACCTCTACTGTATCTATTTACACCTTTTCTGCATTAGGTACCCCCTTTTCTGAATCTATTCACCCCCTCTTCTGTGTCTATTCACACCTTTTTCTGCATCTATTTACGCTCTCTACTGTATCTATTCACCCTTAGAATACTATTCACGATTGAGTTGTTTTGTGTACACGTTCAGTTTGCTTGACTATAAATGCTTAGCTGTTCAATGGCTGCCGTGTTTTTGGTCATCAGATGACGCAATTAAGATGTAGCGTTAATGTAGGCTTTTCCGTCTAATCACTGTAACTGTGTGTTGTTAAATGGGTTTTAAAAAAATTCTCAGTAGTAGCACGGAGTCTGGAAATGTGTCCGGTATATGGCAATAGGCTCACCCCCTATTACATGGGACTCATAACATAAATAATGAAAAGTGGGTGTTACATTATACAGTGGCATTAAGTGTACTCAGCCTACCCCTTCAGGGGTAAAACGCGTGATATTATGTTAATTAATTTACTACGTACCTCCGAACCTGTCGCCCTGGTATGTGTCAGAGTGGAAGCTATTGAACACAGAGGTCAGACATTCCCTCACGTTATTTATTTTGCGCTCTGTTACTGCTAGTGATGTAATCAGACGTTTTAGCTCATCTCGTTTCGATTCCTGTAGAGGTTGGACAATGTTAGTGGATATTAAACTTATGTACACAGCACTAGTCGATCACTATCTCTTATAATACAGATTTCCCTAGTGTAAGAGCCAGGGTTTACATTAACTAAAATCGCGGGTTACTCACGTGATTTGAGTTCTACTTGTTTCGAACCTGCGTAGTGAGCTGCGCGACGTCCCCGCGACCGCGTACGCTGCTCATAAGGAAGAACCCCTCTGTGGTTCGAAACTAGTAGAGCTTTTCTCAGTATATTCAAGACGTGAGTCACCCGCGATTTTAGTTAATTTAATATGTCTCACTATAGTTATTATAAAAACAGGGTTTACACTGTCTGCGCATTTGATTTATGTCCTTTAGTCTAGATTTTCAGTCATGTATTTATATCTAAGTAGGTTTAATAGTAAATACACTATTATTATTATTATGTATGTCTTTACCATTCACGGGACCACAGGGTCCCGGTCATTTGGGAGGCGTACGAGGGGCCGAAGCCAACTGCGCAGACGCCCTTTAGACAACTTTAATCTAAATGTCATGGAGACACAAACCGGCGACTATCCCTGTATGCACTATGGAAATGCACCCAAGGACAGTCCCCGGTTAGTGTAGGACTATTGTGAATAATGGAAAAAAAAAGGTAGGGCTATGGATGGGTTGCTGTGGACTGAGAAATTGGGAACTATGGATAACTATGACACCTGCCGAAACAATGTAATTATTACACGTAAAAATGGCAGGCGGAGACTCGCCAACTCACCGACCGGGCCCCGGGAATGGTTGCTAGATATAGCAACATAGGGGCAACGAGAATGTGAGTGGCTGAAGGGTTAAGAAACTACCACCGCTTTCTACTCAGATCATCTGCTCCAGCCGAAGCCTCCTGCATCCCTGGCCCACTCGCGACTTACGAATAGTTTCTTACCCTCCGAGCAGGATCACTGCTCTCGCGACTCCACTCTGGACGGCCAATGAAGGCAAGCCAGAGGTGGGAGACCTGTTCCTTGTCATTGTTCACTCCAGCCAGCCAATTAAGGCAAGCCGGAGAAGAAGGAACGGTAACTTCTCCCTGGAGCACTCGGGATGATGGTAGCCCGCGGGATCGCTAATGCCCGTCACCTCACCTCAAGGTGCCCTGCGGGCTTTATTATTATTATTATTGTGTAGTTGTAGGTTCAGAATAAAATATAGGCAATGACTGTTCCCGTTACCGCGTGGTTCCATCCATAGCTCTTATTACGTAATATTTTATAGCTTATGACTTTCCTCGATAAATGCACTATCCAACGCAAAAAGTATGATTCAATTTGAATGAGTAGTTTTGGACAGAACTAAATATTTAGCTTTATAACATTTATTTAAGGAGGGAAAATCATCGAATGACCTCTCCCGCCTGGGTGAGGCGGGAGGGAGTGTCAGACTCTTACTGACTAAAAACCACCCCGTTCCTACTCCTGCACGTCGAGTCGGAGCCCCGGCAACCCGTTAAGTTCTCTGCGACAGTTTTATAATATTAGCATAGACATTGTAGACTAGAGCTGAAGCCTTCAAAAATTTTTGAAACCCAAAAAAAAATACAGTATGACGAAACCCATTAGAAAAGGTCACACACTTCCCGATCTCGAATCGACCGTAATTTATTTTTCCTTTCATTTTTATCATATTCCCAAATTTTTTAATAGGTTTCATCCTACTCTAATTTTTTTTTGTTTCAAAAGTTATCGACCCTATGGTATATTAGATTTAGTATACTTACAATAGCTTTATCAATAGCCAGTATATGCCTGGCGGCCTGCGTGTCGGGCGCGCCCCCGGCGGCGTGGAACAGGCCGGCGCGTGACGTCACGGCGTGGTGCAGCGCGCGCAGGCCGTCCACGCGGGCCTGCGCGCGCGCACGCTCGCAGCGCACCACCAGCAGCTCACACGCCTCGCCTGCCAGGGAGTCCTGGATACCACAAGTTTCAAAATATATTCTTAACAATGTTTTAGCAAATGTGCAAAACCATGTTGCAATTTACTTTAACTCGTACACAATCACCTGATATAAATTTTTAAAATTTGTTCATACTAAAGTAGTCTCTAAACATCGGAAATAAGGTCTATAATGGAGTCAGTGGAGAGTGGTCACCGGCGACTACTGGGGATTAAACTGTCAACGTATGATCATTAGGCTGCCTGTCCCTTGACGCGGAGAGGGGCAGCGAAGCAGAGCTAACGAGTATTGCGGAGCGGAGTTACCGACTGTGTCTGTCCATTGACGCAGAGCGAGGCAGCGGTGCGGAGCCAGCGAGTATTTCTGAGCTAAGTACTATACTATCCTAATATCCCATACCCCCGCCTAGCTATTTCTTCGTTTCTACGCTCCGCTGCCCCTCTCCGCGGAGATATTGATAAAACCTTTCCCTTTTAAACGTTTAGAAAACTAATTGATATTTGAATTTGAGTGGTTGTGACAACAAAGAGTACCTAAGTATATCCTATTCTTTCGGGATTTAATGGGCATTTCATTATGATTTTTCTAATAAGTATTCAAATTAATACTGATAGACGTTTAAGCCTTCTTTTATTGTAATTGAATTTTGATTTAACCTTCCCCATATGCTAACCTTATTAGAAACACCAACATATTTACAGGGAAATAGCACCGAGATGAAGCTGAGGTAGAACGTACTTACATTAATCTGTGTGAGTGAGTCGGCTAGTTTCTTCTGCGTCCTCTTGGTGTGTACTTTGTTCTTCACGGAGTTGAGCGCTAGCGAGCAGTGCAGGGACGCCGTGTGGGACAGCACCCATTGAGGAGTTATCCTGGAATACGAACAGTTACTCATCATAGTCGTGGTGGCTCGGAGGTTTCAGACGCCTGCTTCTCACGAATGAGAAGCAGGCATAAATTTATTTGCGAGTATACATGCGCGAAAGTGACTTGCGGCTAACTCGGAAACCGTACTGTACCTTTTTCGCTTCATCATCAGTCATCAATCTTTGGTGACTTTTTGTGATTATCTCTGTCTACCCCATGGGTGACCGGCGTGAAGTTATGTATGTATGTATGACCAGTACGAACCTGTTCCCGCCAGTAGTACGGCCGGCGGCGGGGGCGGCGAGGGCGGCAGTGAGCGCGGCGCGACGCGAACATAGTTGGGGCCACAGAGCTCCGCCACATTTCACCAGAGACGATATCTGTTCCTCTGTACACCAATACACAGACACATTGTTAAGTGGTGTATTCGTTAAAAAAGACAACACATTTGGGATTTTATCTAGTGGATGATTTCAATTATTACTTAAGAAACAGCTTCTTCACTGGAGGAACAGTCTCTCCTGCCTATGAACTCCCTCAAGAAATCTGCTAAGAGCCAAAAGGCCGGTAACCTACTCGTAACGCCTTTGGTGTTCCAGGTGTCTATAGGCAACGCCAATTGCTTACCACCAGGGTGCTTGCTCTTGAAACCAATATCAATGTCAATGTAATTTCAATGCTCAATAAAATCTCAATAATTATTAAATATCAAAACTATACAACCACAATCGTAGGTGTTAAAATAGCATTCAGAGTACGGAATATAAAGCCAAATTCAATACCGTATAGTTCATTCAGTATCCACGCAATACGGATGCAATGGGCGCTAGTGTTGCAGCCCAAGAGTACGAAATTTGACAATATCAATGTCAATCGATCGGAATTGGATTCAAGAGTAAGCCCACAGGTCTGTCGTCTGCTCGTTTACTGGCTTATCCCATAAAAAAGAATAGTGTGTTAATGTTGAGAGACGTTTGATTACTTGAACATTAGTTTCTCTTACCAGAGTCATTCATATCTCCGCCATTAGACGTGATAGAGGAGCTAGCGAGCGGTGCGATACTGACTGACAGAGCCGGGGGACGCGGGGTCTGACGACGGCTCGTCAACTTGTCTAGTTTGTTCTGAAATTAATAACATAAATATTAAATCGATATGTATGCTATTCTGTAAATAAAATAAACATATTTTTTTTTATTTTAATACAAGAAGAACAAGAAAAAATATACACCTTAAAATACACTAAAATACATACTGAAAATTAAAAAATAGTTAAAATAACAATACAGACTTCATTATTATGTTTTTCGGCTTACTCACGTTATTATTTATAATAATCTTCTCCATAGGAATCTACACCTTGGAATGAGCAAATAGCTTCACTTTACATTTCTATTGCTGACGTTCAAAAGTGCTTTCCTGGTTTAATTGAAATAAATGATTTTGACTTTGACTTTGACTAATACAATTAAATGTGGCCGGTACTGGCCAAGGCCAAGAGGTAGGTTCACCCTGTGTGTCATAAGTCATAGCAAGAAACTTATGATATAAGATGACAAGTTTTTAGTGCACAATATGCTCTCAGTATAGCTCACCTCAACATCCGAACACTCTTCGAAGCTACACAGCGAGTCAGCAATGGTGCGAGCTTCATTCAAGCTGTCTCTCTTGGCGCGCAGCTCCTCGGCCAACTGCTGCAGGAGCCAGGCGCGGCGCTGCGCAGCCTGCACGCGAGTACGGGACAGGTTGCGGTGCGATACTGGATAAGAAGGGAAAGACTTATTGATAAACGTGGCTTATAATATTATTGAATGCAAACTCTGTATACAGTTAAGGTTTTTTTTTAATCTCAGTAGTAGCACGGAGTCTGGAAATGTGCCCGGTATATGGCAATAGGCTCACCCCCTATTACATGGGACTCATAACATAAATAGTGAAGAGTGGGTGTTACATTGTACAGTGGCATTAAGTGCTGTAATGTCCACCTCTGCCTACCTCTTCGGGGAGAAAGAGTATTTACGTTTTAAAATAAAAATTAGTAATTTTGTATAATGTCCTCTTAAAAGGCCCATATACCAGCCAACTTTAACGTTGGCTGGTACATGGGCATTAACTTGTAAATGTCCGATTATGAAAAATCCACAACATTTGTTCATACAAAATTAATCACTAAACATCGGAAATAAGGTCTATAATGGTGTAAATGGTGAGCGGTCCATTAATTTAACTACTTGATTTACAGAACAGTACAATTTGTAAAGAACTTTCATATAAAGAGCCTATATAATGAAAACTTTTAGATCAGGGACAGTGTGTTAGTAAACAGTAGATTCCCGAATCCTTTCCTTTATACATTATCAACTACATAACTTTGTAATTAAATCTAAAATACACCTAAGTTAGATAGTGTTTACAGCATTTACTACCTTTAAGTCTTTATTGAATACATTATCAACTTTACCACCCTATGATAAAGATCAAAATTATTCTAACATACTTACGTCTACTGGACACCTTATCAACAAGCTGGTTGAGCTCCTGCCTGGCTTGTTGCACCCTGGTCTCTGCATCTTGCACTCTCTCCCTCAATGTAGTCTGTTGTTTCCATTGAGTCAGTTCTTCTGGCACTATTGTGCTGGAGTCAGGCTGGAAAATATTATATAGGGATGATGACAGGGTATGAAAATTAAAAATCTAATTAGTCCGTAAGTTAAGTAATGAAAAAATATTAGACACGTATATTTTTTTTTGTCGCATAATAAAACAGTACTTCGATAAAACGAATCAAAGTTTAGGAGTGGTGGCTAAAACGTCATTTCTAAGTATTATTAAACTGTCAAACACCAAGCGATCACCAGTGACCGCACCCTATTGTTCTATAATTTGTCTATAATGACGGTACTCAACGAGTTAAATGTACATAGAAGTGACGTCACGTGATATTTCAAATTAATATATCTTCGAAACTATTCGTTTCCGAAAGAAAATAAAAAATACATATCTAATGATTTAAAATAATCTACCAGAAGGACTTTGACTTTGTCTAGTCAGATTTGAATAATTCTTTTTGTGTTGGATAGCGCATTTATCGAGGATGGCTATAGGCAATAAAATATCATGCTACGACCAATAGGCAAGCAGAGCGTGTGGAACCACGCGAAGGTAGCTATTAACAGATATGTCTGAAGCTCACCTTAGAAAAAGCATTAGTTTTCCGGCATCTCTGAACATCGTTATTGAAGACTTGCAGCCTCTTCTGTCTGGTGACCTCCTTAGGCTCCACATGCTCCATCAAACTGCGCCAAACCATGTAATACTGGCCACGGCACATTCTGGAATATTCAGGATATACAATTTGTTTAAAATAACCCCTGGGTTGGTTTTAAAATGTGTTGTAAGTCTTTAAAGCCTCATCAACAGCCTTTAACCCGTTGATATCCAATCCCCTAAATTTGGTAATACAAAAGTAGTCTCTAAACATTAGAAATAAGGTCTATAATGTAATGTAATATTAGTGGAAAGCGGTCACAGGTGACCGCTTGGGGATTTATGGGTTAAGTGGCCACTGCTGACTAAAGGCTTGTTCTCACACGGAGAAGATTTGAGCATTAATCAGCTAGCTTGCTCATTGCTGGTTGGCCATTTCAAACTTCTAAATTTGAGATTATAAAGCTAGGTTTCCTCAAAATGTTTTCGTTCACCGTTTGTCAGTAGTGACATATAACTCAGAAAAAGTAACATTGGTACTGTATGTTTTGTTTGCTTGCTGTGTTTTAACCCTCTGCAACTGACGTGGTTAAATTGTTACAATTCAACTGAGGTGTATATTATATCAGACACCATTTCAACAGCAAATATTTTTGTAGAATTAAAGTATAGCGAGCACTATACAGTAAGGTACTCGCAGCAGTGATGCTCGTATTTGAAAAATGACGGTATGACACGTGATTTTGTATTTCGCGGTGTCTGTGGAACTACACGCCAGCCGCAGACGGTTAAAGCCTAGTGATAGTAAATAGCAATGTTGTAGTTTGAGAACATTGTTTTCGCTCCAAAACATAATATTCAAACAAAAACCACCAAAATCTTTGCAATTATAATAAAAATATTGTAAAATAACATTAATTTCAACAATAATTGGCAATTACTTACATAAAAAGCCGAAAAAGAAGAAAATGAATTTAGAAAAATGTGCAAAAACATTTTCCCGTACCGGGAATCGAACCCGAGCCTCCTGGGTGAAAGCCAGGTATCCTAGCCACTAGACCATACGGGATGTGACATACAAATCGAATTTAGCGTTCTATTATTAAATGGTTCACAAAACATCTTCAATATAGATATTTTACACGGAAGTGTTTGTTACGTGTAATATATTATTACACAATTCATCATAGAGAATTTGAAATATCAGTGCTAGTAATTAACTCACTCTGAAAGTTTGTCAACAGTAGGCACTTTTTCTGGTGGACAACCCATAGATAGCAACCATTCTGCGAACTTCTGCGGTACTTTATCACTACTCAGCTTTTCTTCATTCATTTTAGATACAAAACGTTTTCTATAGTTTGAAAATGTATATTTCGCAAACAATAATAATCCGAATGCGACAAATAACAAGCAACAGACGAAAATTCAAATTTGACAATGACATAAGTCACTTTGAAGTTTTATGGTGCTTAAATTCTCGTCTCACTGATTTATTTTTGAGAATGTTTACTATCGTGATATTTGTCATGGTGTTATTCATTGTGACGGAATAATGATTTTATTATGATTGGTTTGATTGCTACTATTTTTATTCTAAGAAGAACACTTTTAGTCTAATTTTCTCGAAACAATAGAATAGCAGCAGTAGTTTTTTCGGTCCATGACATTGTCACTGTCTTTTAATAACAGCAACGTCAGTCGTCAATAAACGTCAAAGCAAACAATGTTGATATTCTTTTCTCAATAATATTTATATTTTATCTTTAAAATAATGCTAGGTAATCTTAAAGATTTTATTTCGGTCGTCCAAGATGGTTTAACATCGAACAACAACATACGGCAAACGCTACAAGAAGTTCAGAAAGTGAAAAATATTTTCAAAGACAAGCAAAAAGTAGCACACGAAAGCAAAGTTAATTATGGTGCTGGTGGTGCATTGTTGGAGAAATATCAGGAAGAATGGGCTAAAATACACGAGAACGCCGATACAAACGCTAAAGCAGCTGATGAGGTAGACAAATTAATACTAGAGTTACACGACGAGGCAAAAAAGCGCTTACAAAGTGCGAATGAATTGGCACAGAATTTGTCTCTAATCCCTACGTTGACTGCTTCTGTGGCGGAGTGTATGGACAGCTTGAAGAATGTGCAAGGATTGTTGAAGACTGTGGAGGATGAACTAGTGGAATTCGAAGATATTGTGGAGAGAAGTAAGATGGAAAACTGGAAATTAGACCATCATTATCATCTGACTATGTACAAGGAGAAGAAGATGGGTATATTGAGTATTCATACTTAGATGTACATTATTTAACTCATCGAGTACCGTCATTATAGACACAATTATAGAACAACAGGTTGCGGTCACCGGTGATCGCTTGGTGTTTGACAGTTTAACAGTCTTACACACTAATATACTTATAAAATTTTGAGTTGGCTCAAAGTTTTGTCAGTTTATTTCTCTGACCTACATTGTCATTAGATGAATTTCTGATAAGAATGTTAATCTTGTCACATATATTGGTAACATTCATATTATAGGTACTGTCAAGTGTCAAGAAATTTTCTTGATAAAATGTGTGAGAATGTACAGTTTAAGTGACATTTTAGGAGATAATTATTTATTATGTATATTCGACGGATAAAAAATCGCTGATTCCGAATATATATATATAACTCAATATCACCCAAAATGTCGCTTAAACCAAATAGTCCGTTACCCCTTGATATGTACCTAATAATTGTGTAGGTATGTTTGTTGCTCGTCCACACAAACTACTGAATGAATTTAGATGAAACTTAAAGATAACAAAATAGATTGTAGTTTAGAATAACTGATAGCAGTTGCTAAGTCTTATACATGTTTTGATCAAATTTTTTATATGTAATAGATGACTTTTGGGTCCCATCTCAACAAGCTTATGATACTACCTATTTATTCCAGCTGGCTTAGAAGAAGTTCGTAATAAATTAGCAAGGGAAAACAGTCAGCGGAACTCGGAGAGGGAGAGACAGCAACTAGCAGAGCTGCAGGCGAGGAGAGAACAGAGCTCCAATGCATTCCAACAAGATGTCGCTAAGTACTTAGCTAGCGGAACTGTTACTATCAGTAAGTTCCATCTGGGTCAGGATGACAGGACCATGAGTTTTTTTTTTACCAAGTTTTAGTGCCAATTTAGTACTATTTGGTACCTGACATCAAATAATTGGTACCTCGCTAAGAGAGAGAGGAGAACTATTACGAGGAAAGTGGCCAGCAATGCTGACATCAGAATGTTTAACCAGTTGTTAAAATTGTTGAATGTCCATCATAACATAACATCACGCCTTTTTATCCCCGAAGGGGTAGGCAGAGGTGCACATTACGGCACTTAATGCCACTGTACAATGTAACACCCACTTTTCACTATTTATGTTACGAGTCCCATGTAATAGGGGGTGAGCCTATTGCCATATACCGGGTACATTTCCAGACTCCGTGCTACTACTGAGAATTTTTTAAAAACCCAGTAATACTTTGCCCGACCCGGGAATCGAACCCGAGACCCCTCGCCCGGCAGTCGCACTTGCGACCACTCGGCCAACGAGGCAGTCAATGACTACTGAACTGTTGAATGTCCAATGACTACTGAAATAGTTTTTGGTTATCATTTCACACAGTAGCCTCCATTACACCCTGATCAAATCCATGAATAGAGACTAAAATAAAATTTTTGGGCATCAGCTTTGTCAAATTCTTAAAGAATTCTACTTTTGATTTCTTAAACAATTCTCTAATAACTTTTCTAGTTTGTAGGTTTATTATATAGTTACAGTAAGGTTCTTCTCCAATTCCAGGTCAGCCTTCAACACCAAAAATAACTTTAGAACAAATACAGCTAGATGATGACAACAGTGACCTAGAGAAATTCCTCGACAGTTGATGTGAACCACCTGCGGTGCTGGGACTATGGTACGGTGATATCAGAGCTTGTACAATTAAGACTAATGCATTCTATTTTATATTCCAAAGCTAATATAATATTTGTTGAATATTTTACTAATGTTTTTAATTTTTTTTACACTGGCAACCCAACACATTTCAAATTTAGACAAGTAAGATGGATGGTAAATTCGCTCTTATCACTATCAAATAACACCCTGAAATTAGAACAATTCATATATAATTTATTTTTTTAGTTAAATACCTAAAGAATTTAATTTTTGTACTGTTAACCTTTTTCATGAACTGAAATTATTTTTCTTATTCAATAATAAAGTCAAAAATACAAAAATATATATACAAAGCATTTATGACTAGTAAAAATAAGCACATTGCTAAAACAGCTTTATCGGAGCACGGTTCACGCCGGTCACGACATAGTTCGATACAGGTCTACGAGGGATCCCACATAAACTCCATTCACAGTAATAATTATATCAAAAACTGACTCCGACCACTAAAAGTTGACGGCCGCATCATATAAAACAGTCAAAAATATATCAGTACGCCACACACGAAATGAATTTACTGCTTGGACAACCAGCACGGGGTGCGCTCCGTTAGTGACCGGCCACGAATGCCACAATTCACAATTTTCCACTGCTGTTCAACTGTCAGTGGCGGGAGTGGTGTAAACTATCAAAACTAGACGTAGCGTCGCGTGGCGGGCTGCAGGCTACGTCTTCCTCATGATGGGATGCAGGTCGCCGCCGCCGTGCGCCGACATCTTCACCTTGCCCGCCACGTGATTCTTGATGCAGGGCCCGGCGTCCTTGATGGACACGCTGCCGTCCTCTATGTCCTCGTCCGACGAGAAATCGGACACGCACAGCGTGAGGTGCCGCTTCTTGGGAGGCACGACGTGCAACGTCCACCGCACGGGCCCCTTGTGATTGCCCTTCAAGTTCTCCCGTGCTTCGTAGTCGGTATCGGAGGCTGCGCGCTGTGACTCGCTTTTTAAACTCCGTAAGTTCTTACTTGGTCTATGGGTTTGTTCCTTTTTTTCCCCCCTCGGGGGGGTGTGGAAGTTTTTTAAATTCATTACACTGGACGTCTGGCCCTTGGAATTCAAGTCAGGAAAATTCTGAGAGTATATAACGACGCTGTCTACCGGTTTCTCCTTATGAAATTTTGCCGGCTGTTTGCTTTTCGTGTCGCTTTCGGAGGGCGAGCTCGAAGCTCGCTTCTCAGCCGAGTTCCCGCTGCTGCAACTAGTGTTGCTATTACTGGTACTGTATTGCTCAACAGCCTGCTTTTCTAACTCTCGAAACTTGGTGTCTATACTCTCATCTGACGCTTTGTACTGCTCTAAAGCTTCTTTCTCCAATTCCTCGAATTTATGATCGACTGTTGGTGGCCGCACTCGTGATCCAGGGAGTACCATTTTTGGATTCAATTTCAGGAGGCCAGGCGTCACCAATTTCTGCGCTAATCTTACGACCGGAGTGAGTCCGATAGGCGCGGGCGCGCTCATGCTGAGCACTGTACTGTACAGGCGCTTCTTCCTCAATCCATTATCTATGGCGGCTGCGCTGGTGGACGGTAGCTGGCCATCAGCCACGATTTTGTCTTGTGTATTTGGACTCTCTGGCTCATCACCTTGCGAGGTCTGCGGTTCAGTGACGGGAACCACAGCCTGTTCGTTGGAGCTGCTAGTACTTTCCTTTTCATCGGGAAGTTCTTCTTTTTTGTCTTCTTCTGTGTCTGTCCGGGCGGGTGTCTTCTGCCCGGCCGGGGCAGGCGCTTGGTGCACGTGCGTGAGGTGGAACCTGTGGTCGAGGCGCGGGGCGGGATGGTCCCGCGGCCACCACACGCCGTAGCGTCGGTCCGGACAGCGCGCGGGCCGCTGGCCGGTGGGCGCGTACCGACTCACGTTGGTGCCGCGGTAGGGCGGACACCGCGCCGCCGACGCGCGCATCACTGCCTGCACACTCGCTGACAGCCGCCCCATGGCGCGCTGACACTCCGTCAGCTGCGGAGGCCGCGGCGGATCGAACTGGAACTGAGAGCACCAGGTTAATTACAAAAAGCAATAAATGATGACGATGAAACTGGTTTGCTGAACGGGAAACGGTTAACAAGTCAGTTTTAAGCTTACTTTGCACGAAGGGTCGCAGAAGAGTTGTGCAGGTACGTCGAGACAATACGCCGGTGGTGGTGGCGCGAGTGCCGTCAGCCGCCTCGGCTGGCGACGTCTCGCCCGCATCTTGCGCGACACTGCAGGGGGGCTGGGGGCGCGGGGCGCGTGGCTGGAATGCGCAGGGCCCCGAGGTGCCTGCGCGGGGGCCCACAGAGCCCGCACGCTGAGCACTCGGGCCGCCAGCGCCGCTTCTTCGCCTGCGGCTCGCGCCCCATTCGGGCCCCAGCGCTCGCTAGCTGCCGATCGGTGCCAATTAATTCCTCTGCTCGTAAAATTTTGATCAAACTTTGTTAGTCTCGCAACGGCTATCTTTCTGCGGTTCTAAAGTAAGTTAAGTTGCTAAGTTTCTAATTGGGTGTAGACCAAGTCTACAGAACAATGCATCCTGGTGGCTTACTCTTGAATCCAATACCGATCGATCGACATTGATATTGTCAAATTTCGTACTATCGAGTTGCAACACCAGCCCCCATTGCAACCGTATTGCGTGGATATTGAATGAACTAAATGGTATTGAGTTTGGCTTTATATTCCGTACTCTGAATGCTATTTAGACAGCTACGATTGGGGTTGTGTTGTGTAGTGTTGACATTGAATAATTATTGAGATTTTCAACAACAGCCTATAAATGCCCACTGCTGAGCAAAGCCTCTTCTCACACGGAGAAGGTTAGAGCGTTAATCACCACGCTTGCTCAATGCGGGTTGGCGATTTCAAACTTATAATTAGAAATTATAAGTCCAGGTTTCCTTACGATGTTTTTCCTCACCGTTTGTCAGTGGTGTCTAAATAATCTTAGAAAGTACATATAACTCGGAAAAAGTCACATTGGTACTTGCCGTTGGTAGGTTTCGAACCCGCACCCTCATGCATGAGAAGTGGGCGTAATAAACCTCCGGGCCACCACGACTGTGAATTGAGATTTTATTGGATTGAAATTGCATTGACAATGAGATTGGGTTCGAGAGTAAGCACTCTGGTCACAAATACCTGTTATACAGCAACTTCATTAAGGAATTGGCTTAAGTTTTTATTTAAGAACCCTGTTTCTTAGACTATTCATTGAACTATAATTTTATAACCAAAAAGGGGTAACCGTAAAAGCGAACAGGGTATTGATAGACGCACAAATCCTCGTCGGGCAGCATCCTGTACTGTCGGCGCCGTCGCGGGAACATGCTGCGCTCAGCTGACTCGTCCACTAACTTGCGAAACCAGTATTCCACCTGGAATTTGGAAAATTATACTAAATAACCACTTCTTGATATTTGGGGTACTTCTGGATAGCAGAACACCTTAGGTCTCAGTTCAAATCATGAAGAACAAAACTCGATAAGGTTGACAAGGTAACGTTACCTCAGGCAGCATCCAGCATTCCGTGAGGTCTGAATTTTCGCATCCTTGACCGTTGTAGCCTCGCAAGTTAGTTCGTTCATTCGTACTTGTATAACATTTTTCTCTACAAACAGAAATTATTCCTTAAAATTCAAATAGATATTCCAAAGATTGACAGTTTCTGTCATTTTGATAAGAAAAGGATTTTGCGCGAAAAGTAGGTACGAGTAATGTCATTTCGATGTGGCGGGCTGGCGACAATCCGGCAAATGTTGCATTTGCAGTTTTTGTCTATTAAAACATTGGGTCACACAGTCCGCAGTGACTAGGCGGTCGGCTTCTACGGAAAGTATCGCAGATTTTGTTTTTGATCTGATCTTCAATACCTACTTCGAAACTAAGAATACTGAAGTACCTATCTACCTTTATTATTTATTTATTTAATTAACAACGTTGGAAGACTAATAACAACTACAAAACAGGAATTTAAATATTGTGTGTGGTTTCAAACAAACTTAACATTACATAATACAAAAGAATGTGATCAACACTGCAACAGCACTCATCACAAAATGAATACATACATATCTATCTATCCACCTATAGGATGTATATAGTTTTTTTTTATAATATTTATAAATGAATGAGAGTAGGGTACCTGACTTCGTCGTAATAGAAATTTCCATAGAATTGTGCCAATCTGGACTCTGGTATAACGTCTTTCACACTTCTTCTGCCACTACTGCTGCCATTTTCTTGGCTCTGGCTTGATATTGCACGTTTATTATCTACGAAATATTTTTATTTATTATTATACTTTTATGTAAAAGCAGTTTCATATGGAAAGCCAGTGATCAGATCTTAAGTGACTAACGGTCAGTCCCAATCGGTTTATTTGTAGATGTCTTCAACCGGTCTATTTAGAATTTTAGAGCCTAGGTCAAATTCAATTTCTAGCAGTAAGATGGTAGCTCGCACAAGCTGGAATATTCCGTCTTTTTTACAGTCATGATTGCGTAGGCCCCTGACTGTGCGAGCAAGATAATACGGGTTATAAGACTAAAGATGCAGAGGCTACATTTTTCGCCACCTATAATTCTCCCAAAAGAGTCCAAGAGCCGACAGAGTCTTTATATTTTCTTTTTGTGGAATAAACCAGTAAACGAGCAGACGGATCACCTGATGGTAAGCAATCGGCGACCCCATGGACACCCGAAACACCAGAGGTGTTAGAAGTACGTTACCGGTCTTTTGGGGTTTAGGAAATTGAGAATTATTGGGGATTGATAAGATTGGGGAGGGGGGTAATTAGACCTTCGGTAACCTCACTCACACGACGAAACAAAACGCGTGGTATTACTCCGGTCCCGGCCCATCCTTGCCGAAACATGGTTCTCCCACACTTTAAATTGACCGGGATACCCAAATGTGAACCTTTTAAAACTGCGTGGTCTCCAACTTTTTAGATTATGGTAAACTCCTTGTGTAATGGAAACCCATAGTCCACTACTTGAACTGGGCAAAAAACTAATTAGGTAACGTGCTGTTGATGACGATTATAAAGGTCAATTCCTTTTATTGAAGTTTATGTCTTAAACTGTCAAACACCAAGCGGTCACCGGTGACCGCAACCTATTGTTCTATAATTGTGTCTATAATAACGGTACTCGACGAGTTAAAATGCGTTTGTTTCCATTAAAATATTTTTACTACCTCTATATCCTGTAATGACGAGATAAATCACCGGCAGAATTGAACAAGTCTATGGTCAACGAATTCTTAATAGTTCGACTCCAATTTGTCGTGCCTGGTTAGTTGCATATGATCAATACCTAGCAATATAGGTGATCAACTGAAGCAAACTTATTTTATGTGTCTGCGTTAGAAGAGTTAGAAGCCCAAAGTTCTTTATAAAACAAAGTTAGTGTAGGGATAATTTAATGTAAGACCTAAATTGCAAATAATTTTAGAGTTATAGTCTGAAGAACGGATATTGAAGATGGGAGTAATTGGTTTTCAGAGTAAACCAGTCAGTTTTTAGATGAGTACGGTTGACTCCCACTGCATTTATCATCATCATATCAACCGACTTGCAGATCGGCCGGTTGTGACCTGTATCCAGCGGTTCCCTGCTATCTTTATTAAGTCATTGTATAAGTCTCTCTTCAGAAACTTCTCTCTCACTCTTCTTCAGAAACCGAATAAGTGGTTCTTCTTCATATCATGCACACTTTATGTAATCAGTTATAAACTTAATATCTTTCCCAAATTTCAAATTTTTTTATCAGAACATTAAGTATTTCCAAAGACTTGGAGCCCAGAACGGCATACGTCATACGTACCTTTCACACGTTCCGCTCCGGTTAGCCGTTGCAGAGTACGACGGCAAATATGCGTTAATACGTGCGGTACGTGTGTAAGGACCGGCTAGTGGAAACCGGAGCGTGTGGAAGGGGCTAAGACAGAAATGAGATAGAAGGGAACGCCAGGATCAGTCTTTCTTCTACTATCTTTAACGCTTTAAAACTTAGCTCTATCTACGGTCTAAGCAAATTATGTCAAATTACTATTCGAACTCCTGACCTGTTAATTCGCATTGATTATTTGTTTGCAAACTTTGTGATTCCAATGATGTGTCTTGCAGAACTTGAGAGACACGACAATGCTGTGCCCAGAGACGCTGAAATCGAAAAAAATATCGTGACAGAAGGAAAATTCTACTCAAAACCTCATTTTTTTCAGAAAAAGTAAGTAATTTGATTTTTCTCAGGAGCGGTACCTGATTAGCTATAATGAATTCATCGGGAGGTTCCGTAGCCCATGTGAGATCCGCACAAAGGGCGATATGTGCCCACGCAGACGAGTACCGATCCACTTCGAAGCTCATTCAATGTGACATTTCACACATACAATTAATTATCTTTAGAATAAGAAACGAACTAATATAATAGTCACTAAATTTTAAGAGAAAAATTAACGGTAAAACTGTTAATAAAAACGACGACAATTTGAAAGACATTGGTGGTTAAATCTACAATAACAAAATTTTCCTCTTTTTTGATAGATACATGATGTATTTTTTTCTTTTATTTTAAATTGCTTTTCGAATTTCGTACCAAATGAAGTGAAAGAAATTGTCATCACGTTGGCTTGGCCGGATGTCGGTAAGAAGTTTTTATTTATAACTTTATGGTTGTGCTTGTCACTTTGAATTAATTTATCTGAACTACTCGAATTTGATTCTACAAGTCTTACTAAAGTATAAACAATTTGTTGCTAAAATTTTGGATGTATTGTAATTTCATTATTCTTACCAATAACTTGAAGTTAGAAAACATGGTCGTCGCCTCAACTTAGCAACATTAGGGTTATTTTTGTTAGCAGGCAACATTGGCGGTCCCGCCCGCCAGCGGCCGCCCGTCACCTCTTATGTCAGTTTGGCTTGCGCAGCCAGGTGGCGTTGTCGTTACGGTCGTTACGCGCAAGCGTGCTCAGCTGAGGTGGCTGAATGGACATTGACAGATCAGTTAAATAATTATAATTTATTTTATTTCAATAAAAAATAAATAAAACTAATACAATTAAACAAACTTGTGCTTTTATTATAAAAAGTGTTACAAAGTATTGATATAATCGAGTTTGTATTGTGAATGAGATTGGAGAAAGAAGAGTTTTAAAAAATCGATTATAAAACGACAGATTGTATTTTCTTTATTATTTCGTGTGATATACGACTTTAGTTTTGCAACAAGTGTGAGCCCCGCTAGTCGTGCTGAGAACGGGTTTGGGAACCGTTGGGTTTTTTGTTTATGTATATTTGTTTGTGGTCCCTATATATTCGCGAGTGAGTGTGGTGAGTCGTGTCCGTTAGTGATGCTGCAATCGGGTGCAAGTGGTCACCGTTGAGTCGTCATCTCGCCACCTCTGCACGGTAAGTGATCTACCTTATATACCTACCTATTCATTACAAACTAATTTGTGCTTTTGTGGGCAAACAACAAGATACAATGTGAAATGCGCTCAATTCTCATACAGGTTTCGATTCAATCTGCTTTATCAAAAGAACTATCAGTAGGCAGGTACCTGTACTTGGTATACGTACTTGTTCACTTGAACCAATGAATCAAGTGAATGTCTTCACGACATTAGAAGAAAATGTTTATCATTATCTTGCTTTAAATTTTATAACACTTATAATGCTTTGGTTGAAGTTTTATTAAAACTGTCTAGTTTACTTCGCTAACGTGGTCTATTGTTTTCAATGATGTACAATCCAAAATATTTTAAAGAAAGTAATTTGATGTTTTTTTTTTTCGAAATAATATCTCCAGTGAATTCGGTACCTACATCGTTAGTTAATAAGTGGGGAGAAAGATTCACAATTACTATAATTTGGGTTGTGCTTCTGGGTCTGTTAAGTTGAGAATAGTAAAATGCCTAATATTAAACTTTTAAAGTTGTCGAACAAATTAATCTCTTACGTATCCTTAGATAAGTATTGCTTTTTCCCCGAGAAATAATTGTAAAGGACTCTGCATTTATATCTTTTGATTCTTTTAAATCCTCTTGACTATTACAATCATCCTTGTCATCATCAATGCCTTTTTAAAAAGCCGGCAACGCATCTATTTCTCCTCTGGTGTTGCGGGTATCTATGGGTCTATTGGCGGCGCTGATCGCTTACCATCAGGTGACCCGAATGCTCTTTGCCTCCTATTCTATAAAAAAATCATCATCACTCGTTTCCGTCCACTGCTAGACATAGACCTCTTCAATAATGCGACATTGATCACAATACACGTAAAGAAATCAACAATTTTAAATTACAACTAGTCTGAACAAATAATCTTCCCATTTTCTATTTTCCTAGTCATAACTAATGTCAATAGTATTCATTTAAACACTATTTTAAATTAATTTGAGGTTTATTTTTAGATGTATAAAATGAAATATTGTTTACATGAAAGTTCATTGTGTTCATAAATATAGCTATTACGCTTATTTACATAATGATCTTGTTTAGTTCTCGTATGCAAATTGTTATAATATTACAATGGATGATCAGTGAGTGATACATTGATTAATATTTTCTTTTTTCTCTCTCACACTCTTTGCTGTTAGTTTATTCTCCGTACCTTATTTTTCGCTGATTTTCTACGGTTGACTGGTAGAGAATGCCATATGGCATTAAGTTCGCCTTATGTGCCATAATAAAATTGTGTACATAAAAGAATAAATAAATAAATACATTATTCATCATTATTATGTAGGTCACCACTGTCTATCACTTCGATATTTGATAAGATAGTGGCTTGAATGAGTCGTTCTAAACCCGGGCTGGCCAAAACATTTGGTCACTCCGACCCGTGAAACACTTAACGAGTTACCAGGGCTTCGGCTCCAAGTGCAGGAGTAGGAACGGGGTGGTTTTTAGTCAGTAAGAGTCTGACACTCCCACCCGCCTCACTCTGGTGGAAGAAGTCATTGGATGATTCGTCCATCAAAAAGGACTCTCAGTTTTGAAATTCTTAGTGTTGTCATTCTCTAAGATTCTGCCGATTAAATGAAAACTCCTTTTAAAACCATTGACACAATGACAATAATTGGGATGATGACAGGGTTTTAAAATTAAAAATCTAATTAGTCCGTAAGTTAGGTAATGAAAAAATATTAGACACGTATTTTTTAATTTCTTCGCATAATAAAACTCTACTTAGATAAAACTAATCAAAGTTTAGGAGTGGGGACTAAAACGTCATTTCTACGTATAAAATGTACATACCTCTAGAAGTGACGTCACGCGACATTTCAAATCAATATATCGTCGAAAATATTCGTTTCTGTAAGAAATTAAAAAATACGTGTCCAACGATTTAAAATAATCTACCAGACGGACATTAAAATAAAAATAAGGCATCTACCCTATTACTGCTATAAAGTTAGTTTAACGAGACTTGGTTCATTTCACCGATCATTCACATCGCGTGATCCTATTATAACAAACACATGTATTGT
The DNA here is from genome assembly GCA_038387885.1 of Spodoptera picta. Taxonomy (NCBI): domain Eukaryota; kingdom Metazoa; phylum Arthropoda; class Insecta; order Lepidoptera; family Noctuidae; genus Spodoptera; species Spodoptera picta. Next base: position 26,888 of record JAZHFQ010000314.1, read on the forward strand.
TCCAATACGTGAAAAGATGAACACATTTTCGCACTTATAATTTCGACTATGTGAACATGGTCAATAATGTTATTATTTGAACCTTTTAAAAAGCATGTTTTCCATAACTTATTGTTTATTAAAATGCATGTTTTTAACTGTTTATTGTGCTTGTTTTCCTTAACTCTAACTAATATTGTTTTATTTTATTCAGGTCGGTTGTGGGTGTCGATTGGTTTGGCGTCATTCTGCACTAATTACGTCACATCAATTAATGTTTGCTTCTTTATAATTTGCTTGTTTTTATTGCTAACTGCATGATAATTTCGCTTTTTTTAATGTTTGGTCTGATTGAATTTGTTTACTAAAACATACAACTTCTGTGTTTTAAGAGGTTATGGACTTGCGGTAAACTTTCTGTGATTTGATTCTGGCAAAAAGCCAGAATCAAAAAACGTAAATCCAAATTCCATCAGACTGGTCTACCATTTTATTAAATATTTAATAGAGCTTCTTTTAATTTGCTTACTAACTCATTAATGTGGTCGTAACATTTTTTGTTCGCTTTTTAATAAACTTTTTTAAGACTACCATTGATGTAATCATTGGTAATCCATCCGTCCTATATTTGAGGTTGTATTTAGAAAATAAATAGTAATTAAGATTAAGTACTAACTAATTCCCTTCATTTCATTAGGGCACAAATCCTCTGGCAAGGCGCATAAATTGTTTACCTTTCTCTGTTATCCGTAAAAAGGTCCACATATTGTTTGCCACGGGATTATGTACCTTACCGTATAATATGATGTAAGCAGCCGTCCAAACATTACATTACTGTATATTATTCCGTGCTAGATCCTCTAAACATTACCAGGCCGCAGTTTTGGCCTTGGCCCCATTCCCGAATCCGAGCCATCCCTAAGAGCACCGTCTTTGCTATATTTCGACGGATGTAATAGAGTTGAATTCTCAATGGGATATCATATTCAATCGTAGGAAATGTTTGATGTATATGGGTTATTTTAATGTTGCTAAAGCTTTTTGGAATTCAGTCCAAATGTTATTAAGGCAGATATTTCTAGGAATCCTTAATTAACACCAGTTTAAAATACAATATGTATGGTACTAATTTCTACTAAATAATATCTGTATCTAAAACGTTATAAAACGAAATTGATAATCATATTCATAGCTTTACCCCACATTTCAGCTACATGTTTACATACACTATCTCAATCTAGTCCCTGACATTTTACTGCACTATTTGCCTACCCTCATTCGAACAAACTGGTCTATATGATCCTAAATAAATTTCAACGTGGCTCCCAAAATTTTTTGTCACACTTTTTCTGCATGCAGTATTAGGGCCCGGCTGTGCGACCTTGGCCCATTTTGGGGCGCTACCCCGCTAGGATCTTTTCGTATGCCCCTCTTATTCGGATAAATTATTCTTTAGATGTAGCTGCGGGCACGCGTGCATGTTTTTTTGAGAGGGTTAAACGCTCGCGCTGTTTCAAATTGATTTTATCGGAAGGGGTGAAAGGAGATCAAATAGTGTAATAGATCTACTTATATATAAATGTTTCTGTCTCTTTTGAGCTGTTCTCAGAGTCGCATGATTGCTTTCTTAGCATGTATTTACAACTTCTGTTATGATTATACAGTATACACGTTGGACTTGAATTATGCATGCGATAATTAGCACTCACTTCAAAAGTAGCGTCGAGTTTGATTTTTTTTTACATTTCTTACTGCCATTACATAAACTATTTTGATTGCTCTCTATTACATAACTTATACACCGTCAAGATTTGTAACAATTGAAATCATCTACTTACATTTATAATGCGCCGTAAATAATGGTCCTAAAACAGAGCCTTGGTTAACTCCTTTCACTATTTATCTGCTTTTACTTTTGGGATATAAACATATCGTAAAGTACTAAGATTACGGTTTGTTTATAATCATGTTATAGTATAAATAAATTATCTAACCGCGGAATACTAGTTACTGATTTAATTAATGAAAATTCTAATGGATATTACGCAACCAATGGCTTAGTGAAAACCAGTATAGAAGAAAATGATGGCTTTATGGTTCTCATAACACAGTTTGCTTGGACGCCGCCACTGTTTATCGTTGATCCAGTTTGGTTAATTTTCATTTTAATGTAAACCGCCGGATAAAAAGAATTATAGTGCTCACGATGTTGTTACAAAAGTTATATTAATTTTATGGGAGGATGGATTTTGATGTTACGAAATTTATTACACGCCGATCGCCATTACTGGCTTTATTTTCATTGCAAAGATGTTTAATTAAATTAGTCAAAGTAGTAACTCGAAATGGTGTAATGATATTTGTGCATTACATTGTAGAAATGTAAGCAAATATTGAATTATGTGTTTCAAAGCATGTAATATGTCGTGAAATGCATATCGCAGTATAGTAATAAATAATTACCTGATTAGTCGCATGCGCAGCTGACCTCATAATGATCAACCGTTGCGTTGTTAACTCTTGCTGCATGAATGAGATTTTAAAGGTTGGATTCGTAATCTGAACCCGTTTTTAATTCATTCATAGATGCATAGACAACGTATAGTGCCGGTAAACATGAATCAATAAAGATAAAGATAAAGATATATTTATTTAGTAAAACATGAGTAATTACAATGAAGGTGTTTTTTTGGTTAGTACAGAGTCTACATGTTTTGCCATTGATGGCGTACTAAATCAATTACTTTAGGCAGATAATACCAATCTACAATCACTATTTATACAAAATCAAATGTCAAAGTTTGAATGAAAAAAAAGTTATAATGTAAATGAATAACAATAAAAATAATAATTTAAAAATCAATAATTAATAGCGTACCTTATCTGATAATGAATCATTAAATATGAAATATGTATCTACTTACTTTCCCGTTGCTTTTCCCAAGTGAATTAACCTACCTAATTATGTCCTTCTCCGTACTGAAAACTGTCGATAGATACTGTTATTTTATTTATTTATTTCAATATCATACAACAAGTGTGTACAGGTGGACTTAATGCCTTAGGCATTGTCTCCCAGTCAACCTTTAAGTAGTGCAGAGATGAAAGTAGCAGTGGTTATGTATGCAACATGTCAAGAAGTTTGGTTGATAAGCCAGAATAAATGAACTTACTTTCGTATCTCTATCATTAATTTGTATATCTACAGTAATCTAGTTATATTTTATTAACGGCTAAGAGATTAATGCCCTAAAACAATGATTCGTGTTTAAGTCTTGAGTTGCTGATGATTCGCAATGACAAATTCAAGGTCAAATACATGACGTTCCTATAAAGTAATATCATTGATTACGTATGGATTTTATTAATTGAAAACCACATCAAAATCGATTCACCTAAACGCAAGATAATTGCGCACAAACATAGAATTTATCTAACAAAGTTAGCTGCAAGCAAAGAAGCTGGAAGTAGCAGATTATTTTTGGCTCATTGCCCATAGTAGGAAGTGAGGCTATTAAAGATTTTAAGTGGCTAGATAAAGCTGATGAAAGAATCTTATAAACAGGATGAAAGTGTGATAGCATATTTGTATAGGACATCCGGGCTTCTTCGAGTGTTATGCTATCAATCCGCTATGGGTTTAAGTGGCTTCAAAAATGCTTCAAATTGCAAGGGTCAAAGTTATTTTAATGACTAATCATCACGCTAATAATATTATAAATATGAAAGTTTCTCTGTTCGAATGTTTGCCCGTCAAACACGCTGAAATTACTGAACGGATTTTGGTGAAATTTGGTATACAGACAGGGTATGGGCTGATTTAGATGATAGGATACTTTTTATCCCGATTAAACGCTAAACAGGAATTAAACTACGCGGATGAAGTCGCGGGCAATAGCTAGTGTTAGATGAATAAATACTTTACGGTAAATAAATATAGTAAGATCAAAATACAGTTGAATACCAAAACGTTATCTGTGGCATTAAAAAAGACGAAAGATAACAAAACATCACTCCTAATATTCTTTGAAAAGAATTCGGGCAGAGAGACGTGCACATAATATGAACATTGAATGTAGCTAATTATGTACCTTTATTACCTTAAAGCAACAATTTTTAATAAACAATAGTTTAACGGAACTAGGAAGCAAAATAACTAAGAAATTACAGGTTATATGAATGCTGATTATATCAATTCAAATAATCATAACTGATATACAATGAACATTTAAGACCTTGGAACTTAAGCATTGATGTGCGCAGCAATTTTCTGTGCATTTGTTTATAAATTGTCATAATTCTAAGAATCTTCCGCGACGTGTCTTTGAATGGATGGTACTTGGTATAGACATTGCAGACATGCCATTTTTGCAAAGATTCCATTCATCATCAGCATTCATTCAACATTCTCCGACTTGGGAACTATACATTTGACAGAGACCGGGCAGCAGCGCTGTCTGATAAACTGGAATCTCTTAAACTGTATGCGGAAGAGGTTGACCGTTGACTGAAGATGTGTTTATGATGATGTTAGGTACTTTATTCCATTGAAACGACTACCAAAACCCTCCTTCAGTTCCTATTTCTTTTCAACAGGGACAGCCACAAACGAAATTAAATTCAAAAATTATCACATCAAGATGATCTCTTCATTGTCTTTCAAAAGCCTTTATTAGTGCCCTTTTCATATCTTTATTTCAAAAACACTCGATCAGACATCTAAGTAGTTATCCACCACAAAGTTTTTTAATAAAACTACTAGAAACTAAGCACTGTAGACTCTCGTATCAAAATAAACAGACAACTCATTGTTTTTCAATGGCTTGTTTATTTAAGTTGCCCTCGTGTTATGAGCTCTATCTTCAGTACTTTATGAGCTCTTCACTTATTTTCGTCTTCCAACGCCATTTAAGCTGTTAACACAGCACTTATAATAAATTTATTAATAGTTGGAATGGAATTTGTATCTTATGCTTCAACACTTAAGTGTTGTTTATCATTGTCTTCAGTTCCTCTGTGGTCTTCTTAAAGTTACTGCTTTTGTGGTTCTTGGTAATACTCGATTTAGGTTTCAATGAGATAGTCAGATTTTGTGTGCTTTTGTTTCAGATATATGTCTGATCTGGACTCAATTCTTCACAAAACCTTTTACCTATTGCTAAAGACATTAAATAGAGATTCCTTGTTTGATACTCTACAATTTTCTAACTATAGATTTTTGGTATGTTAATGAGTGCATGCAAAGTTATTCCTCTATTACCTCCATGTTGTGTAGAACTTAGTAGAAAAGTTTTCATTTTGAAGAATAATGCCTCTTCTACCATGTCATATCAACTAACTAGCTACTTCCGCGCGGTTTCACACGCTCTGCTCAGCTCCTATTGGTCGTAGCGTGATGTTTTATAGCCTATAGCCATCCTTGATAAATGCGCTATCCAACACGAAAAGAATTATTTAAATCAGACTTGTAGTTACGGAGATTAGCGCGTTCAAACAAACAAACAAACAAACGTTTTATATAAAATCTGCATTTAAACATTTATTAACTGACCACAAATCCATTAGAAAACCGTCTATGAAATTAAGTAGCCATCTAAACAACAGTTCTACCTCTATACTTATGAGAAGTTTCAAAGCAAAACACCGACCTATAAATGCCCATAAAACATCTAAGCTCACCCGGTCAGACGTCACCATGACACAATGGGAAACGGTACACTATAGAGTAGATGCCATAGGGTATAGACCGTACGGTAACATGATGCCTCACTCCCACGCATTCCCACCATATTCCCATAACCTACTTATTCACTATAGATCCAAAGAATGGCCTCATTTGATTTTGAATCTTGTTTATCAGTTGATTAAAGTTTATATTAGGTTTTTTGGTCAATGATAGTACCTACGTAAGGTACGATGAATGGCCTCATTTTATTTTGAATTTTGTTTATCGATTGATTAAGGTTTATTTTGACTTTTTGGCTAATGATAGTAAAGTATCTACGATGAATGGCCCTCATTCGATTTTGAATCTTGATTTTCTTGATCATCATTTGATTAAGGTTTTATTTCGGTTAATGAAGTGATTTGTTTGTTTTGATGGATATTATTTTGTGGCTGACCACAACTCATTATCATTAAGGGTGATATGATATAACAGATACGTGTGAAAATGAGAAACCCTTCTCTTGACTTCGAAAAAAAGGTCACCTCTCTATATTTAGTACTTAAAATTAGATGAAGACTATCGGCCGAAATTAATTAAGCCCTGATCCGAAGTCTCTAGCGTTATATTGTATTTTTTTTTTATTCTTTATATTTCACTGAATTAAATTAAATTAAATTTGTTTATGGGCATACACAAGTTAGATTACATGTAGACATGGAAGCGAACAGCATTCACATAGATACAAATACGGCAGAGGTGCCCGTGGGCCCCAAACTAGGCACAGCCTGTATCTTGGTGGCCCAATGGTGAAGGTTTAGACTAGTTAGTTCTAGCGTCATGTTTGTGACACAGTGCAACCATACAACAAAAAATAATGAACTGAAAAATAATACGAAAGTGATTAACAAATAATAAACAAATTTTGAGTAACAAATACAAGTGATTAGATAATCAGGCAAATGCAGGTAGGTATAACAAAGCATGCAGACATGAAGGATAACGTATTTCATTATGAAACTTGTTCACTGTAGGTAAACTTCTCCTCCTCCATACAGTTAATTTAAAAATATTTTAAATATTTATGGTTTACATCAGCCATTACTCAATTCGAATTAATAGTTTGTTTTATTTTTCTGATACTAAACAATTTTAAACCTAACGTAGATTTTGCTGAGTTGATTTAGCATTGAAACAGTAATTTTGATAGCTCATCAGTCTGTAGAAATTGGAGACATTATGCTTACCTACGTATTATTGTAGACGTACACGCAGGGAATATTATAATTTAACACATGTCTAGTCTAAATGTCTAGTCGTAGTTTCGTAATTTCAAAACGATGTTTAGTTCCGTAAGCACGACTGTTGATCAAAGTGGCTTGTTTCCCAGGACTGATAAAATAGTCACTTAGGTACAGTACTGGTGAAAGGTAGAGAAGATGTTGTTCATTTATAGTACTAAAGGATATTACCTACTGAATACTAAATATATTTCCTAGGAAACACAGAAATGGAGCGAGTAAAAAATGTGATATGCAGTTTTTATCTAAAAAAGAAAGTACTTACGTATAATTTTCGAAAATAATGTCTAGTCTAAAACACTTTCTTAGAAAATTGTATTTGCAACTTTCTATGTAATAAAGCTTCATAAAGTTAATTGATTAATAATAATTCATACGATGAAGTGCTGTTTTTAGTTGTTCATCAAGTTTTATGCTACTCTGTAGTTAATAATATATATGTCTTTCTTTATTGTCACCTCTGTGCGAGTAGAGGACTTTTCTCAGCATTGGGCACTTATAGGTCGATCTTATTGACCAATTGTGTACCTATATATATATATATATATATATATAGGTATAAAGGTTTTTTTTTTATTTCTTTTTATATAATAGCCTTGTATTAGTTTGTTTTATTGTTTATTATTGTTATTTCTATCGGTTTCTTCGTTATTATTATTACTATTTTTTTTTTTTGTTGTTTGTGTAACACACTATGTGTCTCAGTGTTATTATATCTTTTCCTGCCACAGGCCCACAGGAAGAGATTTCAGTTGGAATATGTGGGGCCTATGTACTCTGTTTTTATATATGTGTTGTCCTCTGTGTTGAATGTGTGTACATAAATAAATAAATAAATAAGAAAGGCGTACGCCTTTGCCAATTCATCAAGAATACACGGTGGCATCACTAAATAGTATAAAACAAAGTCGCTATCCGCCGTCTGTCTTTCCCTATGTATGGTTAGATCTTTAAAACTACGCAACGGATTTTGATGCGTTTTTTTAATAGATAGTGATTCTTAAGGAAAGGTTATAATTATGTATAATACATGCATATTGCACCCGTGCGAAGCTGGGGCGGGTCGCTAGTTTATTTATATAGGACACACGCGAGCACATTAAAACACAATCTGTGAATTTTCTGCGGTCAGCAGTCGGTCATTTATACCACACTATTGCGAAAGAGGGGTTATTCTATAACTGCAAGTAACAGTGTGTTGGCCACATGTTCAATTACAAACAATATGACAGATGTTTAATGCTTTCTTATACTGATCATTGTTGTAAACTTGAGAAACTATTACTGCAAGTTGTGTGAAGTTGTTTGTAGAAAACGGAGGTTTCTCCGCGAGGTAAAGTGAAGGATCTCTTCGTATGGCTTTGTGACTAAAAGCTTGGTGTGTGATTCACATTATTCACCTTCATTAATTGATCTTAGAGACATCAGAGACCGATATTGCTCTAAGGTGGTAGCTGTTAGGCTCCCTGAATGACACTTAGGTACTTACGTATTTCTTTAGCTTCCGTCATATTTATACACCGTAACTTTAAACCAAAATTTAGAGCTAGTACACTTATTTTTCCAATTTCTCAATGGAAGCGGTCATTCTATTTCACATTTTTTTGAACATCTGACAATACGTTACTTTATTGAGAACGCCGAATGCTTTACTCGACATTCTGACCCTATCTTCTATAAAAAAATCCACACGTGCCAACCACCCGTTGCCTTGTAGGCAATCCGTTCACAAAAGGTTCCTGAACAATCGGCTCGTCAGTGTCTTGTCAATACTCTGCAGTTTCCGTTGCATTGAATCATGGTATTGTGTCACTACAATAGAATCTGTGCTGGACTTCTACGGAAACGCTGAGGTAGCCTTGAAAACTTCACTCATGTAGGCTGGCATTCATCTAGCGTAAGTATTAGTATCTTTGTAAGCTGTTCTTGTATTATGAGAGACTAGCTTCTGCCACCAGATTTGCACGCGGTACCGCTATAAAAGCGTAACTACATGAGTATAATCTTAACTATCTCTGTCAAATTTCATCTAAATCTGTCATTACTTTTTGCGTAAAAGAGTAATATACGTATGCATTGTCACAAACTAACTCGCAATTTACGCATTTTTACAACTAATAGGGGACGTAAATAAATATTTGGTTTTCGTCGAACAGTAATTATAATTTAAAAAGTCTGATCCATTAACTATGCACTACGAATGCTTCCCCGCGGACATTCAAACGAGACCATAATGAATGCACACGTAACTTGATGTGATTACATTATAAGAATGTAGTCTATTGAATTCCCTGGTAACCTATCTTTGATTCATAATAGAGTACCTACCTACTTTCTACATCAATTACCATATTTCTCGCATCAATAATTTAATTTCCATTTTTGTTCTCTCATTCATTTCACTATGCGACTTTTTTAATTAGCCGATCGTTCGTAGATCCATTTTCAATCGGAATATTGCAATGGCGGCACTTTTTAAAAATGGAACTGTCAAATTGGCTTTGCTCTGTTCGTGATTAATGTGGAGGCGTTCGGGAAGTTTGAATGTCTATTTTTGGTCCTTATAATAGATACTAATTTATTATTAGCTCATTTGCATGTAATCTGAATGCATTTCGGTGTTTATGTATAAAAAAAATACATTGCAACTCTGCAGTCTTTTTATAAAATTAAAATGAAATTATATGTCATTTTTGAAATCTGTCACAGATGCCATGTTATTTTAAAAATCTGTACAGATCTACTTACACAACGGGTGAATATGAAATTAGGTAATTTCTCGCATCAATAATTTAATTTCCATTTTTGTTCTCTCATTCATTTCACTATGCGACTTTTTTAATTAGCCGATCGTTCGTAGATCCATTTTCAATCGGAATATTGCAATGGCGGCACTTTTTAAAAATGGAACTGTCAAATTGGCTTTGCTCTGTTCGTGATTAATGTGGAGGCGTTCGGGAAGTTTGAATGTCTATTTTTGGTCCTTATAATAGATACTAATTTATTATTAGCTCATTTGCATGTAATCTGAATGCATTTCGGTGTTTATGTATAAAAAAAATACATTGCAACTCTGCAGTCTTTTTATAAAATTAAAATGAAATTATATATCATTTTTGAAATCTGTCACAGATGCCATGTTATTTTAAAAATCTGTACAGATCTACTTACACAACGGGTGAATATGAAATTAGGTAATTTCTCGCATCAATAATTTAATTTCCATTTTTGTTCACTCATTCATTTCACAATGCGACTTTTTTAATTAGCCGATCGTTCGTAGATTCATTTTCAATCGGAATATTGCATTGGCGGCATTTTTTAAAAATGGAACTGTCAAATCGGCTTTGCTCTGTTCGTGATTAATGTGGAGGGCGTTCGGGAAGTTTGAATGTCTATTTTTGGTCCTTATAATAGATACTAATTTATTTTCAAGTAATCTGAATGCATTTCGGTGTTTATGTATAAAAAAATACATTGCAGCTCTGTTAGCAGTCACTTTATACAAGTAAAATGAAATTAAATGTCACTTTTGACGTCTGTCAAGACGCCATGTTGTTTTAAAAATCTGTAAATATTTAAGCAAAGGGTAAATATGAAATTAGGTAATTTCATCTCTTGAATTGTCTACACCTACGCGAAGGCAACACATGTCAACATACATTTCATTTCTATGACCAACAGACGTATTTACCTATTTACTGTTTTATGAATTACTAGCCTAGCTCAGCCCGGATGCTATAACGCCCACTACACGTTTTGTTTAAAATATTCTTCAAGTATAAACTATGTAGTTAGGTAGACTAAACTGTAATATTGTTCTTTGTAATATTATTAAAGTCGCTGGTTAGATTTTGTAATTTTCACGCTTAATCATTGAAGAAGTAGGCACGAGTACATATAATTTACCCCTTGTCATCACTATCATCCTTTATCACCAATAATAGGGTAGATGCCTAATTTTTATTTTAATGTCCGCCTGGTAGATTATTTTAAATCATTAGACACGTATTTTTTATTTCTTACAGAAACAAATACATTGACAGTACATTGATTTGAAATGTCGCGTGACGTCACTTCTATGTACATTTTAATCGTAAAAATGACGTTTTAGCCCCCACTCCTAAACTTTGTTTCATTTTATCTAAGTATTGTTTTATTATACGACAAAATAAAAAAATACGTGTCTAATATTTTTTTTATTACCTAACTTACGGACTAATTATATTTTTAATTTTCATACCCTGTCGTCGTCCCTATTATGTTATGATATGAGCCCCATGTAATACATAGTTGTAGGTATGAGCCGATTGCCGCATACCAATAACAATTCAGCACTCTGAGCTACTCATGACAAATTGATGTTTCTCTCGAAAAATCGAAAATTCTATCAAAAATCTATTAAGATCACTCGATCGTGTCATGTCTCTTTATTTGATTACTCGTAAGTAATTTATTTGACGCTGACTGCATTATGATTCACAGAAACCATTACAAAATAACAGCGACAGCTACCTACTGTCTGCTAAAACTGATGACCAAGTCTCTTATCGAATAGCTAACTGGACTGCCACTTCAGCATTATCGGATACTTGTACAGCCAATCTACTCTAAACTTTTTCGTAGGATTTTCGACGTAATACTTAAACGGAGAAAGTTGAATAGCAATTAAAGAAATTTGACAGAATGGGGTAGATTAATATGCTGGGGTCTGTCCTATGCATCAGCACTTATTAATTGCTACCTTGCACTGGCTGACATATGACTAGACATCGTTGCGACATAGCTCTGATAGCCTATCAAGATGCCCCATACTGCTTTATTACATTGTCTACTTTAAATGTATAGAATGTAAGGTTGAAAATTCTATGAAGATATTTGATACTCTAGTGTAGGATGATGTGCTGTCGCCTTTACTTGGGTAAGTAGTTAGATTTTGCACATGTCTAGCACGTGCAGTGTGCAGCAGTGCGGTGTGAGCTAGTAAATCCATTATATTATATATTACGTAGGTACCTATTGTCTTAGCCCACAACCCTGTCCTGTAGAGGGCTAGTGGGTGCCTTCATAGGCCAGCTACAGACTGTCAGGGTCGATGATGACGTAAATTATCACATAGGTAATATGTAGTTTATAATACCTTATGGGTAAAAAACCCGATAGGGCTGATGCCGATACGGAGCCGCGGAGGACCTAACGGGTTACCGGGGCTCCGGTTCGAAAGGCAAGAATAGGAACGGGGTGGTATTTAGAGTCTGACACTCCCTCCCGCCTCATCCAGACGGGAAAAGTAATTTGCTGATTTACTCCCCTTAAAAAATTGAGTAAAAAACCATATGAAATGATTCCTGATGCCTCCTAGGAGATCGGTTATAAGTACAGAGACGAGGAAATCCGGATTCTTCTACAGCTTATAACTGGCACAACGATCTGTTCGTGCTAATAACATCTATAGCAGACAGTTACTAATATTTACGCTACATTACAGAAAACTGCGCCAAAGCGTTGTTAAATGTGTACGTGGACAAGCGCATCGAACGCCGTGAAATTATAAATGTCTTACGTTGGTGTACACACGGCACACATCAATTTATACAAAACCAGTTTATCCTGGTGTCGCGTCGCATCATCTTTCCGCACATTTAACGTTCAGTTTATACTGGTTATGTAAAGCTCGATGTGTAGCCGTGAGTACATCAACCTATACATAACTAATATATCATGGTCTCGCTTCCTATGATTTTTCCGCTCAAATAACGGTCACGTTACACTGGTTACTTGCAGCCTGATGTTATACCAGTTAATGACACATGTCCGCCATTGTGATGCTCTAATACGCTTCGTTATTCCTACGAAAGTATTGGGACTTAACGGTCACGATAATGCACGATAATCAACCTGCTATATATGTCAAATTGCATCGCTTAATTGATTGGAAACTTTACAGTTTTGTGATAGAGTCGAAAATTTATTGAAGAGATTTGACAGTTAGGGTTTTTTATGAAATACGAGGCAGACGGATCACCTGATGGTAAGCGATCAGCGCCGCCCATGGACACCCGCAACACCAGAGGTGTCATAGGTGCGTAGAATAATAGGGTACCTTGCTGTGCTTGTATCTAATGATTTAGGAAATAAGGTCGATTTTTCCAAATCATGTTTGTTGAGGACAGGTCGTGTCGGATGATGCAGTACCTAATTTTATTATTATTAATATGGCATAAGCCGGTAAACGAGCAGACGAATTACCTGATGGTAAGCAATCGGCGTCGCCCATGGACACCTGGAACACTAGAGGCGTTACACCTGTAACGCCTCTAGTGTAGTAAAGGCCGGTAACGCAGGTGCGTTACCGGCCTTTTGGAGATTAGGAGTTTAAGGATCGTTGGGGATTCAGGAATTGGGGAAACTGGGGAAGGGGAGGGTAAACACAACGCAAGCGTTGCCTCATGTCGGTTTCCTGTGAGGCCGTGGTATCACTCCGGTCGAGCCGGTCCATTCGTGCCGAAGCATGGCTCTCCCACATTTAATTAATGAGCATAAAGGTTGCCGACTAATTTAGGTTGAACGTGTTATTATATTATCACGTCTGTGTGTCTAGCATAGATTGACTATCTATTTACCACGTCAGTGTTTTTTGCGTCCACATATTTATGTAGTTTGTCTAATAAGTCAAGCAGTCACTAGATCGAAAGATATAACTCCTAATTTACACACATCATTACACTAATTGCCCTACTGAGTCAAACGTTACATCAACCAAAGGCCAAAGGACCAAAGGACTTTTCTCGCACGGAGAAGGTTTACATACTTTACTCGCCACGCTCGTTCATTGCGGGTTGGATTACTAAGTGTATTCTAGTTTTTATTATAATCCAATGGTAAAGTGTCTACCTTTACTTAACTAAATATCTTAGGAAATAAAAGTTGCCTCGTTGGCCGAGTGGTCGCAAGTGCGACTGCCGGGCAAGGGGTCTCGAGAGGTCGCGTTTTAAAAAAATCTCAGTACAGCACGGAGTCTGGAATCGTGCCCGGTATATGACAATAGGCTCACTCCCTACTAAACGGGACTCATAACATAAATAATGAACAGTGGGTGTCACATTCTACAGTGGCATTAAATGCCGTTATGTGCACCTCTGCCTACTTCTATGGGGATAAAAGGCGTGATGTTATGTTTATGTCAAATATAAGTTATCAACTTTCTCTCTGGACTACTGATAGTAACACAGTCAATGCTCTCTTTTTTAAATAAAATTCTGACAGATATTCTACTTTACCTGGAAACCGGAGGCTTTTTACTTTGAACCATAAAACCTAGGAAGTCTATTCATAAGTTTGCGTAAAGGATTTATGAAGTACCTAAGGCTTTTGAAAGTGTTGCCAGGATACGCTAATGAGCTTCTTCCTGACCTGAATCACTAAGGTCCTTAATCCAGCCCATAGGCGGAGTCATGAGCTTATCTCATTCAGTTTGTTGACTGTTTATTATAGTCCTGTACCTTTTAACCCTTTCAATGTTTTTTTCAAAATGGCGGCGTTGTGTTTTTTTTTTAATTTTGAAATATGGCAGCTTTTTAGTTTTTAATCTGTGGCAGAATGCGTTTTTAGTGCAATGATAGCCTTGTTGTTTTTGGTATTTAAAAATTATCCACGTTAGGTTCGCTTAAAATATTCTTGTGCTCAGCGAAGAGCAGTCAAAATATTCTTGTAGTTGCAAAGTGTAGATACTTTTTAGTTTTATAAGGACCTGACTCGTTTAGTTATAACAATAGGTAATTTAAAAACCTTTTCATATCTACAGTAGGAGGTTACATTGATGCTACGATATAGAACCAACAGCGGGTACGCTTTCCTCCATTCCTATTTAAGTATTTTGGTTCTGTTCTGAATTAGGAATTATGGTATTATTGTACTACTTAACCCATTTTCATATTCCCACACGAAAGCAATTGAAATATTTCCTTTTAAGTTGCAACAATAGAACACAAGTTTTGTGAATTTTTTGCCTTAATTTTTTAACTACAGACTAAGTAGTATCACCATAAAATCTACTAGAGTCTGTATTTCCCAAAGAGTGGCGGTTAAAGTGAGACCACTTTAACCGCCACGTAGGTCACCGGTGACCTACGTTAGCGGAGGATTTGCCTTCAGCAGTTTTCTGTCGGCATTCAAAAGCTTAAAGCCAAAGTGGTTGGCCAAATAGGTTGCATATAGGCAAGTGTCTTTCATCATAGGCTGCATCATCGCTCATCACCAGGTGAGCTGCGAGATACTGGCGAAATGACTACCCATTAAAAAAAAATATATTATTTTGAATTTGCATTCCAAGATAGTATCTAGCAAGATAGTATATAGTAGCTTCTAGCAAGTTTATCATATAGTTCAGTTCAGCGGCTGGCGTGCGGTAGCCAGGTGTCAGCCACGCGTTCAACAGACGTCCAGCCAACCGTACGCGCTAGGGTAACGATCTTTGATGGAGCTTTGAGGATTGTTCAAATAGTACGAATTCAGAAGAGTAAATGTAATAAAGAAATGTACATTGAACGAATTCAGAAGAGCCAGTTACTGTACCTGTACCCATCTATGACGTTTGTTTGTAAAGTGTAAAATAGACTTTGTAATTTAATTTTATAAATATTGGCATACACTATTGCATATGGTATTAGTTCCTGTTATGATAGTAGTATGTATATAGTTTATATTATAAATAAATAAATAAAAAAACAGTTTCATTACATTACTTGATAGGACGATTGAATGTTTGTTACTCTTTGAAGCAAAAATTACTGAACGGATCTGGGGGCCGCGCAACGTGTCGCGTGTCCCATTCCCGCACGGAACAACTCTTTGTGTGATCCACAGATTGTTGTGCCGGGTCTCGGTGTCATGTGTATATGAACTTGTATGTTTGTAAACGCATCAACGACACAGGAGGAAATCCTAGTGTAGGGCAAAGATATTTAAAAAAACGCAATTTGGTAAGAGTAGGTACACTGATAGATTTATTATATATGCAACGAAATGTAGGCTGTGTTTTATACCGGTAACAAGAGTGGAGCCGCAGGCTGCAGAAGATAATAATGGATATGCTCTTTTCTGTATTTTCGAGGTGCGTATCCAAACTAATCTTTATCATAGTTACCTATTTAAGAATGGATCATTAATTGTTTGAATACTCTGCCGAGCAGGCTCAGCAAATAAATGCCGAAACTGGTTTCTATTAAGATAGTCTAATAGGTTTTCTTTATTGATATTGACCGTTTCAACGGTGAAGAGTATAATCTTATTTGTCAAGGACAGACAGATTTATATTATAACTTTCTTGAGATATACTAAATGAATAATTATGTTTTTTTAGCTATCTCACGTAAGTAAATGACGAGGAACTCGACTAGTTTCAAACCATGTTAGAGACTCTGCGAAGCCGCGACTGTCGTGCTGCTACTAGTCGAGTACCTCGTCAAATAATTACGTGAGTAAGTCGAAAAACATAACAATTGATAGACAGATTACTGTTCGTCTAAGTACATATTTTTTGAAGAATCTTCAATTACTGATTACAGTGGAGCTCTCGTAGTTTGACCTGTATTGTTTTTTGTAAAACTCGACCTATTTTAGACGAAATAGGTGTTCTTTGTAGAGATTTTAGGCGTGCCATTAGTTAAGAAACTCGATGTTAGGTATTTTATAAAATACAATAGAGTATAAGTAATTACATATTAGACACAGTCGTGCCTTAAAACGTACATAGCTATAGGACTTTTAGTTTTTTAACTTAATTGGCGAAAAATTTGATTTGTTTCCTTACGTTTATCACAATTTATTATAACGTCACAATGTTAAAGCCAAAATGATACATTAGGGAGAGCCATCAGACCACCACAGATGGCGCTGGATGAATGGGGCCCAATAGGGCTGATACCGATACGGAGCCGCGGAGAACTTAACGGGTTACCGGGGCTCCGGCTCGAAGTGCAGGAGTAGGAACGGGATGGTTTTTAGTCAGTAATAGTCTGACACTCCCTCCCGCCTCACACAGGCGGGAGTAGTCAGCAGTCATTCGATGAGCTTCCCCCTGCAAAAAGAATGCATTAGGGCACAAATATCCTGCGACACGTGTCGCCAGCGACGTCGGGTGAAGTAGCGCGACGTTGCCGGACTGGTCGACATGTCTGGCAACATCAACATCACTGTGGACATACATTGCGCGTTGTACCTTGCCATGTCAGGCGACATGAACCGGCTTCGCTTGACTTGTCGCCGATACATATCTTGGGCCATTTGCCCGAAATTTATTCGTGGTTTTATTATTTACATAACATAACATAACATCACGCCTTTTATCCCCAAAGAGGTAGGCAGAGATGCACATTATGCCACTGTACAATGTAACACCCACTTTTCATTATTTATCTTACCTAAGAATCCCATGTAATAGGGGGTGAGCCTATTGCCATATACCAGGCGCAATTCCAGACTCAGTACTACTGAGATTTTTTTTTTAAACCCAGTAATAATTTGCCCGAACCGGAAATTGAACCCGAGACCCCTTGCCGGGCAGTCACACTTGCGACTACTCCGCCAACGCGGCTTTATTATTTACGTTGTCTTAAAACTAAAATTATTTGTTAAAATAAATTCTTAACATAATGCACTGAAAATTCAAATTTGTATCTGTGCATACAACACATGGTCACCCTACTTCTTTTGAGAAGCAGTTGCATAAACCCTTCACGGTGGGTGAACGTGTACTGTGTAGGCAGAGCTCTAAGATACGTATGTAGACGATGACTTTTATAATTATTGTTATTACAAATCCTATTATAGCTGATGTTTGGTAATAGGGTTGCATCTAATTGCAATGAATAAAATAACTGACATAAATGTCAAAAAAAGCAGTACTGTTAGATCACCTCTGATGACCTCTGCATTCTTTTACTGAATTATAAAAGGTATTGTGTTATACAGTATACAGCAACATCAAGGAGTCTCGAGTTCTGATGTTATGAAGAAAACTTGGGAGAATCCTCTGTGAGAGCTTTCCTGTAGTCTCCATGGACCAAACATGCTAAATAATTTACAAAACTGTATTTTTTATAATAACTATCATGAGACATACTAAACTAATCTCTACTAGTTTCAAGCCACAGAGGGGCTCTTCTTGATGAGCAGCGTGCGTAGACACGGCGATATCGCACAGCCTACTAGTAGAACTTTTCTCAGTAGTTTCACGTTGAGTAACCCGGGGTATTTAGTTAAAACTGTATTTAATCAGGTGTTCAGCAGTTGTGATTGTGGCTCAGGCACTAAGCCTTGTCAGGCAGTCCCGTCACCAGCTACATAAGTGTACTCTAAAACTACTTACTTAAATGCTGCCTGATCAAACTCTTTTCTTCTTGATTTTCCATAACCAATTTCCAACCTTATTCTTCAGCCATTATGTTAAAAATCTAAGTATATTTTCAGTTTTGTATCTAAAAAACTGAGACTTGCAAATGACGTGATGCAGTGTATTGTCTCTCTCGAGGAGTTGAGCAAACTCGTCACGGTCCGTGACCGCGTCCGAAGGCGAGAGACGTATGACTGACAGTGTTGCTATACTGCAATATTGTGATGATTAAGTGTTGCTACATCACAATATTGTTTCAGAGGAATATGTAACTACTTAGTTATTGTTGTGTCTTACTGCCTCGTTGGTTGTATTTCACAATACGTAACATTGTATCAGGGCGTCTCAGATTTAGTTCCTTGGTTAAGAGTAGGAGAGCTATGCTTCGGCACGAATGGGCCGGCTCGACCGGAGTGATACCATAGCCTCCCAGAAAACCGAGGTGAAACACCCTTGCGTTGTGAGAGTTAGATTACCGGAGGCCCAATTACCAGCCCATTTCCCAATCACCCTATTTCCTGAATCCCCAATAATCATCATATTCCTTGTCCCCAAACGGCCGGTAACGCACTTGTAATGCCTCCGATGTTCCAGGTGTCAGGTCGACGCCGATTGCTTACCAGCTTGTCTCATAAAAAATATATATTTAGGAGCCCCTTTAGGCTACCCCTTTGGAGAATAACAGGAGACATGTTATGTTATTGTGGTTTTTCTTTTAAAGTATGTATGAGTACGTTTATGAGTGTTTTGTCGATTGATGTTGACTCGAAGTTACTTTATTCATGAGATTCCACAATATAATGCGGTGAAAGTGTTGAGAAATTCACATAAAACATTACGTTTGTTGCTTCCACAAGAGGTAAGTAGAGGTGTAGTGATGGTGCACCCAATTTTGTGTTCTGTCAGCTATTTAACTGTATTACGCAAATGTAGGAAGAGGTTCTTTGGTCACAGCAGCTGTCAAATATTGAACGTCCGGTGACGCGACACTAGCTAATTCCTTATTGGATAAAGAACGAGAGGTTCACATTAGTAGGTACATACTATCTGGTGAAAAAATATGGTACGCCCCATTAAGGAATAACTTTCATCTGGCTTCTTCATTGAATCTTGAAATATTGATCACGAAACTCATTTACTAAGTCTTGTTAAAAAATCAGGCTAATAAACTGATAGCGTGCGTTCATTCAATTACACAGCTAGTATACATTGTTCATCTCTCCAATGCTTCATTTCAAACGCTAGCCGATTAGATACAGTCGGATTGGCGCGTGGTCCTCAAACGATCATAGAGATTAGTTCACACACGATGAATCACCATAGACTATACTTGTGCCAGACGCCATAGCGTTAATACTGGCTGTATATGAATAACAAGTCTGTTGCGACCTTTATTGATTGATTCAACCAATGTTTGAAGTTTGTAAGTGCAATAAAATTGTGTTTGTTTATTTAAAATCTCTTCCGCCAATGGTTAGAATGAATGCTTGTTTATTTATGTGACATGTGGCCTGCTCATGTTGACATTAACTGTCATTTGCTATGACTATTGTCGAGTTAAGTTTGCTACTTTTAAATAATGTACGATTCTTAGAAGTTAGACAGTTTGTCTTATTACATAATTAGAATTAGGTCTGCCCTGTAGCCTGATTTTGTCCTAAACGATATTACGATTTAAAAATGGTCATTTAAAGGCAACTTGTATTCCATAATCAGTCGACTGGTCATATTAATATGGCTATTTAAGTTTAGAACACAATTTGAAAACGACTAAAAAAACCTGGGACCAATAAATAGAAAATGCAACGACCTCCTTCAAAAACTAGGTATTAAAAAAAATATCGACTGACGACGGTAACACTGATATTTATTTCATAGCCATAGTGTGTCATTGACTGCATAGAAATACCTCTACAAAATGGCGTGATCATGTCACTTGGCTATAAAATATAACTCTAATAAATTGCCCGATAACAATTCAGCACGCTAGTTTTTATAGGTACATGTTCTAGTTAACTGTACTTCTATTACTTAATTATTATTATTTTAATATTAATTTTTATGTAAAAATGCAATAAATTGTTAATAAACAAAATAAACTTGATAAGTCAACCTCAATGTTTCCAAGGGTAGTTTGTTCGGTTGGCAATGAAAATTCCAATTTCAAATTTTTAAATAAGGAAGTGAATTAGTTCCTTCCTCGTATTTCATATTTTATTTGCCGCCAATTTTATTTTTTTTTTGTTTCGTTAAACACACAAAATGAATACGTTGTTGCATTACGGCATAACAACGGCACGTTTAAATAACATTTTTATCTGTTTTGTGTGTTAAATTTGATTTCACAATGATACAGTTTTGATTATGAATTTTAATTCGGAAAGCCGCAATTTATGCTATTGCAAAATTGGCAACCACTTCTCGGTGAGGTAAACTTTATGCTAATCGGTTACTAAATTGACCATAAAATATACCAAAGGCCTACTAAGATCACCTGCAATCAGAGGTGGACATAGGGCGTAACTATACCTATCTTTCGAAGTGTAAACTATAGGAGACTCCCATTTCATGGAATTGGAAAAAACGACCATATTTAGTTTATCATACGTTTATAGAGAAACGCATTTTCCGCAGACATTTTTAAGCGTGGCAACAATAGTTTCCCAATCGATAATACGTAATCCATAGCGCGCGTTTTTTTGCAAATGTCGGCCATTTTAAATTATGTTCCATCAAGTTCATTGTACTAGCAGATTGAATTTGAACAGATTCCGCGATTTTCAAGGCTCGGAATATTTCGTGATTGAATTTACGTCTTTTTTAGGTTTTCAGCCAGCAACGATTGTAAATATTTTTTGTATGCGAGATTTTACGGATTCTATCTATTTTGTGTGAATGATTTCGAGACTTCAAACCTATCATGTGTACTTATAGAAATTGTTATCAAGTACATGTATCTACATAAATATATCTATCAATATACGGAACCGTCAGCTTTTCTTTTTTCGAAGATGGGTGCTCTATCCGCAAATAAAACGCATACAAAATTATGTAACACGTATACTACTTCTGGCAGTAATGTAAGGATTTAAATAACATCAAAGTAATAGCTGCCTTCCCAGACTTTTGTACAACAAATTTCGATTGAAACCTCCGAAGCACTTACTTGAGAGAAATTGTGGAAAAAGGGAAAAATGTAGTCGACTTCCAAGCCGTGCACTCGACGACCTCCCTCCCTTTCTGTCTGGGGCACGCTTTACTTACTTTTTTTGCAATAAGAACGA
The DNA here is from genome assembly GCA_038387885.1 of Spodoptera picta. Taxonomy (NCBI): domain Eukaryota; kingdom Metazoa; phylum Arthropoda; class Insecta; order Lepidoptera; family Noctuidae; genus Spodoptera; species Spodoptera picta. Next base: position 48,509 of record JAZHFQ010000314.1, read on the forward strand.
TTTTAATGACAGAAGAAAACAACATTCTTTGTCTGCCTCGTTAAATGTTGAAATAACGATTTAAATAAAAGTTAGACTAGGTTTTTCTGCTTTATTTTTGATGAGGTTTAAAGCATATTTGAGATCATAGATAGACACGGAACAAATACTATTGAGGATTAATATTTAAGAAACATTAAGTAAACGTATTCGAATCCTTTTAGACTGAAGAAGCTACAAATATAAAACTGCTTTAAACAGTTAGGGATGTTATTATGATAGATCGCCAATTACGTGCTGCACAACTGACAATATTTCCTTCATTTAATTACCTATATTCACAACAAAATTCATTACTCAGTTCAACAGGCCATCTAAATCTCCCCCTTAAAAAACAGTTGCTAAAAATTGCACGTCTGGCTAACACCTTAAACAGTTTCATTGGCACGCATTGTAATACAATCAACGAGTTGACAGCTATGAGAAAACTTCATGGAAATTGGTTCAGTGGCCCAAAGAGCATTTTGTTTGACACGTATGTATACCGTTCTACAAAATTGCTTTAACTTTTTTGATTGTAAGTGGTAGGTCGATATTATTTGCCGTTATGCTAATGTGTGAATGTGGCTATAATTTTGGAGATTGGCACTTGTAATTTGATTGTTATGAGTAAGTGAGACGTGTTTTTAGTAATGCCTATCGTGTTCGTGGTTTTGAAAACATGCCTAATTATCTCATTCACAATGGGCTAGACATAGAAAGCTATTGCCCTAAACCAATCGTAGCATTGGAATAGATGTCTAAACCTTGCAGCAATCCTTACTTAATATTATAAATCGGAAAGTGAGTTTGTTTGTTTGTTTGTTCGTTTGTTCCGCTTTCACGCCATAACTACTAAACCGATTGCTTTGAATTTTTGCAGATGTATAGTTAGAAGTCCGGATTAAATAATAGGGTACTTTTTATCTCGGAAAAATTTATATTCCCGAGGGAAAACAAAAGTATTGGTATAGATGGCGCTGTGTGTATCGGTATATTTCACTTAGGCTACTTTTTATACTTTTGTGGCGCCAGCGAAGCCGCGGGTAAAAGCTAGTATAAATTAAAGAAGACTTAATTTGAAGATTGGCACTTAATTTCCTTTCGGTAAATGCGCATTACGGTATTCAATTGTTTGCATCCGAATCAGATAAGTAACATACAAATACATAAAGTCCATTTTACCATAATAAAAATAGCCTCTCCGTGACGCCGCCGTCACCATTCTTAATTCACTTGATTACCAAACCATGAAAATTGACGTGGGTCTGACTTAATTGCTTGTCACAATTACTTATTTATTCTAAGGCCGGAGTCCCGAGATCCAATTAAAGTCTATAATTAGAAAAGCGTACGATTCAAAAGATTTCAATTTAATGTAACTTGATAAGGTCTAAAAATATCCTGTTACTCATCAGCCATTAGGAGTAGAAGAGGTTACAGTTGAAACGGTTAATTTAGCTTCTGATTGTTCAACGATGTCACGCATGTCATAGGAGCACCTTTAACTCGTCAAGTACCGTCATTATAGATACAATTATAGAACAATAGGCTGCGGTCACCGGTGACCGCTTGGTGTTAGACAGTTTAATGATAAAAAGAACCTATAATACACCTATAATAATTAATGATCATGCTACGAGGCTTCTGAATAGCTCTTAGATTCAAGACACTTTTCGTTTTGTTGGTGCTTGCTGATTACCCCTCAGTATCTGTAATACTGACACAAGAGTTGTAGTGGTTATTAATGTGTTTCTTTAACAATCACTATCTCCCAAATACATTTTCCAACGAAAATGTACACTAAGTTCGTACTTTTTGTCGGTTTTTGCCAGGAACAACGTATCGAAACTGCCCCTTAGAAACTCTACGCATTGTTATCGTGAAGAAACCTAGATAACAAAATTAGGTCAAAATTGTCCTCCGTTCCTTTGGGAGTAATAATTTTCACGGGACATATATAGGTATTTGGATCCTTTGTCATGTTTGTCCGTTCCTTATATATCGCGGACAGTTTGTATTGTCTACAATAGTCTATATAATCTTCGGTTCGGAACTGAATCTCCCAATACAAGTTGTCAGGGATGTACTGGAATTTTGTGGGTGAACACGTGTTAGTGGTGCCGATCGATTAATAGCACAGTAGTGTTAATAGTTTAAAATATTATAAAGAACCTAGTGTCGTTTAGTGAGGTACTCTCCCCACACGGGTGACGCTTGAGTTAAAAGGACTGCATATTTAACAGAAATCGGGCAGCAATGCTCTCTTATAAACTACGATCTTCAACCAGCGCAACTAAGCGCAGATATTATGACAAACCCTCTTATGTATTTTCTTCTTCTCCTCTTATATCTTCTGATTCACTTCGTTGCGGGAACCAAGACAGCTACTCATGTCCCTGGGACGCGCCGGACTTCAGTGTTCTGGTGTTTTCATGGTTGTATCTACTGTAGATCTTGGCTTACAGGAGTTGCAGCGGTTTTGGGAGGTTGTGGCGGGCTTGTCCCAAAAAAAACCCTCTTATGTCTTCATAATAACTATGTAATAATTACCTACATAATAACAATTTCAAATAGTTATTTAGTTAGGGTTACTGACGTTGGTTACTCGCGGTCTGTAGGCTGCGTGAAGTGTGTGACATCACCGCAACCGCGCACGCTGCTCATTAGGATGAGTCCCTCTGTCGTTCGAAATAATTAGAGCTTTTCTCAGTATTTTCACGTGAGTAACCACTAACCCGCGATTTTTTGTGTTAACCCCTCTTATGTATACCTCTAGAGGAGCCCCATAGCTCATCAGTGGACTATCTATCATAGTGTTGGAATATGTGATCCTAGTTACCTGAATGTTTTTCGCTCCTTGATAAGAGATATGCCATCAACAAGAAGATAGTCCGTAGTGACTTGACTATGACTATAATTTTGTTTAATAAATTCAAAACTTACAATCAATTTCACATACAAATCCGCCAAGATGGACCATGGTAACTGAGGTATTTCATTCAAAGTATTAGTTGATGTGTTTGAACGCGCTAATGCCAGTATTAACCTACTTTCAGACGTCATTCAGCGGCTATTGTCTCCTCTCAATAGCTTCGTTTGTAGAACAAGACGATTTGTGAAACGTATTAGGGAGTTGTAGACTTGTCCACCATTAATCATTGGAGTTTCTTAAGGAAAATTCGCCTTTTTTTGACAGTGGGTCTACTTTTTTCTTGTTTTGGTAATGGTTCGGCAGATTTTGGCTTTGTTTTGGTTGAGATTATGGTGAATTAGGTTTAGCGTACAGTAAAAGAATAATAAAATCTTTTTTTGGAATAGGAGGCAAACGAAGTTGGCGATCATCGCCTCCCACGAACACTCGCATCACTACAAGAGTCGCAGGTGCGTTGTCGGGTTTAACTGCATGGCTGGTGCAGTGGTTGGGCAACCGGCTGCCGTGCAACGTGTCGGTTCGATACCCGCACGGAACAACACTTTGTGTGATCCACAAATTGTTGTTTCGGGTCTGGGTGTCATTGTGTATGTCAACTTGTATGTTTTTAATCGCACCCACGACACAGGAGAAAATCCTAAAGTGGGGCAACCTTTTTTAAAAGAAAACAAAAAAAGGAATACGCTCTTTTCTTGAAGGTCTAAAGGTCGTAAGTCTTTTCGTTTGTAGTTTCATTATGATGGAGTTCTTTTGAAGTTTATTTTATTTTAATATCTTGTATCTTACCTTGAGGTATGATAAGCGCCAATGTTGCCAAGTTATCGTAACTTAAGTTTAGTTAAAATGAGAACATTTATAAAAACAGTTTAATAAGTAGGTATCTCCCTCGTATTGTTAGTTAAAAATGATGTAACCGAAAATTGCGACCTTGCATGATGATAAAACAAACCAACCAACGACCGCCAACCTAATGAGGTGGTTAGAACTGTTCCTATTTCAAATTCACCAACGTTCTTCATTATTCTTTTTTCAAAAATAAAGTTGCCATGTAAAATATCTATTAGCATGTGTCTTAGAACCAATGGTTACGTTTTATGACATAATGTGTTGCCAGTTTTAAAATATTGTTGGAGGTAACAAGTAATTGCTCTGTTTTGTTATACGATGAACTAAATTATAGGTTAATGTGGCAATTTCTTGCACTCGTAAAGTCCGTTGCGGTTAGGTGGTTGCGCAAGAAACAGTTCAGTTTTTAAATCTCATTTTTTTGTAAATTTATGTTGTATCATATTTTATGTTAAGAGGTTAAAGAAAAACCATTCGGGTTCTCTGTTTTTACGATAGGATTTAAACAAATAATTCGTGATTAGATCATCAGGAAGATAAACCGTTTTCTAATTGTAACTGTATTATACGGTTCACTTTCTAGATTGTAAGCGCTACATATAATGGGATTTCTACTGGACAATGTGAATTTGTCTCATACATAACATGACATCACACCTTTTATCCCCGTGGGGTAGGAAGAGGTGCACATTACGGTACTTAATGCGACTGTACAATGTAACACCCACTTTTCACTATTTATGTTACGAGTCTCATGTTATAGGCGGTGAGCCATTGCCATATACCGGGCACAATTCCAAACTTGTCTTTTTGTCTCATTCATTTTCATTAGTATACCTATATATAAACTCGTCTATATCTGTAAATGAATTTATCTATAAATGAATTTGGAGTGTCTGTTTGTAATATTAAAATAACTGCTTTATATTACACGTTTATAAATTATGAATATCCATACGTGCATACGATACTTACAATACCAAGATAAATTTTTTTTCAATTTCTTTCTATCTGTCTGTCTGTTTGTTTGTACTGGCTAATCTCTGGAATGGCGTGACCGGGACGGACTTTGTTGGCAGGTAGCTGATGTATTAAAGAGTAACATAGGCAACTTTTATTTAAGACAAATGCGGACGAAGTTTCGTGTTCAGCTAATTGTACCTAACATAAATTGTATTCATAGGTTCTGTCTAAAATATCACCATAAATATAATGTCATAAATTGTAAGCACTATCTGCTTAAAAAGCAAATCTGGTATACATTTCCCCCCAAAAATAACTCGCGTTCTGCTAATAGTATTATTATTTCGCCATCTTTAACGAACTATTTGTTAATAAAGGCTCTCTATCGAGTTCAAATCAAAAACCTATTAATTCTCGTCTCTCAGTCTAGCGCGGACGCATCGTACTGCTTCTAATTTATAACAATAAAGATAAAGTATCGTTAAATCACGAATGTCCATAACAATGAGTATTTATTGATTCCCTTCCGAACGGTACAAGGTTCAGGATTGTGTATCTTAAAATAGTATTTTAACTATACTTAGATATGTACTTTTGATATTATGATACGTTATGACGTTAAGTAACTTATGGGCCTTATTATACTAGCGGTTTGGGAGTAGCTACGGGGCTGACGCGCAGCGAATGCATCGCGAATACGCCGCGGTTGTGCAGCGAACACGTAGCGGCCGCGTGGCAAATACGTTACATTTTAGTCGCGTGTTTATATCAAATTATTGTCGTACAATAATGGTCTACTTTGCTGTGCGCGGCGATCCCGTTGCGCATTCGCTGTGCATGCGCGGCGTGTGCGTTGTGTTGGAAGACGTTCACAATCCGCTAGTGTGATAAGAGGAAGTGTGAAACTCTTACTGATTAAAAACCACCCAGTAAGATACTACTGAGTGCGATCTTTAGGCCTAATTCTTATAGCTATCAAACCACCACAGATTGGGCTCAATACTGGGGAGGGGGGGACTTAACAGGAGCCCGGCAGCTCCGGCTCGAAGTGCAGGAGGAGGAACGGGGTGGTTTTTAGTCAGTAAGAGTCTGACACTCCCTCTCGTCTCACCCGGGCGGACGAAGTCATTGAATGATTTTCCTCCCTCAAAAAAACGGCCTAATCCTTATCGTTACATCGTCGAGTACCGTCATTATAGACACAATTATAGAACAATAGGTTGCGATCACCGGTGACCGCTTGATGTTTGACATTTTAAACAGCAAAATTCTAGATGTATTATTGTAAACCGTTATGGCAAAAGACGTTTAATAATTTTTGGTAGTAGTACGTACCAAAAACAAGTTGATTCACAAAGAGTAACGTAATTTACGTTACCTAATTGGTAATGAATCATTTTTGGTACTCTATGAACAGTTTTTCTGGACTATATTCTCAGAATAATTAATAAGCTTTAATTGACATACAAATAAGGTTGAATTTAGTGATTCAAATGTAACGTGAATTTGTCCATTTGTGGCTTCTATCATGAATAAGCTTGCCTCGCATCGATTTTGAACCGTGTAATCTGGTTTCATGACATTCATTTTAGTCGCAGTATAGAAATACAAGCGCAATAAGGTACTCTAATCTGTCAAATCGATTTTCAACTTTATCACTTTTGAAAATAAAGTTCAAGTTTCTTTGGGGAAATAGTTAGTTTGGGGTAGTTCAATATGCTGCCGCTTATTGAAATGTGATTAATTTTCGTTCTACGCAAAAATCAGATTGCTGTATAAACGGTACGAGGTTTCAGTTTGTTTGTGAGGTTTAGTGGTTTGGCTTTGAGCCAGTTTAGGTAGGTTCAGGCACAAATAATCCAGAATACATAATTACAGTACGTTGCCAAATTACTCATAGAGAGTAGAGCCTTTTAAGTTAAAAAAACAACTCATTATTTAATTTTTAACTAGCGATTAAAATAAATGCGGGGATTGTAAACCAGCAAGCCATTTGGCAACTCTAATCATAGAGGAACCAGAGCTCAAAGCTTCAACAAAAAGTTTAAAACTTGTCGGTGCAACAAACGTGACTGTAGTTAATCGCAAAAAACATTCAAAATCTAGATTTCCAACCTTACCGTTTTGCAATAAAGTTGAAAGTTGAAATTCTGTTATAGATATTGTGCACTTGTTGTCCAAAGTATGTATGATGTACTTTCTTAGGTGAGTATCAATAAAACAGTAGGCCAATATACGTGCGTTTATTAGGATGCACAAATCGATACTAATATATTTAGGAATACACCTATGACTTATACACTAGACAAATGACATCATACTTATAATCTAGGGCTGTAGGCACAATATTTTGACAGTTTAGGGTTATTCAATGTGTTAGCGACTGGCTGAATGCACAAAATGGACGTAGTCAAATCAAACATGGCGGAAAATAGGCGGGAAAAAATTGTTAAGGTTATGTTTTTGTTGCCAAAATGTCAACTTGCATTATAGTTAGTTACATTGTTATGAACTAATGTAGACCCTAAATCGACGTTTAGACATGCTTACTTGTGGTCATAGAAAGTTTGAAATATTGTAATCGTTTATGGTCACGATTTTGTATTTTTGTTAGGTGTTAGTTTCGTTTTTATTGGCACAATGAAAGTTCACAAAGCATAGTAACACAGTTACAAAGCAAAGTTATTTATAGTAAGTATTTTGAAGTTAACTTATTTTAACGTATTCGTAGGATTGAGACAACTTTTCCGTAAATATTTTAGTGTACACTTTACAACATACGTTACTGTATTATCAACATATTTTTTCCAAGTAACATCAACCAAAATAACGAAACTTTTCCTGTAAATAAGTCATACTAAACAAAACAAAGTACATTAATAAACAAAGTTTATTTACACTCACAATACCTGTAGGTATATTAAATACAGGGTGGTTTTGAACGTTTTAGTTTGAAGCCGCCATTGCTTGCGGCAGGTCAGTGACCGACGTTTGAAATGATTGAACCGAATCATGTAGGATTGTTTATTTATAGGATAATAAAATACGTGTTTGTTTTAAGGGATGCGTTTGATTTGGATTTTGTGGGAGTTTTGGATTTATTTCATTGCTAAGCGAAGAGTATCGAATTTTAGGAGCTTTATTATGGTCTTAGCATAAAGATAGCCAGTAATAATCCTCAAACTAGTAGCCTAATTACAATTTGGGTGTATTACATGGGATTTATAATATAAAGGGCGAGAAGCAGGTGTTACATCTTGGTTTAAGAAAGTCTTTTTTTCCTCCTTCGTATAGAAATATTCTATTCTGAACCCTAAATCAACGGCTTACTGGGGAATTTCTATCGGAGATACTCAAAAAAATACAAAGCAATGCGCCGTAAAATGTATAATTCGAAACTATATTGACATATGCATAGGCAATTGCCTGACGTTCCAACTATTACGATACGATATAAAAATCAATTGATTACGATACCAAACATAGTTGGAACGTCTTCCTTTATGCAAATAGCATTATGACTTGACGTAATAACGGAAAGGCCATAAATTATAGATAAAGACAGTTTCTATATTCGTCCATAGATAATATCACTTTGATTTATTGAGGTCACTGTCTCGATGGACGATCTATCGCAATTTGATGAGGTGTAATAATAAGAGTATTGATTCTCAAGTTAAGCAAAATTTGATGGAGGATTTTTATCGCAGCAATAGCATTATTAGAGTTAGGAATTGTGGCCGATGGAAATAGTCTCAACTGTCAAAGGTTGGAGGTCTTTTTTTTAATGGGGGAAAATCATCGAATGACTACTCCCGCCTGGGTGAGGCGGGAGGGAGTGTCAGACTCTTACTGACTAAAAACCACTCCGTTCCTTCTCCTGCACGTCGAGCCGGAGCCCCGGTTACCCGTTAGGTTCTCCGTGACAGGTTACATTCTATGAGCTCCTCTATCTTCTGCTCTGCGGATTAAAAGGTTCCAACAGTACCTGTGTGTGTATCAACAGTGTGTGTGTGTACGGACAATGTGTGTATATCATGTTGAATTTGTTTGTTCATTCTAAACAAATTCGGCAATTAATTCCAACTATTTGTTAGGATGAGATCGCCCTTTTTGTTTAGTGATGGCTCATTTCTCGCGTGGGTGTTGAGTCCCGACTGTCTGTCGCCGGGTTAGTACTGTTTGGTAATGTTTTGGTGAAATTTTAGGGTAATCTGAGAGCTAGAGCCTCGTTAGTCGGGGTAGGTGGGTAGAAGCAGTGGGTAGTAAAGTAAGGGTAATAGATTTCTTTGTTACATCAACATGAACATCATCAGTATGTAACAGTCGACTAAGATGGGCTTCTTCTAAAGTCTTAAATGTTTACCATGAATTGTAGATAGTAATTTTAAAGTTTTATCGAAAGAGAACGCGAATTTGCCGGATTTCTGTTAAATGAGAAGTCCTTATTTTCTATAATATTAAATTGTAAAACTGGCGTCTTATGTAACATAAGACGCCATTTTTAAAACCGTGAGATTAACATACAACCATCGCCACCAAACATTCAGAATTTATCTCCTACAAACCATTTAGACTACTACAACCAGAACTCCACTTAAGTATTTGAGTAACAAATAAAAAAAGATAAAACCGAACATGAATGGAATCAGATTATTCGTACGAATCAAATTCTGGTACATACACACACACACATACATAGGTATCGAGCGCTCCGTTACCATGGCAACCGCCCGCGACCGGTCGATACGGTGTAAACAACTGTGCATCCCGACTTTCATTGAAACTGGAATATATTAAACTATTGGTTTTGCTTAGTGACTTTGTTGACACACAAAGTTGGGTCTTCTGGTCATCGTCAAACAGCTTGTGATAGTCCAGTGGTGGATTATAAGACTCCTGTACATTCCTATGTACACCCTCCTGGGTTTACCATGTTCTCCACGCGTGATAGGCGATATTTGTATTTTAAATTTCGTGAGACACACTAAATAGATTATTATAATTTCGGCTTACTCAGCGGACAGACAGCGCAGCGCGACAGTCGTCGCGTCGCGGGTCGCGAAATGCTGCTCATGAATATGAGCCTCTAGCATGGCTTGAAGCTAGTCGAGTTCCTCGTCAAATTATTACGTGATAGGCGAGTTGAAAATCGCCAGTCGCGCCGTTTAAATACTTCAAGTTTATCAGAGAACGTTGGTACTTAGTCACTGTTAAAATTTATAGTTCCTTGGTCGAATCCTAGTACACTCGGAAGAATAAAGGTAGCGACAATTGTTTTCTACTTTGTCATCACCACACAGCCATCTTTTTTATATATAACTAGCTTTTACCCGCGGCTTCGCTCGCGTCACAAAAGGATAAAAAGTACCCTATTATTTAATCCAGACTTCTAAATTTATGTCTGCAAAAAATCAAAGCAATCGGTTTAGTAGTTACGGCGTGAAAGCGGAACAAACAAACAAACTCACTTTCTAATTTATAATATTAGTAAGGATTTTGGTTTTAAGATCGTAATATTCTTTAACCCCCAACAATCATCTTGACACGTCTTTAGTTCGTTCTTCTTTTAACCCCATTTTTATAATCGCCTGGCTCCTGGCTTTTTCTTTTCCACCTTTCAAAAGAAACGTTAAAAGGGATCTTATGTTTTCTCTCATGTCCAATTTGTCTTTCTTCAGACTACTCTTGCGAAACAATTAATCGCTTTCATTGATTTATTGTTGTCACTAATGTGGTCATCTATTAGATAATGTCATTGTTTGTCTCAATCTTGGTTTACTGTTTATAGCTTGTAGATTATGAAGGACATTGTAATAGCTTGTCATTCATACAGACGTGACGTCATGCCTTCTAATTCCCTAAGCCCCTGAGGGGTACTAGACACATTTTATCATGTAATACCCAATTTCTACTAGATAGTATAGTCCAATCGTGCCATCATCATCATCATCAGCAGCAGCCGGAAGACGTCCACTGCTGGACAGAGGCCTCCCCCTTAGTCCTCCACGTCGAACGACAACTCGCCACCCGCATCCACTGGCTCCCCGCAACTCTGGCGATGCCGTCGGTCTACCTAGCGGGAGGCCTGCCCACGCTTCGTCTTCCGGTCCGTGATCTCCACTCAAGGACTTTCCTGGCCCATCTACCGTCAGTCCTTCAAACGACAATTTTGCGAGCTATGTCGGTAACTCTTGTTCTTTGGCGAATTTCCATATTTCGGATTTTGTCGTGCAAAGAAACACCGAGCATAGCTCTCTCCATCGCACGCTGAGCGACTTTGAGCTTTTCCAAAAGGCCAGAGGTGCTACACTGTGCTATTACCAATTTTTTGGGAAACCGAAAAAGCTTAGTCTTTCTTTACTCAACCCTGTAAACGAGACCCACTTGCACCAACTTGATTAACAAAGCAATCAAATTACGCATCATAACCTTCAAAACGATAAATCCCATTTAACTTTGCCAAAGTAACTCCAAATACAAAATTCTCTTCAAAATGATTAATTTGACTTGGGCATAGGTAATAGGCTGTTTCGACATATTGTGAGATGTAGGCGTGTGTGGGCAGTCCAGTTTGAAGTTACCGATCAAACCAAATCGTTGCCGTCTCTACAAGAACACAGTTATTTATTGGTTTAGTTTAAACTCTGTTCTTAGATTATGATAGCGTTAATTGTTAATTGTGGATTGCGTTTTTGGTTAGCAAGCTTGTGAAATTACTTGTTTAGATTTTTTACGGTTTCGTTGATACTCGTTAGGGTTTATGATTGATGTGGTTTTACTTTGTTTCGCTCTAAAGTAGTGGCTAACATATTTAATTCATTCGTTTATGAACAAGGAATGTGTCCCTATTATAATAATGTGAAAGTGTGTGAGAATCTTCGAGTCTTTACACAACGCTTTATAAAACTTGGCATATAAATAGATTATAGGCTAGGATAACGCATAAGTACATAAACTAAGTACCTATCTACATAGTTTATCCGAGTACTAAGGGTGAAACTACTTGCAGACCAGAATTAGAAGCTAGTCTAAGATTTAATGTAGATAATAAATAAATAAATAAATAAAAAATGTTTATTTGGTGTAAAAAGCCAGATTACAAAATAAATCTTAATATCTAAACAAAGTCCAAAAATATGTGAAACCTGAACTAGGTCCAAGCCTGTGTTTCAGGTTAAAAATGTACTGAAATATTTAAAATACAATAATATTGCTTATAAAACTATGAAGTAGATGTACATAGTTACATAGTTTGACCAAAAATTGCGCACCGCTGACTCCAAAATGAATGGTCGTTTGGGTGAAAAAGTTACGGTAAGCTTGTTAAAAAGTTTTTAATTAAATTTTAATCAATGGCTCGCGTCCGCTCTCTGTGGGGTGTGTCACAAATATTCCAATGCTTTTGTAGCTTAATTACAAATGTTTTGAGCTATTTTAAGACCTTTCATACGATTCCTGCCTTGTATTTTACAACAGGTGATTAAATTAAGTAAAATAGTTACTGAGAAAACCAGAACACCTCTGTGGTTCGAAACTACCTCTATAGTCAGAATTTTAATTAGATTCCAGATTTGACAATAGTTACTGTCATTTTGTGAAATAATGATACCACATATAATCTAGTGATAATTTCCTCATATACTTAGTTTAGGGGAGTACAATTATAAACGAGAAGAATCGATCCAGAAATATTGCATTTCCATATCGAATAATTTCGCAACGTCACTATTTAGTACCTGTCATAACGTTGTAACACTGAAATTGTCAAATCTGGAATCGAATTAAAATTCCGAGTAGCTACTTAGTAGTAGAGCTTTTCTCAGTAGATATATTCACATGAGTAACCCGCGTTTTTACTTAATTTAGTATGTCTTACTATAGTTATTATAAAAACAACAGGTGATTAATTAGGATCTGGTGATATTTATAGGATCTGGACTGCTTTATTGGTTCCTAACGCGATTGTTCCGTCAAAGTCGAAAATTGACCGGTTTTGGACAATTTTCTTTTTTGTTATTTTGACTTTGCATACATGACTAATAACAACGAATAAGCTTTTATATGGTTATTAATATCAGTTTAGACTTCTTCAGTTTACACAGTCGGTTTACTAGTCTTACGAAGTATAATATACCTAGTATGTACACATATTTTCTGCTATTTTTCTTCATGTAATCCACCGATAACACTTTCACTTTCGATCTGCGATAGGTTTCACATTGCATCCGAATCCGATTATACTGTCGGTGGTTGACATTTTCTTAAGGGAAAGGCTACAAGACTCGTGAATTCGAAAAAAAATCTCACTACTTCGTTAGTCTTAATCCTTACCTGTGTCTACTAAACAAAGGATAATGGTAATTACGACATTGCAAAAAATATCTCCTCTATTCGGGGCTCCTTTCTCTTTCACTCTATTTTTCTATTTTTTAGTGTTATTCATTCGTATAGTTTCTCTAACATCATTATACAAAATGCAACTGGCAAAGAGAGTGCACTTTAATAACCAAAACATTTGCCAATGTCGCGGAGAACCTAACGGGTAACCGGGGCTCCGGTTCGACGTGCAGGAGAAGGAACGGGGTGGTTTTTAGTCAGTAAGAGTCTGACACTCCCTCCCGCCTCACCCAGGCGGGAGCAGTCATTCGATGATTTTCCCCCCTTAAAAAAAAAACATTTGCCAAGCCTTCGGGAATTAACAGGGGTAACTTTATATTAACTACGTTAGGTACGTTCCTTGAGCTGACATTTTTAAAGCAACTGTTTCCTTAGCAAATAATTTGTCGTCTTATTTTATTCATATCAAACCACTTTGTAACGATTGCAACTTTCTAAATGTTGATCCATTTTACATAATAAGTGCATGCACTTTAATGGCGCTCGATGCATTGCATCTTACATCTGTGGAGGCTGTCGATTGGCTGGTGGCTGTTAGGCAGGCTAGCAGTATTTATGTAAAGCCTAGTTTCTGAATAGATTATAAGATTACTAATTACTAGTATTAGCTCTACTTTGGGTTTGAAGGGCCGGTTTATGAAGGTGCTGAGAAAAACAACGAGAGTGAATGTTTTGAAGTAGAGTTATCCTACACATGATTTTATTGATTTATTCGAAAGGTGAAATGGAGGATTTGAAAACATATTATACAGAGCATGCTTCCAAAAAACTAAGGCAAGTAATGGTAAAATAACACGATAAGAAAGAAACGTTTAAAATTTTTAAATTAAAAATTTGTCCGCGTTTTTGGAAGCATTCCGATTACACCCTGTATTTAATAATAAGTATTAGGTAACACTTACATTGCTCGATTAATCGTTAATTCGACCAACAGTTGGTAGTGTCAATATCTCAATATATTTTTGTTTTCATAAACGTTTTACAAGTATAAATTAATGTGTTATTATTATTAAATCTGTTTCTAGTATCTACAGCCGAATCTATTGCTTCCTAAAACCAGCATTGTTTTGTTTTTTTTTGCATTGTAATAGACACGTAATCCTTAACTCCGGATCTATGGCTTTTCACGCATTTACCGAGTTACCGATTACAAGCAACACCATTTAGATTGATCGGATATTCGGAAATCGATTTCGTAGATTTATTCGATTCGTTACAGTAAAGTTGCGAATACTTTACACTTTGTTTATAGACAAAAGTTACGAAAGTTTATTAACTTTTCGAATTTAGTCACTATCTATCTTGGTTAAATATGTTTAAGAGATCGCCATCACCATTTTAATCACCACGAACATGGCATAAATGTACTGCTCACTTCGACCCATTTCCTATAGGTACCAGACACATAATCAGGCTTCGTGCTGTGTCTCTAAGAATTTTCAGAAAACCAGGATTTTTAACTCGGCCATCGTACTCGCGACCACTCAACCTAGGCAGTTTATTTTTACATAACTTTATCATACATACATACATACATAAGATCAAGGGATAAAAATTCCTGAAGGGGTAGGCAGAGGTGTACATTATGCCACTGCACAATGTAACACCCACTTTTGTACTATTTATGTTATGAGTCCCATGTAATAGGGGGTGAGCCTATTGCCATATACCGGGCACAATTCCAGACTCCGTGCTACTACTGAGAATTTTTTTAAAACCCAGTAATATTTTGCCCGACCCGGGAATCGAACCCGAGAACCCTTGCCCAGCCAGCCAGCCCAGTTACACTTGCGACCACTCGGTTAACGAGGCAGTGGTTTACCTTTAATATATCTAACCAAAACTAAATTACACATCTGTAATTGCACATTACTTTGGCACTGAGCAAGTGCCTGGGATAGGACGGGCTGGCAAACTGTCTGACCAATACTCGTTATATTTTGCACGTTGCACCAGCGCATAGGAACCGGTCGACTCGCAAAGTGCGAACCAAGAGACCTACTATTGAAATGTGAATGATAATTCTGTTTTACTGTATAATTTAAATATTGAGATTACATAAGTTATTGTGAATGGTTGCTACTTGCCAGTGTTACTGCGAAGTAGTCATTTTTTATTTACTACTCTTTGAACCAAATACATGGGTATTATCACAGTGTATTTCTCTATTTTCTTACTTTTTTTATTATAACATTATTTAGACACCACTGACAACGATGTAGGTAAACATCGTGAGGTAACCTGGGCTTATAATGTCTAATTATGAGTTTGAAATTGCCAACCCGCATTGAGCAAGCGTGGTGATTAATGCTCAAACCATCTCCGGCGAGATGAGGCCGTTGGTCAGCAACGGCCTCTTATAGGTGGTTGAAGATAATGAAGCTTAGCTTGGAGTGTGCAATAATAATTAACATTTTACAAGCACATGTTAAAACTCTTTTACCGCCTCGAGAAATTAAAAGATTGTTCTTAAAATAATTTTAAAGACTTCGTTCAGAATTAAGAAACCAGTTTTATAGTGAAGGAATACTCCTTGTGGTTATCAAGTTACGTATAAGGTCTGAATGAAGCCGTAACAACTCAAGTGGTGGGGATGTAAGCCAGATTTCCTGCCCTTATTGGATATGCATAGATTATGTAACGGATTTTGTAAATGCGAGTAAGGAGGTGGGATTAAAAAGGATTTTTTTACTTTATGGTAGAATGTTTGCTAAGAAGATATACGACTTTACGTGTTTAAGGTGCTTTTTATTTGTAGCTGATTTGTGAGTTTGTGAGCGCTGAATTGAATATTTTGTGGTTTTATATTCATTGCCAAGCATATTTTTATGGTTTCATAACGGAACATCGTGGCTTTAAACAGCTCGTAGGTACGGGAGATTAAAATTGTAACACACTACGTGCTTACTTTAGCTGTGAGGTGGTGACTGGTGAGCCTATTGTCGATCATCAGGAATAATTCCAGACTGTCTGCACTCCTAATCGTTGATACGATAGATTATAAGATGACCTCTTTTGACCAAAAAGGTCACGACTCAGTCACTTTAGCCAGATTCATAAAAACTACCCAAAGCCTTTACGCCAAAACTTTATTTCATTCGTCGGTCTCTGTATTCGATAGTGAGAATTATGCCGATACATTACAATATTAACATAAAACTTTAGCCATACCGACGGATAAGGCAAACATTTCCGCTGGAACTTTTACCATCTAACTTACATATAGCGGTATAATGTTATAAGTTAGGACCTTACGCTGGGTAATAATTTTATATTCAAATGCTTATAAAACCACTTATAAATAAAAGCTTAAATAATGAATCCTGTTCCATCTGGGCATGGATTACTTACAAGTCTAAATGACTACGATAAGTGGTACCTATTATTGCCACTTATAAATAACTAGCTTTTACCCGCGGCTTTGCTCGCGTCACAAAAGGATAAAAAGTAGCCTATGTGACATATACTAATACACACAGCGCCATCTATACCAATAATTTCGTTTTCCTTCGATAATATCAATTTTCTGGGATAAAAAGTACCCTATTATTTAATTCAGACGTCTAACTTTACGTCTGCAAAAATTCAAAGCAATCGGTTTAGTAGTTACGGCGTGAAAGCGGAACAAACAAACTCACTTTCCCATTTATAATTTTAGTAAGGATAAGGATAACTAAAATATGAATTTCATTAGGTAAATGTAACTTTGGATTCTGAAACAGAGAATTGGACTCTTCTGATGTTGCCCATTGATAGTTAATGACTCAACAAATAAATGCCCAGGTGATCCATTTGATCTTGTTTGATCCATTTTCTCACATTAAAAAGATGGACGTTCTTAGTTTTTTAAACCGATTTATTTAATATAATATACATATTTTAGTGTGGGAGAGCCATGCTTCGTCACGAATGGGCCGGCTCGACCGGACTTATACCACGGCCTCACAGAAAACCGACGTGAAATAACCCTTGCGTTGTGTTTCGTTGTGTAAGTGAGGTTACCGGAGGCCCAATTATCCCCCCTTCCTAGTCTCCCCAATCCCCGAATCCTCCACAATCCGCAAATTTCCAATTCCCAAAAGGCCGGTAATGGACTTGTAACGCCTTGGTGTTTCAGGTGTCCATAGGCGACGCCGATGGCTTACCAGCAGGTGATCCGTCTGCTCGTTTACCGGCTTATGCCATAAAAAAATAACTGTAGTCTGTAACTTATGACCTAATATTTACTCAAGACCAGCATTTGACATAATAGGAGTGCCCCTAAAACCGGCTTGTAATACAAAAGCTTTACGACAAACAAGGATCTCGTTTGCATCGCATTGACTTAACAAAAGTCCGTTAAATTCAAAATATTATTCATTCGAATTTTAAATTATACAATTCGTACACGGTATTCATTCGTTGGATGGTTTTTGTTTTATGCATTCCATTTCTATGCGAGAAAATAACAAAGGTTTTTTTTACTTTTTTGTGTTGTAAGTCTCTATTTTGAAGTTATGTTTGTGGAGGGATCCTAAGTGACTTTTACCAAAGGATCAGATCTTTTTGAACTTATTATGGTGGTAGTCATTTTCCCTCGAAAGAGGTAGATTACAGACGGACTTTCGATGCCACATCCTATTTTATTTTAGTTGTAAGTTAAGGAATATTGCCATATTCAAGGTGACTAATGGCTCTTCCGAAATTGGTATCGCTATGTCCAGTATAGCATGCGAACCTACTACTTATAACTAAGTAACTAATCTTCAAGTCTCATTATAATATTGAGAATTCCTCTTATTCCTAGTACAGTGATTGTAAAACACATGTTTATAAAGCAATAATAGCGCTTCTCGCTATCAGCCATTTCTTCTTGCATTATTTGTGTAGCTACTAGCCGGACGTCCGGTCATCTATTATCTATTCCCTCGACGCTATATCGGTTGGTTTTTGACAGATGATATGTTGTATGAATGTATCATTTTATCGATAGTAAATTATGCAAATATTTATTTTATTCTATCTGGAATATTACCTGAGTTGATCTTTATATCTCCTTCAAAGAAAATATTTAAGTTTTATCTAAAAATATTATGGTTACACGAAAAGTGGGTTATTATGCTGCTATGACAAAATACTCTTACACTTCTTCATCACTCAATCACTGTTAATTTTAAATAAGAATGGAAATCATCAAAAATCATTTTTTTTTTAATATCTTCTATATATTTAGGGGCTTTTGATCAAAAATCATAAAATTGTTGATGAAACAAAATTTTTACATACAAACATACGTGAAACAAGTTTTTGTTCCTATCCAAGTTAACTTTACTAATTCCCAAGTAAAGTGCAGCACTATACGTATTTGCGTTATACCAAACTACATTATAAAGTTATCTAACAAAAGTTCCATGGCATCCTAGAAAATTAGCAAAAAGAGTACCTAATTTCCTTCCAATCATTATCTTTTGATGCGCATCGTCTAGCGGATGTCCGGCCATCCATCGACGGCATACGTCCTTCGATTATTCACCGGGATCCATTTGAAACGGTAATGTCATTGTTTCGCGGTCTCTAAAGGATAGTGATGCCAATGGCGCGCTTTGGGGGCCATCTTTGACAGTTGATTCTTTATCTGTCATTTGTTAGATTATGGTCTATGGACTTGTGTTATCTGTGGCAGTTTTTGGCGCGATTTTATTTATGGAAATCTTGATAAAGAAACTGATTTTTTTTATATCAAGAGTACATCAAGTTATAATTAATATTTCCTTATACTTACATACATAGATAATTAGATACTCAACTGTTTTTTTGAAACTGTCAGACAAATTTTTGTCATTCAGAATTTGTGTGTCGTGTCTTTTCATCATAATGCATTAGTGTGTCCTATGAAAACTCTTGTTTTTTAAAGTAGGCTCCGCTTCTGTTTTGTGGGAACAAATGAACATGTATGACAAAAGAGTTTAAAAAGAAAATATTTAAAGTAGGCTAAAAAACGTACATAATATGTCATCTTGAAATACCAGAGAGTGGCAGTAACCTCGAAAAGTGTTCGTTACTTTGACATATTCAGTTCTCAATGCATTCCACTGTCCCATAGACAATGGCTACCGAATGTCGGCGCCGGCGCAACCAAACAGGCATGCGGGCTTCGAAACGTTTATCTAGATTGAAGAAGATTGCGAAATGTACGTTTAAAAGCGTGTTATTTATTGGTTTTTGAGACTATTTTAGGATTTGCTGTACTTCGGACTATTTTTGAGGACTTCGAAGCCATCAATAAGTGTTTAGTACTTCTTAATCTAACTGTAAACTCTTTACAGTCCACAGCTGGATTGTGCATATTCTCTTCATAAGATGATTTTTCATAAACTTCTCGCTTGGCAGGCGGATCTGTAAATCGCAGATCCAAAAGTTCAGGCGATGCAAGAAGACAAAGAGATAGTGACAAACGTCTCTTACAATGAGATATTCCTTTCTTCTGTATATTGCCTAAAAGAGTGACTATTTATCTACTTTTTTAAAGGAATCTCCCTTTTGTATCTCAGCCACGAGCCACAGTGACTCATAGTTTAAACCACACACACACACAAACATATAAAATTAGTATTCTTTTCTTCAAATATGTTAAACAGATGTAATGTAACATTTATCATGTAAAGTCGTGCACACACTGTCGCGATGTGAACGAACTATGGCGGTGCAGTGAATTAATAATGCCGCGTGTACATTGACGTGTGGTGTTATCTGATCTTAATCTTGATTTGAGAAAAAATGAGTTTTGTCTAATGGAAGATCTTTTTTAATATGAGAAGGTTAACATGAGTAGCTTATGGTTCTACGATGGGGTTGGCAGAAGTTGGTAATGCTGGCAAACGGGATTTTAATGGGAAATGAGTGTAACATTGAATTAAGAATATTTTAATCAAAACAGAAATTGTCCGACTCAAGAGTTAAACTCTAAAGATCCGAGCTCAAAAGTCGAATTGTCGACCACTAAACGAAACATCAAAGAGGAGATATTTTCAACTATTCAAAAATAATAAAGAAGCATTCTTACACTCGTCTCATAACCAACTTCTAAGTACTTGACAAAAGAATACCTACATAAAAAAGTCTAAACACAAAAGTGTGAAGTCTCATCTCCGTCCAAACTCTATTTCCAGCTCCATAAGGTTGTGTTTTCTTAAAGAAAAGTTTATTTAAGCTGCTACAGGACAATATGGGTGTTTTGTAAAACACACTTGTAAGAACAAATGTTTGTTCGTTTGTTTTCTCGTCTCTTTACTTGGTAACTGCATTAATGAGTTCATACCCTTTATTATATAGGTAAGGAGTATACTCCTGAGATATTCTTTTTTTGAATTCATTTAAATCTGACGCCGTGGATGGTAGTTAATAATGACAAAGGATAATGTCAAAGACACTTTTTTTCTTGAAGCACTTGGTTTATGGATATTTTGGAAATTATGGCCTGGCGATAAGCCTAATAAATTGCCAATGCTATGTACGCCATTATTGTCGCATGCATCAGACCCTTATTTTGTTACTATTTTGTATTTTGAATGTTATATGTTTGTGATGTGGCCGTACTCCTTCGAATAAATAAATAAATAAATATGGGAGGTCTGTAATACTTTTTACTTGAATTGGGACTGATTATTCCACGTTTTATTTTAATAATCTATGAGTAAGGGATCAATAGTGATTATGGCAAGGGCACTGGACGATTATCTTCCAATGTTTTTAAATATTGCACGCTTTTTTGAAATCACATCCCTAAACTGGAAAAATATTAGGCATCATAGAAATTTGCTACGGTTTATGTGTAGACAATAGCACCTTCTTTTTACATAACGATTTGGATAGATCATAAATGTTCCTCTATTAATTCTTTTAACGAATAATCCCCTACGGCACAACCTTCTGCACCAAATACTTCGTCCATATGCACATTTGACTTTAACAAAACATTACTCAAAGATGCATAGCATTGAATACTTATATCAGATCTGAGAAACGGTACATAGTGTCGTAACTCATTGGCTTGTCAGAAGCTCTGACTGATTTCGGTCACGTTCACAACGGTTCAGTTCGGACTTGTGACAAAAATCTTTTTTTAAAGTCTACCGAGGTCAAGCGAGAGCGATGGACTGAGCGATTGTTCTGATGATTTAACTTTATAGCTGGGTATATTATGTAGATAGGATTTGAAACAGGTATTTAAGTATTATGTTGTTCTTAGTTGTAAAGTGGTCGTGTGGGTCGTGTACTCATTGGAGTAGTGTTAAAGATGAGTTTAGGATATAAAACCATAATTAACCGAAGGTTGTAATGAATGATTTTGATAGAGAAATCGTGTTTATTATTATATTACGGTAATTGAGAACTAGTTGGCCGTACTAACTGCCTCGTTGGCCGAGTAGTCGCAAGTGCGACTGCCGGGCAAGGGGTCTCGGGTTCGATTCCCGGGTCGGGCAAAGTATTACTGGGTTTTTTAAAATTCTCAGTAGTAGCACGGAGTCTGGAAATGTGCCCGGTATATGGCAATAGGCTCACCCCCTATTACATGGGACTCATAACAACTAGTGAAAAGTGGGTGTTACATTGTACTGTGATAGAATGTGCACCTCTGCCTACCCCTTCGGGGATAAAAGGCGTGATGTTATGTATGTTGAGAACTAGTCAAATTCAATACTTTTATCGATGGGTCAAAAACGATACCGGCCTATGAATTTTGCATACCAATTTATAAAGTCATTGTATTTTAGCGTCAAATAGCATACGTATTTCTGAAAAATTTGCTAGAATTTATTAAAACTCTATTGATAAACGCAACCTGTTATAGACCATAGTTGTAGAAAAATAAAAACAACGTCTGTTGGTTGTCAATCCTGTATTAGGTACAGAACACATTTACTCGAAATTATAATTTTTCTAATCTGTTTATTGTTTGAGTTTCCTGTCATAATCCAATAGAATTAACCGAAAATGAAGTACATCGCTAAATCAACGAATGAAAGTGTATTTTTTTTAAATATTTAATTGTATTGAAAAATACAGATAATTTATTTTCGACCCAGGACTACCTAATTGTGTTTTCTGTCAACGCAATTTTCTGCTAAACATCGTGGAGATTAACCGCTTGAATGCACCGATATGAGACACAATAGAAAATACATTGTCTCACGTGGATCCATGTTTAGACACACGACGGGTTAAAGTAAATCCTCTTTTTAGAGGAGATCCATAGTTCAGCACTGAACAGTTCAGAACAGAACAGACTGTTGATGTCCAGCATTGCGCAATTCTTTACTATGGACTGGAATGTTAGTAAATGTATCTACTACAATGTATACATGTTCAATTTAGTTATTAATTGATTGGCAATGTGATGTCAGGGTTTGTACCATCTGCCAGATTAGAGATATTGACACACATTCATTTACAGATTCGACAAAAAGGGCTATATTTAGTTGCGTGATGACCCTTTTCATAATAATTGTGAACTTCTGAAGTTATAAATTCTAATAACTCTTTTCTTAGCACTGAAAACAACAAATTTTAATATCTCATTTTTGAACATACGGAATACATACTACGATTCTTGCATACTTCTTTAACTTTGATCACATTCTGGTTATAGTAGCATTTTTTAAGGGGAGAAAATCATCGAATGACTGCTCCCGCCTGGGTGAGGCGGGAGGGAGTGTCAGACTCTTACTGACTAAAAACCACCCCGTTTCTTCTCTTGCACGTCGAGCCGTGGCCCCAGTAACCTGTTGGGTTCTGCGAGCAACGGTTATAGCAGCATAATCTTTAATTATTATGTTTTTCGGCGAGTTTCAAGCCATGCTAGAGAGAGACTCATATTCATGAGCAGTATTCCGCGACCCGCGACGCGGCGACTGTCTCGCTACCAATGACGCGCTGTAACATAATAATTAATTTAGTATATCTCACGAAAGTTAAAACAGCATGTTATTAGGGTAGATGCCTAATTTTTATTTTAATGTCCGTCTGGTAGATTACTTGAAAAAACTAGACACATTTTTTTATTTTCTGAAACAAACAAATAGTTTCGACGATACATTGATTTGAAATGTCGCGTGACGTCACTTCTATGTACATTTTATACGTAGAATTGACGTTTTAGCCCCCACTCCTAAACTTTGATTCGTTTTATCTAGGTACTGTTTTAGTATATACAATACAATAATAAAAATACATGTCTAATATTTTTTCGTTACCTAACTTACGGACTAAATAAATTTTTCGTACCCCATCATCATCCCATTTATCCACACTTTCTTCATCTGTATAGTTTATGCAACCAACGACCGCGGCACCATGCCATCAGTTTCCCAAATCCCGAGAATCCCGTGTGGTGTTATTTTGATACAAAATAAAATGAAATGGATGCGACAGAATGTTGCCGACCGTCTCCTATTTACGTTAACACATGTAAACATGCATTTCTGTCATAGTTTACAGATACCATGATGTCGTCAAATCATGGGATAATCAACCACGTAGTAGAATTAATTGGAACTTGTAAGTTGCATAACGTAAATTGTGAGAAGTACATGCTGTGTTACCTAATTTAAAGTAGTGTGTCAGTTTAGTTCTAAACTCAACAAAGTCTGTACTGTACGGGATCTCTCTTTCCGTTTGTTCTTGTCTTCTATGAAACAGGTTTTATGAAAATTGGTGGGAAGGTAGCTTATAACCAGGAGACGGACATAGGATACTTTTTGTCCAATACTTTTTTTTACTTATTACCGAAAAGCGCTAACGGGAGCGGGATAAACGGGATTGCGCATACGAAGTTACAGTCAGAAGCTAATATAAATTATTCTATCCTGTTATTTTCGAGCAATACGATCTACGGCACATAATAAAAAATTCCAAACCACATAACATAACATCACGCCTCTCATCCTCGAAGGGGTTGGCAGAAGTGCACATTATGCCACTGCACAATGTAACACCCACTTTTCACCACTTATGTTATGAGTCCCATGTAATAGGGGGTGAGCCTATTGCCATATACCGGGCGCAGTTCCAGACTCCGTGCTACTTTTTTTTAAGGGACAAGCCCGCCACAACCTCCCAAAACCGTTGCAACTCCTGTAAGCCAGGATCTACAGTAGATACAACCATGAAAACACCGGAACACTGAAGTCCGGCGCGTCCCAGGGACATGAGTAACTGTCTTGGTTCCCGCAACGAAGTGAATCAGAAGATATTATAAGAAGAGAAGAAGAAAAAACTATGGTTTTCACTTCCCTCGGTGAGTTACTGCAGGAGACAGAATGAATTAAGCCTAAAGGCACAAAGAAGAGACTGTACAACTGGGTGAAGCCCAGTCGCCAAGCACCACGGAAATTTGACTAAAAACTAAGTGGGTCCTATGTGTGAGCTGTTATACTTGCTTCCAATAATAGGTATGGCAAAAACGCCTAAACGCACGGAAATTCGTTCTAGATTCCACAAGGTCCGTATAATAAACTACACCTGACGAAACAATTAAATTATTTAACATAGTGTTACGTTCATATTGCCAGAGATCACACTCCCAGAGTATGTGATGGGCTCCGTGCTACTACTGAGATTTTTTTTAAAACCCAGTAATACTTTTCCAAACCACTTACAATAATTAGGATTTCTCACAATCCCATAGTTAAATTTTCCCAACCCACGAATTCAATTTTAAAACGTTTACTAAATACTACGATTGCAACCACTACCCCACATATACCTATTTAGATTACTATCAACACCGAACGATCCCAAAATCACCTAGTTACTAATTTAAAAACACGACACAACAAAATTCAAATCGTTCCACATTCTATCCGGGCCCTGCATATTATAGTGGTGTGTTCCTTCACCTCGCGGATGACCGGGCGTGCACCGATAACTGGATGGAGACTCAGAAATAGTATCGATTACACCCAGCTTCCGTGTTCTGTCACAGAGACACCGAGATAATGGATTTTATGACGTCATGCGGTGCCCTCTTACCGACTTGATACTATTTAGTATTTATAGGTATCCTGTGAGAAATGTGGCTGTATGTGTTACTTCTTTTACAGTTAAGTAGATTAAAAAAAATGTTTATTGACTGTTGTATGAACTGTTGACTGTTGTATAAAATAGTTATGTTTATTAATGAAAAATATATTTTTGGGAGTGTCCAACCCACTGTTTGATTGTACTGTCATTTTTGAGGAGCTATTCTCGTGTTTTTCGTCTAAAATTCGTACGGATTTCATTCCGAATATTTATTCCATTCGAACGATGAATTGTAGAATTCGGAAGAAGAAAAGTTGTACGGAACGAAGGTTATCACTGGTATACACTAGTTACACCTTTCATAATTTTTGTCATATCTCTTTTCGTTATACTGTATTAACCTTTTGTTAAGAACTCTACAACCGTACTAAATCACCTATGTTTTTGTTTACAGGTAATTCACCAGTATTCAGCACTTCACCATCATCAGAGGCCTTAGTACGGGTTTGTTTTACGTTTAAAGTAATCGTAACAAGTACGCGTTCGGCGCTGTGATTGGTTGCTTCATTGGCGCCGGCCAATCAGAGTGCCGAACGCATACTCGTTTCGAATACTTTAAACGTAAATCAAACTCGTACTAAGGCCTCAGTAAACAAATCCAATACGTCAGGTATCATTAATTTACTTATTTAGCACATACCTACATATATCTATTGACAGGTTCCTCTATTGTGTAGGTACTGTAGATAATTTGTATTACTTCGCTCCAATACATAATTTAATGTATTACAATTGTTTACTAAGTGCGAACATCTGTGATTGGTGTGGCAAGACGTGGATCTTAATAATTAAGTTACATTCCCCGTACCTAAGCAGTAGTAAGATCGAATAAGGAATTCATAAATGCTGTTTTATTTTTAAACTGCCACATTGGTCGCGCTGTTGCAAGCGTGGCTATGAACTAAGAAGTCTTTGATTTTGATGCAACTGTCAAAGTGTCAAATCGAAAATAAGATAGATTATCTTATTTGTTTTATTTCTGTAACTGAGAGTCCATTGCGCTTGTGGTCGAGTTCGGTTCCTCATGCCATATTCGATAAGAAGCTGTGAAAACAAGCGTTATTCAAAATATCATCAACGAAGGGAAACGTCAATTGATTTGACGTTGTTTAACATTACAATCAGGCTGTCAACGTCAAATTGAGGCAAGCTGTTGATAAGATACTGTATACGTATTGCTGATACGAATACCCGAGAGGAAACTATTCTAATTGTGAACCCTAGATATGAAGTTGTTACTTACAATTTATAATAACATCAGCGATCGGTTCATTTATCACTGGCGTATCACGTCACCTCTTTTTTTTTTTTTTTTCCTTGGCAACCGAGTCTCCAATACGATGTTGTCGACTATACTGCCAGTGTCGCACGTCACCTCTATTTCGACGCCAGCGCCAATTCTTTGACTTTTTCACAATGAATGAAAGACTTTTGAATTTTGAAAATTGAATGAATGACTCTGGCCAATGGTTGTATTTCATTAGTGTAGTCGTCATCGTCATTGTCTATATAGACTTTTCTGGTATACCTCAAAATCCTTTTGCCTATCTATAAAATAATTCGATCGGCATTGTTCAATGTTCATATAATTGGAACCCAAAAGTACTCATTCTAGCGTTTTTTCAATTAATTAGACCTCTTAGAAAATTCTCAGTAACAAGCGTAATCCGGAATTTAGTTTTATCCTCTGTGTATCTCAAGGGATTAGCCTTAACGTGGGACTAATTAAATATTGTATATATTTCTTTAGGACAACATACACTAATTTGTAGTTTACAAACATGTTCAGAATTATGTTCAGTATAGTTTTAAAGTCAGTATGGCTTGTTAAAGGACGTTACTATGTAATTTAATTTAATTTTGTTAATTACTAAATTAATGGCTTGCTTTGCTTGGCTAAGGGATTACTTTGCAAGTTGTCTCAGATTTGAGTCGCTTTTTAATTTTCATTTACAGTCGGTTTTCAGAAATTATCAGTAGATCCATATCTATCTACAGCTACGGTTTTCTCTTTACATAGATCTCCTAGTATCTAACTGGGTCGCGCAAAACCTTACGGGTTACCGGGGCCCCGGCTCGACGTGCAGGAGAAGGAACGGGGTGGGTTTTAGTCAGTAAGAGTCCGACACTCCCTCCTGCCTCACCCAGGCGGGAACACTCATTCGATGACTTTCCACCTTGAAAAAAAAATATCTAACTGGCGAAAACAGGATGTTCCATTTAATCCTGTGCACCTCTACCTTTTGGGAGAATAATTAGATGTGATTGATAGTATGTGATATATGACTATACAAACTGTGATATATGACTCTAAATATAACATGCATGTGGTACCTACCGCACGCGCCTGGTGGCACGCAAACGCATAATGTATCAAGTATTCAGTATACAAATAATATGCATAGTATTCATTGCACATTCTGTATACAAATCAAGTAATTGCTGGAAACATCAAGTTTATATTTAATGGCGATGATAAATACAATATTTACTAACACTGTCCGTCTGTGTTTGTGTGTGT
Organism: Spodoptera picta; assembly: GCA_038387885.1. NCBI lineage: Eukaryota > Metazoa > Arthropoda > Insecta > Lepidoptera > Noctuidae > Spodoptera > Spodoptera picta. The sequence continues at coordinate 76,252 of JAZHFQ010000314.1, forward strand.
CTGTCACGTACTGCTTCCAGTATTGTGTTTAGAACAGTAATCGTGTAAACATTTGTTTTGTTGTCTATATTATCATTGTCTTACCTCAATTATGATTCGATTTTGACATTTATTATGGTTTCTTCATCATTTGCTATTAGTAGCAGGAAAGCAGACACCTGTGATTCCACTGGTGGTGCGGATGTCCATGGACAGCGCTGATCACTTACCATCAGGTGATCCGTCTGCTCGTTTGCCTCCTATTCCATAAATATACAGCTAGATATAAAGGATCGTACACAAAACTGCGATGCGACGTCGCATCGCAAATCATGCGAGCTCCCTCTACACATCGCAAGAACTTACGAATTGATTCGCATCGCGCATCTAAATCGTATCATCCCAAAATCTTCTTTGTTTCTTTTCCTGTATCTCCTAAGCAATAACATAAGTGCACACTTTTTTTACGATACAGATTTCAAAGTTATTCGTCATTTAAAATTTACCGGCGTTGGAAAAATCGACCTTAAACTGTCAAACACCGCGAGGACACCGGTGACCGCAACCTATTGTTCTTTGTGTCTATAATGACGGTACTCAACGAGTTAAATCCACGTTAATAAGCATGTTATTCAATAAAAAATAATAATTAAGTACTTTTCAATTGAGCATTGTTTATTTATATGTATGAGTGCTTTATATTTATAAATCTCAGTTTATTACTCTGATTGCGATAACTTATTGAAATATTAATATTTACAAGTAACTGATTATGTGTATTATTACTGTGGGAATTATATTAATTAATTTAGATAATGTAGTAAACATGGCCCGACGAACTTCGTATCTAGGTACTGTGTTACTTCGGGGGCACCCCGAGAGTCAGTACTTACAGTGTTCTTTCAAAAACAATATACCAAATGCAAAGTGTAAAGCAAGCCAGAAGTAGCATTTGACTTGTGGGTTGTGGGTCTTATTTTCATGTCGTTAAATTCCTCTTATAAAATGAACAACACACATCTATTCATAATACTGAGAAACATATTTTTTTTAATACTGGGCTTTTAACACGAATGTTATAAAAATCACCAATCATAACCAGTGTTACTCAAACTTTCTTTGAATAATGTTCACCTGCGCTAGTTGTGGTTCTGAGCATACCGACGGCCCTATCTGTGGTGGATGCAATCAACACTATGACTATCAGTGTGCTGGAGTCACAGAAGTTGGTTACCGGAGACTCGGCGACAGTAGGAAGAGTGCTTGGCGCTGCCCAAAATGTAGGTCCGGCTCATCTCCTTCTCAACTGGCTGTATCGCCCCAGCCTAGCCAGCTCGACAAAATGCAGGAGCAGCTTAACAAGATTGCCCTCGATTTAGCTCCACTGGCTGCGTTGGTTGCTGACGTGAAATCCATCAAACTGGAGTTGTCTGGACTCAAGGACTCCATTGAAATGGCACATGACATCATAAACGGATTCTCCGCAAAGGTAAAATCTCTCGAGTCAAAGGTTATCACACTGGAGAGGATGGCAGAACAAATACCAATCCTCCAGGATAATATTGATAAATTAATCAGTGAATCGCGGGACAGAGACCAATGGGCTAGAGCTAATAATGTCGAGATCATAGGTATACCGCAGAAGAAGGATGAGAATCTGTACGATATAGCACAGAAAATTGGAAACCTTTGCAACATCTCTGTACGAAAAGAAAACATTAATTACATTGCACGTATACCGACTCGCATCCCCAATGTAGATAAGCCGATTGTAGTTGCTTTTAACAGTCGCTATACCAAGGAGGAATTTGTGGCTTCGGCGCGTAAAAGTAAATTGCTCAATATTTCCAACATAGGATTTTCTGCGACTGCCAACTTCTACGTCAATGACCACTTGACTCCGACCAATAAGTCACTTCTAAGCAAGGCGAAAGCCCTTGCGAAAGAAAATAACTTCAAATATATTTGGGTGAAACACTGCAAGATCATGGCAAGAGGATCGGATACTGCACCTACATTTTTTATAAAATGCGAAAAAGACCTTTTAAAACTTACAAATCAACAACTTTAGTCATCTCACATCTATCAATAACGTATGTATACAGTTTGAGAACCATATGTAAATCCAACTTACCTTCTAATATTCACTTTTATTTTATGTTTCGAATAGGTCTCGGTGGATTAGTCGATCAACAAGTTGAGCGTAACTATTTATTGCAGCGCATGCAGTTTACTATTCACTCACGAGTATTATACCGCGCCATATGTGCCACTATTGCTTGCGCCCGCGTCACCGTAGACTCGAGCCGCTTATCTGTCGAACGCTTTTTGCTGTTTACCGTCCTCTTCAATAACTATTGTGTATTTCGTGTAGAACTTTTTTCAATTCTGTTTAATTTGCGCGTATTATTTTTTGTGCTCACGCTAATTTGTGGTTGTGGTGTTGCATTTAAATATTGTTATTTGGAATGTAGGTCACAGATAATTATGTACTACTTCTGTTTTGGGACGCATTATATCATTTTGTTTATAATCCTAATATTAGAATTTTATCATTTTTATTTTCTCATCACTAAAAATGACCTCATTTGAATTATATTACCAAAATACACGGGGTCTGCGAACGAAGACTCATACATTCAAACGTAATGTACTCTTGAATTCTTATGACGTTATTGCTATTACAGAAACCTGGTTGTTAGATATTATTAGCGATGGTGAACTATTTGGTAGTGAGTACTTAGTTTGGCGTAGGGACAGAGATTATATTAAAACGAAACAAACCCTAGGTGGTGGTGTGATGTTGGCTGTGCGACGTGAACTATCAGTTGAAGTTCGTTCTGACTGGTCATCATCAGCCGAGGATCTCTGGGTTACAATTATCTTCAAAAAAAAGGACCGCACTATACAGAAGCTTAACATTTGTATTATCTACCTCTGCAGGGAAAATTTGGGGAACTCTTACGAGACACAGTTACGAAATTTCTCTAACAGTCTATCAGTTATTGTAAATTCAAACCCCGACGACTCTTTTATAGTACTGGGTGATTTTAACATGCCCAATGTAGAATGGTCAAGTGTTGGCAACTGTTTGCAACCATCATGTATAATAGGTGAATCCCAAACATACTTTTTTGATATTCTTTCCGAGTGTAACCTAATTCAGTACAATAACTGTTGTAATAAGTCCAAGGGAAGAATCTTGGACTTAGTTTTATCGAATGTGGATTTAAATATAAACGCCTGTCTCAACCCTCTTGTTCCTGAAGATGACCATCATAAATCTCTCGATATTGTACTTAGTCGCCTTTTTGAGGTACCATTGAAACCTAATCCCCGCACAAAACTGTATTACGAGTCAGGGGATTACGATAATATTAATAGGTTACTGAATGAGTACGCATGGGAAGATCACCTGCACTGTAATTCATTAGATGACGCGGTTGATATTTTTTATAACTACCTTCATAGTTTAATTACTGAGTATATACCTCACAAAACTATTTATCCTTCAAACTACCCACCATGGTATAACTCAAGTTTAATAAAAATTCTTAAAGAAAAATATAAATACCTTCGTAAATACCGCACTTACGGCAACGCGTCCGATTACGATACATATATACTACTTCGCGCCAGAGCCAAAGCAAATGAGGAAGAGTGTTATAAATCATACATTACCAGAACTGAAGCATCTATCATAAAAAATCCAAAAATGTTTTGGTCCTTCATAAAAGCGAACAAAAAGGGCACTAACACTCTCCCGGCCAGTGTGTCATTTAATGGTCGTTGCTATAGCACAAATGATGAAATCAGTGATGCTTTCGCAGAGTACTTCCAGTCCAATTTCCTCTCCACTTCTGACCGTAACTCGCCTACCCCAAATTCTTTTAATGTTCCCACTGACTCTGCACTAAACATAGGCGAGGTTGAAATAAATTCAAACCACCTGCTTAGGCTTTTGGAATCTTTGGATCTCACTAAAGGTGCGGGTCCCGATAACATACCGCCACTATTTATCGTCAAGTGTGCCAAAGGATTAGTTAAGCCTCTAACGATTATTTTCAAGCGTTCTGTTACTGAAGGAATTGTCCCATGTATATGGAAGTACGCGTACATAACACCTGTACACAAAAGTGGGAATAAGAGTGGCATCAATAATTACAGACCCATATCTAAATTATGCCTGTTTGGTAAAATACTTGAACGCATTATCTACAAGCAAGTTTACAGCACTTTTTCTTCAACATTTATTCCACAACAACACGGCTTTCTTAAAAATCGTTCGACCACTACCAACCTGCTGTCCTTTATCGACTTCGCTACAACGAGTATGGACTATGGAGGGCAGGTAGATTGTATTTTTACTGACTATAGTAAATGTTTTGACCGTATTGACCATACTATCCTTTTGCAAAAAATTTTTCATGCAGGTATTCATGATAATTTATACAGGTGGATAACATCTTATATAAGGAATCGTTCCCAGGCTGTTGTGGTTAATGGTGTTGTGTCGAAGCGGTATGTAGTCCCTTCAGGAGTGCCCCAGGGATCGCTTCTTGGGCCCTTACTATTCAATATCTTCATAAACGATATTCACACGTGCTTTCAAAATTCGTTATTCCTACTTTACGCAGACGATATGAAGATCTTTAAACGCATAAACAATCTCGGAGACTGCTACTGATTGCAACATGATCTTGATAGGCTTGAAGAGTATTGTCAGTTAAATAATCTGGAACTCAATGTGTCAAAATGTTACGCAATTACATTCACTCGCAAAGCCAACATCATATCCCATACATATATTTTAAAGAATGACCAGCTGAAACGAGTAGATTACATACGAGATTTAGGTGTGATACATGATTCCAAACTTACCTATGAGAGGCACGTAGATTACATAGTAAATAAAGCTAACAAAGCCATGGGGTTCTTAAAAAGGTCTTGTTCCCAGTTTACAGATATCAAAATAATTAAAATCTTATACTGTTCTTTTGTCCGTAGCTCACTTGAGTACTGTTCACAGGTTTGGAATCCCATGTATGACATCTATATCTCAAGACTGGAATCTATTCAACGAAACTTTACGCGATACCTGCAATATAAGTGTAAAACCCACGACCATGATTATGATATGAGATGCAAAAGGTACCACTTACTACCACTTAAGGAAAGGAGGAATATATCAGATATCTCTTTCCTCGTCAAGTTGGCACAATCTTATATCGACGCCCCGGAACTTCTGTCCAAGATTAATTTACGCGCTCCCACTAGATCTTCTAGAACACCCTTCCTTCTTCTAAACGTTCCCCGTTGTCACACAAATTACAAACAGAACTCATTCTTCATTAGATGCGCAAAGTCCTACAATAATCTGGTCGACTTTTCTAAACTGGACTTATTCATTACTAAGCCTCATGTATTCAATCGATTACTTACAAAACATTGGTTCGATAGCTGTTCCATTTCGCACTGCAAGAATTAATATTATTGTATTTACCATAATTCCTAATTACCTCTTTAGTCATTTTTTCTCTTTCAAGCGTGTTCTTCATAGATAACTAAATGCGAAAACATGTAATTGGTTAATAGTTGCATAAGTTGTGTTTTTGTTGGCTATTAATACTGTATGTTTTCCGATGTAATAAAATAAATAAATAAATAAATAAATAATAACTATTCTGTATCTTACCGAAACAAAATGGCGACTCCAAGCAGTTTCAAGGCCATTAAAGAGTAAATAAATAAATAAAAGTTAACTAACGGTGTTAACGACCGTCATTTAACCAATTTGTTGATTTTAACAACATTATTTCATGGTTCGCTTTAATTTATTGTGTTTAACGGGAGTCTATGGTGTAATTATTTACGGGATAATTGTAATTTTATCTCCGTGAACGTTTGGGTGCTTCGTTTGGCTGTAAATGCTATAATTAAGTGTTTTGATGAACCGAAACTTTGATACGCAAAAAGGTTAAGGACCGAAGACGTTAAAAGACACGGTGCGCAAAAAGACACGGTTCACGTAAAGTCCTACGCAAATTAAGTCCAAAATTGTCTATAAGAATGTTCAATTTGATTAACAAATTTTTGCAAAATTCCTGTTTTAACACGGAGTCTGTAATTAATAGACCTAAAGGATGTACTCGGATTTGCCCCTAATGTAGACATTAAAGTCACTAAACAGTGGTTGAGTATTTCTTTTCTCCAATATAAAAGTAAAATACAGGACACAATTCTTCCAAACCAATATTTTTCCTCAACAACAATTACTTTTGTACTCATTGTAAACAATTAAAGCGGTTCCATTTTAAATTGATTCAAGAGTGACCCTCGCTTGATCATCATCAGCATTTGACCTTGTAACTAATTCCAACCACCATGAACTTTTCAATGGTTTACAAATTAGCCATGAATTGTATACCATGGTCCATGACAATTACGTTTTAATTTCACGACAATGTGCTGCCATCTAGTTGTGTTAGTGAAAAACTGTTGGAATGAATGATTGAATGAACTTTTGACATCTGACATTTTTCGAATTACTCTAGAGAGTTTTATTTATTTGGCAAATGGCTTTCAAATGTTTTTTAGTCGATGTTATGAGTGTGTGAATTGGTTTATAGGAGCGTTACGGCTGTTTCAGAACGGATATACACATTATACAAAGATTTATGAAAAATGCACTTTATGTAAGTAAAAATTATCTATTCTTGCTAAAAAAAATAACGTTTTTATGTGGTCATGTAGCTCAGGTACACGTTTCTATGTGTTCTACATAAGTATGTGTACTACAGATGGCGATGACGATTCGGAGTCGCGGAGAACCTAACGGGTAACCGGGGCTCTGGCTCGACGTGCAGGAGAAGGAACGGGGTGGTTTTTAGTCAGTAAGAGTCTGACACTCCCTCCCGCCTCACCCACGCGGGAGCAGTCATTCGATGATTTTACCCCTTAAAAAAAAAAACATAAGTATGTGTACTTGTGTAGCGGTGTGCCGCTAGTCGCTACATATCGAATTATAAATAACCAGGTTATCATGGCCTCGCTTTGTTACGTCTTTCCCCACATTCGATAAACTGAGCGGTTTATACTATTTTTGTATAGGTTGACGTGTTCCTTTCTCTAGGTATGAATCAGAATCAGAACACAAACAAACACAGGTGACTATTGTTGCTGATACTTCAATAGATGTAGGTGATAGATAACGCATATTGTTACGATTGTCTACCACATGCAGCCTATGAAGTAATTCATTGTTTGAGAGAGATAGCTAATGAAAATATATGATTATGATTAATCTGTTGTTGGTTGGGCTAGTTGAGAATAAGGGTACTTTTCCACTAGATATGTGCTGTTGACCGCCGGTGATTTCTTCTCTCGCCAGGGTGAGGCCAGAGGCAGTGTCAGACTCTTACTGACTAAAAACCACCCCGTTCCTACTCCTCAACTTCGAGCCGGAGTCCCGATAACCATTTACATTCTACGTTAGATGCGTTTGGCATCCACCAATCACATTCATTGTATATGTTATATTAAGGAATCTGTACTATGGATGCGTGCTATGGATGCATGCCGTCCTCGCCTCTTCCCTTCTATCAATACATCATCGCTTAGCTCGAGCTAATTTGTGGCAGCGCATCTTCAAAGCACATCTTACTCGCACTGCTACATAGCTTTAGTATCAGTGGAAAGGGTCACATAGTTCAGCTTAGCTATTACATCGTCCCAGGCCTATCGTAGTTCAGCATTATACTATCACGTACCACAAGCTGTTAATAAAAACCTCTCCTTCTTAATCTTTCCGTCTACATTGTTCTATCCTTGTAGTGAATATAGGGCGTTTGTTATGCCACAGAACAGAGAATATAGATATATTTGTTCTGTTGACACAATTTTTTTTTACTTTATAACAATTAGTGAGTTTGACCCGGAAGAGTATTTCCGTGCGGCAATCGAACCCACCACACATGTGCGGCAGACGGTTGCCCAGCCACCGCACCAACCGTGCCGTCCTACCACTATGCAAATTAAGTAAATAATGTAATCACAAGTAATGTTTCGCATGTTAATGTAAACGCGTCTATCGTACAGGTCACATACAAATAGACTGCATCTAGATTCTAGGTGGATCTCATGCCTGGATGCGCACGCGCACGTTTCGCAATACTGTTACTTTACTAATGGGTTTGTATGGGAGTGTTCGCGTGTGTGTTTGATATAACTTTTAGCAGTTCCTTAGCAGTCCTCGTGGCAGTCCATAGCAGGACTATGAGCCTCCTCTACATAAAAGAGGATTGTCATTATGCCTATGTCGATTCCTACAACACACGGGGGAAGAGAATAGGTGATTAAAAATGTACCTCTTCTACTTTACCGTCGCCATACTGTGCGATTTGTATTAATTGTTTTGTTTAAAAATATACTATACATTCATCTAGAGGTATAATGATTTTGTTTCTATTGTTTTAATAACACCCTAATGACAGGTCTATCTATAATTTTACGGATAACCGGGGCTCCGGCTCGACGTGCAGGAGAAGGAACGGCAGTGGCGTGCACAGGTTTTCGAGACAGGGTAGGCAACTAAATATCGTATGATTAAACCCCTCCCCTCCCCCCGCCGGTCATAGAATCATACTCACACAAGACAGGTACATGTACATATATAATACATTTTGAAAAATGCGTTCAAGAATATTGTGGTGTATTCTTTCGCCAGATTACATACACTGACATCTCGCGTATTTTTTGTGAAGCACTTCATCAGCTATATAGTCAACAAAACTTACAAATAATGAAGGATCTATTATTTATTTTAATAATGAAGCATAAATTTGATGAACCAAATTTCATTATGGAATTGTTAAGTTTAATCAATCTGTTCAAAATCATAATATATTACGAATTTAAGAGCGTAGGTAGGTACCTTATGTAGGTACATTATGTCAACAAACAAAACAATAACAAGCGCGGCCGGCTGTGGCCGACCCGAGTCTATGCGGTACATTTGTTATTATTAGAGGTACATTACATAATTATTAATAAGAATCAATATGTGAATCAGTACAACCCGAAGTCTAAGTTGATATTTTTAAGAATTATCAAACAATAAACAAGAAATCAAATAACAGATCCATTATAGTAAGTACATATTTACATTACCTACCTTTTACTTGGGTCAATTCTCGTAACTCGAGTACACCTCTGCCTATGGTCATTACCTGAATCTAGTCCTATAAAGGACATTTTCTTGCGAAATCTTACTGTTTTTACTTTCAACAACCACATAAAATTACCTATTATTCACACAAACTTCACAATCGAATAATATAGGTACTTGTACTAGAAACTGATAAACAAATACACTATTTGAAAAACCTACACATATATTTAACTACTACTACACATTTATGCAACTTTATGTTTAAAACTATTTCCTAATAATTTAAACGAAAACATAAACAAAGCGATCGCACATCACATGAAAACAATATGGCCGAAAACATTGGAAATGAATTGAAGTCATTACCAATAGTCAATTGAGTGTTTATTATAATAAAAATGTAGCTTAAAAATTAAGGTAATGCAGCGTTTAATTTCAAAAAAACAAAGGTTAATTTAGTTAGTCAAATGAAATTGCATCATCGTCTTAAACCAATATTTCATACTAAAAAACATTCATTCATATAATTTGAAACATTGTAAATGGCGCCATCTTGAAGTTTCAATAACTTCCTTTTAACTTTTATAATAATAAAGACAACTCCTCGTTTAAAATTTCTATAAACCGACAAAGCGTAAAAAATTTAAGCTTTAATTAAAACACTTAAAACATATTTGTTAAATACGCAATTATAAAAATACATTCGCATTATATCGAACGAGTTCAGAAGTTTCAACAAAAAATTCAATAGATGGCGCTGGTGTACTCCATTCATCAGTACTTTACGATATACAGATTTTATCAATTTAAATCCTTTTATGATTTAATTGTTTTTAAAAATACAATAACTTGTTGCTGTTTTATTGTTTTAGAATTCTTAATAAAATTCGATCGTTTTCCAAGTGATGAACAAACGGTCCTATAATTTTTTAGTTGCAAACATTTTGTCAAGCAAAAGGAATCGTGTAATATAATTATGAATGGTTATTCTGTACCGTGACCATGGTCGTGAACTTCACGCATGCGCGGTGCATACTTTTGGTACATTACTTTCGTGACGTCACAACTAGCAGCCAAGATTTAAGGAATAGCAGCGCATGCGTGGTGCGTGCGGGGCGCATTCATTGCTTTACAAAGGCGCGTATTTATGTTAGCCGTTTTTTTTACAAACTTTTATTATATTATTGAATTTTAATAAACGCGTTTATACATTTTATGTATGTTATATATTCACGATATTTATAGGTAGGCAAAGCCTTTTCGTCTATATGGACTGCACGCCACTGAGGAACGGGGTGGTTTTTAGTCAGTAAGAGTCTGACACGCACGCCTCACTCAGGCGGGAGCAGTCATGCGATGATTTTCCCCCCACTGTCAAACACCAAGCGGTCACCGGTGACCGCAACCTATTGTTCTATAATTGTGTCTATAATGACGGTACTCGACGAGTTAAAAAAATGTATAATGTTAATTGGGTATTTCAAAGAAATTAATACGTTCCCGATTAATGCATCTTTTGTTCAGTTTGACTGCCGACAGTGACACGCGGCTGTACAAGAAAATCACTTTTAATACCATGTAGGGTTTGTACCTTGTCGCGGAGAACCTAACGGGTAACCGGGGCTCCGGCTCGAAGTGCAGGAGAAGGAACGGGGTGGTTTTTAGTCAGTAAGAGTCTGACACTCCCTCCCGCCTCACCCAGGCGGGGGCAGTCATTCGATGATTTTCCCCCCTTAAAATAAAAAAAAAAAGGGTTTGTACCTTAATTTTGTACATTTAATTTTGTTATCTCGCGTTTGCTGTTCATCTTCGCACTAATAATATGTTAGTTTGTTTACATGATTTGATAATTTATTTGCTAAAAACAGTAAACGAGTATTGCCAGCATTGTTTATTTATGGTACTCACTCGTCAGTTTGTCACTGACATTCTCAGTTGCAATACAGAGCTGGTGACTACGTAACTGTTTTTTTTTAAAATTAAATGTTGAATTAAAATTGTGTTTTCAAGAAAAATAGACTCATAGTCTATTTGTGTGTCTTTAAAATTATAATTTGTGATCTTTTGTTAAGTTTAGTCTAAAGTGTTGAATAGCAAGATAGACATTGTTACAATATACATACCATGCGTAAGTTTTAACCTTTATATGTTATTTCCATGTCTTTTTCCTCTGGTATTATAGGTTAGTAAAGTTATATTGTATAGTTTGAGACTCGTGTCAACATCCCTGCATTATGAATGCTAGAAACAAGTAGGTATCTGATGGCAGAGATAGGATCTCTGAATATTGATACAGCCATGTAAACTGCTCATAATAATATACACCCTCCCAGTTTTCGGGGTTAACGACATTAATGTAAGCAAATTCGCCGATTTAATTCATAAAGCCAATCAAATCAATACCCTATTTGCCTCCATACGCAGAAAAAAAAGTCGACGTTCCACATTTGAAAATAATAAAATGGCGCGCACTGCTCCACTTGCTAACTGGGTAATATTAACAGCCAGTGCGATGCTCACTACCTTTCATTATAATGCTATAATGTGAACGTAAACATACTCACTTGATGGCCATAAAAAGCGCGGTAAAGAATAAACAATAACGTGCGAAAGAGTGAATGATAAAAGGCTGTGAATGAAATCATTGCGTTTTGTTTTTTGAACAGAATATTATCTATTGTTTTAAAACTTCACGAGTTGTATTTTGCTTAGCGTATTTTGACCATTAAATGTAATATTTACTTGTCTCAACTCCATTTATATTCTGAAGCTAAATTAATAAAAAGAACGATGTGATTATCGTTTGACAAAAAAAAATTAATTAACGTAATATTCCGAGAAATTACCATTTCAAACACGAATGTAGTAAAACCTCTTTAAAACCATAAATAAAAATTTCCAGAAATATAATTTACGCGTATCATTAAATTCTTAATTCTTTAGGTAAATGCCAATTTGGCAGCCCGCCTCCTCGAGTTATTTTTGCGTCTGCTAATGATTATTTAACTCGTCGAGTACCGTCATTATAGACACAATTATAGAACAATAGGTTGCGGTCACTGGTGACCGCTTGGTGTTTGACAGTTTAATCAGTGTAAACTTTTCAGCATCAAAGTTCAACCTTTTCCGTCATTAAGAAATGATATTTAACGGAACTTGGCAGGTCTTGCTGTTCCAAAAGATTTTTGGATAAAATACTGAAATCTATGTCTTTATCTTGTGTTACTTAGCAAATGAGTCTGGAATAGTCTGCCTAGATTAATCATTAAACTAGACATTGTCGATGACGTCTCTTTGAGCAGTAACTTAAGTAATAGTGAAGCAAAGTTTTATTTAAATAAATTTTCTAAAATTACTCAGTAAAATTATATAAAGATAGACATAATATAATAAGTAGACGTAATTAATTTTTTTTATTGGCTTCATTGCAAACAATGTCTATCACTTTAGATCTTATACTATTATATAAAGCAGAAGAGTTTGTTTTTTGTTTGTTTGTTTGTTTGGACGCGCTAATCTCCATAACTATTTAGTTGGATAATGCATTTATCGAGGATGGCTATAGGCTATAAAACATCACGCTAACGACCAATAGGAGCTGAGCAGAGCGTGTGAAACCGCGCGGAAGTAGCTAATAGTACCTACATAAAGACAGACCTTAACCTAGATTAAACATACATACAATACCTTTTGAACCGATAACGCAGGGCTTAGTTTTTATTTTCGGAATTTTGTACGACGATAATAACAACATCCAACCAAAAACTCTTTTAGGCTTTCATTCCGCTCGTTTCGTGGCCCCAAGCCCACATATAACGTAACGAACGCTATAGTCTCAAAAATCTCAAATATATTTTTATTTATTTATGTTAATTTATTTAGTAACAACTGACTTTAGTATCTCAAGCACCGTTTACTTCATCTTTTAATTTAAATCACTGCTTTTATGGCCGAAACAATATGGTATGGGTTATGTGGCCATTATGATAATTTAGAACTTTAAAAAGATCTCAAAGGTGCTACGCATCTCTACTATAATAAATATTTGTTTATTTTCTTTATTTATCTCGGCCAGGTGGGCAGGCAAAATCGGTTCGCGCAAGAAGATATAAATAATTTATTTCTTGTTTTATCTGTGGTCTACGAACTTTAAGCATGCTATTTCTATTCCAATTTCTAGTATCTGTCCACCTGGACAGAATCCCATGCAATCCTTACAAATATTTGTTTAGATAATTAGGTACTAGGTATTTAATAGAAACTTGATAATCTTGCAATAAGTTACTGCAAGATTTTAGCATTCTTAAGTGTGGGAGAGCCATGCGTCGGCACGAATGGGCCGGATCGACCGGAGTGATACCACGGCGTCACAGAAAACCGACGTGAAACAACGATTGCCTTGTGTTTCGTCGTGTGAGTGAGGTTACCGGGGGCCCAATTATCCAGTCTCCTTGAATCCCCAACAATCCTCAAATTCCTAATCCCTAAAAGGCCGATAATGCACTTGTAAAGCTTCTGGTGTTCCGGGTGTCCATGGGCGACGCCGACTACTTACCATTAGGTGATCCATCAGCTCGTTTACCAGTTTCTCCCATAAAAAAAAAAATCGCCGCATATTTCAACCTTTATCGTGCAAATTTTTCACTTCACACATTGACTATTATGTATTATAATTCACTGCCTAGTTGATACAAACATCAGTATTCATATAAGATTTTAACTATCCTTGACCTATTGTCTCTATAGAAGTAAGTAAATGACAATTGTAAACAAGTTGACACAACTGAATATTGTGTAACATAAGGTATTATTATTGACTTTTATTGTTTAACTCCAATACTATTGTTGTTGTCACAAAACATAACAAGGCTGTTATGTTTGTAATTTCGTTATAGAGACGCTCATAGTCATTGTTGAACGTAGTTGAAGACTTTAATAGTTCTAGTAGGCAATGGAAGAGAATAGAACCCCTGATGAAGTTAGAATGAGTCTTTAGATATTTACCAGGCATTATTCTCCATACTAATTTTGAAACTCAAAAAGTGTCAATAACACATTGCCCGATTCAAATTCAATCCTTGCAAGCCCCATCTTTCCATGCAAGCCCAATGCAAGGTCTTGCAAGTCCAATGCAAACCCTTGCAAGCCCAATGCAAGCCCTTAATCAGTTTATCTTCTTGTTTGAAAGTCAAGCTTACGAACAATAATAATTAGCTGATTATAATCGATTAAAACTTAAAAAAATTAAAAGACTTCGTTTAAAAAAACCGACTTCAAAAAATTAAGAACAAAAAGTAAAAACTAGAAAGCAAAAAATAACTATTATTAGTACTGATAGATTATCCATCCACTGATAAGTGACAAGGTCGAACCTCTTCCCGAATCTCTCTAATTCCCGAATCCCCAACAATCCTCAAACTCCTAATCCCCAAAAGGCTGGTAATGTACTTGTAACGCGTCTGGTGTTCCAGGTGTCCATGGGCGACGCCGATTGCTTACCATCAGGTGATCCGTCTGTTCGTTTACCGGATACATATACCATAAAAAAAATGTTCTCCGCTGCTTACCCTAATACCATTATCTGAAATAACTCCTAAAACAATACGTATACCTACTTACAAAATAATCGACAGGCACTCGAACTAGCAATAGATCTTACCGTTATAGATGACGCTATGTTTGCATCACATCACTTGTCTTGCGTAAGCGCATCGTAGGCCGCATCGTCACCACAAACTACTTAATCTAATCGACATACATCTGTTGAATAAGTTATTTGTTGTTAGCTTGTTGTTTTATTTGTGGAAAGTGTGCCATTTTTATAACGATTGTCATTTTTTAGAAAAAGTCATCCAATGACTTCTCCCGGCTTTGGTGAAATGAGAGGGTGTGTCACCTGATGGTAATCGATCAGTGCTGCCCATGGACATGCGCAACACCAGACGAGTTTATTTGGAATATGGATAGATTACAGTCTGGAATAATTCATAGGCTACTTATTATCCCACGGTAAAGCGAGCAAAGCCACGGGCAGAAGCTACTTAAGCATATTTTAATTATAAAAGTATGTACTTTAATTATTAATAACACCAGGCTATTACTTAATTAAAAACAACAAAAAAAACAATACATTTTATAGGTATTATTTTTTTTATTATCTCTATAATGAGGTATAGTCGTTCCTTATTTGAACTAGAGTACAGTGGCCAGCACATCAAGTTACTCCAATTGTTAAATTTTTGTCATTGTATTTTCGACTTTATTTACACGGTTGAAATTTTAATAAAGGAATTTGACAGAGAAGAGTAGATTGACCTTTGGCCTACTGTACAACAATGCTTTCTTCTGAAACAATAATATTGATAGATACTTCCTCAATACGTAACGCGCTTCATGCGTCATGAATGGAATGTCTTACATCAAAAACAGTTCAGCATTTTATGAGATAACAAACGAACTCTTTAGACAGATTATAAGTACAAAGAAGAGCTGTTAAGAATTTTTGTTCTGCGTATTTGTCTATTATGTTTTAATAGAAAATCGACTCGATTGATTTAATTATCAAGTTAATTTACATACATAATTCACGCCTTTTATCCCCGAAGGAGTAGGTAGTTGTACAATGTACCACCCACTTTTCACTATTTATGTTAAGAGTCCCATGTAATAGGGGGTGAGTCTATTGCTATATACCGGGCACAATTCCAGACTCCGTGCTACTACTGATTTTTTCTTAAAAAAACCTAGCAATACTTTGTCCTACCCGGGAATCAAGCCCGAGACGCCTTGCTCTTGTACGTAGTATGAAACAAAAAATAATATTATTTGCTCCGTAGGTACTCCAAGCTAACAAAACGAGCAAAATGTTTTACAATTTTCCCGAAAACCAATTAATTTGTTAAACAAACAAAAAGTTACTCTGTAATTATCAACAGTAACTACAAAAAAGCTATAATCTTTAAGGTGAAATTATCAAATAATACGTACAGTGGTCAGAACTTCAATCTACACCAATTTTACAATTTTTGTCATTGGATTTTCCACTTTATATCCATAGGATAGAATTTTAAATGTAATAAAGGAATTTGACAGAAAAGATTAGGTTAACCTGCCCACTGTATTTAGCTGCTTAATTACCATCCTAAAAGCCTCATCTCATTGGATCGAAACGAGTGTGACGTCATCCCCTTTGTTTACGCAGTTTCTCATAAAAGCGAGTAATTTGTGTGGAAAAAACTAGATAAACACTATCTAATTAAGTATACTTTCATTTTTCCGTACAAGGGGTATTAACTGGTATCAACTTTCTATGCGTTGCGTACATTTTATTTTTGTTCAGTAAGAGTCTGACAATCTCCTTCGTGTTGCGCAGGCCAAGAGACTTCATGAGGATTTTCCACATTAAGGTTTTTTTATGGCATAAGCCGGTAAACGAATAGACGGATCACCTGATGGTAAGCAATCGGCGTCGCCCATGGACACTTAGAACACCAGAGGCGTTAAAGTGCATTACCAGCCTTTTAGTATTAGGAATTTGAGGAATGTTGGGGATTCAGGGATTGGGGAGATTGGGGAAGGGCCCGGGGGATATTTGGGCCTTCGGTAACCACACTTACACGATGAGACAGACCGGAAGCGTTGTTTCACATCGGTTTTCTGCTCGGCCGTGGTATTACTCCGGTCGAGCTGACCAAAGCATGGCTCTCCCACACTTGAGTACAAAAGTATATATATAATGTAATAGATATACTGAATAGCTTAAAGTATACTTAGGTACTGAGTTATCAGTTTTCAAAATGTCTCAGTAAGTTCTGATTTTAGAATACACGAATAAATATGTACTACAATCCAATTTATTGCACTCAAATGAGAATTTAAGCACGCAGACACATCAGCGATTTATTTGCATTGCAATGCAATGTGCATTGTTATAAGAACAAATATTTTTAATGACATACCATCACGCCTTTTATCCCCGAAGGGGTAGGCAGAGGTGCACATTATGCCACTGTACAATGTAACACCCACTTTTCACTATTTTTATTATGAGGCCCATGTAATAGGTAGAGGGTGAGCCTAGTGCTAAATACCGGGCACAATTCCTGACTACGTGGTACTACTAAGATTTTTTAAAAACCCAGTAATACTTTGCCTGACCCGGTAATTGAACCATTGAACCCGAGACCCCTTGCTCGGCAGTCGCACTTGCACTTTATTTTTAGTGCTAATACTATAAATCACCTTTCTGCACACCTTCTCCGCACACTTGAAATGCACCATATTTCAGACACAACGACAATATTTAAATAAAAGGTGATGCAAACCTATCTTTTCATTTTAAACGTACCACAGCACTCGTAACCTCATTATTTAGCGGTCAGCATTGTCGGCTAAATAAAGGTAATGAGCTATGGACACAGTTCATCAATACGGCCGGCCGGAATTACGGGACGCGGCCCAAATACCGGACATTTAGGACCATGTGGCTATCTTCTGTTAGTTTTTCAGCGAGTTCGTTGATTTTATTGTGTGTTTTGAAGTGTAGGAGAGTATTTGCGAAGTAGTTAGTATAGTAACTATATAGGTAATAAGTGGGTCAAGAAATACGAGGAATGGATTGGTTTTTGGTCAGTAAGACTCTGACACTCTCACTCGTTTCACCCGGCCAGGGCGGGAGAAGTTATGATCGATGATTTCAACCTCATTACATTTGTAACAGTCTTTCTATTTTTTTTAAACGTTGCCCCACATTTTGATTCTCTCCTGTATCGTGGGTGCGTTTACAAACATACAAGTTCACATACACAATATGACATCCAAACCCGGAACAACATCTTTGGATTACACAAAGTGTTGTTCCGTGCGGGAATCGAACCCGCGACACGTTACGCGGCAGCCAGGTGCCCAGCCACCGCGCCAAACGTGCAGTCTTACTTGGACTTTTTTAAGGGGGGGGAATCATCGAATGTCTGCTCCCGCCTGGGTGAGGCGGGAGGGAGTGTCAGACTCTTACTGACTAAAAACCACCCCGTTCCTTCTACTGCACGTCGAGCCGGAGCCCCGGTTACCCGTTAGGTTCTCCGCGACAGTCTTACTTGTACTTGACGCCTATATCTTGCGTAATACTGTTGTAAGCTATTATAATTATACGTAAGTATACACCAATCAATTAGTTATCAACTTAAAAACATCATTCCATAAGATTTCACATTATTTTGCAAATCATGCAAACTTGACAGTCATTCAGTGATCATTAATTATCAGATGATCTTCCATTTTTAGGAGTCCGCACGCAAAGAGTGTACTGCTTACCTAGCTACTGAGAATATTTAATGCTATTTAGACACGCCTATTCGTTTATCATGGGGTTTTTAAATTAGGTACTTCCCAACTAGTCAGAGGCCTTAGTACGGGTTTGTTTTACGTTTAAAGTAATCGTAACGAGTACGCGTTCGGCGCTCTTATTGGTTGCTTCATTGGCGCCGGCCAATCAGAGTGCCGAACACATACTCGTTTCGAATACTTTAAACGTAAATCAAACTCGTACTAAGGCCTCAGATTCAATATCTACTTTTTTCGATCTTTCAAAAACGACAGTTTTCTATGAATTTTGTACGAGATTGTGGATTGTGACGTCACATTTTTTTAGGGTCAAACAACATACTTGTTTCTTAAAAATTTGCGGGAAAAATACTAAAATAAATTGGTCATAAAATCAATGAATTTTGTTTTTTAGTATTTTATTGTATTGAATAGTCGAATTATTTTATTCTTGATTAGGGAAAGTACCCAATTGTAGATGTTACCTGCATTTATGTTCAGTTTAAAATATTAACGGATTTGCGCCACTGTATAAAGGTATCTATTTAAATTTTAAATACGGATAATACTTTATACTTCGGAAAATTACGTGAGAGATGTAGAAAATAAAAAATGTATATAAGTAAATTCTGCGATAAATACGTAGAAGAAGATAGAAATACGTTATCTGTTAACATCTGAGGCCTTAGTACGAGTTTGTTTTACGTTTAAAGTATTCGAAACGAGTTCGCGTTCGGCGCTCTGATTGGCCGGTACCAATGAACGAACCAATCAGAGCGCCGAATGCGTATTCGTTACGATTACTTTAAACGTAAAAGAAACTTGTACCAAGGCCTCTGCTTCTGTAATTGAGCTCTATAAATCAATGATCAATTTCTTGAAACTACCTTTGACACTAGTATTATATATGATAGTATATATAGTGAGTTTTTTCTTCAGTACGGAACCTTTTAAACTTTTGATATAAGTACTCTTGACCATCCAATCGCGTCAACGAACAGTTTTCTATTATTGTATTTGTCTTAACTGTTACCTAACAGTAGGTAACAGTGGGTAAGAGTCGTGTCATTCAGTGAAAGTGTACGGTTGAAATCAAATATTACCTTTTTACATAGTATTATGTGGGTACTATGACATAGACTGGGTTATGTAAAGAGTTCAATTGTAAATGTAACGACTTGATGTTTGATCGTTTGATCTAATCGTCTCTGTTACTTTTCGTTTTAGAAGATTTTGATTTGATCAAGGATGGACAACGGGTCGATCGTGATTAAGTGTAGAAAGATTCTTGTTATATAAAAGTCCATTTTTTACTGCTGATATAGCGTTCAGACCAAAGTCCAAACTAAGAATTTTTTTTAAGGGTTGAAAGTCATCGAATGACGTCTCCCGCCTAGGTAAAGCGGGAGGGAGTGTCAGACTCTTACTGACTAAAAACCACCCCGTTCCTACTCCTGCACTTCGAGCCGGAGCCCCGGCAACCCGTTAAGTTCTTCGCGGCTCCGTATCGGCATCAGCTTTATTGGGCCTCATCTGTGGCGGTCTGATGGCTCTTTGAGGCGCGCGCGAAGCGCGACGTGCACGCTCTAAGACATGCCAATTGCCAATAATGAATGTTTACCTTAAAATGTAGATGGTTATTTACGATTAATTGTCGAAATAATAGGACTGTGATCAGTGATCATGTGGTATAAGGAACCTACCCCCGAATACTTGTCGCGGAGAAGGAACGGGGTGGTTTCTAGTCAGTAAGAGTCTGACACTCCTTCCCGCCTCAGCCAGGCGGGAGCAGTCATTCGATGTTTTTCCCCCTTAAAAAAACCCGAATAATGAAGGCTACTCAAATTTAAGTTGTACTTAATATCGTGCCATCTCTGTCATTTTGCAAAGAATTTGTACTGACAGAACGCGCGTCTTGAAATTGAGTCGTGTTTGAGTAATTGGACAATACAGAAAGAAAGAAAAACCTTTATTTCACACGCTAAAACAGATGGCACGTACAGATTTTCCACATAAGTTTATAAATATCTACTAATGTCCCAAGTCTGCGGTGAAATGGGACCAGTTCAGCATGTGCAAACCAGGGCCTTGCGCTGGTATTCTACTGGCATCTTATGTAACTCGCGGACGAACAAGCCACCAATCAGACAACTATAAGAATTTAGTAATAAAGATATTAACTAATTTTAATTTGAAATTACTTACTAAATACTTAACCCACACACTACAAAACACACAGCAAAATAAATAAACAAACAAAAAACGTGTAGTTAAATACAACCTATCAATATAATAAAAAACATATAAAATATACCAAGATGGAACTAACTCGAGTTCTTCTTTATATCAAACTGAAATTGCTAATATAGTTCTCCTTTGTTCCAGATCAAACTGTCAGTCCAGTAGTACCGGCGGCGAGTGCAGCTTGGGCGGTCGAATGATGAGCGGCGCCGGCTGCCGTAGCACCCCGTGCCCCTGGCTGCAGCCCCGCCGAGATGGCCGCACTCTCCTGCTACCAGCCCTGCAGGTCGCATCTCGCGCAGCCTGCTAGGTACATACCCTTACTTTTCTTGTCTTCTTTACTAATGCTGCTAGGGTGCAAGTATTCCCTAAAATCTTTACATTTTCTTTACTATTCTACCAGCGCTAATGCCACCTTCGATCGATATTTAGCCGAAAAAATTCCATATTAAAGCGATTATTTCACCAGCCAAGAATAGACAGCTATTGTAATCATATATTGTCATGTTTAATCAACAAATGTGTGTAGGTATAATATCTGTGCCAAATGCTTGCATTACTGCTCGGTAAACTGGACTACAGTCATGCTCTGTGAAATTCCCTATGGTGACATTCCAAAAATAAATAATCATTATGAATTACATATAAAAACTAATCTTATCGAAACCTTGTGTAGGTACAAAACTTAAGGTTACAATCTAATTCAGCTAACCCTTAAGGTAATTAATTTTTTTTTTTTTTTTTTTTTCCCAATACATTTGCAATCAGCCCCAAGGCTATGAGCAAATCTTCTGTGCGATCTGTCATGCGGAGTGACTTCCCATTGGAAGCTCTACTCATCTGCCGCCTAGACCTACTGTCTGTCTTCGAGTTCTAGGATGTGGTGTCGTTTTAAACGTTTCACATACTGGTTCATGGAGAGTTGGCGAGCGAGTTCGTTAGCATGTCGGGTTAACCGTTCTTTGTATTTAGCTGCAAGGCTCCTAATTTCTTCCTTGATTGTTCTCATTTCAAGGTGATTGTGTAATTCATTGTTGGTTATGTACCATGGTACTTCCGCGATGGTTCTCAAGATTTTGTTCTGTTGGCGTTGGAGAATTTCTATATTAGAATCGCTTGCGCTGCCCCATAGTTGCAGGCCATACGTCCAAATGGGTTTCAAGATTACTTTGTAGATTAGTAGTTTGTTGTCTAGGGAGAGCCTTGAATTCCTTCCCAGCATCCAGTAAAGACTGTTGTATTTTAACTGGAGCTCCTGCTTTTTACATTTGATGTGTTGCTTCCAGGTTAATGTACGATCAATGTGTAGGCCAAGATATTTTACATGATCACTGTGAGGTAGAGTGCAGTTGCCCAATTTTACAGGTGGGCAGTTTCCTTTTCTAAGAGAAAATGTTACTTGCACTGACTTTGTAGCACTAGCCTTTATTTTCCACTTTTGCAGCCACTCATCTACTTTATTAAGACCAATCTGCAGTTTTTCAGATGCCACTTTTGGATATTTAGCGCTCGCTAACATAGCGGTGTCATCTGCAAATGTGGCTGTAGTTACCCCTGGCGTTAATGGTAAGTCAGCTGTGTAAAGTGTGTAGAGTAGAGGTCCGAGAACTGATCCCTGTGGCACCCCGGCTTCAATTTTATGGAAATTCGAATAGGCATCTCCCACTTTTACATGGAATATGCGGTCCTCGAGATATGATTTAAATATTGTAAAGTATGAGTGAGAAATATTATCTTTTATCTTACATAGCAATCCTTTGTGCCACACCTTATCAAATGCCTGCTGGATATCTAAGAACACTGATGAGCAGTATTCTTTCTGTTCTAAGGATCTTCTTATGGCATCATATACTCTGTGGATTTGTTCTACTGTACCATGACGTTCTCTGAAGCCAAATTGATGGTCAGGTATCACCTTGCGTTCTAGGAGACTTGGCATTATTCTTCGAAGTATTGTCTTCTCCGCTACCTTAGATAGAGTAGGTAGCAGACTGATTGGGCGATAAGATGTTTTTTCGGTAATTAATTTGCCAGCCTTGTAGACCATGATTATTTGAGAGACTTTCCACGCATTCGGGAAGTACCCTATACGTAACATAGCGTTGAAGATGGTGGTGATGAATACAAAAGCTTTTCTCGGTAGTTGCAGTAATACTTCCTTTGTTATTAGATCGTAACCAGGTGACTTTTTGCTATCTAGTCGATTGATAGTTTTTATGACTTCTGCGGGCGACACGGGTCTCGGTGGGAGATCCATTTGAAGGTCTTGATTAAGAATGAGATCAACATATTCTTCTGTTGAGTGGTCTTGGGTATCATTTGGCTTGAAGACGCTTATTAGGTGATTCGCGAACAAGTCCGCTTTTTCTTGATTTGTTCTGGCCCAGTTGTTGTCCTGTCTTAGCGGGGATTTTGGTAAGTTAGGTCTGTCACAGGAACGGGTAATTTTCCATAGAGAGTAGTTAGTAGCTTTAGTAGCAGTTAGAGACTCTAGCTTTGCTTGCATAGTTAGGTCATTGATGTTTTTTAAAGCTTCTCTCAATTGTACACTAGCTTTATTAAGGGCTGTCTTATCTTGAGGGTGCCGACTTAGCTGCCAAACTCTTCGTAATCTGCGTTTATCCTGGATCATGGCCTTTATTTCTAGTGGTACGTTAGTGGACTGATTTTTATGTCCAGTACTAGGCGTGGTTTTCCAGGCCGCGACTTGTATGAGGTTAGTGAATTGCATCACTGCTGTTTCAATTTCCTCTGCCTCTTTTAGTCGGATGTTCAGATTAAGATTATTTTCAATGTATTCCCTAAAGGAGGACCAATCTGTATGCTGGTTATATAATGTTACGGGTCTCTCGACTTCAATTACAGTTGGACTGATAGTTAACAGAACTGGGGTGTGATCGGATGACCCATCATTACACGAGTCTATCTTTAAGTACTGTTTGGACAGTCCCTTTGTTACGAAAAAGTCGAGCACGTCCGGGATTCGATTGTGATCGGCTGGCCAGTTTGTAGGTTCTGATGGAGCAATCGTGCTTAGAAGATTTATGTCAGCGCTCAACTTTAGTTGTCTTCCTCTGGTTGTTGTCAGTCTTGAACCCCAATGTATATGTTTGGAGTTCCAATCGCCTCCTGCAATGAAGCGATTGCCTAGACTTGAGAAGTAGTGGGAGAACAGGTTAGAGTTTATTCGATGTTTTGGAGGGCAATAAACAGCTGAGACATTGAAATATCCACATCTGTCTTGTATTCCAACTGTAGTAGCCTGTATTTGCTCCGTTCTATATTCAGGTAATAGATGGTGTTTAATACTATTGCGAATAATTATAGCTGATCCCGCATGACCTGTACCATCGGGATGGTTTGTAGTGTAAGTCAAGAACCCTTTGATTTTGACATTAGATTTGTCTGTGCAGTGAGCCTCAGATATCAAGACTATGTCCAGTTTGTGCTCAGCCATCAGTATCTCGAGTTCATCTTTGTTGGGTGAGAGTCCATTTATGTTCCATGTCGCCAGTCTTAACCCAAGGCCTGTTAACCTTGTAGTTTGGTTATGAGCGTAGTTATGAGGCTCATTAGAGTACTCATTTGTTGTAGGATAAGGTCAAATTTTTCATTTTGTTTGTTGAGGATACTTTCTAATACCGCTATATTTTGGCTTACATTTGGTGTGGTATGTTCTGTGGTAGCTTTGTTTGGTTCGTTTCTAGTAGCTTTGGCATATGAATATGGTTCTTTTCCTTGCTCATAGGTGGGCAATTGTTGAACAGTATTTTTCGAAAGGTTTGTTTCGGCAGTGGTGTCTTTTACAATAGCATGTCTATCGGTTCTACGGTGACCATATTTATTAATTTTCCTGGCAAGTATTTCTCTATACACCTCGCAGCCTTTATAGTTTGCCGGGTGGGAACCTTGGCACAATGCACATTGAGCTGGTGTATTTCTATCCCGTTTAGGGCAGTCAGAGGTTTTGTGTGCCTGGGCGGTAAGGTAATTAAATAACTAACACAATAAACTCCAAATTCCAGGTGTCTAGACGACGAAGAAGATTGTCAGCAAGTGAACTTCTCGCTGCGAAGACAGCAGTTTATCGAGAGATGTCACGAGGCGCGAGGTCAGCGCCCCCGTGACTCCATCCCGGAGGTCTCCGTCAAGAGGACCAGGGAGGAGCTGGCAAAGCATGCCTCGCAAGCCACACCGCAAAACCGCCGGCTCAACGTGGAAGCCGGCTGGTCCAAGGTCGAGGAAGTGAGGAAGAAATTCGAAGGAGCTGCTAATTGCCCCTCGTTTTCAAGGTCTTTTGAGTCGCCGCCCAGGTAAGCAATTCAAGTGTTTGAATCATTTGACTGGACAGTCCTAACGTTAAACGTAATCGTTATATTCCTGTACCTTCCATCTACCAGGCACTGTCAATTCAAAAACTACTCTAAAGCCATCCTTAATAAAGTTTATTCTACTCTACCAGGCGTCGTCTCGCAGACTCGTTGTTCGCGAGTTTCAAACTACCGCGCAAGTCGAGGGAAGGCATGGCGGCCCCCAGGTCCCTGGCGCCGCCGCAGCAGCAGAAGAGGAAGTCTGCTGTCGAGCTACTAGCAGAGACTAAAGCCTTCTACGTCAAGTCCGAGACTGTACTCGATAGGAAACAGGAACTACCGTTGAGGGTGAGTCGAATATTGAAGTCAAAGTTAAAGTCAAAGTAAAGTCTATGTCATCGTGTATTTCAATTATAGATCAATAATAATAAGGCACCTTTAAAAATCCGGCAACACGCTTAAGACGTCTATGGTGTTGCACGTGTCCATGACCGGCAATGATTCGTTTGCCCCCTAGCAAGAATACTGATCTCTTAAAAGATTTCCTTAAAAGCTTTGGAAGTCCACTTTGATAATCGAGTGCTGAAAGTATATAAATGCTCATCATTAAGTTGAGTAGCTCAATTATTTTGAAAAATCCACTAAACCTCTATTAAACTGTCATACACCAACCTATTGTTTTATAATTGTGTCTATAATGACGGTACTCGACGAGTTAAACTTGTTTTCAGATGAGCAGTGGTCTGGGCCAGGCGATCGCAGCCGGTGGCTGTCACCTGGTCAGCTCCGGCACTCTCAACCAAGATGCTTGCTGTAATCCTTGTAAGTCTATAATTATTAGTAAATTACCTACAAACCTTACGATACGAAGACCGAGCTTCTTTCTAAATACACGACACCACGTCTTGGCTACGAATCATTGTTACAACTTCTGACCATAAAAGATAAGATCTTTGTGTTATATATCAGGAGGATCTAAGTACTACAATTTATAAAAAATGTATCACTCAGAGGAATTATCAATTTACAGATAATTCTAGTAAGTATTTGCAAAAACAGACAGACAATGATGCTGACTAAACAAAATATCTGCTTGCAGACGCCACGACCCGCAGTACGGGCGCACGGCGCGCAGTGAGCGCGGGCGAGGGCCTGCAGAGCACGCTGCGTCGCCTGCTCGACCATGCAGACAGCCGGGAGAACGTCTACTCACCACCCTTCGCTGTTTGTGAGTACCAAAGATCACATTGGAATAGAGAATAATCAAGCAGGACACCTCATCATCATCATGATAACATCATGCCTTTTACCCTCGAAGGGATAGGCAGAGGTGCACATTACGGCACTTAATACCACTGTACAATGTAACACCCACTATGTATGTTGTGAGTCCCATGTAATAGAAGAGGGTGAACCTATTGCCAACTACCAACATCATCATGTATAAAGCAATTATGTCATTGAAATATTTAACCTTTATCTAATTTTGTTCCATACTCTCTTTTCAAACTTAAACTCAACCAAAAACTTTTTCCTCTAAACCAATCTCCTCTTCCCAGGTACACTATCAGCGCACAAAGTATATGCTGACATGAGACGGCTAAAAGACTCCTACCCAGAACGGGAGACCATGCCTCGGTCACAGCACAACTCTGGAACCTTCTCCGGAACATTCTCGGGCACCTCCTCATCGGGCACCTCAGGGTCTAAGGCTCAGAAGTCAGACCCTGACCATAGAGAGAAGATGAACAGGCCCCTGAGTTTTGGAGACGCAAGGGTCTTCTTCCCGGAGTCATTTGTGATACCACGGCAGAGGGCCAGCGAAGTCGTGATCAAGGGTGGATACTCTATGCGTAAGTTTTAAAGGCTATTTTTTCTTGCTTCTTGCTGTTATAGTCTTCTAATCGTCAACCTGTCTATCCTGCTAGAAAATATTTATATCGTCAATATTTTATGCATATTACTGAAGTAACCTGGTCCTCATTTCTATGTCCCTAGCGAGTTCCCACTCGAGTCCAGAGAACATGGAGCTACCTGAACCAGTGGTGAGTGGGTCTGGGTCACCAGCGGACCCCATCCCCACCATCAGTCCGCCGGCGCAGTATGCACACTCCGCACCTCGGTATATCAGGTACCAAGAGTAAATATCAATGTATATAGATTTTTATTTCATTTGCAGTCATTAGTTGGCTCAGTAATCAACAATTGATTATTGGTCTTGTACTGAATCAATCCTTAGAATGTTTTACTACACAGAAATAAGTACCTATTGTTCGAAATAAAGATCAAAGGTGAAACAATAAATTTGAGTTTCATGTAGTTCGGATTAGCTTAACTTCAAAATACCAAATCTATTAAATATTTATCCTCCACAGACTTATAAGAAATGAAGCCGGACTTAAAACTTACCATTTGTCCCTCCCCAGATCGAACTCCCACTCCCAGCCAAGTATGCGCGAGGACGACAGTGGCTGCCCCAACATCAACAGTCACAAGTCGCTGCCAGACTTGCACTCGCAGACCAGGTGCTATCCGGAACAGTAAGTAGACTAACGTTAATATGATTGCTTTGATAATAACAGTCCAGGTGGCGTATTATGACGTCTTAAAGCCAGAGTTGTTCTTTTGAGGGACCGAGATCGCGCTAGACGACTGGTATAGCTCTATTTCTTTCCCTCAATGGAACCATTCTGACTACAGGACCTCATAATAACCCCGCTGGTGCCCCAAATAGAGGGAGATGAGGGTAACTTTATACTTTATAACACATATTTTATCAGTATGTTATTGTTCTATTCAGTATATCTTGACCTTTTGAAGGTCTTTTGTCAAATACCGAGCTCAATTTGGAGTTTATCCTCTGAAGTCCTAGGGCCTAGAGATATCCTCAAGTCTAGTTCAGTCATTATGGTTTTGAACCTGAATTCTTAAATAGGTGATTTATGCCTAGCCTGATAAGTGGACAAACGACTACATTCCCAGCCACTGCAGGAACTAATAATAAACAAAGCACTGACACACTAAAGAATTAACATACACGTCAAATAACACATGCCTCCCCCTTCCAGCGCCAACGCAGGCCACCCAGACACCATAGGCCGGTCCCCGCGGCGCCGGCGCCACTCCACGCACCAGCGCACCGCGTCCTGCTCCTCCAAGGGCACGCGCTCCAACCACTCCTCACTCATGTCCTCCTGCGAGGCCTTCTCTGAACACCCCTCGCCTGGAGAAGAGAACTACCAGTCTTATAATAGGTGAGTCTCTTTATTGTTAGCCTGTGTACCTTCAAGGCTTGAGTGAATGGGTTGCTTTTGAGATAAAAAGGATGATGAGAATTCCATTCTAATTTTTTATGGGATAGAAGGCCAAATAAGCTGAAGAATGCGTCACCTGATTGTAAACCATCAGTCCACCTATATACACCCGCAACACCAGGGGAGTTACAAGTCTTCCTAGTAACCTAGTTGCAAACAACGCAAGCGTTATTTCACGTCGTTTTCCTTTGACTTACTCCAGCTAAGGCAAGACCCTATTCTAATACTTTTAAATTACTTCTATAGACCTTCATATCATTTGGTTACCTCCCCAGTCGGTGCGGCTCGTCGTTCGCCCGCGACTCGGGCGGGTCGAGCGGGCACTACACGCAGCGCAGCGCCCCGCACGCGCCCGCGCGACACTCGCACCGCCGGACTGACTCCGGCTCCTCCACGCAACACGAACATGAACACGCCAGGTAAGGACCTTTACTCTTGGAGATGGAGAATGACATCTCATTACAGCTTATTTCCCACGAAGGATTAGGTACAAGTCCAATAAACCTGACTCCATGCTACTATGAGAATTTCCTAAATCGAAAAACCTCGTAGCACTTTACCTGACCCGGAAATCGTACGATAATCGCGCTTAGGATCATTCCGATCAGAAGTTGATCAGGGGGCTTACTCTTGAATCCATTCCGATCGATCTACATTGGTATTGTGAAATTTCGTTCACTTGTTGCAACACTACCGCCCATTGCATCCGTATTGCGTGGATATTGATTGAACTAAATGGTATTGAGTTTGTCTTTATATTCCGTACTCTGAATGCTATTTTAATAGCTACGATAGGAGTTGTATTGTTTTGACATTAGTTTCAAGAGTACCCAGGTATGGTGGAATATGGAAAATCCACTCTTACCACGTCACCCATGGGAATAGCTGATGACAAATGTGTTCATCTCTAGTGTGAACAAGTCACCACACTTAACTTCATAATTTTCATCAGGGGCTACAACTCGTACGTGTCGGAGTACGGCGCGCCCCTGGAGTGCTACGTGTCCGCGCCCCCGCAGTTCCAGGACGGCGCCCCCGACCCGCCCGCGCCCCCCGCGCCCCCCGCGCCCCCGCCGCACCACGCACACCACCATCACTATACTCACGCGCCCAGAGTCGGGATACACTTCCAGGTAAGATATTGAGAAATTGTGTAAAATCTTTTATTTCTGAAGGTAACCGCCTCCGACCAATTGGTTTTAAATTAGTTTTTCAAAATTTTGCATTTGTAGACTAATGAGTAATATCTGAGATATCCTTAAAAACCGTACAATTTAGTGTAACAATTGTAGCTATTTTCTATCCTGCTGCTCTAATCATCTGTACGGAAATAAAGATACATAGTACATGATTTGAAGTTCGATTGTAAGATTGCAATAAATAAATTAGCTGCCTGTACTATTAATAGCCTTCACCATAATCTTCTACATACCTAGATATCATTTATTTGTCAATTGTTCCAGGCGAGCGCTCCCCCGCCCCAGTTCCAAGACGAGCCTCCAATGTACGACTATGGAGACTACGAGTGCACCTACAAGACTCCGCTGAAGTGCCTCAACGTGGGACGCAAGGAGTACGCCAGAGAGTATACGAGGTAAGGGTCCACGTCCAAGACACCAACGTTTTATATGATTTATTCATCAGCTTTTTATAAGAGATTTGGGCAATACTAAGCAATACAATAATATGATGGGGGCCCGTGCCGAGGCCCTCCATCCCTAGGGTAGTCTGAAGACCGACAATTTCTACGATGGACACATGTAGCAGGTTCGATTCCCACGCGGGTCTGAGTGTCATGTGTATGCGAACTTGTATGTTTGTAAACGCACGCACGACACAGGAGAAAATCCTAGTTTGGGGCAATGTTAAAAAATAGAAACATTCCACAGGAGCCTCGAAATATTATGTACCCAAGGGCAATAGGGTGACCTAAAACGGCCCTGGATTTGGGAAATCATTATCATCAGCCAGAAGGTGTCAACTGCTTAATATAGCAAACAGCAGGATATGTTGACATGATCTTCAAGTTTGATGGACTTGTGGATCCCAGTTACGATCACCGATTAGATGATGTCGCTATCTCTGGCTGCTATCGTTGGTCGCTTATAGGGCAGTCTCTAATAGTTTAACACTAGCCAAATTGGAGATACCACTACGGATGGGGCCCAATAGGTGCCGCGGAGAACGTAAATAGTTGCCGGAGCTCCGGCTCGAAGTAGTTTTTAATCAGTAAGAGTCTGACACCCCCTCCCGTCTCACCCAGGCTGGAGAAGTCATTCAATGATTTTCCCTCCTTAAAAACCCAAATTGGAGATTTCGCTTCATTAGCACCATCTTGTGTGCAAAAATGCTGGTGTTTGTTATGGTCTTGTCTTTTTTAACAAATTTCTTATCTCCCACTTTATACAGATACCACGAGCCGAGTACGGAGTTAGTAAACAAGCAGCCGCAGTACCAGGAACTGCGCATGCGGCCGCGACAGGATGACAACCAGGACTACGTCAATACCACACAGGTCAGTACCCCACTACACAACAAACAGTCTATTGTAAATTTTTTTTATAGCATAAGCCGATAAACGAACAGACGGATCACCTGATGCTAGGCAAACGGAGTCGCCCATGGACACCTGAAACACTAAGGCGTTACAAGTGCGTTACCGGCCTTTTGGAAATTGAGGATTGTGGAGGACCCGGGGATTGTGGAAACTGGGGAGATGGAAGGGGGTAATTGGGCCTCCGGTAAACCCACTCACACAACGAAACACAACACAAGCGTTGTTTCACGTCGATTTTCTGTGAGGCCGTGGTATCACTTCGGTCGAGCAGACTCATTCGTGGCGAAGCATGGCTCTTCCACACTTGTTAATCATTTAAACGTCATTTGCAAAGAGCTCTAAAATAATAGTGAATCAATCTTTAGTTTGGCGTGATACTAATACTTATGCTTCTCCGTAAAGATTTAATAGTACCTAGTTGGTGCACATTCTGGACTTTTTCACGTTTTATGGAACTGCTGTTCTTCCGTTTAGAATTTTATGCTTTCAATGTTTCAAATCACTAGCAAAATAACACTAAACAATTAATAAAATTGATTATTTCTTCTAGATATGTCCGCCGGAAGAAGTAACGTCACCACTGGGTACATTCAAGCGACAACGATGTTTGCGGTACAAGCAGAGACGACCCAGACCTATACTGCGCTCTAAATCTGATATCTCGGATAGGTACGTACCTGATACCCATACCTACAAGTATATTTTTATTTTAAA
The DNA here is from genome assembly GCA_038387885.1 of Spodoptera picta. Lineage (NCBI taxonomy): Eukaryota > Metazoa > Arthropoda > Insecta > Lepidoptera > Noctuidae > Spodoptera > Spodoptera picta. The sequence continues at coordinate 107,857 of JAZHFQ010000314.1, forward strand.
GGCGAGAGATGAACTCTATCGTCTATTTTCGGATGGAAACAGGACCGATTCTATCCCTTTACGTACAAAAGACATGATGACAATATAATGCACCATTAAATAACCTCCACATTACAGGTACAGACGCTCAGACGGGCGCAGCCCTGCATCAGCTCCATGCGAAGGCGAGGACTCGCCAGACAGTCCATCAGAAGAGGCCTCGCGTCTCCAAGACTTCTTCGAGAGACTAGGCCTGGAGCCCCGCCAATATGATGCATTAGTACGGGACGCTCCACCTGACAGTCCTGTGTTCTTCTCATCTGCTTCCACTGTAGACTCCAACCAGCTCGCTGCTACTGCTGACTATACGGTAAGAAAGAATTCCTTACTAAGAGACTCCTAATGCCGATTCCCAAATCTAGAATAATATAGATGGGAGTTTCGAAAACAGAAATATTCTAAATTACGAAAATTGCAAAGAAAATTATCCTAAAAATAAACGCTCGAGGTTTGGAGCTTTCGAAACAGAAATTCTAAGTAATGGGAGTTCTAGAATCAAAATGGAATCTGTTTCAAAAATATTCATTTACCCCTTCTTGTCTCTTTTCAGGTCCAAGGTCCAGGCGTTCAGAAACAAATCTACAGGAACACAGAACCCCCTAGCGTCGTAGAACGGAACGCTCGAATCATTAAATGGCTCTGTCAGTGCCGGAAGACGCAAATGCCACCGCCGCAGTGAACCACTCAGAGCTATAGACAAAACTGTCACAACTACCCCTTAGATAGGCACAGCTCTAAAGTTCGCGCCCTAAAAGAAGTCGCCCAAAAGCCTAGGATCTAACGAATTGTTTAGATAATTTGGGTTTCATTTACGGCAGTACCGAAAAACCCAGTTCCAAACTTCATGTATTGCCATACCAAAAAAGGCAAGTCAAAACATAACGTAATATTTTAAAAATCTTTCTTATAGGTACCTATAATAAAAACTCATTAAAATAATATTTCTGGGTGTTTTCAAATGATCTCAAAAATTTCTTCTTTCATGGCGCGAACTTCAATCAATTTAATTTGATTTGAAGTGATATCTTCTCTCGAAGATTTTATAAACACTCTGCTAAAGACGCTAATATTCATTAGAATACAAATTAATAAACGTAGAAATCTCGATATTGAAAATCGATTACTGAATAAAATCGCTCAAATGACTGATTCGTAAAAATCGATTTAAGAATGACTATGAACTAAGTCAGTCGTAAGCTTAGTTCTACTGATACGGATGCGATTACATCATCGATAATAATACTCGACTAAACTTAATAATCGATTAACGAAATGTTACTAAATCTAATGAGAGAACCAAATGTTGCTCATACGTCGATATAAAATGACGCTTAGGTAATTTCTAATTCCTAAAACTAAGACTAGAGTTAGGCGTTTAATAAAAGTTAGATTTCGATATTTAAATAATTCTTTGTTTATAAATTAATGTCTTCACAATGATAATAAATAAATAAGGTTTAATCATGAGATCTGGTCCAGATAACACAAGGTTTGCTATCTATTACTCATCTTATAACATCAAACAATGTTAATAATTTGACAGTTTGACTGCCTTATTCCAAAAAACCGATTACAAGTGAGCCTAATAATACAACAGTCATAATGCAAAAATTAGAATTGCCACTGATCATAAAGCGTTGTCTCTGGGCCTAATAACTATAACCCCGACGTGCCAATAATTCAAAAGGTCTAGCTCAAACTGAAGCACTGTTTTGCAACAGGAATACCTAACTAATATCTAATAGGTAAGTCGTAAAATACCTATACAACAAAGGCTGTGTGTATCTGGATGAGTGACACGGCGAGTGATCGCCGTCGACTGCTGGTATTATCTAAGCGATACTAGTTCATTAGTCTGTATGGTTGTTAATGTAAGCGTCGACATTATTCTAAACGTTTTAGTATTATACATATTGCGATACCGATTGTAGGCATGGCTGGAATTTAAATTCAAACTATATTGGCCTAAAAAACGAATCGGGCTATATTAACCCCAAGATGGTATTGACTCGAATTCCTGATTTCTGAACGTATTTTTGAATGGTCACAATACAGTGATGTCACCACTGTTCTTCTTAGTTGATTAGTAAACGATATTAATTATCGACTAAATAAAAATGTCTAGCCACGCCCAATTCGGTTCCAACGTATAATATATACGGAAAAATATGATCCAATATATTTTTGGTCGTAAAATTGACTAAAAGAGTTGAAAAGGTTTTTGATTGTAAATAGTAAAACATATTTTTGTCTCGACACAATGTACAAGTCGCGAGCTTAGCCACGAGACGTGGATAATGTTATTTTCGAAAAGGAAAACATAACTAAAATGATAGTTTGACTATCCTACGGTTTCTATATTTATTTGTATTTATTAATACGTAAATTGTTTTGGGACACTGTTCGTTGGACGCCGACTGCCTAATTGTACAATAAGGCATCTCAAGGCCTCAGAAATTGAGTCTGTTAATTTACCTAAGTAGATATTTCTAATTATATTACTTTTTATACTTCTTGGGCTTTCATAATTTTATTGACAATGTTAATATACTCTTGTTTTTAAATTTTATAGATAATTTAAAATGACCGAATTGAAAGTTTGTTGAGACAGCAAAAATGTTAATAATAACTTCTATAAATAATTTACTTGGCATGATGGATAATGTGAAAATCAGAATCGAAACCAAAATATTTGTAAAAAAACATGTTCCTTATTATGGATTTGTCTGTATTTATATTATTTATTAATATTGTTATAGTTATATAAGACTTATCGTACCTACATCCGATATTTGGGAGCACAAAATGATCTAAATAATATATTTTTGTGCCAAAAAAAAATAATATTTCTAAGCAACTATATTTAATTTAAATACTGCCTTTGACGACTAAGTTCTGTTGTAAAAGTTAAATAAATAATTTCAAGATTTTGCAACATACAAATGGCAGGCTTTCTTATCGACGTAAATCAATCAAGTAAATTAAAATTAAATCTTTTCCTAGATATTACAATCCTAATGATTTAATTCAAATTAATCTGAAATTCAAATAATAGTGTAAAAATAATTGTTTTCCTTCTTTTCTTAGAAAGTCTTTTAAGAATTTAAACAAGAAAATCGTGTGGACTAAAGACAATATAATATAATCGAAATAATTTATGTTTTACGTCTTAAAGCATAATATTTGACTATAATTCCAATAACGCAACAATTAAAGTATTTTATCGTTCATAATAATATGTAAATAACCATTAGACTGGTCTAATCTCAATAGTTTAGTTAGAATAAGTAAATTACGTTCATTTTCATGATTTTTTTTATGAAATTTCGCTTTTGCGCAGTCAAAACAGACCTCTCTGAAGTGGGATGCAAGTATACGTAAACATAATGAGTGAGAGAGACAAAACAATGCATTTGTAGCTTACTTCACTTCTTTGTTTGCTTGACTATGGTTTTGTTATTGTTTTACAAAATTTTATTTTCTGTGGTATTGGTGTCTAGAATTTGTGTGAAACCGTTGATGAGTGACAACAATTACGTGTGGATTGTAAATGGATTTTAGACAAAACAAGATAATAAATATTGTATTTATTATTTTGTATTTACTGGTGTATTTGAGCTCACCAAATGAAGACTCTGGCGGTTTAAATCATGACATTGCTCTTTAAAAACCAATGTGATGTTATATGATAGGAAACAATAAAGTATCTATCTATTATAACCTAAAATAATTATGAGTTCAAAAACATCAGTCCATTATTTGTTTTTCTTTAGATATACTAATTTCCAATTAAATGAATTGACATCGCATTGTGATACTGTAATGAGTTATATCATTAACAGTTTTCACTTCGCATTTATTTTTGTAATTGATTTTCTATTCACCTTCGATTCCTGATTGTTAGGCGATTCCTAATCGATTTTGATTTAAACTATCACTAAATTTTTGCGTGCATTATGTTATTTAATTATTTTTACATGTTGTGCGAAATAAATGATCAGATAAATGATTTGAAATGAGTATTTTATCTAAGTTACTTCATTGATAAATATAAAATTGAATGAATAGAAATTTATATTATAACAACTCGACTAAGGAAATTTACCTTCAATTTAATTATTCTGTCTGTATAGTTAAAATGTATTGAGAATGGTTAGCATTACAGTATTAGAAAGTTTAGCATTCGATGCTTCCATTAATTGTGTAAATAAGATTTACGTAAATTGTTAGAAGTTTATCGTGAAGAAAGAATTATATTGTGGTCTGATATGTCGTTGTTTTATTTTATTTTTCTTTCTACTCTATCAATATCGTCCTTTCCTCTTCCTTATTGTACGTTATTTGATACTAACTTACCAAAGGACTATTAATTGCTCTTGCTCGGCAATCGCACTTACTACCCTACCACTCGACCAGTGGGATTAGGCATGGATTACATTTTTTTACACTTCTTACAAGTTGGGAATTTGTGGTAGGTAGGTATATACTTTAAATTTCGCGGTCATTTCGTCTAGAAATGAATATTCTAATTTCAGAACGCAATCTCGGTATGTCAGATTGTAGTATGCCCATAGACAATGCAGGTTATTTTTTAGCACTTGTTTGAGTTACTCCACAACTTAACAGTAGGAACAATACATATACAATGCAAATCAACATAATTTCACACCTATATGACTATTGTACATTCCAAAAATCAAATTTTCTACATCTAATGAACTGAAATTATGGTAATTAGAAGTTCGTTTTTTTATCATGTGTTGTCTATGGTTACTTACGTCAACCACTGCCTTCATAAATGACGTCAATGAACTGACACATTTTATTGAACTTCATTGACTTCATTCTCCATTCAATGATTCAACGAAGCTATTTTTATTTTTATGTTCGAGTATTACGCATCAGAAGCTGAGTAACTTTATGAGCAGCTTGCAAACGTGTTATTGTTGTTTTAGTTTTGAAATCTGGTGACATAAGATAGATAAATTATAGAGACTTCCTAAGTAAAAGTCAAAAACATCTGGAGAGCTAAAGTAAATAGTTTCACAAGTTAAAGAACCACATCGATCAGTGCGTCACAGTTTTCTGGAAAAAACAGTTACATATTGTCGCAGAGCGTTGGTAAAATCCTTATTAGACCTATAAAAGTGTGTTGGCAGTCATTATAAGTGAATTTAAGCGCAAAGAGCGGCGACTGTCGTAGAATCAGTTTGATGATATTAGACGAGCTTGAGGAGTTCTTCGATATGGCTCCAACCAAACGCGGGAAACGAGGAGTCAGTGACGCTGACGATGAGGATGATGAGTACCGGCGGAAACGTGACAGAAATAATGAGGTATAGTTTCATTTATATTGCTAGAATGTAGGTAAATACCTGCATAGAGATCTATTGCTACAGGGCCCTTAGAAGACTGTGCACTGAGAAATGACCTCAAAACTATATGTAGTATTATAGGCAGACTATAATCTAAGAATAAAATCACCAAGATAACAGGTGTAAAGTTAAATAAAAAGACAAATCTAATAATTAGTCTTAAGCACCAGGAGACCTTCAGTTCCTGAAACTTGCCGGTCTATCTGTCGGATTGCCCGGTATACTATAGTGGTCTTGAGAACATCGTCAAGACAGTTCCCTCAATTAATAAAAATCAGATAATAAATGTATAAAGAAGCTGAATTTAATCCAACTTCTTACCTATGTTACTTGTTTGAATACAAATTGATAACATTTATGAAATAATACTAACTTTGATATTACTCAATCACCTACAATTTTAATTTTGTAAAAAAAATATGCATTTTATAGAAAGGTTTTACCCCAACTATATTTCAAATGAGGAAAACATAACATTAATACTGGCAGAAAAAAAATATTGTGAAATAATACAACCTACATCTGTGCTGGACTTTTTTAAACATAAATTACTGGCTGGCATGGCAAGCCTTATCTGTTATTCAGCAGAGTAGTTCTTGGTACTCAGGTCTTTATAAAAAAGATTGTGCAATTTGCTGTATATTCACCGTAATCATGATGCAATAGTTTACTATATATGTTTGAGTTTCTATCATAGTATTGTTTATTTCAAAATGGCACCGCAGGGCTTACATCCCTCTTCTATTAGTATTAATTTTAAAATATATTTTTCATAGTATTTTTGTAGTATTTAGTAAAAATGTTGTGCTTATGATTCTAGTGAATTGTGAGAGTGAAGTGAAGTGAAGTGAAGTGTGTTTTTTGAACGAGAATGGTACAGTTTAAGAATTTGCGTCATTATTATTGTTTACTGCAAAATTCTACTGATAAGTGATGCATAACAACATTAATAATAATAATAATAATAATAATAAAGTTTATTTATTCAGATAACTGAGATCCATCGAAATAATAGTAAAGAAAGAACACAATATATAACTATACTTAGATACAATATTAATATGCAATAGTAATTAACATTAACATTGAGATTACAAAATATTTATGTGTTCATATATTTTCTTTGTTTACAGGCAGTAAAAAAGAGCAGATTCAAGTCCAAACAGAGGACACAAGAAACTTTCACACGAGTAAACAAACTGAAAGCTGAGAACCAAATGCTTGAAGAGAAAGTCAAGACACTAACTAAAGAACTCCAGTTTTTGAAGGAACTGTTCCTAGCGCATGCTTCAAACACACCCAATGCAAAGTTCGATGGCTTAGACCTCGACAAACTATTAGAAGATATACCGGATGACAAGAAATAGTTTCAAATCAGACGAACTTGCCGTTACTAGTGATTTTATTAGCAAAATACAGTGAGAGTGATCACAGGATTGAAAGGACAGTTGAATTCAGTGTTCTGTGGCTCAATTAGAAAGAAATTATGAAATATTATGTGCTATCGACCGTTGTACATGTAAAGAATAAACATCTCACTTTTGGGCTGTGAGATATGACTCGGGTCATAAGGTCGTAAGTACCTAATCTGGTATATTGTATACTATGTATACTATAATGGAGAGGTATATTATACCCGGCAGATATATTATATTTATGTACAATTAATTATGTGTTCTATGTAGTATAGTTCTGTTTTTCATGTTATTGTATTGTTGACATAGATATTTGTTTGTGAAAATTTGTGATTTATTTTTTGTTTTATTAGCTGTAATGGTTTAAAATTTTGCAGTTTCATTAATGTGTTTCAAATAAACTATTGTTTAGTTTGATGAACAATTTTTAAGTTTTTAAGTTTAAGTTTTTTTTTAAATTTTCTAAAGTATATAGATAAAAAATGTTTGTTTATAAGTTGGAATGTTTACAGTTATCATGCACCAACAAACAATAGCGAAATGCTATGCTAATAATCTGATAGCAGATAACTATGTGAAAGGAACACATTGCTGTTAAAACAAACTAATAGTCACCCATTCTTTTTTATCTGTGTGACTTGCAAATTGTTTGCTTATCTGTATTGTTATCATGAACATGAATACGCGTATTATTGCTTAAATAGGTAATGTTTTTTTATGTATATTCTATGTTTGATATATAAACCCTGTCCAGTCTGATTGAATATGTCTTATAAAATTGAAAACTTAAATACTGGCATAATTTATACATTTGAATTTCACAATCTTACTAAATACTAAATACCACAACAACACTTGTTTTAAAAACAAATATTTCATAGATTGTTTTCTCTATTCTTTATTCACTTTTAAAATGATGTCAGGAGAACTTTGAGTATAATTGGAATTGAACATTCAGCCAAATGTGGTGAATTCTTAGAGACATTCTAATCTAAAAAAAAAAATTAATTTGGAAAAGCCAAGAGAACATAAGTTTTGAGGATTGGACAGGGTTAAAAAAGTATACTATACCATGTATATCTGTCTAAATATTTTTTCCTGTGTTATTATCGCAATAATAATAAAGCATTTATGTAATTCTAATATATTATAAATCTTTTTATTGTATTTCTTTAATTAATTCTGTATAATTTTCTATTCTTATATTATTATTATTATGAATGGTGTATTAGTATGTAAGCTTAATGTATTATTTAGTTTCAATATTATGTTATTTACTTAATTTCTATTACACAGTTGTTAAGTACAAACAGTAGAGAAATTTTATTCACACACTAGATAAAATATGTCTAAGTGAAACTGCACAAAATTGATCTATTATATAGGGAAACGATTCTTGAAAAATATATTTTAAAATTTGTTAATTGAGGGAAATAAAAAGATATGAACATGATGTCTATGTGTTTTTGTTTTTTATTTTAGAAACTATTAAACTGCGGTCATCCTCTTTTGTTATATTTGATGGACCGACGTTTGACCACTTTCTCGCCTGGTGGTAAGCGATGATGCGGCTTACGATGGAGCACGTCGTCCCATAAGCAATTGACTGCCTCGTTGGCTGAGTGGTCGCAAGGGCGACTGCAGGCCAAGGGGTCTCGGGTTCGATTCCTGGGTCTGACAAAGTATTACTGGGCTTTAAAAAATTCTTAGTAGTAGCACGGAGTCTGAAATTGTGCCCGATGCATGGCAATAGGCTCACCCCCTATTACATTGTACAGTGGCATAATGTGCACCTCTGCCTACCCCTTCGGGGATAAAAGGCGTGATGTTATGTTATGATGCCCACTGCTGAACTTAGGCGTCCCTAATGACTTCCAAATAGGCCGATTGGAAGCGACTTAATTATTATGCCTGATTATATTTGGTTTTACTTTGTACTTATAATTGAACCCATGCAATTTCAAATCACTTTTTATTTAAAACTAGATAACGCGAACCTTGTTCCGCCTCGAGAATTTGTCTGCACAAACAATCCCAACAGCAACACCAAAGATTTAGCGAAACCGATTCAGTAGTAGGTACTTGAAATTTGCGCTGAGTAACACCTTCAGACTCATTTTTATACTATAAAAGCTGTAGTTTATTCATACCCTATCTTTTTGGAATTTCAGACACCAGTTAAAAATAGTATCGTAGTGAAATAAAATACAATATCAGTTTTACAAACGATAATTGTTTTATTTTATACTTATAGGGAAAAGAAACCATTATTGGGAATGATGAACGCTATTTTAAATATTATAAACTAAAATAGATAACATCTCAATCATAATATTTTAAAATGTGTTAGTTATTATACTTTTTTCAGTAAAAATAATATAAAATCTTTCAGTAAAAATAAAGATTATAATAGATACATAATAATTTAACAATAAATTATTTATTGTTGATCAACACCATCTATGTAACGTGGCGAGAACTTACTATAAGAATTTTAATGTTGTTCAATAAAATAATTTTGATGATTCTAAGATTTCATTTAAATTATAGGTACCTACATAATTGACACGATAAATAATATTTTTACTGATTGAGAAGAAAACAATTTAATAATTCCAAGATGATATTATGATGTTATGATAGAAACTAGAACAAAACCGATTGACAGATGACAGAACTAAAATGTAAATACAGGGGAATTCCCGCTAGTTTCCCAAATTTAAGGGTAGTTTTATAAAAATTATCATATGGAAAATAAAAAAAACATCTTCAAATAACAACAAATATTACAAGAAAGTATTCAGTTATTAGTTAACAATAAATTTTGTTCATAAACAGTTATTTAGAGATGTTTACAGAAAACAATATAATCAAAGTTATAGTTTTTGGGTGTATTCAATTACAAATTGGCAACATTTATAGGCTGGCTGATGAAATTTCGTTCATAATTTCACAGCACCCTATATATTACTATACTCTTTGCTTCACAGTCAGTCACAAAATTACAATCTATAAAATCATTTTCATTCTGATTCAAGGCGAGACTAGTGTTTGTTGTTTACAAGTGAATTCAATAGAATTAACTAAATCAAAATCAATTATTTTTTCCGGAGTCTAATCAACCCAGACTATAATCAACAAATCTGTGCGAAACACTCAATTTGGTAAGTTGAATAAAGATAAAATTGTACAATTATAATCAATGTTGCGTCATAATTTCATGTAAACTTAAAGTTTTTAACTTTAACTCTTTGTGTTTTTATTTCAGAAGTGTAAAAAAGGTGTTAAAAAGCTTTGCGAGAAGATTTCGCAGCGGTTTTAGTAAGCAATTTGATGACATTATTCGAGTTGGACGAATTCTTAGACATGCCACCTGTTAAGCGAGGAAGGCGAGGAGTTAGTGGAGACGAGGATGATGAGGAGTACAGGAAAAAGAGGGAGAGAAACAATGAGGTCAGTACTTAACATAGAACAGCAGTTACTTATAATAGTCTCTCATTAGAGACCCTTGATGGCAAAACATGATGACTCTTTTGTTAAAACACCAATTTAACTTTCCTACCAGCGTCTCTGTCAGTCTATTTACTTTGTAACTGTGAGACAAGTTGTAAATGTCTGTGGCTCCCTGAAAATAATTCACTCTTTTAAACTGTCAAACACCAAGCGGTCACCGGTGACCGCAACCTATTGTTCTATAATTGTGTCTGTACTGACAGTACTCAACGAGTTAATTTATGTTATAATAATAACTTCAATTAATAATGAAATATTTAAAAATATATAAATCAAGTATGAAAATAAATAAAGGGAATAATAACTTCAATTATAAATAATTATAATTAGTTTTATTCAACTTTACTGACTAGAAATTATATACAAGAGCTTAGCACATTATTGCTCGACTACTGAAACGTTACTCAATTTTAAGTCACGCTTAAATATAGTTCTATCACTACAAATTCTTAGTAAAATGACAGAGACGGCACGATATTTAAGCACGACTTAAAATTGGGTAATGTTTCAGTATTCTGGCATATATCTTGTGAAAATCAACAGTATTTCAGATTTTAATTATTATGTTTTCCATTAAAAATTGTCAATTTTTGAGTTGTGCAGTGAGCAACATGTTATGATGCAATTGTTTACACTTTACAAGGTGATGTAATAATTGCAATACTTGACTTGAATGTTGCTTGTATGGTAGAAACAATTGAAATAATGACTCAAAATGTATTTGTTAACATGAATTACTAGTTTGTTCTGTTTGATACCTTAATAAAACTAGGTACTTAGTTTCTTTCTATTTAAACAAAATAAATATTACTTGCACCATAAACTTTCTTCTGTGGTTTCTGTTTCTCTTCTCATTTCTGTCACTGGTCTATTAAATTAATGAAGAATCTTTGATCAATTTAACTCGAAAGTTGTGTAGCATAAAATTCAGGACCATTAAAAAACAGTCACTCAATTAATATTTTTTATTTTACAGGCTGTTAAGAAAAGCAGAGTGAAGTCCAAGCAGCAGACACAGGACACATTCTCCCGAGTCAAGCGACTTAAAGAAGAAAATCAACAACTGGAAGACACCACCAAACGGTTGACCAAAGAACTGGAGTTACTGAAGGAGCTCTTCATTGCTACTGCGGCCAACAAATCAAACCCGAAGTTTGAGGGCATGGACCTTGAGAAACTGCTGGAAGATACTCCTGAAGTTAAGTTTTAGTTGTGTTTCAATAAAGCTGTGTTTATTGCGCTCTACTGATCTAGAAACTACTGTTAGAATATTATGTTGTATCATAATCTAAAATTAATTAGTATTAAGGTTTTTTCTGTGTTTTACACATCACATGTAGATCAGAACAAAGTCGAGACCAACATTGACTAAAAACAATTGTCGCTGTTGATAATTATATTATGATTATCCAGTATTCATATACGTATATGGAGTTTTAACACAAGAACTTTTACAATTTTAAGATCAATTTCTTACTAAGAAAGGTAGTAGAAACAGAAGTTAATTGTACGAAGTACTTCATAAGATATTCGACTTATACCATAAGTACACTATTCTAGGAATAAATCGCGAATTTATCTCTGATATATAAGCTAGTATTGCATGTTATTTGAGATTGATCTGTGATTTTACTGTGATTTATTTATTTATAAGTCGAAGCAATATGTATTCATGTTATGTAATCATTATTTTGTATGGTTTATCCATATGATAGCCAGCCGAACTTAAAAACATTTTTGCTGAGTCATGTATGGGGTCGGAATGACCTTGGGAGAAGTGACTCACTTATAAAATTTTGACCAAGGTCAGTTTTACGTTGTTTCAGTTCTATACATTTTGATTTTTTTATTGTATTGTCTATGGCTAGTGTTTATGCAGTATGTTTTGTATGAGACAATGATGATATTTTCTGTGCATTAAATGTTTCAGTAGCCGATGTACACTTGTAAGTTGAAAAAGTCTTTATGGTGTCGTCAATAAGGTGGCTTTTTGTACAAATACTTTTAAAACTTCTTATGTTTGGATAATCTTTTCTCAAAGCTTTCAATAATAACTCATAGAAGGAGGAAAAAGTAAATAACAGTTCTAAAAAAAGTTAAATGAAAAGCCCTTTAGACTATTGTTTTCGATTGGAATTTTATTATAATCTGTGATAGTTTAGTTCATACGACACAAATATGGGTAATATGCCAAATAATGGGCCAAGGTTCGTGTCTGCTAAAACGGGATAGCAGTAAAGACTGTTTTGATACCCATACTAAGTATTCGCTGTCCTTCTCGCACTTTTCAAAATGGCTACGAATTTTGGCGGGTTGTATGCACAAAATATTTCCGAATAAAATTATGGGCGAATGTGGTATAGTATTATTATGTAATAAATCTGTTGTTATGTATTGTCTTATGTTAATTTGTGTATATTTCAATGAAAGAAATATGGTAAAATTGTTACATTATCATTAAAAACGAAAAGGAAATATATTTTTTTTTCTGGAAAATTAAAACAACATAATACTCATAACATTTTTATTATGCAAAAATAGAATCTTACCAACTACAATAATTATTAAGTACAAACTATTTGTTTCGGGATACCCCGAACACTTTCGGGCTCGAAGCGGATCCCTTAACAAACATCCGTACTGAAATATTATCCACGAATTTTATAATTAAGTATTATTTAAGGATTTATTAATTATACTATTAAATATACATTTGATACAATTATATTCAGTCGTTTTCTTTCAAAATTACCTACTTTGACTGTAAAAATAAAAAAGGTTTTACTTTTCATATTGGCGATATTTTAACCAAGTTACATAACACATAACATAACTCAACATCACGCCTTTTATCTCCGAAGGGGTAGGCAGAGGTGCACATTGCCTACGGCACTTAATGCCACTGTCCAATGTAACACCCACTTTTCACTATTTATGTTACGAGTCCCATGTAATAGGGGGTGAGCCTATTGCCATATACCGTCACATTTCCAGACACCGTGCTAACATAATATAACATAACATCACGCCTTTTATCCCCGAAGGGGTAGGCAGAGGTGCAAATTATGCCACGGTACAATGTACACCGTGCTACTACTGAGGTTTTTTTAAAACCCAGTAATACTTTGCCCGACCGACCCGGGCATCGAACCCGAGACCCCTTGCCCAGCAATAGCACTTGCGACCACTTGGCCAACGAGGCAGTCACTTTAACCAAGTTGCTGATAGTAAATTAATTGACATAAAGAATATTTAATACACATTCTTTTCACAGTTCATAAAATTAAAGTTTCGTCTTTTAGTTACGTGTTTATGAATTTATTTTAGTGACACGGGACGGCGAATTGCCATAAAAAGTAGTTACCTAATAGGTTTTTCATTTTTGTACAAACAGTCATCTCATAAAAATGACATCTTATAAAAAGGACATGAATAAATGTCTTGCGGGAGCAGTTATTCATGTCTCTGGGACGCCCGGACTTTGGTGTCCCGGTGTTTTTATAGTTGCATCTAGATCCTGGCTTACAGGAGTTGCAGCGGTTTTGGGAGGTTTTGGCGGGCTTGTCCCAATAGAAAAGGCATCTCATAAAACATCGCCAGTTTGAAAAATAAAACCTGACAAATAAACTGGGGGACAATAAAATTAAGCCACCGAACTGACTACACAAAAGAAGGATATGACTGTGATGACTTCTTTGAATATTTTTTTAACAGAGATAATAAAGAGGCGACGATGTTTTAATTTGTCGTCCACCAGTTTATTTTATACACAAAATATAAAACCTTATATTGTAAAAAAGCAGGATCACAGATAAAAATCTAAATAACTCTATGCATTAGCCGCTCATTTAAGATTCTTACGAATGAGGCGCTAATGAGACGTAGTAATTATTTTTCAATAGTACCTAACATTCACTAACGGTAAACGACCATTTTCAATTGAGGTAGTATTATGTATGGAGCTCATTTTCAAATTATAAATAAAATGAATGACATCACGCCTTTTATCCCCGAAGAGATTGCACATTACAGCACTTGATGCCACTATAATTTAACACCCACTTTTCATTATTTATGCTATGAATTCATGTAATAGGGGGTGAGCCTACTAATACCGGGCACAATTCTAGACTCCGTGCGACTACTGGAATTTCTTTTTTAAACTGAGTAATACTTTGCCCGACCCGGGAATCGAACCCGAAACACCTTGCCCAACAGTCATACTTGCGACACATCGACCTTTCGAATAATATAGTAGATAAATCTACCGCCAGACAATCTAATGAGACTGGCCGTCAACGTTTAACTTTGAATCACAGATTATAAAAGTATGTCACGTCTCACTAGCGCCATATATTGGGTAATTTGGCCTCGGGTAATCTCATTTACACGACGCAGCGTTGTTTTACATCGGTTTCCTGCTCGGCCGTGGTATCACTCCGGTCGAGCCGGCCCATGGCTCTCCAACAATTAAGACAATCTCGTACTAAGCCCTCTATTAAAAACCTAGATCGGACTTAGAACCTAGAAATTCGGCTCTAAGTCTAACCGTAAATAGGTTATTGACACTGTCCGATGATCACACGAGGTCAAACTATGCAAATCCAGTTACACAGCACAAGTCCATAAAAATAAAAATAAAAAAACAAAACTCGATAATCTAGTCGCATGCAGTTCTTTTACAACATTTTTTTTCTGCAAGTCAAATACAGTACTTTTTCCAGATATCACAAACGAATTTTTCGTTGTACGTAGGATTCTTTGATTATATTATAAGGCGTCAATTAGCATACATATTTAAATGGCTTGAGAAATCGAAACGAACAATTTTTGATTTGAACTAACATATCGGGATTGCTAATTTCTGTCTAAGATTTCGCTGACATCGGTAAATATTATAGAGAAGATAATTATAGCGCATAATTGGCGTATTTAAAAACAGCATCTGTCATTTTTGGAAAAACTAGCCTCCAAATATAACACCCAAATAAAAAACCAATTTTAACTAGCAAACGCACACAAACAAACACCCACAAGAATATTTCATCAAATACATAATCACATTTTTCTTACCATAAAATTATTCAAAATAGCTTCTATTTCCATACATTGATAACGCCGTCGGCCGAAGCACTGACTAGATACGGTTTGTTTCCCTCGACGACGGTAAGGTCTGTGATAGGAGCTGTATGGTAAAACGACCTGGATTCCACGCTTCTGTATATATTGTCGTCTGGCATTGATGCTGGAGTCGAAGGGTTGAGCTTGCAACATTCTTGTATCACTGTGGTGCCATCTATTATTCGGCTCCTGAAATAATTAAAGGTGGTTTTTAATGGCTGAAAGAGATTCTAAGAAAAATAAATCTGATGATAGAGGTACTATTTCTTGTTTCTTCTCTAATGATATCTTCTTTGATTACATAATATTTGAATGGATTGTACCTCTATAGTGCTATGAAAGAATATGGAGTAAACTTAGGAATGTAATTATCAAGAAAAGAAAAGGACAACTGGCAGATACAGTTAGTAGGAAAAAAACACAAGCAAAATAAATACCATAACATAACATCACGCCTTTTATCCCCGAAGGGGTAGGCAGAGGTGCACATATGCCCCTGTACAATGTAACACCCACTTTTCACTATTTATGTTATGAGTCCCATGTAATAGGGGGTGAGCCTATTGCCATATACCGGGCACAATTCCAGACTCCGTGCTCCGGCAGTCGCACTTGCGACCACTCGGCCGACGAGGCAGTCAATAAATAAATATAAATATGTAGGTACAAAGCAGCCGTCCCTGCTCGTAAAGCCGTCATCTATGTAAAAATCTCAAAAAATATACAAATAAACATCAAGTACATTGATAATAGTCAGTCGACGGTAGACTGCGATACCGATTGCGCGCTCGCACTCCTTGCTTTGCGTCGTGTGCGTGTTCTCTGAGTTTCTCAAACTTTTCTATCGCAATGTTTACGTGCAAGAGTTGTGAAGTTCATGTTAGTGATGGGGTTAGGTGCACTGTTTGCGAGGGGCATTTTGATTTTTCCTGTGCTGGCATTACCGAGGCGGCGTGGAGAAAGCTCGCCGACCGTAAAAGAACCACATGGAAGTGCGGAGGCTGTGTTGCCAGCCCCCGAGCCTGTACCGTCAAATCCACGTCATCGTCGGATTCAGGCACCGTTTTATCGGAGTTGAAGAAATTATCTAGTCAAATGGAGGCATTGCCGGGATTAATGGAAGATTTGAAGGCCATAAAGGCAGAACTCTCAGCGTTAAAATCTATAAAAAACGAGTTTGCTGATGTAAAAATATCCATAGTTGACCTCAAAGCATCGGTGGAATTTGTGCACAGTTCTTTTGTTGATCTCACGAACAGGGTGGCGGGTTTGGAGGGTGAAATAGGCAAACTAAAGAAAAACGAAGAGACTTTAGTAATGCTGCGTGATCATTGGCGAACACAGGAGCGACTGAATCGGGAAAATGAGCAGAGATCGAGAATGAACAACATTGAAATTAAAGGTGTCCCTGTTGCTAGCTCTGAAAATCTATTTAACATCATGGCGAAAATCGGTGATAAAATTAAGTGTCACGTTCCTAAAGAACAAATTAATTATATCGCAAGAGTTTCTATGCGCAGTGATAGTGGTGGAAAGATGATAATTTGCTCAGTACATAATAACTATCTCAAAAACGACTTTATATCCGCTGCTAGAAACTTCAAAAAGTTAACTGCTAATGACCTGGGATTTCAAGGTGATAATAGAATTTATATCAACGACCATCTTACACTGGAGAATAAAGCATTATTGAATAAAACCAAATCACTGGCTAAAGAAAGGGGTTTCCAATACGTCTGGGTTCGAGGTTGTAAAATATTTATTCGTAAATCCCCGACATCTGTGAAACACCATATTAGAAACGAAGATGATCTCGAGAAGTTTTTTTGAATAATCTGTGTCGTTATAATAGTGCAACTTGCGCTCTGTTTTGTATCGTCCGAACGGGTTTGAGAACCGTAGCCTCAGGTAAATGTTTTTTCTATGCGTACCGCTCTGAGTCATCAGTTCGCTTATCGCTTCTTTTAAAATGTAATATCCTATTATTCTACAATTATAAACATTGCAACAGTGATGGGAGGGATGTTAATCGTTTGCATGAGAATTTAATTTTATCAATTAGTAACAGAAACATTACTATTTTATTTACTTATACCTACTTTTTCTTCCGTGAATATAATGAATGTAATGTGAAACATAAAGTATTTTTTTTTATGCAATCAGTTCTTTTTATCTGCGGACTGGATGTACGTACTATTTTGCATAGATGTACTCACATTCTTTTAATACTCATCGATGGTGCCTCTTAGCATTTATTATCAGAATGTTCGGGGACTGCGAACGAAAGCGGTTAGTTTTTATCGATCAGTGGCTGTGAGTTGCTTTGATATAATTTGCTTGACAGAAACGTGGCTCAATGGGGGTATACAGGATTGTGAATTATTTGATGATAGGTATATTGTGTGGCGAAGGGATCGGAATTATGTACATACAAATCAAGCAATGGGAGGGGGTGTTCTAATTGCCGTGCGACGCGAAATTGCGGCTGACGATCGAAGTAAGTGGCGCTCGTCCGCGGAAGATTTGTGGGTAACTTTA
Source organism: Spodoptera picta (assembly GCA_038387885.1). Classification (NCBI taxonomy): domain Eukaryota; kingdom Metazoa; phylum Arthropoda; class Insecta; order Lepidoptera; family Noctuidae; genus Spodoptera; species Spodoptera picta. The sequence continues at coordinate 125,858 of JAZHFQ010000314.1, forward strand.
ACTCTTAATAATAAAAAACCTCCTACCTCCTTCAAATTACATCTATGCGTTGTTTACATTTGCAACCAACCTCTTGGAGATTCACTTATGGTTCAGTTAAATAACTTTTCTAGCAATTTACTCGACATCAATATGAAACATGCGGCTGACAAATTCTTAGTTTTAGGTGATTTTAACCAGCCCTGCATTCAGTGGATTCCTGGGAAGGGCTGTAGTTATCTGTCTCCGGGTAACGTACAAGGTCATATCCAGACAAACTTCTGTGATATTTTAAATGCTTGCAACTTGTCGCAGTACAATCCATATAGTAACAGTAATGATAGGATACTGGACTTAATTTTATCAAATCACGATATTAGTATTGCTTGCTGTACGGATCCATTGGTGTCAGAGGATCCACACCACAGGGCTTTGTGTGTCTCTGCGGATTTTGTTCACCTACCTCAGCTACCCAGCCGTCCTAGAGTAAGTAATTTATATCATCAAGCTGATTATATAGCCATAAATCGGGAGATGAACAAAGTTAATTGGAATATGGAGTTGAACCGCAGATCCCTTGAGAGCGCTGTTGACTTCTTCTATGATACTATTAAACAACTACATGTAGATTATGTCCCTACTAAAATAATAACGCCGCGTAGTAAGTATCCCCCCTGGTTCAAAAGTCCCCTTGTAAAGATCTTAAAAGAAAAATCAAAATATCATTCCAAATATAAAAAATATGGTAATCTAAGCGATTTTCAGTCCTTTACTATGTTGCGTAAAAGGGCCAAAGACTTGGAAAGGGAAATGTATGTTGATTACATCACAAATATTGAATCAGCAATTTTGAAGAATCCAAAGTCATTTTGGACTTATGTTAAGAGCAAACGGCAAACTAATTCTTATCCCTCCACATTTAAGTATGGCGAAATTAAATCCAACAATGGAGAGGACATTTGTAATATGTTCAGCAACTTTTTTTATTCTAACTTTCAGGAATCACCTCTCTCATCTGGCTCAGACCGTGTACCCTCTACACACCATAAGTCCTCAACAGCAGATATCTGCTCCGTTGAGATAGTCGAAGAGCAGGTATTTCGATTACTTAAGCACGTGGATGTAAACAAGTCGGCGGGGCCAGATAACATTGCGCCAATCTTTATAACTAAATGTGCTAAAAGTTTGACTGTCCCGCTGACATTACTATATCGAAAGTCTATGGCTGCTGGAGTAATGCCAACTGTATGGAAGTCGGCGTATATAACGCCTGTTCATAAAAAAGGACCTAAAAACGTTATAGAAAACTACAGACCAATATCCAAATTGTGTATATTTGCCAAAATTTTAGAAAAACTAGTACGTACACAGCTATCTTCTACTCTTAAACATTCCTTCTTGGAGCAACAACATGGATTCATTAAGGGCCGTTCCACTACATCTAATCTTGTTGTCTGTAGTGATTATTTGTCTGAACATATGTCAATGAGGTCCCAGGTGGACGTTATATACACCGACTACAGCAAATGCTTCGATCGAATAGATCATCTTCAGCTATTGTATAAGCTGGCTTGTATAGGTATCAGAGGTGACTTGTACAGATGGTTTGCATCCTATGTGGAGGGTAGATGTCAGATAGTGGTTCTTAACGGATACTCATCAAGATCTGTCCGTGTCCCTTCCGGAGTGCCTCAAGGGTCTCTTCTGGGACCCCTATTGTTCAATATTTTTGTGAATGACATTGATGCATGTTTTCAGGATTCTAAAATTCTACTTTATGCAGATGATATGAAGATACTGAGACCGATAATGACAGAATTGGATGCAATATCTCTGCAGAAGGATCTTGATAACTTTCAGGAGTACTGTGTCGTCAACAAACTGGACCTAAATGTTTCCAAATGTTTCGTATGCACTTTCACACGCAAACCGAGTCCTGTCCTTTATGACTACAAACTCTCAGGGTGCACAATATCCAGAGTTAACAACATTAGGGACCTTGGTGTGATTTTTGACTCAAAGCTAATTTTTGATACCCATATAGATAAAATAGTGAATGAGGCATCTAAGGCTTTGGGTTTCATCTTCAGAGTCTCTTCTGAATTTAGTAATATAAAAACATTAAAAATTTTATACTGTGCGTTCGTCCGCAGTCACCTGGAATACGCCTCCCAGGTTTGGAATCCTAACTACGCCATATATGTAGATCGTGTCGAGAGTATTCAGAGGAGATTTCTTAGGTACATCCGGTTTCGCTCTAAAACTTACATCAATAACTATATAGATCGTTGCAGGCAGTTTCACACCCTTCCATTGTGTGAGCGCCGGAAAATTGCGGATTTATCATTCCTGTTCAATATAGTAAATGGCTCATTAGATACACCGGAGTTGGTGGACAGAATAGGGTTGCGTGTGCCTTCTGCTTTTCTGCGCAAACCTGTTCTTCTCAACGTCCCGTCTACCAACACTGTTTATAGACAAAATTCATACATGATAAGAGCGTGTCGGACATACAATTCAGAGTGCGGGAGGATTGATTTAGATTTGTTTCACACTAGCGTACGTAGATTAAAGAAATTAATGTCTTCAGGTTTCTTTCAAACATAATATCGTATTTCTTTTTGTTTTTCTAAACAGTTTTTTTTTTTGTCTCGTCATATGCTGTCTTTTTAAGCAAGTAATTTAATTACCTATAAGCGGAAACTTGTTATTGGCCGTTTATCTATAATTTAATCTATCCTTATGTTATACCTAGTTGTAAGTTTTCCTAAAATTGTAAAATAAAAAAAAAAAATAAAAATAAATAAAATACCTGTATTTAAGCGCTCCAGGCGAATTCTTCAACGAGTCATTATGCGCATGTAGCAGTATATAAGAGTCCTCAGGGTGCTCCAGGTCCCAGTAGCGAAGTCTTTGGTCGGAGCCGCCTGTCACCACGAAGCGGTTGCCTTCGCGGGTGCCGCAGTATATAGCGCTTATATACTGAGAGGCCTGGATAAAAAACATGTGATATACACAACTTAATTAAGTAAAAAAGATCGTGTATTTTCAGTTGTTGCGCAGTATTTGAGCAAAATATATTTAAAATCAACCTCATTGCTGAACAGATCTGAATAAAATTTTACACAGAGACAAATCGTATTCTGAAATAAAACATAGGCTTTTATCCTTGGAATACGAAAGAATCCGCGAGCTTAGATATCTTAAACGTTAACTTAGAGATATTAAAACACTTCAACCAAGGACTTCACTCGCAGTAGTGATGTATACCGCATCCATCACATCATATCAGACATAAGACGTCCACTGTTGGTCATAGGCCTCCCCAATATATTATTCATAATACACTATTTTAATTATATCTTAGTAATATTTTTAATACCTATCTCTGCGTCATTGGGACTGAACATTACACCTGGGTGCTTACTCTTGAAACCAATCTCAATGTCAATGCAATTTCAATCCAATAAGATCTCAATAATTATTCAATGTCAAAACTATACAACCCCTATCGTAGCTGTTAAAATAGCATTCAGAGTACGGATTATAAAACCAAACTCAATTAGTTTAGTTCATTAAATATCTACGCAATACGGATGCAATGGGCGCTAGTCTTCCAATTCAAGAGTACGAAATTTAACAATGTAATCGTCGATTGATCGGAATTGGATTCAAGAGTAAGTCCCCTGGAACCCACAAAAATAAAAGAAAATTTTGGCATATGCGGATTACAAGCATATTGTGTTGCTTTCGTCCGTGCGTCATTGCAGTGCCGAGTTTTTAGCTGAGGTGGCGACTCATTCGGTTTAGGCATGTCTGTCAACACCGCGCAGTATGTTACATCTACTTTTATTACCTTGTTTTAGTTTTATAATTTAGTTTTTATCCCTGTTTCTCTCTCTCTCTCTCTCGCTCTCTCTCTCTCTCTCTCGCTCTCTCTCTCTCTCTCTCTCTCTCTCTCTCTCTCTCTCTCTCTCTCTCTCTCTCTCTCTCTCTCTCTCTCTCTCTCTCTCTCTCTCTCTCTCTCTCTCTTGTTTTAAACAGATTTTTTTAAAAACCCAGTAATTATAATTTAATTTAATTTGGTGAAATGGCGTGCGTGTCGAGTGTATACGTACGACGGGCGTGTAGTGCAGCGGTTGCAGTGAGTTGGTGCAGGTCCAGAGCGCGTGCGTGCGCTGCGTGGACTCCAGGCTCCAGGCGGCCGCGTCGCTTTGGCCCGCCGCCCACACGCTGCCCGCCGCGCCGCCGCCCACTATGCGCCGCACGCGCTCCGCTGGACACACGACCGAAATATAATAATACGACTTCAAAAAAGCGAAACATAATATTCCGACTTAAAAAAAAAGAAAAGTATAATATTCCGACTTCAATAAAAAAAAAGAAAAATATAATATTCCTACTTCAAAAAAAGAAGTACTCAGTTTCACCTTTCACCAGTTTCTCACAAATAGTTGAACCAATTTTAATGCAGTTTTCATTAAAAGTGTTCGTTACACTTAGCACCAGGTACACGTAGTACATTAATTAACCGACTTCATAAAAATAGATCGGATTTTTAAACGTACATAATGTATATACACATTTTTAGATATTGTGTGTTTGAGTACTAATAATGTGACCCAAAAGACTCCTCAGATCCCTCAAATTTTCCAAAAGGTAACCAACGTGCTTGTAAACTCATTTAAATATCATCCAATGAGATTGCTTGCCATCAGGTGATCCGTTTGCCGCTCCATATCATCAAAAACTTATATTAGGATTTATGACTAAGAAATAGAGACAAAAATTGCTTAAATCTATCATTCTATTTCAATGAAAAAAAAATAGTAAGTATATAAAAGCTCAGATCTTTTATTCATCCGCGCGAACATAGACAGAGTAACATTTACATTTTACCCGTTATGTTAGAGGTTTCATTAATTCGTTTTACATGGCACTTCGTATAACAAAAATTGAGCAATAGGGTAGTTACCAGAGTACCAAAATTAAAAATCTAATTAGTCCGTTCAAAAACGTCTATCAGACGCGTATTTTTTATTTTCTCGTATTAAGTTGCAATACTTAGATAAAATGGCGCTAAGTTTAGAAGTGGAAGGTCGTTACGTAATAACGTGATACAAAATGTGACACGCTGTGACGTCACACGGTATTTCAAATTAATATATCGTCGAAAGTATTTACTTTTGTGAGAAAAGAAAAAATACGTGTCTAACGTTTTAAATTAATGTACCAGACGGACATTAAAATAAAATATAGGAAACTACCCTATTATTGCCAATCTAGGCTTCTTGATTGCATCCTGAGAATTACCTAAAATCTAAAAAACTGAACAATACTTCACCCGACCTGAAATCAAACCCGTTTCAAATGACATCAAGAAAGATAGAGTAATAACTGAGTGACTCACAATTAGGATGTCTAACAGAAGTGATCGGTAAATGGAACCGCAGATCCCAGACACAGATGGCGCCACTAGATGTGCCCACTGCCAGGTACCCAGTGGGGTCCGCGTACAGACATGTCGTCACTCCCTGCTTTAAGTCGCCTTGTAACTTCCACGCGTTACCTGAGGACAAAATACCTTGTATTACTATAAGGAGGGAGACTATAACTTAAACACTAGCTTCTCAACTTCGTATGCGCAATCCCGTTTCTCCCATTCCCGTAGGATTTTCAAGACTTTTTTCTATCCTAAGAACCTTCTCCTGACGATAACAAACACAACAAAAAAAATTAGCCAAATCGGTCTAGCTGTTCTCAAGTTATGGCGTGACAACGGGAAACGGGTTTCATTTTTATATATATATAGATTTGTAAAAGATCTAAAATAATTAAGAAATTTCAGAATAAAATCGATTTTTTACTGCAACCAATACATACCAGGCGCCCGTAGGTCCCATCCGACAATATTGGCGAACAGCGTGGCGTATGCGATGACGTTGCCATGCGCGGGCGCAGCCACACACAGCGCGTCGTCGCCGTCGCCCTCCAGCTGACGACCTTGCGACAGGTTCATGCGGGACGACGTGCCGTCCACTCTGAGGACAACAAATTATTCTTATTTTGGTGATTGGCGGAGAGAGAAGAACCTATTGTCCTTGAAAAGTAAGGCGTAATAATGTTTTTTTGCTTTTATAGGATAATCCGGTAAACGAGTAGACTGATCACCTGGTGGTAAGCAATTGGCGCTGCCCATGGACACCTGGAACAGCAGAGGCGTTACAAGTGCGTTACCAACCTTTTGGGGTTAAGAGTTTGAATATTATTCGAGATTCAGGGATTCAGGGGGTAATTGGGCCTCTGGTAACCTCACTCACACGACGAAACAACGCGAGCGTTGCTTCACGTCGGTTTTCTGCTCGGCCGTGGTATCACTCCGGTCGAACCGGCCCATTCGTGCCGAAGCATGGCTCTCCCACACTTAGTTTACTAGTAGTTAAAACGTTGAAGAATTATGTATGTATAGTCTTCATCAATATTTTAAAAATTGATGTAACGAGAAGATGGTGCAGTTTCTTTTAAAGTCTTGAACTACCTCTTGCTTTCGACTTTATGAACTGTGTGTCATGATAATAATTAAATCTCAGTTTATCAATTTAATCTGTTTATTTTCGTCCTATTCCATCAAAGATAATATACTGACCGTAGTACGAAGACAGACTCCTGCGTGGCAGCGACCAGTGACTGGCCAGCCTCGCACGCGGCCAGAGACACCACGGGACCTGCGTTTCTATTGTACATCGACTTCGATCTGGAAATATAAATAAATATAATAGGGTAGTTTCCTAAATTTTATTTTAATGTTCGTCTGGTACATTCATTCTTTACGTATTTTTTCTTTTCTCACAAAATTAAATAATTTCGACGATATATGTATTAATTTTAATTACCGAGTGAGACGTCACAGCGTGCCACATTTTGTAGCACGTTATGACGTAACGACCTCCCACTCGTAAACTTAGCGCCATTTTATCTAAGTATTGCAACTTATTAAGAAAAACAAAAAAATACGTGTCTAATATTTTTTTATTATCTAACTGACGGACTAATTAGATTTTTAATTTTGATCCCCTGGAAACTACCCAATTGTAATTAAAGGTAGTGTATTAATTTTAAGTTACATCACTGACATTTTGGCAAAATAATGATTATGGTACACTCACTTCAAAAACATACAACAACATAAAGTTAATTTTCGAAATGCAGTGTCGCAGTATAGCTCATGAAAGTAGTCGAACGTGACTTTTATAAGTCCCGCACTAGGATCGAAACTAGTCGTCTTACCTCGTCAACTTTTAAATTAATTTATGATACCTTACGAGTAATATTATTTATATATAATTATATTTTACCTGTTAATATGCGCTTGAGTATGTAGCCTGGCGGCGTCCCATAACCTGACGGTACCATCGTCGGAGCATGACGCGAACACTGAACGAGACGCCGGTAGACATACCAACTGGTTCACTCGGGCTCTGGAGGCAGAAGGTAATAATATACACATTTTTCCATTTAAAAAAGTTACCTCAAAAGATATTCGTCTTTGACGTGAATACGATTTTAGGGAACAGAGAGTATATGTCCCTAAGATCGGAAAAGGAGGATCCTCCGACCTTACTCTTAAATCCAATTCCGATCGATCGATATTGATATTGTGAAATTTCGTACTCTTGAGTCGCAACACTAGCACCCCTTGCATCCGTATTGCATGGATATTTAATGAACTAAATAGTATTGTAAATTCAGTTGTAAGATTTGCTCCAGACAAAAATGAGCGCAAGTTAAAAATATGCCATAAATTATGTTCATGTTATTAGTCCAATTGCTTTCTCTTGAAACTAATCTCAATGACAATGCAATTTCAATCCAATAAAATCTCAATAATTATCCAATGTCAAAACTATACAACCACAATCGTAGGAAGGTGTTAAAATAGCATTCAGAGTACGGAATATAAAGCCAAACTCAATACCATTTAGTTCAATCAATATCCACGCAATACGGTTGCAATGCGCGCTAGTGTTGCAACTCAAAAGTACGATATTTCGCAATGCCAATGTCGAATTGGGAATTGGGTACTTGCCAACTAGTCAAATTCAATACTTTTTTCGAACTGTCAAAAACGACAGATTTCTATGATTTTTGTACGTGATTGTGACGTCACGTTTTTTTATTTATATATTTAAAAAAAATACAAAAATTAAGTTGGTCACAAAATCAATAAATGAAAGTGTGATTATTTTTTCAAATTTAATTGTATTGAACAGTCGAAATAATGTATTTTTGATTAAGGAAAGTACCCAATTGGCAATACATACTTGTGTTCGTGTAGGTAGGCCAGTAGTTGATTCCCGGGCCGCCAGCCGGGCGGGGGCACCGTCTCGTCATTGCACTCCACCGAGTCCTCCGGGCTCCTGCAGACAACATATTAATGGTATCACAGTCTAAAAATCATACAGTCGTGTAACGAAGACGTCTAGACAGGGCAATCGTGCGGGGTGTGAGGGGCGAGACGCGGGTAGCACGATTCGGAACTGTGAACAAAACGATGTTAGCTCGGGTTAGCGTCCAAGGCGAGTCCAGGTTATTAGTACTGATCGGTTATTTGACTGCACGGTTGGTGCGGTGGCTGGGCAACCGGCTGCCGTGCAACGTGTCGCGGGTTCGATTCCCGCACGGAACACCACTTTGTCTGATCGACAAATTGTTGTTTCGGGTCTGGGTATCATTATGTATGTAAACTTGTATGTTTTTAAACGCAACCACGACACAGGAGAAAATCCTAATGCGGGGCAGTTTTTTTTTAATAAAAAGGTTACCGTACCGACGTGAAACACGAGTGTTGTTTCACGTCGGTTTTCTGCTTGGTCGAGCTGGCCCATTCGTGCCGAAGTATCACTCTCCCACACTTAACAAATAACACATAAGCTATTTGTTATCCTACGGGAACAGGGCATAAGCTGGTATTGAATAAGTAGGGATTAAAAGGTGTCCGTCATAACATCAAGGTCAGCCAAAAAACGTCCATTACCTTAAAGTCTTCTGATACTTCTGCTGCATGCGCGCTGTGAGATCTCTTAACTCAATACGACACGGAGCCATGCTGTCTGTAAACACATACAATTACATCTAATTAAACATTGAAAAAACACATAACATCACGTCATTTATCCCCGAAGTGGTATAAATATTTTTCGATCGTAAATTTATAAGCCCGAAGCGTTTTTCAAACAAAAAAATGTATTGTTAAAATTAAATCTACCAATCAAAAAACAACACGCATTTTATTGAACACTTCCTATTCAATATACGAAGAATTTTATTTGTTTATATAGAACTGAATAGAAACAGAAAGTAGGCACATGTAGATAATTAAAATTCTCAAGACGGGCGCAAACGCATGTTTACGTACCTACCGCGCGGCTGTAGGTACTAAACTCTGTCAAGCGGCCGAGTTACACTACTGTGTGATAATATTACTGTGGCGGAGGATTTGCGTTCAGCAGTCTTTTATTGGCAGTCAAATGCCGGAATACTGAAACGTTACTCAATTTTAAGTCGTGCTCAAGTATCGTGCCATCTCTGTCATTTTACAAAGAATTTGTAGAGACAGAACTATACTTAAGCACGACTTAAAATCGAGTAGCGTTTGAGTATTCCGACAAAAGTCTTATAAGAAATCATACGTACATTGTACATAGCTAGCACTATGCGCGAGCTGTGAGTGATGCGGCGGCGGGGCCTGCGACATCGCGGCCGCGGTACTCGCGCCCGCCGACTGGGACACGCTCTCTGACACTGCGCGGACATATCATTGTACTAATTATTATATTGTTTATCTATAGCAATGTACATTGAAAATTCGACTGATGTCACAAAAAAAATCAATAATAAATGGTTTATTGGTCTAACAGTTATCTTTGTTCAAATATCAGTTTTTTTCAGTGTCGTGAATGCATTTACAAAAAGATCGAACGAGCAAATAATTTCTACAGGACTAACCGATAGACAGGCACATTTTATTTTGTTTGACGTTAAAAAAGCTATATATTGGTCAAATTGATTAATTATTTGACTTTATTCGCAATACTGATAAATCATGTCAATCATCAATAAATATGACTATAAATAAGAACTAACGTTATAAAAAAACGCATCATCTACAATAAGATAATAACATTAATTAACTAATAATTATGAGCCCTGGCAAGGCTTGAAACTAGTCGAGTTCCTCGTAACGTGAGTAAACATAATAATACGGAAACTATAATAAAAATTAAATTGCTAAAAATTTGTTATGCAATAATTAAATTAATTGTTTAAATAATTATAATTAACGATAAAATATAAATATGTAATATTACCTTTCGGATGTTCGTGTGAGTGTCCGAACATATGTTGCCACTCAGTGTTCATGTGTGACTCCTGCGAGCCGGACGTTTTGTGCGTGCGACTGCGCGTACAAACAGAAATTAATGAAAAATTAAAAAATAAAAATGACTGGCTGGCAAGGGGTCTTGGGTTCGCTTCCCGGGTCGGGCAAAGTATACTACACATCGGACAAAGTATTAAGTACTGGGTTATAAAAAAACATCTCAGTAGTATTATTTCATAAATCTATTTTTCATTACATAACATAACATCACGACTTTTATCCCCGAAGGAGTAGGCAAAGGTGCACATCACGGCACTTAATGCCACTGTACAATGTTACACCCACTTTTCACTATTTATGTTATGAGTCTCATGTAATAGGGGGTGAGCTTATTACCATATACCGCCATACCGGGCACAAATCCAGGCACATACGGAAAATTCATTTTTATTTATATAAATTAAAATTGACTTTTATTATACATTTTACACTCATAGAGAATCAAATAAATGCAAAAACTTCATGAAAACCTGTTTACTTGTGTTTGTAATGAAATAAATGAATTAAGTCAGTAATATAAGTAGGTAACTCACCGGTTCTGTGTGGAGGCGTACATTTTATCAACATGTGGCATCGCGTCCGCGGCCCCCGCGTCCAGCTGCACCGCGCGAGATATACCCGACACTGGCAGCACTAGTCGACCCGGCGCTTCGGTTATATGCTGTCACGAACATTCATAAATTAATACTAATATTAAATATTATCATATCTACGTTATGTATTAACATAACATAGATATAAGATATAAGCAAAATAATCATTTCATTTCATAAAAATCATTCACTGCACTACCAGACCGCTTTTTATATGGAGAACTACGAAGCTTACTCAATGCCAACTAGTCAAATTCAATACTTTTTTCGAACTGTCAAAAACTAAAGATTTCTATGAATTTTGTACGAGATTGTGAATTGTAAACTTATTTCTTAAAAAATTGCTGGACAAACACTAAAATGAAATCAGTCATAAAATTAATTAATAAAAATGAGATTATTTTTTAATATTTCATTGTATTGCACAGTCGAAATAATTTATTTTTGATGAAGACAAGTACCCAATTAAATATTCTAACTACTGACCTGTGTAGACGAGCCTTGTATCTTGATCAAATGAGTGCTCATCGCCAGCAGTTGATTCTCAACATGTTCCGTCATACCATCGGACGCGAGTCTACGGAACAAGTTCCTGAGCTGCTGACCCATCTCTGAGTATTGAGGCACTGTGCCTTGTTTCACCTGCGAAATAGAAATTATGAATAAGAATGTAATAGGCTATTCTCCAACTTTTTGTTTCTCTTTTAAATGTTCGTAAATGTATATCTTATTATCACGTATAATTTTTATTTCAGCAAAATATGACCGCTTTATGCCGAAAAAAAATATCAAAAATTTATCGTAAAATATACGCACCAAAACACAGACCGCCATTTTGGTGACATCAATAGCACGATTTTTAAAAAATTCTCAGTACCAGTAGCACGGAGTCTGGAAATGCACCCGGTATATGGCAACAGGTTCACCCCCTATGACATGGGACTCATAACATAAATAGTGAAAAGTGGGTGTTACTTCTGTGTGCACCTCTGCCTATCCCTTCGGGGATAAAAGGCGTGATGTTATGTCAATAGCACGAAAATAATGAAACGTCAAATGGCCAAGCCATAGATTTTGTAAACAAGTTGGTTGCGTTGTGATTTTATTGTATTTATAATATAAAGATGAGTTTCAATAACCCGTATCGTTGGTGTGTTACGTTAAATTGCAAGAATACTAGAGGTACATAAAAATTTGATTTATTAAACACAAAAAGTAGTTTCGTTTTAATCCCAAGACTACTCTGTCCTACTCTAGGATTTTCCCCTTTTAACACATTTGATGCCGTGTCTGACAACAATGTCCGACGCTAGCGGAGGATTAGCCTTTAATATAGTTTTTGTTAACAACTTAACAAACACAAAAATGTACACACATCACAAAACAAAAACAATTTGTGCTTCATACAAGTAGTTGCGCAACTGCGCTAACTGCAATCTAGTCTCGCAAGTAGATTTATATACACTCTTAATATAACATCACGCCTTTTTATACGGTAGGTAGGGGTGCACGCACATTACGGCACTTAATACCACTGTACAATGTAACACCTACTTTTCACTATTTATGTTAGGAGTCCTGTACGGTAGGCGTAAGGGAACGAAGTGAAACGAATGACTGCTGAGAATATACTGTGTTTTATTAATGAAATATAATTAATTTATACACTATTAGGATACAAAGATTATGATAATAGAGGGGACACTACACCTCCCCCCTGAAAAAAAAGGAAAATGCTTATTATATTAGCATTTTTCTTGCATACCATAGATAACGTACAATACATGATAATTATGATTACTTAACTAGAGTGATACAATTTAGTTCGGTTTTTGTGTATTACATCGGGCTTATTATTTCGCATAATTTCAACATTCGGTGACATATCTTTTATCACAACATATGGTCCAGAATAAATACAATTTAATTTGTTTCCAACCTCATTTTTAACAAGAATCAGATCATTTGGTTTATACACAACTGGATTCATATTTTTATCGTATATTTCTTTTCTTTTAATTTTACTAGATAGTAAATTTTCTCTAGCCTCCTTTTGTGCCAATTGCAAACGAAACTCGAGTTCTAAAGGGTAGTTATCAAAAGTGTATAGGGGATCTATTATATTACTTAACAAATTACTAGGGAGAGAGCATTTCTTCCCAAAAACAAGCTCATACGGTGTAAATTTTGTTTCACTATGCACGGACGTGTTGAAGGAAAAGCACCAAAATGGAAGCCATTGACTCCACATTTCGGGATGGTTATCACATTGAATTCTGAGGAAGGAACCAAGGTTTTTATGCGAATTTTCTAATGCACCTATTGACTGGTGGTGATAGGCGGTAGAATTAGTTTTTGTAATGTGTAAAAGTTTACATACCTCATTCATGGTTGAAGACATGAATTCTGCTCCTCTATCGGTTGCGATCTCCTTCGGAATTCCATATCGCAATATAAAATTATTTACTAGAGTTCTAGCTACCTCTGTTGTGCTTTTAGAAATAAGTGGATAAGCTTCAACGTATTTTGAAAGTTCGCACTGTAGAGTCAAAATATATGAATAATTATTATTATCTCGCTCTAATGGACCAACGATATCCAAATATATTTTTTCAAAGGCAGTATTTGCGGTTGACGTTATTACCATAGGCTCTTTTACGTATGTCGAATACTTATGTCGCTGGCATTTGTCACAGCGTTTTACAAATTTAATCACATCTTTTTCTAATCCTGGCCAAAAATAATATTTTTTAATATTAGATAACATCCGTCTCATACCCGCGTGGCCACTTGTGGGCAAGAGATGGAAGTCATTCAATATTACCTTTTGATCATCTTTATTTTCTATTCTAATAATGTCCTTTAATATACATAACCTAGGCATAGTAGCACTTCCGTATATTTTTACTTCATTTAATAATTTTTCCACGAAAACATTATTTCTTTTAGTCATTACAAAATATAGTTCATTAATTCCATTTGTTAAGCATGCTTCATCAAGTTCTCTCACAAATTCCGCTGGAGTAATTTGCGATTGAGAATCCATATATTTAATATAAATTGAGTTCCTATCAGGAACATAACAAAATGTTTTAGTTTCAAAACGTACGTCATTTAATTGTTTTATTGAGTTTAATTTCCTTTTTTCAATAAATACTAATTCTATGTGGTCCTTAGGTTTAATATGCGCCTCTACGACTTTTGGTTGATCAGACCAATCGTCGGTAAAGTCGATATTAGCCGAAGGATCTGGCATAGTTTGCGCTATCTTTCTCTTTTGCGCTCTTGTCATGACATTTATTATTTTATTAGACATTTCCTTTAAATCTTGTATGTTGATACGAGACAAAGCATCTGCAGCTGCATTATCTGTACCTTTTACATACTCGATACTAAAGTTGTATTCTTCTAATAATAGCCGAAACTTCATCAGCCGGCTCGACGGATCCCTCATATTAAACAAATAAACTAGAGGCCTATGATCAGTTTGAATTTTGAATTCTTTACCATATAAATAGGGTCGAAAGTGTTTGACCGCCCAAACAATTGCCAAAAGTTCCTTTTCTATAGTTGGATAATTTTTCTCCGCTTTATTTAGACTCCTACTGGCAAACGCAACGGGTCTCATATTTTTATTCATCATCACGGCACCGATCGCGTGGTTTGACGCGTCTGTTTGAATTATAAACTGATTATTTGGGGAAAAATCCGGGTAAGCTAAGACAGGTGGTGAAGTAATACTTTCTTTTAGAGTTTCAAATGCTTTTTGACATTGATCGTCCCACTTAAAATGAATATTTTTCTTACATAATCTATTTAATGGGCTAGCTTTCTCGGCAAAATTTGGAACAAACTTCCTATAATAATTTACAAAGGCTGTAAATCTCTTGACCTCATCGGTAGTTTTGGGCTGTGGGTAATTTCTAACTACTTCAATTTTTGACGGATCCGGTAGTATTCCTTTATCAGAGACTACATGTCCTAAATATAATATCTGTTTCTTTAGAAAATCGCATTTCTGCGGGTTCAATTTCAAGTTCACCTTACGAAGACGTTCAAAAACATCTTGTAAGTTTTTGTTGTGGTTATCTAATGAACAACCATAAATAATTAGATCATCCATGTAAACGAAACATTTTTCGTAGGTAAGACCCGACATGGCCATATTCATCATGCGTGAGAACGATCCGGGACTTGTTTTCAGTCCCATAGGCATCCTCACCATTTGGTATTGTCCCGAGTCAAATGCGGTGTATTTTCTACTGTCTTTATGTAATTTAACATTATAAAACCCATTATATAAATCTAAATGACTGAAATATACACTACCTGCCAATGCGTCTAATATTTCAGACATATTAGGTAGTGGAAATTTGTCATCTTCGATTAAATTATTCAATTTCCGGTAATCTATCACTAATCTTAATTTCTTTTTACCACTATCATCGGACTTTTTCGGTACTAAGAGTAATGGACTTGACCAACTGCTATTGCATTTTTCTATTATATTTTCTTGTAGTAATTTGTCAATTTGAGACTTAATTTCTTGTTTTTGTGAGTGAGGTAAACGATATGGTTTCGTAAATACCGGACTAACGTTTTGTTTTAAAGTAATAGTGTGTTCATAAATATCCGTGGTTGACAACTTATCACCTTGTAAATAAAATATATCCGAATATTTAGCACATAAGTTCTCAATAGAAATTTGTTCCTCCTCATTTAAGTGTCCCAATTTCAATAAAGAAAATAATTGCTTTACCCTATTTGCGTTGCTATTAGGCTTATTGAATGTACATATCGAGTAATCGCTTAGTTTGTGAACTTCTGGTTCAATATTTTCTAATGTTAACGTATTTTCGGTAGTATTTAGTATTCTTATTGGTATTAAAGCATTTAAAGGTTTGACTATAGAACTAGCTAAATAAAGACCTTCGCATAATTCCTTACAAATTACTACGCATTCTTCAGTATAATTAGTTTTAATATAATGAATTGATTCACATCTGGGGGCTACATTCCAGATGTATTTATCATTACGTTGTATACGCAAATTACATTTTATGTTATTTCTTACTACTAATGTTAAATAATCGTTCTTTAAATCAATAATCGCACTATACGTGTTTAAAAAATCTTGGCCGATGATACCGCTTGCCTTACATGGTAGCGAATCAAAAACATAAAATTTGTGCCTAAATAATTTATCATCACTTCGTAATTGTAGATAGGTGTATCCAATTGCATGGACTTTGCCACCAATTCCATTTATAATAATCTTCTCATTATGGATTGGAAGATTATGCTCGAGTGCATGTTTATATTTAAGAGCCGAAATGGTAGCGCCCGTATCAAGTAACCAAGAATGAATCACGTTGTTTAGAGATAATCTGATGCAACAATTACTACTAGTAGTTAAGATAAAATTATTAGCCTCGAAAAAACTTATTTTCCGCAACATCGCTATTATTTTCCGTTTCAGTTATTACGCGCATATGTTGATTGCGAATCCACCTATTTCCGCGACGGTTATTATTATTATACATACCTCTATTCTGCCAGGGTCTTCGTACTGGTCGAGAAACAGACATAGGGACTTGATTTTGACCTCTAAAATTAGGATTATAATTAGTTCGCTGCGAAAACACTCTGCTATTAAAGTGCTGACCTCCACGATGGTAATTTTGCCTTCTAGGGGAAGAAAAATTATGACTGATAGGTTTATTATAATTTTGATGGGACATACCTAAGACTTCACCAGCTGTGGAAGCAGACCCGATATCCTCCTCCATTGCAGCCTGGATTGCGTCTTTCAACGAGGTGTAATTCCTGGATGTAATGACAGTACTAAGCCTGCGATTACGCAACCCATCGGCGAATTTTTTAATGGCATACTTTTCGTTTAGAGGTTTTAAAATGTTGTAACAATCTGAATTTCCATTAGATTGCGCAATCGTCAGCTCCACAAACATCTCGGTAATTTCCTTACCATAATCCTGAATATTTAAATTATTTTGTCTACATTTTTGCAATTTATCTTGTATGGCAGGGGCTGATTTTTGGGGCAAAAGCTCTTTCCGCATATCATTGATCAAATCAGTTACAGTTGAATAACTACACTTTAGTTTCAATTTTGCACCTTGTGACAATCTGCTTTTTAATACAAACTGAATCAATTTATGCTTACATTCATCCTTTTCCAATACAGACGCATAGTATTCAATGTTATCAATCAGTTGTTTAGTATTAAATTCATCGTCATTCATTTGAGCAAGTAAGGACAAAGCAGTTTTTAAATTGAATGTTTCCGCCATGTTTACATTAGTTTCGGTCATATCAGAAAAAATATCTTTAAAATCACTAGATTTATTTTTTGTACATAGAAACTCTATGTCAGTATACAAGGACTGAAAATCGGAGGACAATTTGATAACTAAATCGGTGTCCTGGGTAGATAATCTTCCTTCCTTTATATCTTTGTTTAATTCACTTATAAGTAACGAATACTCGCTATAAAATATTTTTGCGTCCTCTAACTTATTAATAACAATTTGTCCTTGACGCCTTTTAGGACCAATTTTAATCAAATAAGTCTTTATATTTTTCAGTTTATCATACAATTCCTTTAATTGTAAAATCATAACTTACCAAGCATTGCTGTCACATGGAGTATAAAATTTACAGATCATAACTCACACATTATATTATTATTACATTTGGTTTTTATATCTTAGAGTCCACTAAATTAGTTTTTTATAATCTTAGCGTCCACTAAAGAGGAATATAGTCAGTAGTCCTACCCGATTTGCAAGTAAGAATTATTTAATACGCACTTATCTGCACTGCACTTTCACTTCCTTTTTTTTTTGACGTAATTATTTCACTTTTATTTTACCCGCACATCACTATTTTTTTTTCACATTTTTACTTCACTGATGCCGTAGATTATGTTGCACCGTCATACGATGTCCTCGCTTTTTGCATCACGGCGGCCGCGACGAAAAATGGAAGAGCGCAGGTTTTGCCGATGTATTTCCTGCTGCATCCAGCGCCTATGACACTTCCTATACATTCGGTACAGGAAAGCAAGTAGACCAACTCCCAGAACCAGTGCGATTACCGTCAGAATTATGCTAGCGGTGCTTAGATGAAACTTTATTTCCTCAAATGATGCCTGGTTGGACCCACCGATCGCGTTTTGGACGACAACTTTTTCTTCATATTTTGACTTTGAGGATCCCATATTGACAATTTTCGATATATACGACAGCACTCAAGTGTACTACGATTGAGTCTAAATTGTTCATCTTGGTAACAACTAAAGTTCACTTATTGTTTTACATTCTTATACCAAAACAGTTCAGACTTCTGCGCGATAGGTATCACATACGCGACACTCGTATGACACCTTCTTTTGGCAGGGTCGCCATGTACGGTAGGCGTAAGGGAACGAAGTGAAACGAATGACTGCTGAGAATATACTGTGTTTTATTAATGAAATATAATTAATTTATACACTATTAGGATACAAAGATTATGATAATAGAGGGGACACTACAGTCCCATGTAATAGGAGGTGAGCCTATTGCCATATACCGGACACAATTCCAGACTCCGTGCTACAATTGAGATTTTTTTAAACCCAGTAATACTTTGCCCGACCCGGGAATCGAACCCGACACCCCTTGCCCGGCAGTCGCACTCGCGACCACTCGGTCAACGATGCACATGATAGATTTTGATAATTGTATATTATACTAGAATTATCTCTATAGATATAAAGGGCACTTTGAAATATCGTTATAATTACCTTGAGCCGAGTATTTCTCCTCTCGCGTAGAGTCTGCACGAGTCGGTCCACGTCTCCGTGCCGTAGTACTGCGTCCAGCACCTTGCGTGGGATCGGCTCTGACAGACTCTCCAATAAGAGTTCCGGCCTCTCCACCTACGATAAATTAAATTATTTTAGTAAACTGCTCTTTTATCATATAAAATCATTTATTTCAATTAGAGCAAAATGTCACTTTTGAATGTCAACAAAAAAATCAAAAGTGAAGCTATTTGCTTATTCCAAGGTGTAGATTTTTATGGAGAAGAACGAGCAAGAAACTCCATAGGTACCTATATTTTGCAATTTATAAAATAAATATATTGATAAGTCAATAATTATTTCATTGGTACAAGACGACTGACCAATGAACAGGCAGTCATTCTTCGACCCATTTGATTTTAATAACAAAAAAAAAAGAAATGTTAAAACATGTTACGAAACTGTTCGAGGATGACCAATTAGTTTCAAGCCATACCGGAGCTCACATTCATCGAAAACTTCTACAATACTTATTCTCACATTGGAATCGAAGAACTTGCTTAAAAAGTATTGCAATCATTTTTTCGACAATTTAACCGTCATTTTTGAAGTAAATAACCGTAGTATTTAGTATGTTACGAAATATAGATTACCTGTATAAGTTTGTGTTTGAGATGCGGCCAGACGAGTGGCAGTATCTTGCAGTGCACGTCGATCGGGTTCATTAGACTCGCCACACACGATACTAGACCACATACTTCATGCCGGATCTACGGAGATGGTGTGATTAATATTATATTAGTATAAATATTGAAGTATTTTAGATTAAAGTGAGATTCTGCAAAGGATTGTAGACTATTTTGTGAGGATATAGATTAAGAATTAGGAGAATTTATCTCAAAATGAACTGTCGGAAAGCACGTGCTTAACTACTTAACGACTGCACTAAATTGGATAATATTTGTGTAGTGTTCATTATTTATTGGTTTTAGTTAGTGAATGAAAAATACATGACTTATACACATCGTAAAATGTGTCTTCAAATTTTATAACTATCAACACATAGACCTGTATTGCCCAATTGGGTACTTGCCAACTAGTCAAATTCAATACTTTTTTCGAACTGTCAAAAACGAGTTTTCTATGAATTTTGTACAAAACTGTGTACTGTGACGTCACGTTTTTTTAGCTAGCGTCAAACCGCTTAGTAATTTCTTAAAAACTGCTGAAAAAGTACTAAAATAAGGTTGGTCATAAAATAAGGTTGGTCATAAAACCAATTAATGAAAATGTGATTGTTTTGAACAGTCGGAATAATTTATTTTTGATTAAGAAAATATCTCATTTTTAACTTACCTGCAATAATGTAGAAGATATTTATATTTCAGTAACAGTGGACTGTCACATATTGTTTAAATGATGAGATAGAACGAAGGTACACCAATCTGGGTGCTTACTCTAGAAACTAATCTCAATGTCAATGCAATTTCAATACAATAAAATCTCAATAATCATTCAATATCAATACGGAATATAAAGCCAAACTCAATACTATTTCGTTCATTCAATAGCCACGCAATACGGATGCAATGGGTTTCGATCGATCGGAATTGGATTCAAGAGTAAGCCCACAGGTGTGTTAAGATAGAACAAAGAATCATAAAGTCCAGAAAGGACTTGAAAATACTAAATTTTAAGTCGCGTCGCATATAGTTCTATCTCTATAAATTCATTGTAAAACGACAGAGATGGCACGATATTTGAGTACAACTTAAAGTTAAGTAGTCTTTCAGTATTCAGGCGTTAGCCATCTATGTAAGTGTGTGTCCTAGTAAAGAGGTAACTATGAATGTACCGACCCACAAGTTAGGGTGTGCAAGGAACACGGCGCTCTCCGCGACGAGGTCACACAGCGTCTGTTTGTTGAGCAGGCCCAGCTCCGACAGGCTGGTCGTGGCGCGGACTGCCTTCGAGATTATCCACTCCGACTGGTCCGTCAGGCCCTGGGTACAATGTAATGATGTTTAGATCAGGGCTGTCCAAACAAAGGCCCGCGGGCCGCATGCGGCCGCGTCTTGTTTTCACGTGCCCCGCGACACACATTTTAATCTTAACATCTACATCTTATGTGCAAAAAATAATAAAATTCAGTGCATTATTTGTATGCAAGTTTTGTCTGTGAGTAAAGAACATAACATAACATCACGCCTTTTATCCCGAAGGGGTAGGCAGAGGTGCACATTATGCCACTGTACAATGTAACACCCACTTTTCACTATTTTATGTTACGAGTCCCATGTAATAGGGGGTGAGCCTATTGCCATATACCGGGCACAATTCCAGACTCCGTGCTACTACTGAGTTTTTTTTAAAAACCCAGTAATAATACAATGTTAAACGTCATTATACAACTGAAAATATTTTTCTGGCTCTTTAGCTTTTGTAAGAAATTTAATTAGCCCGCGAGGGTATACCTCTATAGTTTGGACAGCCCTGGTTTAGATAATACTAGCTGCTGTTATGCTGTGAGCGGCTTCGCCCGCGTGCGATAAAAGTAGCGTCTCTGTTTTTCCAGACCAAAATGTAAACCCGTTTTAAATTTAATTCCAAGCCCTTCAGCCGTTTTGAGGTGATTGAGTAACAAATATACACACAAACTCACAAAGTTTAGCATTTATATTATTATTACTACATATAATAAAATCGTAGAAAAGGCAAAAGTGTACATTGAATATTTAAAAAAAAAATACTTGTATCGTGATCTACCATCGATATTGAATACAAAAATATAGATTTTAGAATTTTTGTCTGTTTGTCTGCATGTATGTCCGATAAGTACTGCATGGATGGAAGCCCGGTAATGCTCTTGTAACGCGTCTGGTGTTTCAGGTGTCCATGGGCGACGCCGATTGCTTACCATCATGTGATCCGTCTACCCATTTACCGGGTTATACCATAAAAAAATCTATAGTATTATAATAGTACCTGTTGCAATAGCGGCACGAGTATGGGCGCGGCATGGTGTCCAACATATGCGGCGACTCCTACAACTCTCTCAAAGAAGCACCCGCGTAGTGCCGCCTCCTCCTTGTCGTTTAGGAATGTAACCATATGGGAAAGGATCACGTCGTTTGCTATAACGAGAAAAAAACTTTTAAATCATTCATTACAACATTACATAACATCACGCCTTTTTATCCCCGAAGCGGTAGGCAGAGATGCACATATCGGCACTTAATGCCACTGTACAATGTAACACCCACTTTTCACTATTTATGTTATGAGTCCCATGTAATAGGGGGTGAGCCTATTGCCATATACCGGGCACATTTCCAGACTCCGTGCTACTACTGATATTTTTAAAAACCCAGTAATAGTTTGCCTGACCCGGGAATCGAACCCGAGACGCCTTGGCCGGCAGTCGCACTTGCGACCACTCAGCCAACGAGGCAGTCATCATAAATCATTTATTGAGGTGATTTAGGTAGATAAACAGTACTTTGTGCCTTGTTTTTAAACAGTTTTATTTAGCTTGCCCTAATATTTTAAACCGACGTGAAAAAAAAAAGATTCTCAGTTTGACCCAGTATGTATGTATGTATGTATGTGCGCGATTATCTGGCGATCAACTGAACCGATTTTGATGCGTTTTCAGAAAAGTGTTAGTAACACTTAGGAGGTTTATTAATTAGACTAGAAAAAAAAAGCAGTGTCTGAAGTCGATTTATTAAAACGTACTTTATAAAATAATTATTATGTATTATTTATTTAGACTTAGTACAGTACCTAACAACTGTACAGGTGGACTTAATGCCTTGGGCATTGTCTCACAGTCGACCTTAAGGTGGTGCAGAGATGAAAGTGGCAGGTGACCAAGCAAATATTAATCTTATACTATTATAGAGGTATAAAGCGGAAGAGTTTGTTTTTTTGTTTGTTTGTTTGAACGCGCTAATCTCCGTAACTGCAAGTCTGATTTGAATAATTCTTTTTGTGTTGGATAGCGCATTTATCGAGGATGGCTATAGGCTATAAAATATCACGCTACGACCAATAGGAGCTGAGGAGAGCGTGTGAAACCGCGCGGAAGTAGTAATAAATAATTATATATAAATACTTACTTAGATAATTATATATACAGTCATACATATATATGTACACAAACATCCAATACCTATCATATAATAGTAGGTATTACTTGTTTATTAGTGGCCTCAAATTTTAAATATTTATTTTACCTTTCTGTTTCCCAAAGAAGATGCACAGCTTCGTGATACCGTTCTCTACTAGCGCTCGCTTCACGACTGCTTGCGAGTCTGTCAGGAGATACGATACTGTTGACCGGACCTGGGACGAACCGATAAACAGTAAGTCACATTAATTTCCGCACTCAAAGGCATTTAAACTGTCAAACACCGCGAGGACTCCGGTGACCGCAACCTATTGTTCTTTAATTGTGATAATGACGGTACCTACTCAAAGGGTTTAAACTGTCAAACACCTCGAGGACACCGGTGACTGAACCTGTTGTTCTTTAATTGTGATAATGACGGTACCTACTCAAAGGGTTTAAACTGTCAAACACCGCGAGGACACCGGTGACTGAACCTGTTGTTCTTTAATTGTGATAATGACGGTACCTACTCAAAGGGTTTAAACTGTCAAACACCGCGAGGACACCGGTGACTGAACCTGTTGTTCTTTAATTGTGATAATGACGGTACCTACTCAAAGGGTTTAAACTGTCAAACACCTCGAGGACACCGGTGACTGAACCTGTTGTTCTTTAATTGTGATAATGACGGTACCTACTCAAAGGGTTTAAACTGTCAAACACCTCGAGGACACCGGTGACTGAACCTGTTGTTCTTTAATTGTGATAATGACGGTACCTACTCAAAGGGTTTAAACTGTCAAACACCTCGAGGACACCGGTGACTGAACCTGTTGTTCTTTAATTGTGATAATGACGGTACCTACTCAAAGGGTTTAAACTGTCAAACACCTCGAGGACACCGGTGACTGAACCTGTTGTTCTTTAATTGTGATAATGACGGTACCTACTCAAAGGGTTTAAACTGTCAAACACCGCGAGGACACCGGTGACTGAACCTGTTGTTCTTTAATTGTGATAATGACGGTACCTACTCAAAGGGTTTAAACTGTCAAACACCGCGAGGACACCGGTGACTGAACCTGTTGTTCTTTAATTGTCATGTCTATAATGACAGTACTGAAAAGGTTAATAATGGGTTACATTTAATACTTTTCCCTTTTTTCAATCAATATGATCGAAATTATCACCAAAAATACTGAATTGCACACTAAATTTGCTCATCAAATAAATCAATTATACTATACTGTTAGATATTTAAAGTTTAACTGTTACTCAATGACTATCTTTTAACTAAAAGTAAATGTAATAATTCTTCGAGTGCAACAAAATCTTAACCTAACCTAACCTAACCCATAATCTTAAGGTGGTGAAAAAAAAACAAAACCTAACCTAATATTCAACAATTTGTGTGCAAATCAGTATTTTCGTTTTACAGCTTATTTTTTTGATATGCAGTAGGTTATTAGTGGCTTGCTTAAATTTTTAAATAGAGGTGCAGAAAAAAATCCCCTTTAATAATTACTTAACCCAGTGCGTGGTAATTGTTTTCGGAATAAAATCGTTCGTAATTTCACCTCATCGTTCACTTAAAAAATTTACGTATAAAAGTGCTTGTAGGCTTGTTGCTTGCTTGTAGGCCTTGTAGCCTATTTGCAGAAATAAATTCACTTGTTTTTTTTTTCTTTATTTTTTTAAATCATTGCCCCACAGTAGGATTTTCTTCTCTGCCATGGGTGCGTTTACAAACATACAAGTTCATATACACATCACACCCAGACCAGGAATAACACTCTGTGGATGACATAAAGAGTTGGTCCGTGCGGGGATCGACCGGTAACGCACTTGTAATGCCTCTGGTGTTGTGTCTGGGCGACGCCGATTGCTTACCATCAGATGATTTGTCTGCTAGTTTACCGGATCATGCCATAAAAAAAATACGTATGGAAATATTAATAACATACCATTTCATGTAGTGCAGATAGTTCGGTCTCATAATTAATGTTAGCTGCCTCTTTGTCCACCATATTCTGTGTCTGATCTAGAAATCGAACCGCTGTTTCTGCCAATCTCGCTGAAAATAATACATTGTTTAATAAATATATACAGCTATTAGTTGTTGCGCAAATATTGCGCTAATGTTGTGTACTGGCGCTAAACTGAGGAAAGTTAGCGCAAACAATATAATATAATAATTAGCAAAAATGAAAGACATTAGTGGTAAGTTTTTAGCCAGATTAAGATGAAGCTTCCTCGATGAAAATTAAAATGACTGCCTCGTTGGCAGAGTGTTCGCATGTGCGACTGCCGGGCAAGGGGTCTCGGGTTTGATTCCCGGGTCGGGCAAAGTATTACTGGGTTTTTAAAAATCTTAGTAGTAGCAAGGAGTCTGGAAATGTGCCCGGTATATGGCAATAGGCTCACTCCCTATTACATGGGACTTATAACATAAATAGTGAAAACTGGGTGTTACATTGTACAGTGGCATTAAGTGCCGAAATGTGCACCTCTGCCTACCCCTTCGCGGATAAAAAAGCGTGATGTTATGTTATATTATTAAGATGAAAATCTTAATAATATAATATAACTTAATAATATAATATAACAATCAAATTAAAGTTCAAAACTCACCAATATTATTAGCATAAGCGATCCTGACAGGCACACTGGGGTCGGTGGCCCTGGGCGCCAGCTCGGGCAGTATGTACTCCGGGAACACGTTGCAGTCCGCGTGCGGCAGCCCGCGCACGGCCGCCACGGCGCGCGCGCACGTGTACACGGCGCGCGCGCGCACGCGGGACATACTGTCGTGAGACAACTGGATCTGTGGGGGGGGGATGCTTCATCATCATTGTCACTGACATATCACCACAAGATCAACAAGGACCTAAGAATTTTTAAGAATTTTAAATTAAATTTTAAGATTTTTTTATGCGATAAGTCTTGTTCTTCTTGATTGATTGATTGATTATTCTTGTTACTATGAGAATCTCGTCCCTTAGTAACAGTGCGACTCAGGATAAAAAGTTAAGAAAAAATGCCCAACATTATCTTAAGTTAAAGTATTGTTGGGTATTTTGTTAGTACTATCACAGTCATGATAAAAATGTTCGCAACAGTAGAGTACTCTCCTATATTTTTTAATGTGCGTCTGGTAGATTAATTTAAAACGTTAGACAGGTATTTGTTCTTTTCTCACAAAATTATGTACTATCGACGATATATTCAATTGAAATATCGTGTGACGTAACGATCTCCCACTTCTAAACTTTACTCCGTTTTATCTAAGTATTGTAAAATTATATGACTAAATAAAAATACGTGTCTAATATTTTTTTTAATGTCTGTTAATGTATATGTACTGACGGACTAATTATATTTTTAATTTCATACCCTATCTACTACCCTATTGTAAATTAATGAAACCTGTACTTACGATATACGGCAAAATCCTGTCCAATATAGTTTCTGAACTACAATTCTCACACAGCAACTGCAAAATCTCCAAACTATACAACTTCGAGGTACAATGATGCAAGCCTCTAATACATGACGTCACCAGTGACGTAATCAAGATCAACCCTTCACTGTCGGGGCTCAAATCTTTAATCTCAGGAGCCTTATCGTCCTCATCGTCAAAATCTGTAGTGTTTACATTTAAAACTTTAAAATTGTCTTTTAATTTGTCAATATTGTCCACTGATTGGTGTTCTGTGGTCTCTTCGACCAGATCTTTGTAGTTTTTGGCATCTGAAGGTTGAGTGAATATTTTTATTATGTTCTTAATGTCTTGGTGGATGCGGAGTATTTTCTCGTCTGCTGGTAGAATTGGCTGGCCGGAGAATATCAGCATGTACGATTGGAGGAACGAGTAAAAGTACTCGGGGAATAATCTGGAACAAAAATAGAAGGATTTTAGAGGAACATTCAGTTGGTGTCCTTTTATAAAGCCTGGTTTGATGTACGAGAAAATAATGCAAGCGGATGCATTTAAGTTGTAAAGTGAACTTTAATTTCCACTGAAAACAAGGTATGATAACCAGCATGAGAATTTATTACTAAGGATTATTAAACTGTCAAACACCAAGCGGTCACCGGTGACCGCAACCTATTGTTCTATAATTGTGTCTACAAAACCGGTACTCGACGAGTTAAGGAACATTTTTACTAATCATAGTAATCCACAATATTCAATTGTTATTTGTAACAAAGTAACGAAATCTAGATCTGTATAAAATATAGGGAAACAATTATTGGGTACCTACTTTCCTTAATCAAAAATAAATTATTTCGACTGTTCAATACAATAAAATATTAAAAAATAATTACACTTTCATTCATTGAATTTATGACCAACTTAATTTTAGTATTTCTAATAAATAAGTACGTTTGACAATAAAAAAACGTGACGTCACAATAGGGTAGATGAATAATTTTTATTTTAATGTCCGTCTGGTAGATTATTTTAAAACATTAGACACGTATTTTATACGTAGAAATGACGTTTTAGCCTGCACTCCTAAACTTTGATTCATTATATCTAAGTATCATTTTATTATATAGCACATTAAAAAAATATGTGTCTAATATTTTTTCATTACCTAACTGAGGGACTAATTGGATTTTTAATTTTCATCCTCTGTCATCATCCCTATTTACAATCTCGTACAAAATTCATAGAAAACTGTCGTTTTTGACAGTTCGAAAAAAGTATTGAATTTTGGCAAGTACCGAATTGGAATAAAGAACAAATCTCAAATACTTCAAATTATTACCGTCGAAAGCTTATAAAAATACTCACTTCCCCCTAGCCTCATCAAGATACAGCTCAGCAGACTTCCTATCCCTGGGGTTTCTTTCAGTCATGGAGTGCAGTAGATTCTTCAGGTCTTCATCATCAGTGCTGAGGGTCATGGTGGAAGGTCTGTCCTCACCGTTACGGTACGCGAGGAGACCTGGCAGGTCCAGAGCTGGGGTCCCATCGTTCCATAACTCGAGGAGGGCACAACTGTGGAGGATTGTAAAGTGGGTAAAAAGAAGGTAGACATGTATGTGATGTGGTTTCTTTTGTTATATTGGTTTGCCCTCCTCTGTTAAGGCTTTTAGAAAGCCGAAAAACGGGTGTGCTTTATGTAATCTCCTACTATTATATAAAGCTGAAAGTTTGTTTGTTTCAACGCGCTAATCTCGGAAACTACTGGTCCGATTTAAATAATTCTATTAGTGTTGGATAGAGGATTTGTTGAGTAAGGTTATAGGGTATAAAACATCATGCTACGATCAATAGGAGCCGAGCAGAGCGGGTGAACCCGTGCGGAAGTAGCTGGTACGAGATTATTGTGCGCTGTTTTACTCGTGGCTGTTATGGATCGTAGCATGATGTAATATGGCCTTCCTGGACAAATTAGCTATTTTATACAAAAGTATTCTTTTTAGTGCGAACGAGTAGTTCTGTAGCCAACTGTGGCGATACTAACGTGTTGACATTTTTTATGTGTTCTCAAGTGCGTTGCTGCGCCTGCGACCCTATAGCGTTAGCACGCCAGTCGTCCAGCTTTGGTGTTAACCAGTAATATTTTATAATTTTAAATTAGTTGTGAATTGTGTATTTTTTAGAACAATATAAACACAAAGTTTTACCTATGTCATTTTGGACTTTCACTGAACACACGAACTATTCTGGAGTCAAGTGAATTTAAATAAGAATACACACCACATTCTAAATTGGTGACCCCGCTAAAATTTTTCCGTGTAAATTTCGTGAGAAATCAAATAAACTACAACATGTCAATTCCTGACCTTGCGGCGATTACCGTGGCTTCGCGAATTTTGGAGTTCTGGACGCATCAGCCGAGAGTGTGGTTTATACGGACTGAAGCGATATAAGCACCTAGGCCTCAAAATTCGATTTGGTAGTGGATAAAATAATTTGACTTACCCAGCCGAGAATATGTCCATACTCGGTACCAGTTCACCAACTTTACAGGGTGATTCGCTCAGCAACAACCCACCCATTTTGTCGTCTCCCTGTTAGGAAGTATTATTATCATTAATATTTGACATAACATAACATCACGCCTTTTATCCCCAAAGGGGTAGACAGAGGTGCACATAACGGCACTTAATGCCATTATACAATGTAACACCCACTTTTCACTATTTACGTTATGAGTCCCATGTAATAGGAGGTGAGCCTAAGTCAAAGCATTTATTTCAATTAAACCATAGTTTGGTACTTTTGAAACGTCAACAAATACAAAATAAATAATAGTCTGTCAGTCAGTCCGTCAGTGAAACTAGGTGAAGCTAGGTGCTCATTCCAAAAAGTAGATTCGAATGGAGAAGAACGAGCAAGCAAGCAAGCCTATTGCCATTTGCCATAATAATATACCAGGCACAGTTCCAGACTCCGTGCTACTACTGTATTACGATAGTTTTTCTTAATTCGATATTTATCATCAAACAAGGAGACGGATCACCTGACGGTAAGCAATCAGTGCTGCCATTGTCACCCACAATACCAAAGGAGTCTCAAATGCGTAACCGACCTTTCAATGAAGCACTATGCTCATCATTATCATCAGGCTGTAATTATCCCACTGCTGAGAAAAGGCCGGTAACGCACTTGTAACGCCTCTGGTGTTCAAGTTCCTGGGCGACGCCGATTGCTTACTATCAGGTGATCCTGAAAAAAAAAAACAAATTATGCTTAAGCAACTTACGCCAGGTCTATTATGTGGGTCGGGTGCCCTCACGAATCTCTCAGGCGCGACGTAGCAGAGCCTCCTGCGTGATGTGTCGAAGAAGTAGCTGAAGTCCGCAGGATTATCATCAGGCAGGAAGGTCGGTTTGAATGATGCTATGTCTGTCAGCAGCACCCACAGCCAAGATGTCACCATTACGTTTTCTAGCTGAAATTAATAAATAAAAACACGTAATAGTTTAATTATTAGTCAAATCGATGAAGCTTGCAACTGTGATATACAACTCATTTGAATGTCAAATCATTTTTGGGGCGAACGAAATCTTGATAATAAATGAAATTCTCAGGCCTTCATATTCCAAATCCTTTATGTCGTTGATCTGGGGGCACGGCAGTGCTCGCGCTAAGTCGACCGCGAAACAAACACTGCCGTACCATCATGTACTTCCGAACCATTTCGCCGCATTTTCAGACCCCTATTTGAGAACCTCTGGATAAGACCAGAACGCAGACCAGCCTAGTCACACAAAATTAACTATAATATAATAATAAACAAATCACAGTAAGTAACCTTAGACTTGGCACGACTTTGAATAGATTACTTTTTAAAGATGAACGACCGGCTCCATCGAGTCTTAGCTAGATTTTTACAGAATGTTTTTGGTTGAATTAATTTTACACCGCCATCCATTTTTGCGAGCACTGCTCCAGTAAGATATTCTAAAGATTTTTCACAAAATGGTCACATTTGTCTGAAAACCGTATACCGTTAGGGTAGACATGACATGACTCTGGAGTTGAGCTAGGCGTAGTGACAATATCCTTAAACTGGTCAGCAGTTTTGGATGCGAAGGTCTGAACAACTGACATTGAGCTTAAGTGCGTGCTATTAGGGACTTACATGTCCAAGCAGCAACGAATGGAAACCGTTCTGTGATTTTCTTGCAGAGATGAAAGACAAAATTACTTGTACCACTTACTTTGATATCCCCATGACATATCCCGAGTTTATGCATGCGATGCAAAGCGTAGAGCACTTGGAAGGTGATCCATTTCTTCTCCAAGGTGGTCAGGAAGGGGCGTGTGGACATGCGGTCGTATACGCTGAACTTGCAGTACTCACGCATTAACAGACCTGCTTTGTCTGTTAGCTGTAAAAAAAATGAAGACCATGTAGGTAGTATGGCATGTCAAAAATATGACAAAAAATTCCCAAAAAAAGTACTAGTTTCTTTGTGGGTACGCGTCAGAATGAATCAGAGCTCAGCAGAGTTGTCACTAAAACTGTCTGGTTTGACAATCAAAAATGTGAAATAACCCCCAAGTAATTTAAAAAAAAAAAGAGTAAACGTAAAAAGTCACTACCTCTTATAATTGCATTTTTACATTTTGTTTGTATATACATGTACTAGGTATCGAATATATAATTATATTATTCTATTCACAATTGTGAAACACGTGTGTGTGTGTTGCCACACACGCCTGCGGCAGAGGAGATACTGCTACCAGGCGCGTCTCCCCGTAGCGGATGGGAGAAAGCTCGCTGTCTTTAAATGATGCTAAGTTTATTAGTTGATACTGACAGAGGGTAGGGGTGAAATCAAATAACCCCCGTGGACGAAACTCCCATGTAAAGTGCTTGGTCACACTAACTGACCTAGCAAGACGATTGTTCCCTGCTGTAACTCACTGGGAGTGTCCGGAACCCGTATTGGCTATTTCCGACGATGCGAGCCACGGTTGATGTGAGCTTGCTTTGCCGAGGTGCAAGTTCCAGCAGTGGATCAGGAGCCAGCCACTTCGGGCCTTGATCAGGAAGTACGCAGTGAGTGACGGACCGTAATCCGCACCGTTACGAGTGAGTCTAGTCCGTCCGTGAATCCCGGGACTGGCTAAGTGTAGACTAGGCCTCAGGGAACTGGGGTAGGAGTAATATCTCCGAGGGTACACCCGTTCTTAGTTGCGCAACCCGCTCCGCTCCGTACGATGCGCTGGTAAACTTAAAGCATGGTGATAAATAAGGAAACAAACAAGAATTTAAATGGGGCTCATGCCCAACATGAGCATTGGCAGCATTGGAAGCAAGCGCTGAAATGAAGCGTTCACAAGCGCTGGAACGGCTTGAAAGGCTAACCAGTGAACTACACGAATTTGTCCAGTCGAAGGTCAATATCCACAAAGAGATAAAGACCAAGACAATTAATGTGATGCACGCACTCCGAAGATTTAAAACACTGGATGAAGAATGCCAGTCAACAAGACGACCTACGCTGCGTGTGACACAGACGAAAAGCAGTCAAACTATAGAGGAGACGGAAGAACCGATGGACACTGGCGGCGAAGCTGACTGCGAATCAGTCGCAAGTGAACAAAGTGTCATGAAGTCTGCAAAAAGGAAACAGCGAACCTCTCCTGAACCGATAGAGACACAAGTCAAGAAGAAGGACTTAACAGAGTCCACCAAAGAACATTGCGGAGCTAGATGCTGCTAAGAAGACAACGCCAGCTTGGCAAATTGTCCAATCAAAGAAGGATAAAAGGAAACAAACCAAAGCGCAGCTCCCAAAGGAGCCGACCAAGGCGCCACGGCCGGAACCTAAACGGACAAAACCTCGTAAATGGCTCATACCGGATGCTCTTATTATCCGACCAGTTCAGAAGGATAAGTACGCTGAGATTCTGCGGAGAATAAAGAAAGACGTCCATGACGACCAGGCTCGTTCAACCGTAGAAAAAATATTCAAGACCAGAAGTGGTGACATGCTAATCACTCTCTCGAAGAAGAGCACTGACAAAGGTCAAGCATTGAAGAAAGCCATTGCGGGGATTCTTAAAGATGACGCAGAAGTAATCTGCAAAGGACCGCAAGAAGTCATCGAGATACGTGATATAGATGACACGACGACGACAGAAGATATCCAGACCGCCCTTCAAGAAGCTACATGTGACGGTGAGATACCCCTAGCGGCAATTAAGATCCGTAAAGCCTATAGAGGTACTCAGACTGCCATGGTGACTCTGCCAGCAGCTGTGGCTCGCAAACTGAAAATCAGAATCGGTTGGGTCAACTGCCGAATGCGTGCAACGAAGAGACCGATCCAATGCTTCAAATGCTGGAACTTGGGACATCGTAGTTCCAATTGCAAGAGCGCAGTGGACCGGTCTAAGCTATGCATCAGGTGTGGACAAGAAGGGCACAAGATTGCTGATTATAAAAATATGCCCAAATGTGCACTGTGTGCGGGAAACCAAAGCTATGAGAACGTTTCCCACCATGCTGGTACTAATAGATGCCCGGTATTCAGAGAGGCGCTTCAGAAGATCACAAACGCAAGAATATGAAGATAATGCAGCTAAACCTCATTGTGAAGCTGCGCATGACCTGCTCATGCAAACAGTACGTGAGTTGGAGCTATACCTGGTGTTGATAGCAGAGCCATATAAACACCTATATGGCCAACCATGGGTAGCAGACGGCACCACCAAAGCTGTCATCTGGTCCTGTGGAAAGTTTCCTTTTCAGAGCATTGTTGATCACGGAGAGGCCGGATTTGTGGCAGTTTGGGTGGACGGCATCTGTTTCTACAGTTGCTATGCACCACCTAGCCTCTCCATTGAACAATTCACAGATTTTCTCGACCGGCTTGTCGAGGATGCAAGACAATATTTTCCCGTAGCGATAGCCGGTGACTTCAATTCCTGGGTGATAGACTGGGGCAGTAGGTTCACTAAGGCAAGGGGAAAAGCACTACTTGAAGCAATGTCCACGCTGGACGTCGCCCTTCTAAACAACGGCGATACACCAACCTACATCAAGTGAGACACAGTACACTGCCAGTGACCATAGCGCAATACTTTGGGAAATATCAACTGATTTGAAACTGCAAAAAGCAACCAGAACTAACGCGGTTGGTTGGAAGGTAAAATCTTTTGACCCAGCTGCCTTGGTGGTTGCCTTGGATACCGACACGATTATCACAGGAAATGCAGAAGAGAAGACAAAAGACCTAATGAAGAGAGTGTCCCGGGCCTGCGTTGCCTGTATGCCCCGGAAACATGGTGTAAATCGAAGACCACCGGTCTACTGGTGGAATGATGACATCAATGTCCTTCGTAAGGAGTGTCTTAGAAGAAGAAGAATGTCTCAGCGTGGTTCCAGCCGACCGGACTCGCCGAAACTGGTAGCGAAGTACAAAAAGGCTCGCCGGGAGCTAAACAAAGCCATCAAAGATAGTAAAAGACGCTGTTGGAAGGAACTCGTCGAGGAAGTAGAGAGAGATCCATGGGGCAGACCATATAGGGTGGTTATGACCAACCTCAAAATCCAGCCAATGCCGACACCTACATGTCCACAGCTGCCACAGAGGATCGTTTCCGCGCTGTTTCCTCGACAATGTGAGTTTAATTATTCATCACTGCAGCTATTGCATCCCGAAGATATTCCATCTGTCACAAAGGACGAATTGATGGAAGCGGGCAACCGTGTAGGTGA
This sequence comes from Spodoptera picta, assembly GCA_038387885.1. Lineage (NCBI taxonomy): Eukaryota > Metazoa > Arthropoda > Insecta > Lepidoptera > Noctuidae > Spodoptera > Spodoptera picta. Next base: position 159,984 of record JAZHFQ010000314.1, read on the forward strand.
TAATAAGGCGCCGGGATTGGATGGGATCCCAAATATTGCGCTAAAAACAGCTATTAAGGCAGCGCCAGTGTTATTTCTGGAGACCTACGATATGTGTCTTAAACTGTCAAACACCAAGCGGTCACCGGTGACCGCAACCTATTGTTCTATAATTGTGTCTACAAAACCGGTACTCGACGAGTTAAAGAAGGAATTTTTCCAGAAAGGTGGAAACAACAACGACTTGTGCTACTCCCTAAAGGAAAGAAGCCACCAGAAGAACCATCATCTTACCGTCCACTCTGCATGCTAGACACGGCGGGTAAGATATTAGAGCGTATAATTCACCAAAGAATAGATGCAGTGGTAGATCCACTCTTGACAGATAACCAATTTGGTTTTCGGAGAGGACGGTCAACCTTGGATGCTCTTGTTTCTCTCGGAGACCCAGATCAGGTGCCCGTCGGACGTATCCTACCTGAACTATCCAGGTTTTTCCCTGGAGCACAATTTTGTTCCGCATGCAGGTGTATGCGTATACGTCCGAGACGGCATCTGTTACCGGCGTCTCCGAAACCTTGAGGACCCTAGTTTTTCTGCCCTTTGGATACTGGCAGACATAGGCATGGAGAAAATTCTTTATGCCTGTGTCTATCGGTCGCACAGCGGAGATTTGGAGGCGACCAGATTAGCGCAATATCTCGGTGAAGCGGCGGATGCGGCTCGACAGGCGTACCCTTCGGCCCAGTTGGTGTTACTGGGGGATTTTAACGCTCATCATCAGGAGTGGTTATTCCCATACCAGTGCACCGACCATGCTGGAAGGGAAATGCGTAAACTTGCGCTTTCGCTCGGCCTGACCCAGCTGGTCCAGGAAGCCACAAGGGTACCCGATGTCGATACGCACACTGCCAATTGCTTAGACCTTCTGCTGACAACTGATCCAGATCGCTACTCGGTGACAGTCTCATCACCTCTAGGTAGCTCCGACCACTGTCTGGTGAAATCTGTATCCACACACTCCCCACCAGATCCGAGTCCCAGAGGACCTCGGCGGATGTGGCGATACAAGTCAGCGGACTGGGATGGGATGCGATCTTTTTCGCATCCTATCCTTGGCGGCCCGTTTGCTTCTCTTCTGATGACCCGTCAGCTTGTGCGGAAGCCGTAACGGGGGTGCTGCGCCAGGGCATGGAATACTACATTCCATTCTCGGACGTGACATCCTTTGGTGGGTCCCGTCCTTGGTTCGATGCCGACTGCGGACGTGCCGAAGCGCAAAAGCAGGCGGCATACTTGGCATGGGCGGATGCCAGGCGCCGTAGGGCTGATGACATTCATCAAAAGAAGAGAGCCTTTAATCGGGCTGCCAAGTCATGCAAAAAGGCATTACGGATGGCTCGATTTAACCATATTGGCCGTATAGGGAACAAACTAGCTTCCTACCCAGCGGGAAGTAAAGCTTTTTGGTCCCTGGCCAAGGCGGTTGAATCGAACTTCTGTCGCTCCTCACTTCCTCCGCTCCTGAGGTCTGACGGGACGCTGGCTCACACTGCGGTAGAGAAAGCGAATCTATTTGCTTCTCTATTTGCGGAATCTTCGCGTCTTGACACTGGTGGCGCCTTGCCTCCTTCTCTTAATAGCGTATGCAAGACGAATTTGTCGCAAATTCGCATTCGACAGAGGGAGGTATATAGGACGCTACGCGATCTGGACGTGAACAAGGCCAGTGGTCCCGACGGAATCCCAGCCCTGGTTTTAAAAACCTGTGCGCCTGAGTTGTCTCCAATCTTGACACGTCTGTTTCGCCTTTCCTTGGAGACGGGTCTAGTACCGGTTGCATGGAAGCTGGCCAACGTACAGCCTGTGCCTAAAAAAGGTAGTCGTGCCGACCCTAATAATTACCGTCCTATTTCGGTCACGTCCATACTCTGCAAGAGCATGGAACGTGTACTCAACAATAGACTCCTGGCATACCTTGAAGGTAACGATCTCCTCAGCGATCGGCAATACGGGTTTCGACGTAACCGATCGACTGGGGACCTTCTTGCGTATGCCACTCACATATGGAGCGAGGCCGTAGAGGGGCACGGGGAGGCATTAGCAGTCTCCCTCGATGTCTCGAAGGCCTTTGACAGGGTTTGGCACGACAGTCTAATCGGCAAGCTTCCTGCATATGGACTTCCTACTGGTCTGTGCAGATGGATAGCAGACTTTCTGAGGGATCGGTCAATACGAGTAGTCATCGATGGCTGCTCGTCTGACCAATTCGGTATTAATGCCGGCGTCCCTCAGGGGTCAGTACTTTCAGCGACGCTCTTTTTGCTCCACATAAACGACCTGCTTAAGCCCGGTATCTTTGGGTATGCAGATGACAGCACAGTTGTTGAAAGGTATGTGTCCAGTGCGCGGACTAGCGGAACACAGATCCAGTCTTTAAGAGAATCCATGGTCGATCGTTTGAACTCGACCTTGAAGGCGGTCTCCGACTGGGGTGACGCCAACTTGGTTAGGTTCAACGCTAGCAAAACCCAGGCGTGTCTATTCTCCGCCAAACGGAGTCAATTTCCGCTGACTCCTACTTTCCGGAATGTGTCCGTACCGATGACCGATCATCTTGAGCTTCTTGGTGTAACTCTGACGCCCACACTCAACTTTGGCTCCTATATAGAGTCAAAAGCGCAACTGGCTGGTAGGAAGTTGGGTATCCTATGGAGGGTGAGACGGTACTTCACGCCGAAACAATTGCTGAGCCTGTACCAGGCACAGGTTCGGTCCTGTATGGAGTACTGCTCTCATCTTTGGGACGGCTCGGCAAAATATCAGCTGGACGCGTTAGAGCACATTGAGAGGCGTGCCAAGAGGCTCATCGACGATGATGCGCTTGTGAAGGCTCGGCTTCAAAGCCTCGAGCACAGGCGTAAGGTTGCAAGCCTTTCGGTTTTCTACCGGATACATTTCGGTGAGTGTGCAGGGGAATTGCACAACTTGATTCCCCCTAGTCCTTTCCATCATCGTACCACAAGACAATCGGCGAAGCGTCACCGTTTCATGGTAGATGTTCCGCCCACACGCACGAAGCGCTTCGCTTCAAGCTTCCTTGTGCGTACTGCTAAAGAGTGGAATTCTTTGCCAGAGTCTGTATTTCCTGAAGGGTACAACCTGGGAGTCTTCAAGGCCCGAGTGAATAGGTTGCTTATGGGACGACGTGCTACATCGTAGACCGCATCATCGCTTACCACCAGGCGAGATAGTGGTCAAACGTCGCCCCATCAAACATAAAAAAAAAAAAAAAAAAAAAAAAAGATGCAATTAATCTGGTCGTTCACACAGCCAAGGATGCAATTGCAGGAACTAGATGGAAGGGTGGAAAAAAGAAATATTGCTTAGTGGCTGCTCTAGACATTAAGAACGCTTTCAACTCCGCTAACTGGGGCCTCGTGATGCAATCCCTCTCAAAGTGAAAAACGTACCAGGATACCTATGTAGAATTGTGGCTAGCTACTTCACGAAAAGGATCCTGAAGTATGACACGAAGAACTGTCCGAAAGAGTACGAAATCACCGGAGGAGTGCCACAGGGATCAGTTTTAGGCCCTCTGTTATGGAATATCATGTATGATGGCCTCTTGAGAATAGCATTGCCAGCAGGAGTCAAACTTGTAGCATATGCGGATGATGTAGCCGTAGTGATAGTCGCAAAGCACCTCGAGGAGGTGGAACTGGCATTCGATATCACATTCAGACAAGTCAATTTGTGGATGGATACGATGAAGCTGCAATTAGCCAAGCATAAAACCGAGGCAGTGCTCATCACAAGTAGAAAGACGGTAGAAACCATCAAGTTAAGAGTCGGAGAACAAGAAATCATATCACAACCTTATATCCGATATTTGGGAGTGATGCTTGATGCTCGACTCAACTTCAAGCAGCAGGTGGAACACGTGACCGCTAAAGCGTCAGTGGTAAGAGCTAGCCTAGCACGGCTTTGCCAAATGTCGGAGGCCCGAAGCAGAGCAGAAGGCTACTACTATTATCTGTAGTCACATCAGTGCTCACTTACGGTATATCTATTTGGGCCGACGCATTGCAGCTCCAGGAGTCATGGAGAAAGGCGGGACCAGTATATCGACTAAGCGCCCTAAGAGTAGCCAGCGCCTTCCGCACTATATCAGAGGAAGCCGTGTGCGTTATTTCAGGAATGCTGCCCCTTGGAGTCTTAGCTGAGGAAAGACGGGCCCTTCACCAACGAAGAAAGTCAACAACCCTGAGCCCTGAGAAACTCCGAGTAGAAGAACGGCAAAACAGCATAAGCCGGTGGCAGCTACAGTGGGATACCGCAGAGAAGGGTAGATGGAAGCACCATCTTATTCCAAGAATTGATTCCTGGCTGAAACGTAGTCATGGTGAGGTCAACTACTATCTTACACAGATGTTATCTGGACACGGCTGCTTTCGGGCGTATCTTCATCGCTTTAGGCATGATAATTCTTCGGAGTGCCCATCTTGCCCAGGAGTTGCTGAGGACGTCGAGCACGTATTATTTGTGTGTTCCCGATTCCATCAGCGAGATAAACTAGAGATGATCATGAACAAGAAATTGGAACCTGAATCAATAGTAGAAGCAATGTTGTCATCAGGAGCTGCCTGGAACGCTGTCAACACAATTGCCACAGAAGTACTCACAGACTTGCGATACATCGAAAGAAAAAGAGCGAATGCTAGTAATTAGAAGACAAGGAAAAATAATACCTAGCCATCAGAAGGAAGAGCAGTAGCTAAATTCTCCCCTCACGAAGTAATGCCTGGCGGCGGTTTCCGTGAGGGATCAGAGACTAGAGGAAAAAAAGGGAAGGTTTTAGTCGGTATTAGCATTGACATGTCACCAGTCAATGTTTGAGTCCGACATATCCAAGCAAAAGAACTAAGCCTGTAGAATACGTAAAAGTATTTCCCCCCTTTATATAGGAAAAAAAAAAATATTTTCTGTCCTCATTGAGGGGCAGTACCACCGTCCGTGAGTCACTGCAGGGTGCACCTGAAAACCAGCGTTGGGCAGAAACGTCCACCTAAATGCTGAGGTGGAGGCCCTTTTGGCATGAGCACGCGCAAATTAATATTATTATTTTGTTTATTAGATTTTTTTTGTCTATTCAAAATTCTGTTATCATCGTATTATTATTTTGAAGTTATATTGTGATGTTTTCTGTTTGTTTATATATATGTATTTTTATTTTTTTATATTCTTTGTTTTCTGTGCGTGTAATTGCCAAATAAATGTTTTTTCTTTTTCTTTCTTTACTATCATGTTGGGATTTACGTAGACTAATAAAGTAGCCGACCCGAAACAACAATTTGTGGATCAAACAGTTGTTCCATGAAAAAATCATACCTGCTACAATTGGATACTTGCCAACTAGTCAAATTCAATACTTTTTTCGAACTGTCAAAAACGACAGATTTCTGTGAATAACTTTGTACGACATTGTGTATAGCGTCAAACAGGATACTTATTTCTTAAAAAAATAATGGAAATGTACTAAAATTAAGTTGGTCATAAAATCAATAAATGAAAGTGTGATTATTTTATAATTTTTTTTTGTATTGAACAGTCGATATAATATATTTTTGATTGAGGAAAGTACCCAATTATGTTGTATTATATTACCTACATAGCAGCTAACGTTTATTAAGTACCTTCTAATTGTGGATAACACTAGCCGTATTGCAAACACGGTGGGTACGATTTTTTTTTTTTTTTTTTTAAGGGGGGAAAATCATCGAATGACTGCCCCCGCCTGGGTGAGGCGGGAGGGAGTGTCAGACTCTTACTGACTAAAAACCACCCCGTTCCTTCTCCTGCACGTCGAGCCGGAGCCCCGGTTACCCGTTAGGTTCTCCGCGACCGTTAGGTTCTCCGCGACACGGTGGGTACGATAGAAGCACTACATAGAATTCAGTATTTACATAGCCCCGAAATGTCGCGTAATATCATAGAAAATCATTTATAGAGAGAGTTTACACTTTACAGTGATATTCACATATGATATACTAGACTCAATATAATAGGCTAAAGCTTAGCCATACATACATACATACTATACATACTATACATACATGATAAAAAAACCGAAGGGACAAGGGTCGCATCATGAAAAAGGTTGAAAAACACTGGGCTAAACTAATAAGGTACAAAAAATGTAATAAGAAATATGGTACCACTACCAACCCATTTCCTAAGGGCCGAAGCATACTAGCGGTTTGGAAGCGGTTGCGGGGCGGAGCGACTGTAGCAAACACGTCGCGGACGCGTGGCAAAAACGTTACGTATTCGTCCTGTGTTTGTAGCAAATTATAGCCGCAAAGTATTGCTGTTCACGGCGATCCCGTTAAGCATCCCCAACGAATACGCGGCGTGTTCGTTGTGTATTCGTAACGAATTCGTTGTGCGCAGACATTCGCAATTCGCTAGTAATAGTATAGATGGAAGTATCTCAATAATGACGTTGAACCAAATCTAGTTAAGACAGTACCAACTCTAAATATAGTTAACACATTAAACGCCATGGGGTCGCCGATGTTAGTGGAGGATTGATCTTCAGGAGTTATCTATTAGAAGAAAGGCTTGACTAACAAAACTAAGCATTATATATTTTTTAACCTTCATTACGCAACCTTGTCAGTTGAGGGTACTCTTAATAATATTATTTATCATATTGAAAACTTACAATAACTCTTTGATACGGCAGACAGTTGAATGCAGAAGCTAGTTGCTCTTTTATCTTCAGGATCCGCTCCTTATGCTCCGCTAATGGGAGCGAAGGATCATGTACCGCAAACACCTTTACAACCACAAGTCCTTCACGGGATCTCGCACGAGCTACCTTCAAGAATCGGGTAGAACCGAGGCTGGAAAAAAATTAAATAAATTAATAATTTATCGCCATAAACCTGGAACCTTAATATATAAGTGTGGGAGAGCCATGCTTAGGCACGAATGGGCCGGCTCGAGTGGATTGTGGTGATACCACGCCCTCACAGAAAACCGACGTGAAGCAACGCTTGTGTTAGGTTTCATCGTGTGAGTGAGGTTGCCGGAGGCCCAATTTCCCTCCCCTTCCCCAATTCCTGAATCCCCAAAATCTCCCCCATTAGGTGATTTTAGCTGCATACAGTTGTTATTACATTACAATATTACATGTGTTTTATAACTGTTTTACATATTGAATTGCTATTGATATTTAATCACAGTTGTCCCATTATGAATAATCCCCAACATTGTTTTTCAGAAGTAGTCTCTAAAAATTGGAAAAAAGGTGTAAGTGAAGAGCGGTCACCAGAGACCTTTCGGATCTTGTACATCATAATTTTACTTGAAAACAGAAAAAAAATATATGCAAGTTTTCTGTCTACAAGTCTGCAAAAATGTTTGCAGTAATGTGTGTGTGTGGGTGGGTAGATGTGAAAACTCAAAACCAATAATGTATGATTTTCAAGGTGTGAATCCAAGCTGTTAGTTTAGTTGCATCCCTATATTAAATATGTGTTTCTTATCTCTTAGTTATGTTAGTATAAAGGTAATGATCGTATACTTTATATAATTATGGGATAACATCTTATTGGGTTGAATAGGGATCGAGAGGTGAATGTGGACAGAAGAGGGGTGAATGAATACTATGAAGAATTTCCTTATATCTATTCACCCCTCTCTGTTCCTTTTCGCCGCTTAAGCCCAATTCAACCCATTTTTTCTACTACCATATCCAGCCTTGAGATATTTTTAATTAAACAAAAGATCCCACATTTCTTCATAAGTTTTAGGAATCAGTTGTTTAAAATTAGCTGTTAAAACAAAGAAGCGATGCAAAGGCGTAAATTTAACTTTTGGACTTATTTAACAACGCCATCAAGTGATTTTTATCAAAATACCTACATATCAATGTTAATATTGATAGGTATTACAAAAATTGATTCATACCTCTGATCGAACGCTAGGTCCACATGGTCACTCAGATAATGTTCTACAGGATATATCTGCGACGGTGCAACCCCCACAAGCTGATTTCCCATTGTGTGATTTTATAAATTACAAGTAATTCAGTCTAACACATTTCCTGATTTATTTGTCTAGGAGTCTTGCCCTCCAAAAATTCTGAGATCTCGAAAAATTTACTTGTCTAGTATATTATTAATTAACACAATTATTACGATTTACTAATAGAAAATAAATCTTGATTAAGTGCACGTATGTATTCAAAACAAAGCAAAATTAGCAATTTTTGACAATTTACTGCCAGCTGCCAGTTCGAAAGTTTTTAGTTTGACAATAATTTGCTGTCAGTGCTACCAACAATTGTAATCGACTGTCCCTAAACTGTAGTTAAAACACACAGATCGTTATTCGTCCTTACGTCGCTACCCTCTCTAGTTTAAACATGATCGTGTTAATTCTTAATTCAGAATATAAAATTAAAGAAAGATTCAATAGTACCATAGAATGCAAGATTTTATAATCTAGTATTACTATGTTTAATTATATTGCTTTCAGGCAAGATATGTTGTGTTAATAATCATTTATTTTAGTTTTAGTCTTTGTCCCATAATTAGGGAGAAAACGGTGAAGTTGGAAACCCAAATGACTGAATGACAAATGCGTTCGGAAACTGGAAGGACGTTAATTTCTTATTTTAAATATCAATGAGACTTTAAGATTTTCCTAATATTAAAACCTGATTTAGTAACGATAGCCACTACAATAAAATAAAGTGAGAAATAGTAGTTTGTATTAATATTTTTTTGTTTTTTGATTGAATAACTGCGTGCAAGGTTTTTTTATTGCCGTCAAAAATCATAGAGTAAAATGACAACACAACTCATCAAATCTACTGTCATATTAGCTCTATGGTTTCTCTTTCCTTCAACAAACAAGCATTCCACCCATTTTCATTGAATTTGATATCGTTTGCTTATAATATTTCAAAGAAATGTCTTCTAAAAGTGAAAAAGATCGAGCCAAACAGATCCAGGACAGATGTCAGAACATACTGATGCAAATGCTGAAGGATGAAGACAATAAATATTGTGTTGACTGCGATGCTAAAGGTACGCGGATTTTTTCTTATTTTGTTTGTTCATTTTTCTGATTAAGCTTCATAATTGTCTATATAATTGGGTACGTAACGTAGTTCTCAAATTACTGTTTCTTCATACCTTGCGCAAATTTCGCGTTTGTAATTGAGGTCCTTGAACTCAATTTTAAAACATCGAAATTATTCAAATGACTCACGTTATCTCGTAATAACTGTCTTACTATCGCTTCGTAGCATATATTTCTACTATTTCCGTACTCTTACTTAGTAGGTAATTGTAAGGAACGTGAAATAATTAACCAAACAAATGTCTGACATAAAATTCCTTCCTGGTTGAATGATTCACAGGAATGTGTTCAAAATGGAACGAAATTTCTAACAGACAGGTTCTAGTATTACCTGAATTCCTAATTAGCCAAGGCTATACCCTAATAACACTCTCGTATCAGTCATATCAGCAAAGTTCAAGAAATGACTGAGTCTTTATAAAAAAAAATATCCTTAAATATGCTTGATGTGTTTTTTGAGACAAATCTAAGCTGTCATTCTGCCTCTTTTGTGAAAAACTCAACTGTATTTGTTAAAAAAATCAGCTGATTGTGTGATGTCAGACTCATAAAAAATGTTCTTTTGTTACAATAGAGTGTATACTAGTACTTAAAATTTTATGATTGTTGGATAATATTTACTTTGTACATACTTTTGTTAAAGGACTTCAGGAGGTTAAACATAAAATCAGAGTTCTGTACAATAATAGTTGTATTTCAAAAATCATTTTCTATAACAAAAAATGATAATATGTCAAATAATTTTCTGAAATTGAAACTTTATTTTGCTAAATGGTTTTCGTGGTACTTGTTTGTTGAGTTTTTCTATCTAATCACTTTCTAAAACTAGTTAAACTTAAATTATAGTTCTAAATTATTATTGTGATTGATTAATGATAAGCAGTGCCAGGTCAATAACTATCCTATCATCAAACAAGGTTATTATCAATAAAACAATGTCTTCATACATTCTTCATTATCTATGACATTCTGTGTATATTTTTAATTACTATTGCAAAGTGTTTCGTCATTCTTCCTTATCATTTAAAAATCTTTGTTTATTATCTGTGACAGATCTTCTAATGGTTATGGAGTGTTTCTATTTGCATTAAAATGGAATATGCATGTTGGTCTATAATAAGTGGCATAATATTATGATTGAATGCATTATAGTAATGCAATGGAGGCCAGTGACCATATTAATTGTGTTACATCAACTGTGGTGTGCCCTTAGAACAATGTGTTCAATACTTCATTCTCCTCATGTATCCGTTGACAAGTTTTGTTTTCGAAATAGTCCTTTTGAACTTTAGGTTCTTATCTAAGGCATTGAGGCAAAATTAGCAAGTCCAGTAGGAGTACATAATTGATGATCTCAGGCCACCATAAGTGTGGGCTTGCGCATGGCGACCACGGGTGACTCGCTGCCTGATCAGAACCAGACCTAAGCGAGCCATTAGCCCACCACAGATGTGGGCCACTAGGGCCAATGCCGATATGGAGCCATAGTGGATTTAACGGGTTGTAGGGGATCCGGCTCGGAAGTGTAGGTGTAGGAATGGGGTGGTTTTTAGTCAGTGAGAGTCTGCCACTCCCTCCCGCCTCACCTGGATGGGAAAAGTCATTGGATGACTTTTGCACCTCAAAAAAATTATTGTTATATGATGTTCGGCTTCATATCTAAAATCTGCATTGAACCCAGTGATCATGTTTCAGACAAGCCCTCTACATGTAAGGCAATATAAATTACCCACTAATTCTTCTTCACTATCTCCTTATCTCAATGACAGGGCTCTTAATGGTATATGTCCAACATTGAAATTTTTATCAGAAAAATATTTGATTACAGTCCGTTATCTGTAATACATATCCTAATATCACAGTCAAAATGTTAATTTCTAGAAGCTATTAGTGAAGTTAAGTGATCGATCATGAATGTTTGGGATTTTTGTTACATTCAAAATTTCGGATTTTGTATACATAAAGTGAAGTAAAATAATATTATGATAATGCATAGTTTGCAAGCCATACCTTAAATCATTTATTTCTTCTTGTATATAGTATTACATGCATACATGTTGTCGTACCTGTCTCCAAGTGGAGTAGATTGTCTAGTGTACAATATTACACATAGAATAAAGCTGACAAAATCATTGCCATATCTTTCCATTTACTAACCCAATTTAAAAGTCGCGGAGAACCTAACGGGTAACCGGGGCTCCGACTCGACGTGCAGGAGAAGGAACGGGGTGGTTTTTAGTCAGTAAGAGTCTGACACTCCCTCCCTCGCCTCACCCAGACGGGAGCAGTCATTCGATGATTTTCCCCCATTAAAAAAAAAACCCAATTTAAAAGTATTATTACTTCCGATGAAGTTTATAAGGCTATGTCACTTTAACCTAACTAATTACACTACTTTAACCTGTTGAAAATAAGGTCTATAATGTAGTTAGTGGAGAGTGGTCACCGGTGACCGCTTGGGAATATACCTCTATATAGGTACATATTTTTCTGGATTGGTGACTAGTTATTACGTAGTCACAAAATCTCAGAAACAACTGAGCAGATTTAATATTAAATTTTCCTAAATAGATTACAAACTACAAATAATGCATGGTATTATCATATTATTTGTGGTTCTGAAAATTAATTTTAAAATAGCAATTAGTTAATGAAGACCTTGCATTAATTGCAAATTATGGTCAACAGGAAACTGGTAATTGTGTGAGCCAATCTACAACGTTATTTACAGTACATAATGGTGCATACTTGGAATTTTAATGTATTTCATAATGTAGGTGTTGGCAGTATATGTCAAGAAGACAACTAATTATTTTTTTATATGTATTGATGATTCTTTGTCTATTTGACGAATTGTTTGATTGTTTGTCTGATGCTTAACTTGTGAATATTATGAATATTTCACTGTCTTCTTTGTAAGGTACTCATATTTGTACAGTTCTTTCTTAAACCTTTAACTCCGCTAGCTTTGATCATAGTTGTCTGACACAACGCGCTATAATTGCGAAACTAGTATCGAATAAAAAAAAAAGAAAACAACTAATATCCAGTTACCCTCCCAATTACCAATTAAGGGTAATTGGGGAGGGGAGGGCCCCTTCCCCGATCTCCCTAATTTCTGAATCCTCAACGATCCTCAAATTCCTAATCCTCAAAAGGCCGGTAGCGCACTTGTAACGCCCCTGGTGTTCCAGGTGTCCATGGGCGACGCCGATTGCTTACCATCAGGTGATCCGTGTGCTCGTTTACTGGCTTATGCCATAAAAAAAAAATCGAAACATCGCCCGAAAATTGTAAGTTGTCAATTACAATTCAATAAAATTGGTAGTATGTGTCCGCAAATACCGTTTTCCGTCCGCATTCCACTTAAGTGAAACATTGACCCGTGATGTGATTGATGTTTCGAAACCGTATAACAATCAACATTAAACAATCTCGATTTGATAAAGCATTCATTACACAAACTGATGGTACACTCGACGTATTGTTCATCATCAGCTGACAGGTGTTTACTGTTTAACAAAGGGCACATAAGTAGGAAGGTCTTTTTATATGGGGCTAGGCCGCCTAGTGGCGTAATTATACCCTTTGGGACCCGTGGCAAGTTCATCGGATGGGTCCCCGTTCGCAATAAAAACAGAAGTTCAGATGAAAACCTCTGAACGGGGCACATTCCAGCTCGGGACTCGTAGCTTTAACGCCACTAAGCCCGCAACAGTCGTGCAAAACCGCTGATACTCCTGTAATCTAGGATCTAGTAGATACAACCATGAAAACACTGGAACACTGAAGTCCGACGCAAATAATGATTGCTACAATCAGTGCGTGGGCAATGAGAAGGTACTACTACCCGTGACTTGTTGTCGGGTCCGAATTTTAGGACACATCCCGTTGTTGTCCGGGTTTGACTTATATTGTTATTAAACTCCAGTCATTTTTCTGTCAAGAGATTCGTTTCAAATTTTATATATTCTTGTACCTCATAATATTTTATTTGTCACCAGGACCTCGTTGGGCGTCATGGAACTTGGGCATATTTCTGTGCATCAGGTGCGCCGGCATCCATCGCAACCTCGGCGTGCACATCTCCAAAGTGAAGAGCGTCAACCTCGACTCATGGACACCTGAACAAGTTGTAAGTTATGTTATAATCTTGGTAGAAATAAAAAAAAAATAAGAGATCAAGTTTCTGAAAGAAAAAAAAATAAAAGGTAGTCTTATTAACCACTCAGTTCTTTAGTGGTCTTTACATTTTAAGTTAATAAGCAATAATAGGTTGTCGTTGGCAAACGACGAGTAAGCAGGCAATACACATGATGGGAAGGCGATATAAAAAGATCGCTGGAATACGTTGGATGGAAGTCGCCAAAAAAAGAGATAAATGGATAACTTTGGACGAGGCCTTCATCTAAGGTCCATGTAAAACTAAGAAACAAACATAATGTGTATTTACTTATTTATTTTGTAATTATTGCATGTAAAGCCTTTTTTATTTAAGTCTTCGTTTGTCATCACCTCGAATTATCGCCTAACCTTGTCATATTTATTGCTTCGAATACAATAGGAACCTGGTGTTCCAGTAAGCTGTCGTTTGCATTAGACTTTGGAGGAACTATAACATTCCCAACGAACTGAACATTTCTTGTTGATGTTGGTATTTTTACAGTCTGGCTATTGGCAGTTTGAAGCATTAACTGGGTATAAGTTTCGTTTAAATAAATTACTGGAAATTGCAGGAAAAATAATAATTTAAGCTGAAACACGAACAATATATACCTCTATGTACTAACGGAAAAATTTTATATAAATAAACATTAATACTTATATATATTTATTTACTTTACTCTGATGAATAATTGAAAGCGAGGAGGAAATTCTAAGGATATTATGAAAATAAAAGTATGATCTCATGTACAAATCGGATCTACGATTTATTATTTTAAAATATTCACTGCTTATGACCCTACCTATGGTTGGTTGGACTCATTGGTCGATCGATGCTTTATTAATGAATTTAATGACAATTGCAACACGAAATCTGGAGTTGTTTATGGCAATAAATTTACTTATTCATCATCAACAGCCTATAAATGCCCACTGCTGAGCAAAGCCTCTTCTCACACGGAGAAGGTTAGAGCGTTAATCACCACGCTTGCTCAATGCGGGTTGGCGATTTCAAACTTATAATTAGAAATTATAAGTCCAGGTTTCCTCACGATGTTTTTCCTTCACCGTTTGTCAGTGGTGTCTAAATAATCTTAGAAAGTACATATAACTCAGAAAAAGTCACATTGGTACTTGCCGTTGGTAGGTTTCGAACCCGCACCCTCATGCATGAGAAGCGAGCGTCTTAAACCTCCAGGCCACCACGACACTTTTACTTATTATATGTACTATTTTTAATGTGTGAAAATGAAAAACGAAATATTAATTATTTTGTATATCTACTCGATATTAACTTGAGGAATAGGTGTCTCATTTTTTCTGTTTTTCATTTTTTCTGATCGCCATAAATATATTTTTGTTGCGAAATGATTAAAAACGTTATTAAGTATCGACAACTAGCGCATCAAGCTACTCTAATTTATCTTAAATACATTTTACAACTTTATTACTTGATCAATAAGGTTCAAAATCGATTAGAGAAAGTTCTCAGATTAGGATACTTGGATATGCGACTTGTATTTATGGGTGTAGTATTATAATTTCGTGAGGTCGCGTGACTACTAACTATAAGGAGGTTTTACTACGAAAAATACGAAATTACGTCAATGGACTAAAACCGGCCGGCTTCTGTTTAAATATGTATGTAGACTAGGTACATAAGCGGCGGTGCTATTTTTGTGAACTCTTTCTTGATTTCTTTCTATGGTGTTATTTTTGATTACGTCAATATTGTATGATGGCTTCTCTAACTAAATCTTAACAAATCTTTATTCATTATAATAAATTGGTAAATAGTACCTACAAATAAACATCTTAATTTAAAATCAGAGATCTCACTAAATTTGAATGCCTGTACTAGGAAGAATATCACTGACGAAAGAAGCATTCACAATATTACTAATTTTTAGGACAAATTATTTATATAAACAAATTAAAGTGATGACTCATTGATTATTTTTTAGTAACGAATATAGTTTCCGACTATATTCGTTAACTCTATATGGATATTCTATCCCTTAGAGTATTTGTAGTGTCGCGGTGAACCTAATGGGTAACCGGGGCTCCGGCTCGACGTGCAGGAGAAGAAACGGGGTGGTTTTTAGTCAGTAAGAGTCTGACACTCCCTCCCGCCTCACCCCGGCAGGAGCAGTCATTCGATGATTTTCCCCCTTTAAAAAAAAAGAGTATTTGTAGTATAATATTTAAAGTGCGCAGTTGGTTTCGGCCCCTCCTACGCCTCCCAAATGACCGGGACCCTGTGATCCCATGAGTGGTAAAGACATACATAGTAATGAAGTAATTAACCGGGATTGAGTAAACATAATTATCTAACTAGAGTTAAACAACTTCTGAATTTCAGTTATCAGCAATGTTTATTTATTTAGTAGCTTATATTTACCACTTTGTGTGATCCACAGATTGTTGTTCCGGGTCTGGGTGTCATGTGTATATGAACCTGTCACTGTCAATCCACGACACAGGAGAAAATCCTAGTGTGGGACAACGTTTAAAAAAATATGTATAATCAGCATATAATTCCTCAGACAGTTGCAATATATGTATATAGAGGTAGTAGTTGGGTATTGAGATTGACCTCTTCTCATACAGAAAACCGCTTTATATTAATATGCCGAGTTTCTTTTTTCTGGTTAAAAAGTGTAATATAGAATTATACATCATCACTTTTCCTCTACACTCCAGGTATCTCTCCAACAAATGGGCAACTCCCGAGCGCGCGCAGTGTACGAGGCGAACCTGCCCGACTCCTTCCGAAGGCCACAGAACGACTCCTCGCTAGAAGCCTTCATCAGAGCCAAGTATGAACAGAAGAAATACATCGCCAAGGAGTGGGTGCCACCTGCGCTGCCTAAGGTTAACTGGTAAGCCAAATTATTATAAAAGATTATTTATTACATTAAAAAATGTAAGGCCTAAGAACAAGAGGTCCTATTTGTCCAATCAACGTTACTGTCAAAAATTTACTGTGCAATTCCTTGACACTAGGATATTCTCTACTCTACTCTATTGTGAATTCATTCACATACAGTCTAACTAAAATAATTTTCTTTAAACTTAGCTATAATCTTCCTTACATAATGTTTCAGGGACAAAGAGATTGATGAAGAAATAGAGAGGCAAAAACGAAAAAAGAAATCCACCACCTCGGGCTTAGGACCTCTCCCTGCACCCTCTACTAGTGATAAGAAATATAATGTAAGTCATCTTGGCTTTTATTCACATTGTACTAGAGTACAATTTACTCATTGGTTTTAACACGTAATCCATACATTTCCAGAAGTCTGACGTCATTCCCAGCATCCCGAAACCAAAATCGTCAGTAAGTCCAAAACTGGGCCGGTCTACGCCACCTACTGCTCAATCAGATGCGAGCAAAGCTTCCAATGGGGCTGCGGATCTTCTAGGACTGGACACTGGCTCCAAACCTGACGCAAAACCAGCCAACGATGACATATTCTCAAGCTTCTTCTCAGCACCTCAGGAGAAACCAGCGGAGACAAAACCAGAAGACCTAAAACCTGATCTGAAGACTGAAGAGGAGAACTTCTTCAAGCAGTCAGCACCAACGGAGAAGGAGAAGTCAAAGTTAACAAAGGACAGTATATTAGCCTTATACAGTCAGACGCCATCAACTAATTTAGTGAACCAATTCAACCCGGTACCACCAGTACAACCGGTGCAACCTGCCTACCCAGCGTTCGGCAACGTGTATCAAGCGGGTTACAGCAACATGCCTGTACAAAACGGTATGCCTGCACAATTCAACCAATTTCCAATGAACAGTCAGTTTCAGCAACCATTCCCCGGGCAGGTACAGCAACCATTGCAGAATCAGCCGTTTCAAAGTAATCAGTTGTTTCAAAGTAATCAGTTTTTCAACCAGCCTCAGCAAGGTTTGTCGCAACAGTTTAACAGTTTGAACTTAGGGCAAAGTTTTCCGAACGCGTTCGCGTCGAACAATACGAACGTTGCTAGCAACACCACTTGGCAGTAGACTGTAATGTAGTATCTTTCCTTTTTTATTTACCGCAGATGTATTTTTGTATGTAAAAAGCTGGTATGGTCATGTAGTGAGACTTAAATTTAATTTTTTATAGTTATTGCCAGAATTTTTGTTTTCTCATTTTGGAACTGTGATGCCATAGATATTACCTCAATTTTGTTCTAGGTTTCTGACAATAGTTTTTAACTGCCAAACTATAGCTGGGACGCATTCAAGTTTGTCCCCGATATCAATGTGTTCAAATATTTGAAATTATTTGTCACTAATATTATTGCGTTAATTCTTATTGCTACTAAATGCAAAACACCCAATAATATTTTATCCAACTAATCAGTCAATTGAAATCACTACATGACAAAGCTATATACATCTGCGCAGGAGTTTAAAGCATGTAGATATGCGAATAGAGGGCATTTTGGCTCGGTCGGCTTATTAAACAGTTTGTTCCTATATATAATGCTCATTGTAAAGAGCTACATTTGGCGCTGTGCGGTCGTTAAGAAGTCATAAAGAGGTCTATCGTTTTTGTCACTAGATGGCGCTTTTGAAAATTATGGTCTTATACGTATAAGACCACCAAGATAGATTTTAAAATATCAACTGTCCAACGGCTCACTCGTATAACTGTTTGAAGAGGCATCTCGACTATGATAGGTTCAAGATACGTTGGGGACTCATTATCTTTAGCAGCTTTGTGCAACATAACATAATTATTGTAAGCATTTAATATGTCTCACGATAAATAGTCTTTTGGACAAAAGACTTTGTTTTTCTTAGCCTCCAAGGCATACTCGATAGACCTCTTCACAACTTTGAGCCCTATAATTAAAGAACGTAACGACGAAATTCCACTGTACGCGATCGCATATAGGTACTTATACTTTTTCAATGAAATGCTATTTTATTTTTTTATTATTATTATTGTAAAGTGGAATGTTCATTGTGAAATTATGTTATTAAAGTATTGTAAATTTAATTATTATTGTTATTGGTTTTTATTATTTTGTTAGGCTGCACCGCGCCTATTGTGCAGCTGATGTAGCTTGGGGGCTTTGGAATAAGTGAAGACCACTTTATAAAAAAGTTAAAGGCAGAAAGATACGATATTTAGACAGTATTTTGCAGAAAAATCAATCTTATTTCGTGTACAGAGAAGTCATATTTAAAAGCAAAATCAGGCTTTAATTGGTAGTCTATCAATGAGAACAATCTAGTTTTTGCAGTGTCAACCTAGACACTGAACCATTTTTACATAAAACTCTTCACTTATTCTTAAGTTACAGTTATCATTTGTAAATTAACCTTATTTCCCAAAGCATAGAATTCAAAACGCATTACATAGTGTTCATTTTTCCACATATTTCAAGCTGTGTTTAAATATTTGGAGTAAACGAAATTAGACCTTATTCGAATAGGTCGTAGAGCACAATGTAATCTAAATACTAATTGTATGTTTAATTTACAATAATTTCTAAGTATTTTAGGAGGTAGTGGAATTAATAAATTAATACTGAAATCTCCTGAATGTACACACAGCATGAAATATCAACGTTTACTTGTAAAATTGCTGTTTTTAAAACCATTTTTAAGGGAAAATCGACAATTTTGCAGGTAAGTGTTTATTTATTAGAACCCCAAGCTAATAATTTCGACCTATTTCGATGTTGGACAGTGAAAAACGTATTTAATCCATCAATCAGGTAAAGAAAACATTAGGCACGTATTTTTGTTTGTAAAACTAATATAAAAAAAGCATATTGAAGTTATGGAGGCTTGCTACGTCATAACTGTGTTTACTAACGTGTGACGTCATGTGATATTTTGACTCAAATGTATCGTCGTAGAAAAATACGTGTCTAATATTTTTAAATCTCATTCAAAATAAAGAAAATATTATTTTTTACCTAGCCATTCATCTTAATGATTATAAATTTGATATCTCAATTTATAATTTGCAAAAATATCAATAAATGTTTTATATGTTATTATTATTACTGTGTATCCTAAACGTTTACACTTTGATTAATAATTTAGCACTTTTTTAACACTATTTTAAATATCTATGCACAGATAATTAAATTGTGTTTGTGTAACGATCTTAATTCGCTCTAATTTTAAGTAGATTTTTTATTTTTATTTCTTTTATCGAAACAGGCGTCCCGGATTCGTAATTTATGGTACGTAAATAAAAAATATATTTAAAATAAACTCCGATTCTAACAGATGTTTTATTTTTGTATTAATTAATTGAATTTATAATAGAAATCTAATAAATATGACATGATATTTAAATAATTTATGTATTAAATCGTTGCATAATGTTTTCGGGACGTCTGTTGTAAAATTGGTGCGTGTTCAACGGTATAATGTCGTTTTTTATTTTATTTATAGATATTAAATACTATTTAATAAATCTTATAAACATTTTTCTCTAAATTGTAAAGTTTCTATATTAAAACTATTTACAAGTAGGAAGCCATTTCCATCTCATGCGTTCAGCCTTTTTGGTGTTGCAAGTTTACAAGTATTATTATTATTTTTATTACAAGTACTTGATATTTTTAACAATGAGTTTGTATTTTAATTCGGGCTGCGCAAGTTTATTTGTTTTGGTCGTAAAAGACTGATGTGCATCTTTATTTAGTTTTCAATATTTATCTAATATTTAACTTCGATTAACAACGTGTTAACTAACGAAAATAACTCTTATTAATTTTGAGGCAACATTGAAATTCTTGATAATCTATGTCGTAAAATTAAAATCTATAAAGTGGTTACAAAAATATGTGTAAAAAATTCATTTCAGTCTCCTCTGAAATTCTACTTCTACATCTGTCTATTGTCGTATTCAATAACAATTTACTCATTCCAAAGTGTGGATTCCCAAATAAATGTGAACTGCATACATTTGAATGCCACTGTAAACGAAAATATAATGCGATCAATTAACGGAACAAAATTAACTAAATAACCGAAAGAAATATTTAAAAATTGCACAACAACCCTTCTCTGTATAAATATCAATTTGATTAATTACGCTCACGAGATGTCGCTACTGGCGAGAAAGATCCTCCTAGCCAAATTTCTCGCAGAATATTTCGACTAGCAAAAAACTCCCCATTTCATTTTAGAGCTGTTAACATTGAAATCCAGCCAGAGCCGTATCATGCAGCTTGGCAATTTCCTAGAGCGCCACAGAAGAACGCTGCGACATGCGCATGCCCATAGTGACAGCGTGGAAAACATTAAGGACGCCTATGAGGTGCTTGTTTAAGGTGCTCTCTCGGTTTAACCATATGAGACAATAAAAAACATATTGTTTCAGACGTATATCTAAGTACCATGGGTTAAAGCGCTTCGAATTCAAGCCCTATCTACTTTTATGTGCAATAATGATTGAAAGCTTCAATAAATCAAACGTGTAACTGAATAGATCCTCATCTTTCGTCAGTAAAATGTACGTTGTGTAAAAGTCAGTCCTCCATTTCTTATATTATGTGACCATGTTTGTAAGCCCGTTTAACTACTGATGTATTATTTTTTATTGTCATTCATACAACCCACTTTTGATGTATTTAGTTGAAATATAAAATGTGATTCTTATTAAGTGAATTATGTAATATAGTAAATGTAACGGGCCATTAGTCATATTGGCTGAATGTAGCCCTGATTGAGCCTGTATTTCGTTTACATGAATAAATATAATGCCAATACGTTTTTGTTTATTTTTTTTCTTTCTGAGCTATATGAAGAAATTAACAATAGGTAATTGGGAAGCAAACCTAATATTCTTTGACTATTGTGAATCACTGAGTCACGAAATCGAATAACCCTTAATTGTCTAGTTTAGTCTTTATGACTGCCTCGTTGGCCGAGTGGTCGCAAGTGTGACTGCCGGGCTACGGGTCTCGGGTTCGATTCCCGGGTTAGGCAAAGTACTACTGGGTTTTATAAAACATCTCAGTAGTAGCACAGAGTCTGGAAATGTGCCCGGTATATGGCTATTGGCAATAGGCCCACCCCCTATTACATGGGACTCGTAATATAAATAGTGAATAGTGGGTGTACAGTGGCAATAATTTCCGTAATGTGCACTTGTGCACCTCTGCCTACCCCTTCGGGGATAAAAGGCGTGATGTTATGTGTGTAGTATTTTGCCCTATCTAGAAATTGTTACCAATACCCACTCGCTTAATCCGACTAACTAAATTTGTGAATAGAAATTTCATCTTAATACACACCATGAGACCTGCAGGCTTACTCTTGATTTTAATTCCGATCGATCGACATTGGAATTTGAATGTTTCGTACTCTTGAGTTTGACACTAGCGCCACATTGGTTTTAAATTGTGTGTCTATTGTATGAAACTAAATGAGATTAGGATTGGATTCGAATTGCAATAAACGGTACTCTTGAGCACGTTTTGACAGCTGTCAATTGCGCCAATATTGAGTTGCGATTGTTTGTTTATTGTGATTTTTCCAATAACAAAAGTGTAACTTTTTAGAGATTGTTTTGCATTTTAAGTGAATTTTCGTCAGAGATTACTGTATAATATGGCACGATTAGTCGTTATGTACAGTGTTTTACGTAATTCTCATAAAAAACAATTAAAACAGAGGCGAAATGAGCGTAGGTTGATGCGGTATATGGACAAAGCGTTTTCAATGAACGAAGTGGAGTTCCAGGCGAATTATAGAGTGACCAAGGATTTATTTGGCGAGCTTTATGATAATATTAAGCCCTTTCTGCCAGCTCATAAGAGAAAAAATGACATATCACCGAAATATAAGGTAAGCATACTACGATCTTTCATTACGAACTTAGCTCAACAATGATTTAAATTAAAATACATAAGTGCTACTATCATAATAATATATTATCATAGCCAGTGAAATAGCCATAGGTTAATACCCATATGATTCTTGCAGGTTTTAGTGGCATTATCCTTTTATGCTACTGGGAGCTACCAGAAACTGGTTGGAGGCACATATGGGACCCTAATGTCGCAGCAATCCGTATCTCGTGCTATACGAGATGTAACAGCAGCTCTAAACTATCCTGCAGTAGCAACCAAATGGATTAGGTTTCCTCAAAATCGCCAAGAAAGGGATGCTATAAAAAGAAGGTAATGTTGATTACAATCAGCTGTTTATTTTCAAACTAACATAATTTGTTCACATTTTATTGCATATGTACCTACAATAAATTAGCAGACTAATATCACCTTGTGCATTCTCTATCAGTCAATTTAAGAACATATAATTATTATAAAAGTACTAAACAAACATAAAACTATGTACATACATTTTCTACTTAATTATTAAACTGTCAAACACCAAGCGGTCACCGGTGACCGCAACCTATTGTTCTATAATTGTGTCTACAAAACCGGTACTCGACGAAACGTTAACACTGTTTTTATGTCTTTTTATGAATTTGCTGTCCAACTTAACTTAATTGTGGGTTTACAATGGTGAACAGCAGTTCAAAAATGTTAACAACAATAATATGTCTGTTTTGTACTTATTGTTTGTAATGATTTTTGTAAATAACGGTTTAACCAGGTATATTCTTTATGTTCCAGGTTTTATGAAAGGTTTAATATACCATCTGTGATAGGGTGTATTGATGGTACACATGTAGCCATCATTAGGCCATCAGAAAATGAGGAGAGATTTTTTAACCGCAAACATTTCCATTCAAGGAATGTTATGATTGTAAGGCAATACTTCTCATTAATTAATTACATAACCCATTTGACTTGTTGTAACAACTTAGTTTAATAACCCTTTTATATTATTTTCAGATAAGTGATGCAGATTTAATGATTCTGTCAGTAGATGCTTCATATGGAGGGGCATCACATGACAGTTTTGTATGGAATCAGCATCCTGTGAAACAACACTTAATTGATTTAAATAATAATGGAGAAAATGTATTTTTACTAGGCAAGTATCTAAATGTTGTAAACAAGTCATCAGTCATATCTGCATTTTTCTGACTGGGAATATTTTTTATTTAGTTTTTGTTTCAGGTGATTCTGGATATGCACAGAGGGAGTACATGATGACACCAATTATTGATGCTCCTCAGGGTTCACCCGAAGAATATTACACCAAACTGCATTGTACGGCACGGAATACAGTGGAGCGTACCATTGGTGTATTGAAAAATAGATGGAGGTGCTTACTCAGGCATAGGGTGTTACATTACCACCCTGATGTAGCAGCTAAAATAATAAATGCATGTTGTGTGTTACACAACATGCATACATAGGGTAGATGAAGATCTTGAGGACAATACAGCTGAAAATGAAAATGATTACCAAGATGTCACTGCCCAAGAATCTTCTGGTAGTAACACAGCTGCTGAACTAAGACGAGGTATCGAAAAGAGAAATGCTTTAGTTCAGCAGTTGTGGGCGAGCAGACGGTAAATGTTTTTATTTTAAATTTGTATTTGGCTTTTTTTAATCTATTGTATTTTTTTATCATTTCTGTCTTTATTATAAATTAGTGGTCCTTTTTTATTATATGTCATATCATTTTTATATAGTCTTAATTATGTTATTAAGAAAGAATAAAAATACATTATAAAAAGAAAACTTTTATTTATTTTACCCATTTTAAACTATAACATAAATCAACAATATAAAATTAAATCACAAATCAACAATGTAACAAGGAAATCATAATTATTAGACCTAGGTACATTAAATCAATATATCAAATAGAATTGCTAAGGATTTGGCATTTTACTAGCTACATCTGAAATTGCATTAGCAATAGATGTCAGAGCATTAGCTATATTGCCAATATTTTCTGACAACTTAGCCAATGCTTGTGCTGTAATTAGCTCTGCTTCAACCCTGCGTGCTTCGATACTTGAGAACTGCTCCATTTGCGAATCCTCGAAATCAACGATCGGCGCCGCCGGCGAGTTCGTGGTGCTGGTGGTATAGTAGGTATAGAATTCTCAAGTGGGGTAGGCGATGCAGGTACTGAAATGTAAAAAAATACGTAAAACACTATTATAAAAAGTTAAATAAGTACTTAAGTTTAACACTCTAACATTCATTAGAAGGTTACACATTAGTGCTTCCCACTTGAGCTATGTAAGCACACACAAACGGCACATTCTAGTGTGACTAATTAGACTCCATGTTAATAAATTTATAAATTCAAATATACTTACTTGTGGATGAAGCTGGTATTGCATCAATGTGTGACATGCCAAGAATAGGAGAATTAGCTTGCATTACTTGTTCTCCTGTTTCTACAATCTCTATCATTATAGGTAGCTCTGTATGACTA
This sequence comes from Spodoptera picta, assembly GCA_038387885.1. Taxonomy (NCBI): domain Eukaryota; kingdom Metazoa; phylum Arthropoda; class Insecta; order Lepidoptera; family Noctuidae; genus Spodoptera; species Spodoptera picta. The sequence goes on from JAZHFQ010000314.1 coordinate 184,624, forward strand.
CTGTGACTAGTCTGAAACATCAAAATTATATCAAATTATTTTTGATTTAATCAAATCTTATGTAGCTACATTATTAATTATCTTTGACAAAAATTACCGATTGAGGAAATGGGTTGACTGCCAAACTTGTATCGCCTGTTGCAAATTCTCGCCCACCCATTACTGCCACCAATCTAGTATCTAAAGCGGAGAGCGCTGGTAAGTTATCTGATGCTCCGCCACCAGTGCGTCTCATTGAGGCTGAGAGTCCTGCACAATGTTTCCGTAGAGCGCACTTCTTCTCAGCCCAATACTAAAAAGAAAATGCATTCATTTTGATGAAATTGCTCAAGTAATATAATAATAATTCAAATTAAAAGTAATGTTATGTAGCAAGTAAGTAGTCATTTTAATTACCTTCGCCCAAGCCCTGCCGTTTTTATTGGCACCTCCTAACGAATTTAAAGAAGTCGCTAAATTTTCCCACTTTCTCTTCGTTTCTATTTGGCCTTGGGTTGTCCGAACTAAGCCCTTAGCTACGCCTGGATTTTGTTCTAAAAACTCCACTAAACCTTCTAATTGGGCGTAGCTAGGACGACTTGGCATTGCAACTGAAATTGATAAACATTGATTAATTAGGCCTAGACATACAAAATACAAGTACCTAATGGTATAGTTCTATAGGTAGTACATGGACCAACCAAAGTAGTATGAAAGTTCACAAATACAGCTTAAACAAATACTATAGCAAAACAATGCCGAAATATTTATTTATGAGCATTTAGGTACTTACCAATTGTTTAAACGTTGATACAAGGTAACTAAGTTGGCCGTTTTCACTTTAAAAAGTAAATAAGTATATCTCAAGGTATATAATAAGTAATAATGCAAACAAACTCGTTCGTAATTTCTTCTAAAAACTTTAGAACGTTTTAAATTATGTGGAGAACTTTTACGGAGGGGTTTTTTTAGTAGTGTTGCTAACGTATAGGTACATCCAAAGCAAACCAAAGTCATGATAAATTTATTTTTTTAATTATTTACTTCCTTAAAAATAAATAATCTAGTTAGAGATAGAAAACAAATAATTATATGAATGATTATTATTTTTAAACCTTATTTTTTTAAAGATATTTGATTTTAGAGCCCTGTCTCAAGTTTATCGTAAAACGTCGAACAACACTATTGTGTTTCGATGCATAGCTAACTTCACGTTACACTAAACAATCGTGGGACAATTCCGATTTCAATCCAATGTTATCATTATTGTTTTCAAGAGTACCGAATGTCGTGAGTTCAAATTTAGCATTGGAATTGGATTGGCTTTGGATTGGAATTGAAATTAGTTTCAAGAGTAAGCCTGCTGATGCTAAAAAGGTAGGAAAGAACGAAAATAAGTCTTGATGTACGAGTAGGTAGTAGTAGATCTGGAATAGTTCTTGGAACCTTGGAACAGTGTTTTGCATGTAAGATGATCTTCTGACTACTCAGTCTTAGGGGTGCCAACCCTAAGGAATCGATTATAGAATCAATCTCTTTAATTTTATAAAAAAAAAATCTCATTACATAGGTACTAATATCCTGTATTATGTTTGTGTTTAGACAAAATAAATACCTACATTTTTAATTTAAGTGCGTATCATGATACCATGCCTATTGAAACGTTCAAGACTTCAAGAGTTGAATGGTTCTGCGTGTAACTAAACGTATTCACAAAGCAGCTTGGGCTCGAAACTGTATTTAACCGATTTTTTAAAGTTTTGTATGTTAAAGGAAGTGAATTTGTGAAATTTTTAAAACTATGGATTGTGGGTAAGTTTAGGAATATCAAACAGTAAATTAATTATACTAATTTTGTTTACTTTTATCCATAAACTCGGTAAACTTTTGTTTTGGCGCCCGCAGCCATATTGTGTCAAACAGCTGTTGCGAGGACGACTTCTGTGCGCTCCGTTGTTTTTGTCGCTTGTATTAGCAAAAAATGTTTAACAACTCGTTCCGTCGTAATAAACAATGATAACATAGTGCAAAAAACGTGATTAATTAATAAAAAATAGTAAAGTGGTTCGTCGAAATGTGTTTTCGGTAACCAGTGAATAACATGGCTTGTGGATTGCAAAACTACGAGGACGGTGACATGCCCGCGGCAGAACTTGAGTTCCAAACGAAATGGAGCAGGTTTTCCGACTGGTTGCACTGCATATGTGTGGTTACTTTCGATTTAGAGCTCGGACAGGCGATGGAAAGTGTGTATCCTCCTGGTGTGAAACTCACAGATCAAGAAAAATGCAATATTTGTTATTTGGCTTTCCCTGACTCAAATTCAGGGTGTATGGGCGACACTCAGTTCCATGTCCGTCTGCGTTCGCGAACTGGGCTGACGCGGCAGCAACTCTTGTACAATGAGGATAGTGTGCCTACACTGCGCGCTGATTCTACGCACTACTGGGGCTTCGTGTACTTCAGACAAGTGAAGGACCCGTCGTTACCGCGCGGATACTTCCAGAAAAGTATAATTTTACTTACTAGATTACCTTTTATAAATCTATTTTATAAAGTTATACAGTTGATTGCTCCCAAACATTTCGAGGAAGGGGAAAGGAGCCTAGAGGCTGCATGCCATGACATTAACAGGTGGCCTTCACTCGACGCCGGCCAGAATGTGTTATTACCTGTGCTTGGTACAGTTTTTCAGTCATACATTCCTAACCAACAGACCGGAAAGATTACTCGATCTGATATAGCCAAACAAGTTCACTCTCCTAATGTACCACACATACTTGCATCCATACAGGATGTTAATGTATTTGATGTGTTATCTAGTGTCATCTCACACTTACACTTGTTGTGGGAATTAGTGCTAACAGCAGAACCTATTGTTGTAATGGCCAGTTCACCTACAGAATGTTCTGCTTTAGTTCAAGCCCTCACTTACTTAATCCAGCCACTGCCATATGCAGCAGAATATAGACCATATTTCACAATACATGATAGTGAATTCAAAGAGTTCACGAGGAAACAATTCAATCCGCCGTGTGTAATACTAGGCGTGACCAATCCATTCTTTACGAAAACATTACAACATTGGCCACACACTATTAAGCTGGGTGATGCTACATCAATAAAAACGAAATTACGAAAAGTTGGTAATCTCAAGCTATTAGATACTGCTCCTGGAGTATATACTCAATACAAGCCATTTTTAGAGAAAGATAAAGCAATTATTAAGAAACTACATAATGGCATAAGAACTGACCGCCCATCTGAGGTGCAGACTGCTATGGTCAAGAGACACTTGCTTGAACTGACTCAAAGCTTCATGATTCCTTTAGAAAGGTATATGGCATCTCTAATGCCATTACAGAAGAATATTTCGCCATTCAGAGCACCTCCAGTACCAAATCCGTTCAACCCAGAGGATTTCTTTGCAACACTACAGCAGTCTGGGCCTCAACTAACAACTGGTATAAAAGGCGATTGGATTGGACTGTACAGGAACTACTTCAGAACACCAAACTTTAGTGCATGGTTCCATGAAAGACATAACAATTTGACAAATAAATTGCATGCTTTGCAATTAGAGGCTTTAGCCGAAAGCGACTTGAAGAAATGGTCAGTTGGAAAAAAGGAAGTTGAGATTGTGGATATGGTCTTGAAACTCAGGGAGGTATTGAAGAGTAACCCTCCAGTGGCTGATAATACTAGGACATTGTTGGCAAGGCGATTGGAGGACTTGAATTGTGTGCTGCCAGAGGATATGAAGTCTATATTGACTGCGGCCACGTGACAGAAGCACTGCTGCGCCTCGAACTTGAGAGGATGCAGCGATGACTGCAAGACGCAATTCAAGAAACTAAGATATGGCCAGCCTATTGTGTGCATGTGAAATGTTAGAGCAGTTTATTAATGTCAAAAAGTAATTGCATTGCATTTAAGGGATTGCGAAAACGAAATTGCGAACGTAAACTGTTTCGTTGCAATAATTTGGTTACTTGTGTGTGGTAACAACCGTTTCAATGTCTCAAAGCTACACAAGTTTGTTTGTACTATCTCATTAGGAATTATATTATGCGTTCTAATCTAGATTTAAATTAGTTAAATGCGTTATAATGATACCTCTTTAGTACTGATCACTTTTATAAGCTAAATGCATAAAATGCTATATTGTTTGACAAATTGATTCCATGTGACCAATACATTGTTTTGTTAACAGGCTTCCAGCTACCTAATGTTGATATTAAGTATATTACGTTAATTAAGGAATTTATTATAGAACTAACAAGTATCCTTCCTGGTACGAATGACTGATTTTTGATCAATTTCGGAGTATTATTCTATGAATTCAGATTTAGAATGGTGAAGATTTTCCAAACAATCAATTAATTAATTTTAATCACCATGTTTGTTAATATTCCTCGTTTTATAACTGCAGAGCATTTTCCTGTAGGTAAAATTATGTTGTTTGCTTCAAAAATGACTCAGTAGCAAACACTAATAAAATAAATTCAAGATATCTTCAACCAACTGCCTGTTTGCTTGTGTAAACAATATTGGTGGCAAAAATGAAATCGTGACTTAAAAATCTAATGTACAATTTATACGGCCATAATTCTCCACAATAAAATAATGTTTCTATTCTAAAAATTAAAAAATCTTGCCGATATGTCTGTATATAATTTGAATTATAGCGACCCTAAGAAATTGCGTCGATTATATAAATAGATTGTAAATATTATAGTTGTAAAATTAATACTAAATCATTAAATATTATCTTGTAACTTAAACGGGGAAATGTTGGAGACCTTTATAGATAAAGATAATGTATGTTAAAACATTGTAATCCAATATGTTAGGCAGTTGTAAGTCTGCTAGTTTATAGCAGTATATTCAAGGTCACGTTGAAAAAAACGTGGTTTGCTTTTGTATCGTACCAGCATTTGGTACACATGCAAAATTGTCTATGCCACATGTTTTTATTATTCGAAATTCGAATCAGGTTCCCGCCATTACGCCATATGTAATTACTTCGTTTTACCGTTTCTTTGACCATTTAAAATCGTCATTTAATACATGCTACCTACGTAAAATATCGTTTTGACTCAGTACATTATGAGTCAGTAGTTCATACTCATTTAAAAATAAATGTTCGTCAAATACTTTAGGGTCGTGCTTGATGGTAGGAATGAAAGATCTTTGCCCAGCCGTAGGTTTGTAAGGGATAGTTGTTATCTGTGTATGCTTATGTGAAATGTGAATAGTAGATAAAAGAGGACGAAAAAGATTTCATATAGATAGATAGAAAGGAAGGCAAAATAAGTGTAGTTGTATTTGTATCTACGGGGACTTCAGGAAGACTCTGTTATCGAAAATCTAATTAAGTAATTGATCTTGCGGAAAGTCTGGCTTTTATAGGGATCATAATATTTTTGTTTCTGTTTTTATTTTATAATCGCTCAATTTAGCAGTCTCATGTCAATTACATCTGCAAATAAATGAAACTAATTAAAGGCTTTGGAATATAAAGTACTCTATAATTATTCATCTTTACATTCGCGGTGTGAATTCAAAGCTTACAGCAAACAGTCCAATTTAACTAGACATAAGTGGTTAGATAATCGTCCTCCTTCGTGCTAAGTCTAAATAATTATGTGTTGGGCACATCGACGTATATTTTCCTATACTGTTTTACTGTAAAGTATGTTTAGAATCTCCGTATCTCTTGTTTATGTATCGTATAATGTGTTTTACGATTGTCAGTGGCTTTCGTCAGTCGTGTATCAGTGTAATCGTTTATTATTTGCCCCAGCAGATAGCTCTTATCCGAATTATCGTTTAACACTCCCTATCTGTAAGATAAACAGATTAGATGTTTAATTCGGTAACCGGGAGAGTGTAAATCTTGACTTAGATTATGTTATTCAAACTTTGACGAGACCGCCAACGGAAACAGAACAAATAGTTCAGTGATAATAACAAATTGATATGCAACTGTCTACGTAGTTTTCACCGCGGTTTTTGCCTGCGTTCTATAATATCTTAATCTGTTCCTATCTATTGTAATATTAGATAGTCTATAATCTACCTGTGTTCTGAAGTTATGAGAGTCTAATGTAAACACATTTTTAAATCAAATCGATAATATCCGATTCATAAATAGCACTTTCGAAGTACTATCTATCTACATTTTTCCGTAATCGTAACGTCCAAATGCGTAATAATTTCTATGTCACAACTGTTGATTTTATAGGTTTGATTACTTTCAATATATGTCTTCGTTTAGCCCTATAAAAGCAATATGACATCAATCAATTATCGTACAACAGTTACATAATAACTCTACAAACACTGACAGTCGTTATTCACACTATCAATCTATCCTTATGTAAATCATCTTCGCAGAAAATCCATCCATTTACTATTACTTTATTTCTACTAAAACCGGTGAATAAATTAATGTGCTGTTAAACGTAGATAAAGGAAGAGTATACTGTATAAATAATGTTAAACGATGTACATTGTTATCGCTTGAAGGTTTTTTCTAAGATGTTTTTGTCAAAAGTCCGATTGCTTTAATAAATTATGGTATTAGAAGGGCTCCTGTTACTAAACTTCAAGTAAATTATGGAGCTATTGTCGGGTATGTTTCATTCGATTGGAGGTAATCGAGATAAAGTATTAATGATACTCTTAATTCGAACATCAATTAAATTTTAATACTACATCTCTCGATTGTCTTCAATTCGTTGTGAAATTTCCAATTGTTTTATCTATAACTGTAAATTAGAAGGAGTAAGTCAAAATTTTAGGTAAACGCGTCTACATTGGACGGCCAATTGGCAGCTAGATAGGTCATTTCAAGTAATTCCAGTCCCTAATCGCGGACAACTGCAGTTTCCTGTGGGTATTCCCTGGCCTATTTTGTAATAGGACCATTACAATAATATCCCCACGCAACTCTTACAGTGACGTGCGCTTTCCTATAATTATACCTATTAACCACTTGAATGTCCGTATATGAGACAGTAGAAAATACATTGTGTCTCGCGTGGATCCACGTTTAGACACGACGAGTTAAACGTCAATAAACCAATAACTTACGTTACTCTGAAAGTCAAGGTTTGATGACAATATAAATGAATATGTAAAACCCAGAGAGCTAACTATGCCCGTATTTTACGTAATTTTCAACGCTAGTTAGCCACGCTAATACAATTTAACTGCATTAATTTTACGCGAATATTTGTAAATAATTCGGTGCCAAATTGTATTCTTTCTATCGGATTATAATGGCATTGTAACTTTTATTTTTGTAAGTAGTTTTTATATTAGATCGTACTGTAAGAAGGGCCTGTTTGCTCAATCGTTTTGAAGATGTATTTTATGGAGAGTAGTGAACATATTAGCGAAAACGTTTGATATAATTTTGTAATAGTTAATTGGACGTGGTTGCCTATGCAAGGTCTTAAAAAGGGTCTTCTGGCATAAGACCATTACAAAATAGCAGATTTCTAATTGTAAGTGTCAAAAACTTAGCATAGACGCATAATTAACTTATTTAAGTAATTTGTCGGTTGGAATACTTGCATAACCACGTCCAATTTACTCTATGCAACTCGTGTAATATTTCCGCGTTCGCCAATATGGACACACCCCTAGGGATTATTATGTCAAGGTCGGGTCGAGCTAAGGCGACGTCAGTTACTCGTGGAGGCGATCTTAACTTGCTTTGATAAACGATAACTTGTAAGAACATTTTATGCGGGTGTGGCTTGCTTTAGTTGGCATACTCGAGTCTGGTGGCAGCATCTAGTGTCTACAAAGCTTTTCCTAAGCTTTATATAAGTTTAGGAAAACATATTGTTATTGCTGAAGAAAATTTCATATTTCATGGTCAATTATATCATATGCTGCAATCTATTTTATTATAGTGGGCCAGATAAAAAAGTTGTATCATGTACAATTTGTCACAGATGAATATGGATCAGTAACTAAAAAGTGAAGCCTTAATTTTGTCACAAATTGTCTGTAACACTGTTTTTATTTTATGTTAACTATATGAGATTTTCTATTGTTATACCACTCCCATTGGCTCGACTTGACTAAGAGGGTGGGGGTATTGTATAATATCCGCCCAAGCATTATGTATTGTATCATTACTTATCGCCGACTCCACTAGCATATAACATATCCCATCGTATTCGCCACATGTAAATACAAACATTGTACAAACTGCACTGTGTAAAATGAAATAAACATGTTATTTTTCAAATATAACTCATTTATTAACGCTTATGCATATTTGTGCGGTCCTGATACGACAAGGCGGGAATATGTACGCAATACAGGGTGAGCTATCCATAAACTGTACATAAATAGTGATAATTGTGTTCAAGGTTGGTGTGAGTAAATATGTAAAGATAAATAATTTATTTATAGATTCAAGAGACTTTGGATACTGTACATTCGTATTCATAGTTTCGAAGACATGAAAGATGGGTAGTGACAGACTCCCATCTTTACTGTCATCAGGACATTTGAGCAATTTTATTACCTTATTGACTTCCATATAATTTATAATACCCCACTTTAGTTTTGGCATAGGAAGCCCTATGATTGGCAGTCTAAAGGCTAATTTCCAATTTTCTATAATCTCTAAACTACATTATTCAATAAATATACCATTTAAAAACAGGAAGAATATTTATTAAGTACATTGCATCTATGGCAAAAGCTACACAACTTGTCTGCACAGTTTATGGATACCAAAAAGCACTATACATAAATCTAAACAGGTACGTGGAACATGGTACAAATAAGTCCCTGCGTCCCGGCAGATCCTTTGGCGTTGACCATAACAAAACTAAAAATAACAGTCTATTAAATATTTACAAAACTAGGCGGGTTGAATCACAATCTGTTGTATCGGGCTTTACTCCATATGTTGTCATTGTCGGTGATGAGTGTGTAGACTCCTGCGAGGGTGAGGCCAACTGCAGCCCCGAGACCCATGGAGCGCAGGCCAGAGGTGCTCTTGTATAGGACACCAGTGGTGGCAGCTGCTATGAAGGTGTTCGCTGTATCCTCCTTGTCACGTAGCCACGTGACGCCGAGCGCGATACATGAGTAGAATGATGCGATGATGCCGAGAGTGCAGCCTGTGTTTGTGCCTGGAACATTTAGTTTAGTTTTATAATATAGTGTGATTATTCTAATAATTTATTTTTTGTTCGGTAGTACAATCAATAAATAGAAACTAAGGTCTATTAAGTTGCAGACAACCATAGCCGAGATATATTTATGATTACTTTGATTTGAGAAAGGTAATAATAACTGATCATGTAATAATTCAATCCTACACTGCAATTGACTCAATAGTGGATTTGTAGCCAAAGTAATGTTTTTTTTTTCATATTTTGATTTTCATTGATAATATGGGCTTTATTAATTGCCACTCATAATATTTACTTATTAATTCTTCACTCAAAAATCGAAGTTCCTACTACTATCTTATAATTATGACTTTTCTTTATTTTAATATGTACTAATATTGTTCCAATAGCTGACCTTGTTTCATGATGTAGTTGATGACTTGCGTTCGTCGCACTTTGCCCGTTTGTCCTGCCAGTGTGGTTGCCCTCAGACCTCTGTATAAACCTGCCATTCCACCTAAACCTGGAATTAAGTTTGAAAATATTATTTAGTGTTTTTAAGAAAACGGAACTACTGATAGATCATTTTCATTCTACTGATTATGCTATGGTTTGCCAGGATGTAGGTCTAAGCAGTACACAATGTATGTTTATTGCAGCTTATATATTTCTTTCATAGCTTCAAGATAGAAAGTACAAATACTTGACAAAAACAATTCAGTAGTCAGTATTATTCACATACAACTCACAAGTCAAAAAGAAACTGTTTAATTTTCCTTTTTTATTATGATTATTGTTCTGTTTATCAATGCAATTATGTTAATAAAACAGACAATCCACTGCTGCACTAAATGTGCCTATTCTAAATACTGTTTTTAATACTCAGCATATTTTAGCAGAAACTCGCGTTTTAATCTATTATTGGGTTCCAATATAACTAGAACATAACAATAATAATACATCTTTATCTATCTTATATACTGGTCTAGTCACTAGTAGTTAATTTATGAAGCATTTCTTGCAAGTTGGCTTGATGCCCACTGTGTAAATAAACATCATCAAATAACACTTTCTGGAACACATTTTCTTATTACTATGATACTATTATCTAAACCTATAACTTTTAATTCATATCAAATACATAGAATACACATAAATCTGTCTGACGCAGTGTTATGTAAAAATTTCTAATAATTTTGAGGTTATGTTTGAATTTCATAATTTTATTACCTGATCCCGTCATGAAAGACATGCCAATGATAGGTAGTGCTACGTTAGACCTTCGAGCTGTAGATGCCATGTGACTGTCATCAGGATACAAGAATTCCGGCTGCATTTTCGGTATGATATGGGGATCGAAGTTCAAATAGGGAGATAGATTCGACCCCGCCTGCTGTGCTTTCTCCTCATTCTTATTTATGGATAATATATCGCCGAACAAAGACATTTCGCTATTTTTTACACTATTTTAACTAAACTAAACCTAAAACGTGATTAGATATCACGCAGCGAATTTTTGAAGAAATCGAACTTTATTGAAATGTCAATGTCAAAGAACCTGCAAAGGTACAGATTAAAAAAATATTAATCAATGTTGTCACTGTTGAAAATTGTGTGGTCATAGACAAATTCTTTGGCTACTAATTCTCTGTGGTATAAATGAAATAATGTTTTGATAATTTTAAATTGAAACAAGTAATGCAAGTAACAAAAAAAAAATGAATTCATTTTTTTGAATTCATTTGTTTTGTTAGTTGCATTAAAAAAAATGTAAAAATTTTTTTTTGTTACTTGCATTAACAAAAAAAAATGTTTTATTTTAAGTAGTAGGTAAATTTAAAGTAATAATAACAATGTGTAAGGAAGGTCTGGACCTTATAGGCCGCTATGCTTTCGGAATTTAGCTCTCCATGTGTTATACACAAAAAGTAGGTAAATTTATATATCAAAAAATTTTACGTTTGTGTGTGGGACAAAACCATGGTTTTATGAATAAACTAGCGGACCCAACAGACGTTGTCCTGCATATCCACTTGAATGTATAAACAAAAATTCATTCAAATTAGTTCAGCTGTTTAGGATAAATTACCTAAACATCGACTGCCGATCTGCCGGGCTGATTTGTGAATCTAAACCATTCCCAAATCCCCAAATCCCTTATTATAAATCGGAAAGTTTGTTTGTTCCGCTTTCACGCAGTAATTATTAAACCGATTGCTTTGAATTATTGCAAACGTAAAGTTCGAAGACCGGATTAAATAATAGGGTATTTTTTATTTGTTCTTTCGATTTATCATTATAGTTACCTCTATAAATGAGACAGCGAGTAAATTTTATATGCATAAACCTCTGTAACTGAGATAACATTGTTTGTTTACTCATTCTTATTCTACCTCCAAATTCCACACGTAATTCCAAGTCCACCTCTATTAATGGAACCCTCTGTAAATGAAACAGATTTTTATTTATACCTGTATATCTGAGACACTGGGTAAATGGAATGCCTCTATAAGTGAAATGACATTGCAGGTCCCTTGATGTCTCACTTAACCAGGTTTCACTGTATCACATAGGCTACTTATTATCCTTTTGTGATGCGAGCGAAGCCGCGGGTAAAAGCTAGTTATATATATAAAGATTAACAGAAATATTTGCTAATTCCAGTGAATTAAGAACTCCAGAGGAGGCGAGGAAGATAATCAAGACCGCTAAGCTTCACGAGTCCGAACTGACAGAAATCACACAAGTACTGAGGTTTCCAAACCCGAGCGAACAGAATGACAGACTGAAACTTATGTTATTAGATGATAATCTTCTGAAAGAAATTGAAGCTGGAAACGATCTATTATTTAAAGGTAAAGTTTTATTGATGTGCAGTTTTATATGATTTTGTAGTCCTGCCTAGTGATTGTACACGGTCTCGGGTTCGATTCCTGAGTATAGAAAAATGGTTTACGATTACCGAGCAAGAAGTTTCGCGTTTGATTCCCGGACCGATAATGGAATTTTCCAAATTTTTTGTATTTTATTCTATTCTAATCTTAACTAGTTGACCTGGCAAACTTCGTACTGCTTAATTTTTTCCTCAACTTTTAAACCTTCCCTGGACTTCCACGAACATTTAAAAACCAAAATTAGCCAATCGGTTCAGCCGTTCTCGAGTTTTTAGCGAGACTAACGAACGGAAATTAACTTTTATTTATATAGATAGATATTAGTGATAGCCAGTGCCACGTATATAGCAAGAAAAGTAGTTGTGGGTGCATGTAATTTTACTTACGGACACAAAATGCACCTTGTTACATGCATGACTAACATAGCATAACTAATATTACAGGAGATCCAGATGAAAACGTAGTACTATGCACTAACACCAAAACATACGATGTGAAAGAGGCAGAAACATCAAACAGCCTTCTTCTAGTCCCAGAACTATTATTCGCAGCTTCAACAGGACTGGACGAGACCATTCAAAACGACTCTATAGAATCAGAATCCTCATTTGAAAAATCAAACGCAAGTTTAAACAAGTCCACAGAATCTGATGAAGGGTCAAGGCCCCCAAGACAGATAGTCCACAAAGATATATTAAATACTTTCTTTACATACTACGAATTGAAACCTTGCAAGCCAAGGCTGACAAAACTGAGAAAGATTCTAGAACCCACAAAATACCAAGGATTGGAACTAGAATATGCAGTTGATAAGTCAAAATTACTAAGTTATGAAGCTCTTTGTGAAAAAATTCAGGCTTCAAAAGCAGAGCTAAATGAAGAATTAGAAAAAATCCAAGCTGTATTATTAGATGGCCATTATAGGTTGTTAGAATTTGAATACGAATTTCGAGTTTTATCATACATGTTGGATCTTATTGATGAAAATTCCTGGCCTTTGGATAAAATATCTAGAGAAGTGACTATAGAGAGCTTGAAAGAGTTAGTTCCTCTGCCAATTTTGGAGGCTATGTTCAGGTTTTATACTGATCCGTCGATTGAAGAGGATGGAGTTCGGTTCTATCAGTATAAGCAGGATAAAGTATGTAAGTTCTTGGCCAGAGTGCTGTTAAAGAGTGCTGGGAAGTTTAATCTAGAAGAGTTTTTGCAAGCCTGGAAAGATTCTGTACCTGATGGCATGGTGACTGATGTAAGTATCGAATGTTTATTATTGGTTGACAGCAACAATTTGTAAATAGCGGCTTCGCTTGGCGGGGTTCGCTTTCACTCCGTTAAGGGTGCGTTCGTGTAAAGACAATAAAGAAGCCACAGTTTGGCGGCGGCAATCAATCAAAAATTTGCCCGTGATCTAATCCGTGCTTCGTTGGCCAGCGCAGTAGTCGGTCGTCCAACCACTACGCCAAGCATGCCAAACTGGGTTTCATAATTCTTGTTTCACCTTTCCAGGAATCTCTCCTGTCTGGAATAGCGCTAGTAGATAAATCCAGCACACCTCAAGTAGTTTGGGGATTTGCTGAGACTGATTTACCGGAAGAAATTAACCAGCGATTCAAAATATTATTCCAAACGAAACCAAAGTGGACTGTTGATCAGATATCGCCGTATATTGAGTAAGTATTTCTGTCATAAGTATTTTTGGGTACCTACCTATTAGGATATAATTTAAGTCCCCAAGCCAGTAAACTTTTGACCAATAACCATTCAGACAAGTTTTGTTTTTCTATAGGATACGTCAAGAATTTTTTTTTACATCCATCTGATGTCCGAGAATTTTAAAGTTGGCCCCATCAGTGAGCTAAAATGTTTTTACGGGGGTTTGTCTATAGGAGGTGGCGAACATTTCATTATTTCTTGGCTAGAACCTTTAGTTTGAAAAATGTGTATATGAGTTTCATTTTGAAGTTAAAAAGTCTATTTCAAAATTTCGAGGAATCGATTTTCATCAAGGGGTGTATACGAGCTACGCTGTACAGTGTATGTGCTACTTAATCAACCCACTTTCAATAAAACGTTGCAGTTTAGTTAAGGCAATAATTATTACATTTTACAGATTATATTTAGTAGCTATTAAACTTTTATACCGAGTCCAAGTCCCAACATATGATCCGGCTCGAAGGACCATATGTTGGGACTTGATTCCCAACAGTGAAAATGTTATGAAGATGTTGAATGTTATGTTGAATGAGTAGACAACCGATCGGTAACTAAACTGCAACGTTTTATTGAAAGTGGGTTGATTAAGTAGCACATACACTGTACAGCGTAGCTCGTACAGGGTGCAAGCCCACCTTGCTGCCAGCCCTTGTGATTAACTGTGTTTGTGATCTGAGGGCTGTAGTATTGACTCGCTATATAGCAAATGAAATTATAGAAATTGTTTTAAGCAATTACTGTATCACAATCACTTGAATGTGTGTATTCAAATGTTTCACTGGGTTTTCAGATGCTACGCGACTGAAAAACTGAATGTAAATGCGTTACTAACGAAGTATGCGCGGGCGTCCACGCAAGATGGAGTGCGAGTGTTCTCAGCTAAACATATGAAATAGATGTAAGTGTATTGTGTATAAATTAAGGTAAGTAATCATGTTATGGGCGACTAAAGAATAAAATTCAAAGTTACTCACTGAATAATACGTTTTATTTTAAAAATTAACTTACATACAAAATATTCTATACATTATTTTGATGAGTAAATTCATTATCATTCATATTATACATAATTATTACTTATTTATATAATTATTTACTTAAATAACACAGCCTTCTTGTTCGCCATTACTACGTTCTTAAGCCAGCATTTTTCGTTACTTTCGATTCTAGTATTTCAATAAAACAATTGTACGACCAGCGTTCGATTAAAGAGAAAAATACATATAACAGGAATGTTCGCAAAGAGTATACGAGAGAAAACATATAAGTAGTATCTTTACATTCCGAAAAACTTAACTAAGAGTTCTTAAAGCTATAAATCTTTGGTATAAGTTAAGATTGCTGCACGTTGTTCCTCAATTTGTTTAGTTCGTCCCACATTTCTTGTGGCAAATCTTGTCCTACTTCTTCCTTGAAATACTTTTCGATGGCGTCCGCTTCTTGGAGCCAGAAGTCCTTGGGTATACTGAACAGACTCTTCATGTCGATGGCACCGAGGTTCTGTGTGTTGAGATCACCCTCGGAGGGGATGTTTCCAAGTGGAGACTCAGTGTAGCATAGCTCGTTGTCACAGCGGCGGAGGATCCAGTCAAGCACGCGGGAGTTCTCTCCGAATCCAGGCCAGAGGAATTTGCCCTGGAGAGAGAAAATGAGATTAGAAACGTTAGGTTTATATTGAAGTTTTGATTTCTATCGCTCAGTCGTAATACTATAAAGAGGTGTTATTTCATGAAATTATTTCTACTTATAATATCGCATACTAATTTTGAAAAGAAATCAAAGAAGATTATAGTGTTCGCCTAAACAAGCTATCAAGTTGTTTCCTTTATATTATTTTTGCAATGTGTAAGTAGATACATACCTCATCACTCTTGCGGAACCAGTTGACGTGGAAGATCTTGGGCATCTGGCGACCAGCCTGGGGCATGGACAGCCAGTGCTTCAGGTACTCGCCGAAGTTGTAGCCAAAGAACGGACGCATGGCGAACGGATCGTGCATTACTACTTTGCCCTGTGAGAAGGAGAATTTGAATTAGCTCGATTTGTTAAGATATACAAGAGATTAAAATGCAAATCTATGCAAATTATTCTTCATCAGCATCTTTTGTCCGCTACTGGATAAGTTTCTCCTATACCACTATTCGCGATTAATAATAAATTGAATAATCCTGATTTTACTGGTCATATTTTGTTACTTTTGTGAAAAACATATTGTAAAAGATGCTTACCGCATGTTCAGCTGCAGCAGTAGCTTCAGACCTCATGGTAGCTCCCATAAATACACCATGTTGCCAGTTCCTAGACTCGACCACTAATGGCACACCAGCAGGACGACGTCCTCCAAGCAAGATGGCGGATATCGGCACTCCTTCAGCACTCTCCCATTGATCATCAATAATTGGGCATTGTTCAGCTGGGGTGCAGAATCTGCAACAATAAAAAATTACATTTAGATTTTTTTTATTAAATTCCATATATCATTATGTCATTTTTGTAATCTGGCAACACCAAAAACCATAGACACAGTCATATTTTTGATTAAATCAAAGTAATCAATCCATTCAGCCTACCTAGAGTTAGGGTGTGCAGCTGGGGTCTTCTTGCTAGGGTCCCAGGGTTGTCCCTTCCAGTCGGTCAGCTTTTCAGGCGCAGCGCCCATGCCCTCCCACCAAACGCCACCGTCACTGGTCTCTCCTACGTTCGTGAATACAGTGTTTTGGAAGACTGTCGACATGGCTATCGGGTTGGTCGCTTCAGACGTTCCTGTGAAAAATGAATAAAGATATTAATTTTGTAATATACGTATTGCATGTTTTATTAATCGTAGATGCTTTTGAGTAAGCCTGACGTTGAATTAGGTAAAAAAAGTTAGAGGGGGTCAATGGTAGTTCAGTAAATTTTATTAAGATTCAGTGCTGTTTTGCACAAAACAAAAAGCTTTACTCGTAAGTGCCCGTTCACTTAGATAGAGAAATTAACAAGATTTAGCAAAAAATAATCAGAATTTTTCAATAGCTTACCTGGAGCAACTCCAAAGAATCCGTTCTCCGGGTTGATAGCTCTCAGCACGCCATTCTTATCGAACTTCATCCAGGCGATATCATCTCCAACGCATTCCACTTTGTACCCTGGCAGGGTTGGAGTCATCATGGCAAGGTTGGTTTTACCGCAGGCCGATGGGAAAGCCGCTGCGATGTAGCGCTTACGACCTTTGGGGTCAGTTACGCCTACAATCTGTAGGATGAAAGGTCATTTGTTAAGATTTTTACAGATTTTGATAAAAGTACGGTTTTAAAATTCAAGTTGGATTTGTAATCTTTTGTGGTGTTACGAAGCAGTATATATTCCAATGATGGTAAGTACTAGTCAAAATTATAATAGCAATGTTTAAATAAGTTACAAAACAATAATTGCTATTTTGTTCCTGCAGGGACAGGTATGGGTCATAAAATGTTCCTTCATGGTCAAACCAATATGAAAAAATGTATTTTAATTTATATATTTTACTATTTGAACGTATTTTCAACTCACCAGCATGTGCTCAGCGAGCCAGCCTTCACGGCGTGCGATTACGGAGCCCAGACGGAGAGCGAAGCACTTTTTACCCAACAAACTGTTACCACCATATCCACTACCTGTTAACATAAGTAAAATATACGTTAAAACTATTGAAAGAGCTATAAAAATACTAAATAACTCCCAGGGGACCTTTGGCTGTATGTATGAGATATGTTTTCGCAACGATGCCAATAGATGGCGTTTGGAGTTACATTTTACTAAAGAAATATTTTTTCATATTTCTCGTCATAGTTTGATTTAATGTTATTTTTGTTTGGAAATTACTTTACGAAATCCACAAAAAATTCTTAAGAAACCTCTGTAACGTTTAGACATCGTTTTAAATAGGATATTTTTTGTTATAAAACTCACCATAGCTAACAATCTCGTTGTCAGCGGGCTTGTGTAGGATGATAGTGCGAGGAGGGTCGCATGGCCATCCAGTCACACCACCACCAGTGCCCACTGCATGGAGACAACGGACGAACTGCTCATCTTGACGGAGAGCCTCCAATACCTTGGCTCCTGGAGACAAAGATAAAAGATTCTTTAGACTTTCTTGCCTTTTTTGGAAAATGTGATATGTGTTTTGTAAATTAGAGTATTTCTTTTGCCTGCATTATAATCTGTTTAGAGTAGTGTAATGAAAAAAAGACGAGTATAGATAAGTAATACTATATAGAACCAAGCTATGAATAAATGAGACTAATTAAAATGCAGATTCATGCAATCTTATCGCTTTTTTACCTATATTTGAATAAAAATTGGATTGTAAATTACATTCGTTTATATTTTAGCAACCGAATTCAAAATTACAAGTATCCCTTGGAAATGAAAGCAGATTTATTACATTTATGTAATTATTCGAAAGATTCGCGCGCTAAGTTCCCTGTCCTTTGATTGGTTTTCCCGAGTTCGGGCTCAGCAGCGCACCTGCGTCACGCCGCCGACTCACGAAACACGTGTTCTATGAGAACCCCGATTTTATTACAAATTCGAGTTTTAATTGTTTTTCTTTACAACCAAACAAAAATATAAACATATTTTATTACGAAATGATGAAACTTGTAATTACAAGCAAATTATGTAATAATATTGTCTTTGGGAGTTTGTAACTGTGTTTGCATTTTGTAAAGTAGTTTGTTTTTTACAAGTGCATGTCTAGATGTCGCTGCAGTTGTGTTGAGAAGCGCCGTTTTGCCGCGCGGCAGTGTCGCGTTAACATGACGGCCAGCGGTAACATGTCCATTGTTGACGCACGTCCGGAGACCAGTCAGGGCATTGACGTCGATCAGTTGATACTGGAGATTAAAAAGCGACCACTGTTGTACACCAGAGCTCAGACTGAGTACATACAAAAGGTCGCAAGACAACGAGAGTGGGCAGAGGTCTGCCACGCTCTTTGCAAAAATTTTCGCCAGTTAAGCGCCAGGAAGAAACGCGAAAAAGGTAAATAATTATATTTTCTTTCATAAAACTTTTCCTTAATATATTTTTGACCTGTATTTTTTTTGGTTACGTAATCGAGAGTTTTGTTTTCTGTGTAATATTTTCTCGACTTTTATGCTATTTTTAAACTTAACAGAGTGAGTTTGGATTAATTATTTAGTTTGAAAGCGGTGCTAGAGATTAGTGCGGGTTACGCGATCGGGTTCGATTTCTCGGTGAAGACAAAGAAATAAAATTAAATTGTACTTTTCTATAAATTCTGTGTAAATTTAATCGGGGTGACAGCATTAAGTTTTGTAATATAAAGATAGAAAGTTCGCGAAGTCCTTGACATGTATCCAGACTTTGCGCGCCCAATTTGAGATAAACCGATAGAGTCCTATATTTTTAATCTTCTTCTTTACAGTGCGGCAAGTTCAGTCCAAGTGGTTCCGCCTGAAGCAGTCGTTTCTCCGTCAGTCAGGGTACGGGGTCACGAAAACAGTTGGGAGGATTAGGAAACACAAGCAGATACAAAAGCTCTCGTTTTTGATCCCAACGACACCCGTCATGGAGGTAGATACAGGAGCAGGAGCCACGGCTGTGCCTGTCGTTAGCAACAACGACGATGATTTAGACCTTGTAATGGACACGCTCAAAGCCGCAGAGAACAACGTCCCAACGGCTTCAACATCTTCAGAACACATAGCGACATTCGCTAAAGAAAATGAAATCAAAAAGAAGACTTTCTTTATTCCATTGCCTAAAATAGAGGAACCGAAGCATGACCCCATTGATGAGAACTTGCATTTCGCACTGATGCTGGTGCCTTTGCTCCGTGGGTTGAACCAGGACCAACGTTTTTATGCTTGGTCAAACATCTTGAACGTTATCCAGAAGGCACGAGAGCTCGGGCCGAAGAAGTTATCGATTTTGCAAGAAGAGCTCCGTTACACGGATGGGGAAGCTCCCAATTTGCTCCAAGATCTGGCTTATGTGCAGCCAGAACCGGAGCGTCCTGTGGACGACGAGCCAATGTTCCCAGCTGCGCATGGAAGACCAACTAATGAGGCCGGGGAAATTATGTACCCCGAAACGGATACTGAAGACAATGAGGAGGCTTAAACAAGCCTTAAGATTTGGAGTTTTCTGTATTCGAACCAAATTCTTGTATGTCTTTGTCAATGTTTAAATGTACATTTTCTTTATGTATGTTTATGTATTTCAGGGTATATCCACCAGACTAGAGTTGCAGATTTTGGGAGATGGATATCACCCTTGTACCATTGTCCTCGTGTCCCCCAATCCCCCTACCTTGATCCCCCTAATCGTGTATTCTTGTAAACGTTTACAATTTATAAATAGATTTAAGACATCCGAATTGTTCTACTATTTTTATGATGATGTTCGTCTGTTATTTTGTGTAATTGCTGTATGTGTGGGTTTTATTTTTAAGTAAATTAAATGTTCGGATATTATTAAGAGTTTAATTTAGTTTTAAAATGTATTTAAGTGTTATGTTTAACAGTTCTAGTTAATTTTATAGTTTTTAAGGTTACTGGCGTATTTGTAATTTCATTACTTGTCTATGTGTGTGTACTCACTATGTAAGCTGTGCGTCCGTGTGTCTCCTTTCGAAATAAATATTGTAGAAGTGTCTATGGTTGTTTTATTTTTAAATTTTACCTAAAAGTCAACAAAAATCATAAAAATATCAATATTGGCTCCGCTTTTCCAAAACTCCTTGTTGACTATAGGTAGATTTTTGCTGGCGTCTTACTATGCGGCCTGTGTTTTCACTCGCAATTGCTATCATCAACCGCTTTGCTATTAGACACCTAATTAACTCTAAATTCAGCAATAAAATATCAAATATAGATAATTAACAGCAATAGCGAGCAGAACACGTAATTGGTCGCTAGGTAACACAGCGGAAAATCTGAAAACGCCATTTCTATACAAATATTATTTATAGAAAACCCTATATGTTAGAGCGAGATAACAGATTTTCCCGCTCTATCGATCCGACGGCCTCCGAAGCCCAGATTTTGCAGCAACTCGCATCCAGTGTAAATTGACACGTTATTTTAAAAACAAGATGTATTTTGTTGTTCTTCTTGCCACACCCCTAATGGGTCAACATATTTTGGTTGGTTTTGCGTACACAATAAAACTATGTAATTTGTGTAGATGTGTTATTGCGATAATTGATATTTTTGATGGACGTTTGTACTTACCCATTCGAGTCATGACGCGCATAGAGTAGACGACGTATGGCGAGTCTGTGATCTCCACTCCGATCTTGGAGAGAGGAGAACCTACGGGACCCATAGAGAATGGGATCACGTACATCGTGCGGCCTGTTGACAAAATATAACAATGATTGGATATTTATCTATATTACTAGTGTTTAAACCCTAATTAGTTGACCTAATTAATTTAATGATGATGAGTTTAAATGGCTTTAAATAAATGCTGTCCGATAATCATCATCATCATTGTCAAATCAAAATTACGCGCAGAAAAAAAGACGTTCGAATTTTTCTTTTCCGTTTTTTGTCTCGTATTGTAAAAGTCCGAAATGCATTCAGCCAGTAGGAATATACTATTTAGCACATAGTACAAAAAGGTTTTATTTTACTAAAATACATATTTTTTTAATCTTTGATTCTCTGTTGATTAAATCTGCCCTGCGTACCTGCATCTGTCTACCAATTACAGCATTACAGGAGTACCTATAAGCGGATTGCCCGGGACTCGGGCTCGCTGTATCGATTTTGAGGGGAGTCTGCCGACAGGCTGACATGCATGCATACACCAACACAGATTTAATATAGACATTCATCAAACCATCACGCGATAACGAAACCCTTTGATTGGTTATACACTATAGCATAGATTGGACATTTTGGAGACTGGATACGGTTTCTCATTGTTAGATCGGAACAAATAGTCTTTTGTTTCTCCTTTCACCATAAAGTTTCCATTCCATTTTTTACTGGAAAATTGTTTTGTAAACATTCGGTGGTCGTTTACGTATGTTTTGGTGGGATATTGAGCTTTTGTTATGTCTCACCTTTGTTGCTGTTAGAACCAGGTAGCCAACCGCTTCCGCATACGAGTTTAACTCATGATAACATTTACAAGTCTTAATTGATTGAAAGAACTGTATTATAATAATAAAGGTCATGATTGTGCATGTTTGCTTGACACGTCATTTCTTATCCTTGAAGTGGGTAAGAGGTTTTTGAACAACCATTTCAGAAATCGGTATTAGAACCTTAAGAGTTAATTTTTGTAAATGCCCCTCCCAAAGATCCTATAGGCTAAGATACGAACGCAGAAATTCAGGGTCTACAAAACCCCTTAAGCGTTATTAAATTCCTTTCACCTTTAGACAGGAAGATCATAAAGAGTTTCTCATGTCTTTTAGGAATGTTTTGAACTCACCTCGCATGCACCCTGGGAATCTCTCAGTGATGGCCTTCTCATAATCGTCAGGGGCGATGTAATTGCCAAGAGCGGACTTCTGTCCAGCACGAGCGATGGGTACCACATCCCTCTCCTTCTCAGAACAGATGAAGGTGCGGGACTCTACACGGGCCACGTCTGCAGGGTCGGTGCGAGCCAACCAGCTGGTGGAGGAAAAAAGGCTTTAGTATCCGAAAAGCGAAGATAGAATTGGATGGAAGGTGAATTCGATGAAAATGAAGTGAATTTTTGGCGTTATATTAGTTTAGTAAGTCCTTTTGTTAACGTTTTGGACATCACTGAATATCTTGGTAGTTCTTCTTCTCTCTTTATCCTTAAAACCTTCTATGGTTTAAATTTATGGGATTCAAATCCTTTATTCGGTACATAAACTATCTGGAATCTCCACTTACCAGTTGTCGTACTTAGACAGCCGTTTCAAGGTGCCTTGTTGCTGCATAATGTGCAGTAAAGCAGCAGCTTCGGCTTCCGAGCCATCACACACGTGGACGTGTTCAGGCTGGCACAGAGCTGCTGAGCGCTCCACAAAGGCACGGACCTGAGGAGTTTGGAGTATTATAATCATATTGTCAAGTAAAGATCTTTGTTCCAAGGGGTATTGCAGATTTTTTGTTATTTTGTTAAGTTCTAATTTTTAATATTTTGTCGTACCGTAGAATTTAAGACATATTTGTAAATGTTAACAATAAAGACATTCTTTAACCATTTTGGTTCTCGAAACTTATTTGTTCATACGTAGGTATGCATTTTCTCCTATCTGCTAGTCATAATAAAAGACATTCCCTTCAAACGAAGAATTCATATTATCGATCAGATAATAGTACACCCCAGTGCGACTGACCCTTCAATAATTCACGATAGCATTCACTTTGTAAATTGTCCTGCAGTTAAAAATAATAATGACTAAATATTTTGTAATGAATCATTAGGAAGAATCTTTTTCCCCCTTTTGAAGGTCATTAATTTATTGCGGAAATTATTAAAATGTTGTTGGTAATCTAAAACAATAGATAAATTAATAGTCATTTCATTTAACACGTTAAACGCCATGGCAGTCACCGGTGACCGACATTAGCGGAGGATTTGCCTTCAATAGTTTTTTATTGGCAGCCAATGCCTTAAGTAGGCACATCAAGGTACGATCACGTGCATTTAAAAACAATGGATTAATTTAAGAAAATATGATCTAATTGGTAATGAAGACTCTGTAACTGTTAATCATTATTATTTATCGTAACTAAAACTTCCTTATAATTAGGTAATGTTGCTAATAATCTTGTCTGCAAAGAGGATGTCTATTAGAAATTTTCCTCTTGTACGAAGGACCAAAAAGAATATGATTTCCTGTCATAAAATCGATTCGTCTCGGCGTTAGGGTTATTTTTACCTTGGGAGTCAAAGCAGCGAGTTGAGGGTTGGGGGAGGTGGCGCCTCGGACGGCTGTCTGGTGGGCCGCGCGCCCGCATGCCAGTGCCACTTGAGCATACCTGTAACAAAAAAAAAAGAAAACGTTACACATTGAATTTTTGACGTTTATTTGCGCGCCAATTTCTGGGACTATATTGGTAGTAGTTGAATTTGGAAATTTTATCGAAATTCTTTTTTTTCTTAGGGAACCTTTCACGGGTAGGATTTATAATACGAAGATGTCTTATGTGTTTGTTAGTTGAATGTAATCTCCTATGACCTGTATTAGGTATAATTAATACGATTAACTTACATTACATCTAATATGAACGTCATCGCAGTTAATAATATTTCCTATGATCGTCATAATGTTGGTATAATATCAAGCGTAACGTATCAATTTATATTATTGGTAAAATGAATGTTTTTAGAAGATTTTCAAATAAAGTAGACATCTGTAAATGTAAAAAAAATAAACTTTAAAATATATCTGGCTATGTTTATATCATAGAGTTCGACGAGATACCTATTTTACATGGGTTTACTTACAGATTAAAAAAAGTTTATAAACAAAACTTTTTTAATCAAGTACTCCTTTTGACATTGAAGAGCATTAAATATTGATGTTGAAATATGTATTTCGATAACATATTAATACTTAGTCAATTATTATTTCTTATCTGTTATGTTAATAATATTGCGCGCGGAGCTGCCGTTTAGTTCCTTTTAGTTTAGAACTTTGAACCGGTCACAAAATGTCGGTCAATTCAAATTAAAGGTTATTTCAATTTATTTATCGCAGCACTTTGTACTGTTTCGTAATGTTATGGTGAGATAACGTGGATTAATTTAATTATAGGTAGACATTTCAATGTGTTGTATTTTTTGTAGCTATTGAATGGCAGGAATAAGGAAATATTTACAACTAGTAATAGAGTAGTGATTTGAGGATCGACTATACTTTTTCTACAATATAATAGTATTTTTGTATAACCACTATAAGGCAGTCGCGATTTACACCTAAAATTAGGTTGGTAACAATAATTGTTTTTATTCTGCTGATCAATCTCGATTTCTGACAGTAACACCGTATAATAAAACTACTGTCAAAAATCGATCCGATCGATTTGCCTTAACCAGACTTAGAGTTTGGCTTGACATCAGCTATCAATTTCGGCTGTTAGTTAGTTATCATCTATTAGTGCTTGGACTTCCCGATTCGTGAAATTAACTACGTACGGACAGTACCGGCTTTGGTTACTCGGGGCTTGTGCCCAAGGTCCCCATCTTTAGGGGCCCCAATGGTCCGGATACACACACCTGATACACGTTGCGCGACTGCCACGTAACGTGTAGCGTGTTCGATTCCCCCACGAAAAAATCTTTGTGTGATTCACAAATTGGTTTTTCGGGTCTGGGTGTCATGTGAATGTAAACTTGTATGTATGTAAACGCACCCACGATAGAGGAGAAAATCCTAATGTAAGGGCAACGTTAAAAAAGAAACATTGCAAACGGGCCCCGAATTATTGTGTTCTCAAGGGTCCCAGTGTAGTTTAAGACGGCCCTGGCTATGGGTATTTCCCGCAGGAAAATGACGTAATTTTCCTGTTCCAACAAAAAATAAAGCATAAAAATCGTGATAATTTATGGGTCGTCAGAAGGAATAAAACCTTCAAAGTCTTCATTTACTTGTGCATGAGTACAATAAATCGAATAATGGCCATTTGAACTAAAAATTCATAAAGTTCTAAATAACAGCTACAGTTAGGCACAACAGTCCACTATACTCAGATCGATCGACACTTGTTGCATTAAATATTGTCTTTGTACCGCAAGACCGTAATAGCAATCCATTCACCGGTTTAAGTATAACTTTTTATAGCAATGTAGAGGCTTTTTTAAACACTATTCAGCTTTGAGAGTTCTAAAATAGGCTTTATTTCATACCCATAAGACGTTAGTCATATATTAGTTTAGAAAAAATGCCCTAGTATCATCTTTTGCCAATTGAAAGCATGTTTTTTATGGTGACCATGGCCTCAAAAATTCCATTGCTCTCCTGTCAACGACCCGCAAAATCTTCCATAGTGTAATTAATGTAGTTATGCCTACACGGAGACGTGTTAATAGATACAATGTTTTACAATCCACACATAGGCCGTCTGCAAAGAGGTGGCGAGTGCAAAATGGTTTTTGGTTACTTTACTTTTTAATTCACGGTCGAAGACATTGAACGCGCATAGTAGGTCGATTCGTAATTTGATTCAAATTTGAACTTAGAACAATCGATTTTGTGATGACACAAGAGAGGCTGATTGCGATGTTGTATGTAAAATCGAAGATTTTATGCAATTTATGGCCAGTACGAAAAGGTATTTTTTTGTTCCTGGCCTATTTTCAATCAATTTGTGGTTGGCCCTAAATCTGAAATTCGATTGAAAGTCAATATTTAAGTAATTGCCATCTGTCCTCTACTATTCATATTACTTATGAAGAATATATTCATGTTGGAAGATGTTTTTTTTTAGTTCAATTTATTTTCCAAACACCTAAAGTCAGTCACATTAATCGTCACATTAAATGTATGATATCGAATTAGTAGCTAATTGAAATATTCATTAAGGCACGTGGCATTTAAATGAGTTGGACATTATATTTTCAAATAATAAAATGGAATTCAATTATGTAATTATGGATTTCGACAGAAATTCTATATTTTTTTGTTATTGAAAAATCTTTTTTAGAAATATGTAACTATTTGTGAGCCATGTCAAATTATTTTATTTATTTAATTTAGATAAATTATATGCTTCTTAAGAAATGCTGCCAGATAGCAATGAAAAAAAAACTAATTATTCTAGTTGGTAGTCTCGGAAGAATTTGTGGAAATATTTAAAAAAAAGTTCACGAGTCTCTCGTGGACATTTTTCATGGTATTTTTAAAAAAAAAGAAGAGCACGATGGTGATGGGCTGCGAAAAAAAATTGAAAATACTTACTGGTTGGTCTTCCTCACGTAGTCTTCGGGGACGGTGTTGAAGTGCAACATTTTTAATAGAGAGTTAAGTAAAAACAAATAATTAAAACTATTCAACAAATTAATACTTTAAAACTGGAAATTAAAGGGAAAAATCAGCTAAAGTCGATCAAAATTACTGAAGCTGAAGAGAAATATTAGCCATCTATAATATCCTATAACGTTTAAGTTGTAACCCATTTAATAACTATGCGTGTCCAAAGGCTAGAAGCGCAATGATTTGAAATGAGCGCGCGCGCATTATATACTGGAGGAGTGTTTGCACGGCGCGCGCTGATTAGCCGAGAGCGCGGGTGTGTCGTGACGTGTGCACTCCGACGTATCAACTTGTTTTTCTACTATTATTGATTTGTTTTGTAATGCTGATAATGTTGTGATTTTTTTGCCGTTCCCAAAATATTATCAACCGATTGCTTGATTTTTGTTAGAAAATAATAAGCGTGATTCGACAGTTTTTAATGTCGCGTTTACCTTTCTATAAATGGCATTGGTTAAATACCAAATGTAAAGTAAGTAAATCAAATAAAAACAGAGATTTTACGATCATAAACTTGATTCTTCTATTACAAAATCGTAGGTAAATTCCATAGAACCTTAAGAAACAGAAGCAACAAGTGGAAGGTTTTGCTCTCAAGATCGAAATGTCTTTGTTTGACATGTGGGCAAGATGGAAGCCTTATTGCATCATCCATCAGTTAATCATGTGGGGCACTTTATCGGAGTATTTTAATCAACACATTCGGTTTCGTGTCGATCGTTGCGAATTCATGGACAAGTAACAATCAAACTAAAAAAAAAAAAAATACTTTCCCGCCACTTTTTGACATTTGTGTTTTTTTCATGACATTTAACCTTTAGCGTGTTCTAATAATTCGTATAAAAAGGAATTATTATGGATTTATAATGTAATGTCATGTTAAAAAATGCAAAAAAAACCAGAAAAAAAATGAGTCAGGGTCAGATTTTAATACTAAATCTGTCCCCGTTTGCTTTTGCCTTTATAAGATCCAAATATTAACAGAACTACCTAACCATGTCTTATTTGTCTTACTAGTGTATTAATTTCCTTCAACGTTAAATTATCTTAGAACCACGAAGGTTCGTTTAAACTTCGATAGATACAAGTTGTTTGTTATTAAATGTAACTAAAGACGTGTATTTCGTCAGCAAGTTGTAAAGCTCAAGGTGAGTTTCGTCATCGGAGGCGTGTGTCTACGGAATGCACAATATTGGCTGCACTATAGATTAAAACACTTACTTCTATGTTTTTGTGTACTGTGTTTACGGTACTTTGGACTCTTAGAGTACTTGTATTTATTCATTTAGCTTGTTGTTTAGTCACTGTTTTTGTACCTAATGTATATTTTTTTATGATTTTTGCAAAAAGGTTTCTGCTTTTTGCATTTCTACTTATTTATGTGATCCTAGTCTAGATAATATCCCCCTGCGGTGCCCGACGCGGGCTATAGCGACGACGACGACGACATCGTCCCAGAGGTGACCGAGGCAGAACTGAGAGCGGCGGTGCGCCGGATGGGCGCCAAGAACACCGCCCCTGGACCCGACGGCTTGCACGGCAAAGCATGGGTCCTGGCCTCAGAGGCTTTCGGGCCTCGATTAATCGGTCTCTACAGCGCATGCTTGGAGAGAGGCCAGTTCCCGCTGCTCTGGAAAGCGGGAAAACTGGTCCTCGTGCGGAAGACGGGGCGCCCTGCGGACTCTCCGTCCGCATACCGGCCCATAGTGCTGCTCGACGAGGTGGCGAAAGTGTTCGAAAGAATAATTTCGAACCGCCTCGTCGCGCACCTGACGGACATTGGGCCGGACCTATCGGACGGCCAGTTCGGCTTCCGCAGAGGGCGCTCCACGGTGGACGCCATCATGCGCGTTAGGGACCGGACGACGGGGACTGCAGTGTCCAGGGGTAAGGTCGTAGTGGCGGTGTCTCTGGACATCGCCAACGCCTTCAACTCCCTGCCCTGGAGCTGCATCTTGGAGGCACTCCGATATCATCGGGTGCCTACCTACCTCCGTCGTGTAATCGAGGCATACCTGACGGACAGGTCCGTCATCTACCCCGGTCACCGGGGCGAGTGGAACCGGCGAGAGATGTCACGCGGTGTTCCACAGGGTTCGGTTCTGGGGCCGCTCCTGTGGAACATCGGTTATGACTGGGTGCTGCGCACCGACCTCCCGAACGGCGTTAGCACAATATGCTACGCCGACGACACGCTGGTGCTAGCGCACGGGAGGTCGCACCAGGCGGCGGCCGACTTAATGGCGACAGCGGTTGCGACAGTCGTTGAGAGAATCCGGCAGTTGGGACTCGAGGTGGCGCTCCACAAGTCCGAGGCCATGTGTTTTCATGGCCGCGGGAACGCGCCACCTCCGGGTGGGTCCCAAATAACGGCGGGAGGAGTTACCATCGGCGTCGAGACGACGATGAAGTACCTAGGACTCGTCCTCGACAGTCGGTGGAACTTCATAGAACACTTCCGACGTTTGGCTCCAAAGTTGGAGAGGACGGGGGCTGCGTTTAAACGCATCCTCCCCAACCTCGGGGGCCAAACGCCTCCTGCCGGAGGTTATACGCCGGGGTCGTGCGGTCCATGGCCCTCTACGGCGCCCCTGTTTGGGCGCCAAACCTGTTGCGGCGTCCCGCTCGGACGCTGCTCATGGCACAGAGGGTCATGGCGATCCGAATGATCCGCGGATACCGCACGATCTCTGGGGAGTCGGCGAACCTCCTTGCCGGATTACCGCCGTGGGATCTGAAGGCGAAGGTGCTCGCGCGCGTGTACGGCATGCGCGCGGAGGCACGTCGCCGGGGCGAAACCCCGCTGCCGCGCCAAATAGGTGCGTGGCGGGATGAGCTCCGGCGCGATCTCATGGCGGAATGGCAGCAACGACTGTCGCAACCGAGGGCTGGGCTCGCTGCCATCGCAGCGGTAAGTCCCCTCTTTGAGGAGTGGCTTGAGAGACGCTACGGCGTCCTCACCTACCGCCTGACGCAGGTCCTCACCGGACATGGAAGTTTCGGGAGGTACCTGTGTCTGATGGGGCGGGAGGAAACGCCCGGGTGTCATCACTGCGAGGACCGCCCTGAGGACACGGTGGAACACACGGTGGGAGAATGCCCTTCGTGGGCTGAGCACCGCCGTGTCCTCAGGGAGGTGATCGGCGATGGCGACCTCTCGCGTCCGGGCCTAGTGCAGGCCATGATGCGGAGCGAGGGGGACTGGGATGCCGTCTCCTCCTTTTGCGAAGCAGTCATGCTAGCTAAGGAGGAGGCGGGACGCGTGAGGCAGCGAAGCGCTGCCTCCTCGCAACCCAGCCGTCGCGAAGGACACACCGGGCGTCGGGGATCGCGAGACGATCTCCGGCCACCGTAAGCGCGGGCCTGCGGACGGCGAGCATGGGTGGCTCCCCGTCCGACCAGAAACAGACCCGAGCGTACGGCGCGTCGCGTTCCGCGCGCGCCTCAAAGAGCCATCAGACCACCACAGATGGGGCCCAATAGGGCCGATGCCGATTCGGAGTCGCGGAGAACCTAACGGGTAACCGGGGCTCCGGCTCGACGTGCAGGAGAAGGAACGGGGTGGTTTTTAGTCAGTAAGAGTCTGACACTCCCTCCCGCCTCACCCAGGCGGGAGAAGTCATTCGATGATTTTCCCCCTTTAAAAAAAAAAAAAAAGTCTAGATAATATAGACTATAAATCTCTTGTTCAGTTCTTCTAATTTATTTGGGTTCATTAATCACTGTTCGTCTTTTTACTCCATGCCAAAATACTTGCATAATTAACATTCCCTTGTCACTTAACAGCCCATTACGGTTGACCACTAGACCATTAGTCATCTCTACATAAAAGGGGTATGCTATAATCACCACTCTATATTACCATGCAGGTTAAAGATCGGACTTTAAAAAGTTCAGCTTTATCAGAGATCGCTACTGCCCCGTTCCTGTTGATTTGCAATCTAGTCGGCGTGTATCGACACCCACATACATAGCATCGGTGGTGACAATTTGAGTCTACTCTGACGTCAATATGAGGCGTAATATAGTCTTATTTACGTACGTACAGTGGCTAGCAGATCAAGCTACACCAATCTGTCAAAATTCATTGGGTTTTTTTATGGGATAAGTCCGTAAACGAGCAGACGGTTCACCTGATGGTAAGCAATCGGCGGCGCCCATGGACATCTGGAACACTAGAGGCGTAACAAGTGCGTTACCGGCCTTTTGGGGATAAGGAATTAGAAGATCGTCGGGGATTCTAGGATTGGTGAGATTGGGGAAAGGGGGTATCGACTTTATGTCAATGCAATAAAGATGAGGAAGTAATAGAGAAGGATAGCTTGACCAGCTGGTGATCGAACATAACTTGAGTATCAAAAACAAGAAAACAAGTGAATAACGAATGCGATCTAATTTGCCGTCACAATTTGATCAATAGGTCTTCCTGCATGACGTACGATACGACAACATTGCCGCCAATGAACAAAATGCGACATAACAAACTAAATTGTAGATAGATCAGAATTATTGTGATTGTGACGCATGAATTGAACACAAATAAATAAGTCTCGTTATGTTATTTGTCCATGAATGGGTACTATTGACCTTGAAAGTATTATGTATCAAAATTGATTTCAATCATGGCGGGCATTCAAATGTTTGCAAGAAAGATAAAATAATAAAGAATCTGTGTCAATTACAGGTGCACTCTATTTTTCATCACTCTCATCATGATTCTAGGCTATAAAAGAGTCTTTAGACTAGTTGGAGGTCAGAAATAGGACCAACAGGTTTCTAAAGAAACACAGGGAAAAGCTGTTGTGCACACATGAAAAAGTGTAAGAATACCATCAAAACATTCTCAGGTTTCAATTGAAATCAATAGGAGCTTGTCTTTCCATTATGATTGAACGACGACAACCTACGGATTTTATCTTCCATTAACACAGCTTAAATATTCCTTAGCTACAATATTCCTTCGTTCAATATTTTCACTTTGTTATATTATAAAATGCATTACACTAATCCAGACAACTCACAAGTTCCCTCCAACGATGCGCTACCTAAGCCCAGTTACCCCTGCAGGCGGTCCTTTGAGCACAGTCGCAGATCGTATACACTTTAATAAACATGATTGCTTGAAGTAATCATGTATTTGCTTGGTATCCAACCTGAGGAAAGAGGTTTTATATTACCTTACTTTTTAGTAAATGTGAGTTTTTTTTTAATGTTACAGATTACTTCTCCATAGACTCTTGGTCCGTGCCCTCGTCATACAATTTCTTTTAATATAATACATGTAGTCAATTTTTATAAAGTTAAGAAGGTAACCACAATCATCTGTAATTATTACTAAAAGTATAAATTACATAATTATTATCTATTAATATCTATTTCGACGGCTCTACGAAATCAGCCCACCAACAAGATGGGAGAGCCGACCTGACCCAGCAGAAGGCACAGTTCACGAGTATGACGTGTGTGTGTCAGCAATTGGTCCGGTCAACCTTTTTATTGGGAACGGAACAACCCAACACACAGCGCCACCGACTGTAGGACATTTATGTGTGCATGACGCCTCAACCCTTGCCACGTTGGGGAAATGTGAGTTTGTGTGAACCTATACATTTTACTCAATCAGGTCAAAACGGCTCAAAGGTTAGGGATGAATTTGCAACAGGGATAGACAATAACACATAGGTACGCTAGGCGTATCTCACGGGAACGTGTAGCTGCGGATATGTCCCTGAGATTTCAGTGTTCCGGTGTTTTCATAGTTGTATCTACTGTACACTGTAGATACTGTCTTACAGGAGTTTTTATACACTACTAGCTACTTCCGCGCGGTTTCACACGCTCTGCTCAGCTCCTATTGGTCGTAGCGTGTGTATAGCTATGTTTTGTAGCCTATAGCCATCCTCGATAAATGCACTATCCAACACAAAAAGAATTATTTAAATTAGACTTGTAGTTACGGAGATTAGCGCGTTCAAACAAACTCTTCAGCTTTATAATATTAGAGGTCGAGGTAGTATAGAAGTATAGATAAGATAAAAGCACCTAAACACGAATGATTCTACTCATCCTTCATCCCTGAAAACGCTCAAATAAGTAATTCAAAATAAAACATTTATTCTATCTACAACAATATTATTGAGTTTGACGTCAAATAAAATTGTATGTTTTTAATATTATTTCCTCGATATATGCGTAACTAATGTTATTAAACAGA
Source organism: Spodoptera picta (assembly GCA_038387885.1). Lineage (NCBI taxonomy): Eukaryota > Metazoa > Arthropoda > Insecta > Lepidoptera > Noctuidae > Spodoptera > Spodoptera picta. Next base: position 217,534 of record JAZHFQ010000314.1, read on the forward strand.
ATTGTTTATCTATCTGTCTCTGATATTGCAATGTTGATCTTATTTCCGTCATTAAGCAATAGTAACTACATTATTACATACCATTATTAATAACTTTAGTATGTCTATTAGATTAATTATAATGCATAAACATAGCTACACACGCCCCTATTTAATCTATATAAATAAAAATGAATTTCCGTTCGTTAGTCTCGCTAAAACTCAAGAACAACTGAACCGATTTGGCTAATTTTGGTCTTGAAATGTTCGTAAGTCCAGAGAAGTTTAAAATTTTAGGCGGTACGATCGGCTAGTTAAGAAATAAAATAACCTAGGGACTATCCTATACTACTACTACTACTAATATTAAAAATGCAAAAGTTTGTGAGGATGTATGTGTGTGTGTTTGTTAGGTACTCTTCCACGACAAAACGGCTGACGAGATCGAGAGGAAATTTGAAACAAGGGTAGATTATGGTCGGAGTAATACATAAGCCAGCTTTTACCTAGTCTGGAATAAAACATAGGCTACTTGTGTCCTACGTTAACGCGGGCGTTGAGCAGGAGCCAGTTAAAAATAAATGTGAAAACGATCAACGATTTTTATAATAGATACCTAATTCACTAAGAATTGGATTTTGCAAAATCTGAACAAAGATACTTTAAAAGCTCTATATATTATCAGACATTCTATACATTATATACGTAGAGGATAATACCTATGCTAAAAACAAAACAATGAAAAATTTAAAACAAATATACCTAGTAACTGAATCGAACCGATATGAAGTTATTGCGTTTTCATTCCCATTTTATTAATTCCTACGCTCTTGCACCTCGCGAGCTATCGATTTCATCCCTCAGCGCCTCAAATATAAACTTTGTAGTTTAAAACGCGTGCATCGCTCGTTTTTCCAGGAACAAGCCCTTTCATAGACCGTACCGTAGTCACAGAACAGACTTACACAAAATGTACGAAGGCACTGTTTACTAGACTTTCAGTTTTATTACATTGCGTTAAAGTTGAAATTTTCATGTCGGGAAATAGGTAGCTTGATGTAATGCTGTCTGTAGTTAAACCCTGACATCACTCGAATGTTCTTAGACTTTCAGTTTTATCACATTGTGATAAAGTTGATAATTGCATGTCGGGAAACGGGTAGCTTGATGTGCTGTTGTCTGTAGTTAAACTGACATCGCTCGAATATTCTAGATTCCACGAAAATTGTTTGTGATGTATTTAATACCTACGCGGTTCGGGGAAACATGAATGTGATTATAGGATTATTATTACATAACATAACATAACATAACTTCACGCTTTTTATTCCCGTACCCGCCAGAGGTGTACATTACTTACATTTGAGCACCTGCACAATGTAATACCTATTCCCCTAACAACTACCTACTAGTTTTTAAAAAAATCTCATTAGTAGCACGGAGTCAGGAAATGTGTCCGGTATATGGCAATAGGCTCACCCCCTATTACATGGGACTCATAACATAAATAGTGAAAAGTGGGTGTTACATTGTACAGTGGCATTAAATGCCGTAATGTGTACCTCAGCCTACCCCTGTTGAACCAGAAGATGTAGAGATATAAACGGTATAATAAACTGATGCAAGTATTCGCTGACAGAATTAGCACATTTTACTACGCTACGTGACTACCAAAAGGTCGTAAGTTCGCAAAGATAACGTTAACATTAGATATAATATTTTAGTTTACATCAGTTTTTTGTATATTCATGACGAAAAGTGTCAGTCATATCATATGACAGGCCGTGTGAATTTAGATAAAGAAGATGGCAGCAAAATTGTGTGCAAAGAAAAAATCCCGCCTATTGCTATTATTGATTTTATTTGTATTTGTTTTATTTATTATCTTTACTTCGACGGTAGCAAAGTTTACTATAAGTTGTAATTTGGGTTTTTTAAAGAAAAATTCGCTGCTTCGATGTTATATTAGTTGGTAACTTATTTTGGAAAATGACGTCAAATGAACATAGAAAAGCGATTTATAAAAAATCTACCTACGTGTGGCTGTAAGTGGCTACTTACCAACTTTATAAAATACAGGAGTGGATAATTTGGTACTTGCCAACTCCAGTCAAATTTAATATTTTTTTCGAACTGTCAAAAACGATCGTTTTCTAAGAATTTTATACGAGATTGTGTATTGTGACGTCACGTTTTTTTAGCGTCAAACAGCATACTTATTGACTTTCGTTGGTAGTGGTGAAGGTAACGCACGTGCTTTTGTCATTCCTACGTTTGTTTTCAATTAAGTGATCTATTTCATAGTGATCTAAATTGAAATCTTTTAAATTTTGTGTTGGTTAAGTGTATGTGTGTGTAAGTTTTAATCAGGTATTGGTGTTTTTAAGTATATTTTATTCTATTATTTCCTCTGCCCATCCTCATCTCTTTAATTCGAAATGGACGAGGTGAAGCCACCCGATCCTCCTGATCCCGATAAATCCCCGGAATATGAGACGGAAACTATCGTCACAATTACCCTTCCTCCCAACACCCCGGATACCGAAATAATGGACGCGGAAGTTTCAAAATCCCGGAAACGACCCGCAGGCTCCCCCCTTATCACCCAAAACAACCCCCCGAAATTGGCAAAAAGTGTAAATGGTAGGCAATGTTACATGGCCAGGGACAATCCCCCTTACATAGTCTATGTGTCTCTTAAGGACTCCCAGACGTCTGGCACCACGCTTCACCCAGTTAAATTTGGTATGTTCTTAATGAAACTAAACATTAATAATGTTAAGATCGGTGGTGTCAAACGGCTGGGGAGGAATAGAGTTTCGGTTGAGTTTGTGACGCACCAGGATGCTAACAGCTTTTTAGTAAACGGTATGGTAGCTCAAAATTATACAACTTCGATCCCACAATTTAATATTACCCGAATGGGCATTGTCAGGGACGTTCCTGTGGAATGGACAGAGGACGAAGTCATTGGTAACATCAGGGTTCCCACCGGGTGTGGGGCTGTGATAAAAGCTAGGAGGATGAATCGCAGAGTCTCAACTCCAAACGGTACCGAATGGAAGCCTACCCAAACCGTAGTGCTTACTTTTGACGGCCAAACACTACCTAAAAAAGTGTTTTGTTTTTACTCAGCGCTCCCGGTAGAACTATACTCATACCCTACCATACAGTGTTATCACTGTTGCCGTTTTGGGCATACCCGCACTCTTTGCCGCTCCAAGCCACGTTGTTTCAAGTGTGGCCAGGATCATCCAGGGGATGGATGCCAGATTCCAGCTGAGACTGCCACCTGTGTTAATTGCAATGGCACCCATTTTGCTAATGACAAAACTTGTCCTGAATTGGGTCGCCAGAAGAGCATCAAAGCTCTGATGGCTGAAAAATCAATTTCATATGCTGAAGCAAGCCAGGTTTTCCCTTCTGTAAAAAGGTCTTATGCTGAGGTCTCAAGATCAGTCAACCTCATTGATCCATCTCCTAATAAAAAACCATCCCAACAAAGAGTCTCCTATAAAAAAACTATACACCTTAAACCTAAATCACATGCTCCCCTATCTCCTAGCTATGATAAGAAGGCTCATCAGGCCCTTATCCAAGACCACACTTACTCCCCATCCAAAAACGGTTGCGCTTTCCCTGTGGAATCCGGAACCAACATTCGTAGCTCCAAGTACATTCTTAATATAGTTTCTGATATGCTCATGGCAGTACTATCAAACCCTGCCCAAACTGTACCGGACCACGTCGCACACAAGCTTTCAACAATTCTTGATTACATCTGTAAAATTCCTACCTCTAACACTGCTTCAGTGGAACGTGAGGAGTACTCTTCCCAGGAAGAGTGACTTACTCCACTTGATGAATAAATTTAAACCATCGATTTGTGGCATTGCTGAGACATGGCTTCGACCGAATATCAATTTCGGGATCCCGTGTTTCAGTGTTGTCAGACATGACAGATCTGATGGTTATGGAGGGTGTGCTTTGTTAATTAATAATAAAGTACCCTTCTCCCAGATCCCTCTACCCTTCGTTGGCGATGACATAAATGTTGTCGCTGTTAAGGCTGAGGACATAAATATATTTGTATTTTACATTGCTCACCCTCATGTTGACCACCTTATTTTAATCAAAAATTTACTTACCTCAGTAAGTGGCCCATTACTTGTTATGGGTGACTTTAACTCCCATCACTATAGATGGGGTTCAGATTTTTGTGATAATATGGGTAATGAGCTAGTTGAGATGCTGGACGAACTCGATCTGTGTGTCATTAATGATGGCAGCCCTACTCGTAGGTCTGCATTTGGTCAAAGAAACAGCTGTGTGGACTTGACCTTTTGCTCGCCTGTTATGGCTAGCGTGCTAAATTGGAGTTGTTTAAATTTGACCTACGGTAGTGATCACTACCCCATCATAATTAAACACCTGTCAAAATCCATCCCAGATAAACCCCTTCCCCCCCTATTAAGATATCGTTTAGATTCCGCAGACTGGGATCTTTACTCTAAATTATTAGACCTCCGCATTTCTCTCCTTCCACCAGTTAACAATGAGAATTCTTTGGAATGTTTCTCTAAATTTTCCGACCTGATATACTCCACAGCCGAAGATTGCTTTCCTGTGAAAAATGCACCGAAAGGCAATATCCCTTCTCCACCATGGTGGGATAGTGAATGCACTGCCATGATAAGAGCTAGGAATGCGGCTGAAAAGACATATAACCAAGATATGAACCTGGAAAACCTCCTAAATTTCAAGCGAATTTTGGCTAAGTCAAGGAAATTGTTCAAGAAAAAGAAGAGACAAGGGTGGCAGAGATATTGTGGTTCACTAAACCCATCGACACCAATATCCAAAGTTTGGCAGAAAGTTAAAAATTTTAGGAACTCCACCAAACCTCCCACTATCTCCACCTTACCCGAATCTCTGAGTAACAGTTTTTTCAACCACATTGCTCCAACGTATGTTCCTACTGCAGATGAATGCTGCCTGAAATCCCATGAGATCGAGCGACCCGAGTCTCATGACCCGCTCGATTTGGAGTTCTCACCTGAAGAACTTCAAACGGTACTCAAGCATGTGAAGGACTCGGCACCAGGGATTGATGGGTTCCCCTACTCATTCCTAACTAAAGCAGGAACTAAAGCGAAGCAATACTACCTTGACTTGGTCAATTTTTGCTTTATTTCAGGCTATATTCCTCCTACCTGGAAGGTTCAGGTTATTATGCCGCTGTTAAAAGCTGGCAAGGACCCTGGTGACCATTTGTCGTACAGACCTATTGCCCTATCGTCCATACTTATTAAAACTTTTGAACACCTCATCAAAAACCGCCTTGAATGGTTGGTTGAGAGCCAGGGGCTGCTTCCGGCGGCTCAGTTCGGCTTCAGGAAAGGTCTGGGTACGGCTGACAGTGTGGGTACCCTCACTTCAGCCATCCGACTGGCCCTTAGCAGGCAGGAGTCGTTGGTCGCAGTCTTCTTGGACATCTCAGCGGCCTATGATTCTGTCCTCTTACCCCTTCTCAGGCAGAAACTGCAAAAGCTGAGAATCCCGAGTAGGATCTGCCGAATTATAGCCCACATCCTTTCCGATCGTACCCTCCAATTAAGAACTCCTGAGGATAACCCAGTACGGAGGTCCTCCTGGAAAGGTTTACCTCAGGGGTCAGTCCTTAGCCCCATCCTTTATAACATTTATACATATGACCTTCCCTCCTGTCTTAATTTTAACTGTAATGTCCTTCAGTATGCTGACGATATCGCACTAATGGTTACCAACAGCTCTATAACAGACGCCGCCCACTCCATCAACGTCTCTTTGGCCTCATTAAACCAATGGCTTCTGAATCACGGGTTATCTTTAAGCACCCCAAAAAGCTCAGCTGTCATTTTTACACGCAAACGACGCACTCCGGATCTTCGTGTAGAGATAGACGGTCAGGATATCCCAATCAAAAGCAGTGCTAGATTCTTGGGGGTTTATCTCGATTCAAAGATGTCTGGGGCGGATCACATAAACACTGTGGTTGCAAGGTGTGAACGCTCAGTATCGATACTCAGAGCTCTGGCCGGGGTATGGTGGGGTGCACACCCCTACTCATTGAAGCTCATTTATAATGCATTGGTCAGAAGTGTAATGGACTACTGTTGCTTCCTTATTGTTCCTTGCAATAAGGGTGCATTAAAAAAACTAGACTCCATTCAGGCCAAATGCCTTAGAATAATTATCGGAGCTATGAAATCATCCCCCATAAATGCTCTTCAGGTTGAATGTGTAGAGCCTCCCCTCAACCTTCGAAGACAATACCTGGCAGACCGCTTCATCTCAAAAGTCCTCTCCCTCTCATCACACCCCCTTCTTCCTATCCTAGAACAAATCCACTGTTCCTATAGGTTCTCTTCCTACTGGAACAATAAACCTGTCCCTCCCGTGATTGTCAGGTACAGGGAGCTTAAAAACCTCTCTGCACCCATCAGGCAATATCCTGTACTCCCGGTTTTCTCTTCCGTATATGAGGTTATCCACTTCAGGCCAAAGGTAATTCTAGGACTCGGCATCTCGAAATCCTCCGTAGATGCTGCGGGCGAGTTTGGGCGCGCTTTGAACAGCTACTGGAAGGGCTGGAATATTTTCTTCACCGACGCGTCTAAACTATCCCGAAATGGAAGTACAGGAGTAGCAGCGTACTTCCAAAATTCGAAGATCGCCCTCCTCTCCAAGTGTCCCCCGGAAGCATCTGTCTTCACGGGAGAATGTGTTGGCATTTTAGAATCAATAAAATTTATTAGAGCACACAACCTTAGAAATTCTGTTATTTTTTCCGACTCCCGAAGTAGCCTACAGTCTCTCAACCAAGACCAGCTCCATTCCCGAACTCATAGCAGTTTGGTTGTAGAGATAAAGGCGCTTCTTTTTTCTTGCTTCAAAGATGACATAAATATCGAGATCGCTTGGATTCCTGGTCACTCTGGCATATGTGGTAACGAGTGTGCGGATTCATTGGCCAAATTTGCGGCCTCGAATGAGGTCGAACGCCAACACTACGTTGTGTACGGGTATGATATACGTGCCGACACAAAACACAAGCTGTTTGACTCATGGGCTGCAGTGTGGGTAGAAACTTCCAATCGGAAAGGTGCCTACTATGCGGTTGTCCAGCCCGGCATCCGACGGAAGCCTTGGTTTTCCAAGTACCCTAAGCTTCCCCGTCATACTGTTTCATCCTTGTGTAGGCTCAGACTCGGCCATTGTAGTAGTCCGGTCTTCCTCAACAAGATCCGTGTCCGCGACAGCTCGCTGTGCGAATGCGGTCTTGATGAGGGAACCTTAGAACACATATTTTTTTCGTGTCCCTTAAATTCCCAATCCTTTGACCTCTATAAAAAACTTCCCAGTATCCAAATCCCACTCCCAATCAGTTTCCACCTCCTTTTAACTCACTTTTCCCACAAAGTAATTATTTATATATGTAAATTTATGAATGAAAATGAGATCAAAATGTGACGGTGTCCAATGATGTATATTAATATCTGTCTATATTGTGTATGTCCCCCAACTATTTTTTACACCACTGTATATATACAGTAAAATAGTTGATAATGTTTATGTTTTACTAACCCAATTGTTTTGTCCTTTCAGCTACTAACAACTAAAAACTACCGCAAAGTTAAGTTCGACGGTCCAATAATTTTGCCGTCACCACTCGACACTGGCAGTATAGTCGACAACACCATTTTGGAGACTCAGTTGCCAAAGAAGAAGAAAAAAAAAAAAAAGCATACTTATTACTTAAAGAATTGCTGGAAAATACAAAAATTTGGAAAAAAACTGAAGTTGGTCAAAAAATTTATTGATGGAAGCGTGATAATTTTTTAATATTTTATTGTATTAACTTAGTTGGATTTAGTCCGTCACTTTTTAATCGTAGTTCGTAGTCGCTACGAAAGTTTCGTAACTGTCTTTTTTAGTTCCAAAATTTTCCTCCGCATTCAGTGGCGCTGCGGTTGGCCAGTCGTAGTCATAGATAAGCAGGGTAATTTTTTATAATCTTATCTGTGTGAGGTAAAGGACACGCCCTCTATGACTCGTATTACTAATACCGGACTTAGGCAGACTATTTGGATAATAGTGTATGGTATAATATAATTTTATTGAGTTACAGCTGTATTTTTATTACTACTTCATTTTGGACGACAACTGAGATTATGAAAAAGTCAGTTGTGTATAAAAGGTACTACGCACTTTTTCTATTTTAAATCCAATGTGATTTGACCATAATCTAGTTTTATTAATGTGAAACGTTATTTTGGAATTCCTAATACTTAAGTAAAGGTACATAGCAACAAGATGCCTTTAAAATGTACCTAAATGTCGATGTCGTACATACATAAGTAAGCACTTAATACTTTTTGAAGATAAGCAGTTGATCCTTTAACTTTGAGACATTTCAAGGCACGTGTAAGTTACCTATGACTTGCGGAAAATTAATTATAAATTATTTAAAACTTAAATACCACTTACTAAACAACTGAATTTGACGTTTAATGTCACTAAACCCGTTCCGTTTACATTTTCAAATATTTAGTTCTAAATTTAAAAAGAAAAAACTAAGACTTGTCTGTGATCAGGTTTGTTTTGAATTCATTAGAATATCGTATCATTTCGTACATGTTTTAGATGAAAATTTAATAATTCAGAATAACAATAAATAGTTATGTAACGTACATATGTAAATCGTGTGTTTTATTAACAAAAGTGGTAGGCAGATAGACGTGCACATATTGAATGACACACCCACTTTTAGCCAGCTGTGTCACGATTGCCTACGTGCTTAAATTATTGAGCGGACTACTACCAAACATCACATTGTTAAATATGTATTCCTGGATCAATAATTGAAATCATTTCAGCCCCCTTCATCAAGGCAGTCAAGGCCAACCCATCATGAAACAACATAGGCATTCGTTTTATGCAAAACCTTTATAAAATATGGACAATGCACAAAAAATCATTACAATGCTTTTTATAAAAATCGTTCACAGAATTCATGTGAAATCAATTCTATAAATAAATCAAAAGAGCATATACTTGTAGATAAAAAACATAAAACAATGACTTTTTGCTGTTACGTTGTTATCAGCTGTAAGCTGTAAAGTAGGTATGTCTGTATCTTCGCTGTATCCACGTGACTTCTTGCTGAGTCGTAGGCTGAATGAATTACATTAATTTACGAGCTAGTATGTAGGTACTCTGTGGTTGTGATGTGACGTTAAAATACAATGTTATTGTCTGTACTATTTACTCATGAAAGACTATGTTTATGGGTCTCCTTTAACACTTAAAACACCATTGGGAACAAGGCCACGATAGCGGAGGATTTACCCTCAACAGTTTTCTGTCGGCAGTCAAAGGCTTAAGTGAGATCTAGTAATAGTATTTAGCTGGAATTTGGTGATATTAAAAGTATATGCTTGGTGGGCAGGTTGGATACCGCAGCTTAAAAGATTCAGGTTTATCAGATCCTTACCAAATGTGTAGACCTTTAGTCAACTCTGGTGTCACCATAGATATAATAATAGTTCTGTGGCTGTCATAATAGGTACAACTAAAGGCGTTTTATTGAAATAAAGGTCAATAAGTATGTCAAATTAAACATTTATCCGATTTCTTGATTGATTTTGACTTTACTTACGTTCTTCCAAAAACATTTTTACTTATTCCCTTTATATAAAAAAGGCATAATAAAACAAAAACAATATTATCTGTATACAATAAACGACAAACTTATAATTACACAGATAACACAAAGATATTGCATTCATGTCGTTATTCACGGTGCTAAGTCCAAACCGTCCAGTCTTTGGCTTACAAAACTAGATCAAACTGGATTTTACTTGTACTCTAAAGCACTGATCATAGTTCTAAGTCTAAATTGTGAGTAAGTGTGTATCTCTTTGTTAGATTAACTAGCGTTTACAATCTAATTGATAGTAGCAATAGTAAAGCAAATAAATCAAAGGTCGTTCAGAACTTATTTGTAGTTCCTTTTTTAACAATTCGGTTGTCAAACTTTGAGACGATTTTTTTTGATTTTATTTGCCCGCGCAAATTAACTGTGTTCTTTTTTAATTTTCAATTTTAGTAGCTGCTTCACAAACATCGCTTTCATTCAGCCTATACAGAACTGTACTGCCTCTAACAGAGGAAAATTCTTTTATAAAAATTAAAATGTGACGCTTGAATTTTTTCTTCTATTTGTAACTGGCTCTAAAATGAATATTAACTACCTACCTTACAAACCTACTAAATAGGTAGTCTACTTTTTTAAATACAACCAGCCTTTGAGGGACTGTTACAAGTAAAGAACACAGAAAAAAAAACTAAAAATGTCAGCTGCATCTAACTAAAAGTTTATTTCATTCGGTGGATGGAAGTTTCTCCTATTTTGTTTAAGATGATATGATGAGGTGGTAAAACCGGCGCTTAGTGTCTTCAGCAAACATTTTGGATATAACTTAATCTCGACAGAGGTACCAACCCAACCCCTGTTTACCCAAATATTGTACTATTTGTACGCGTTTTTAAAAATCACCCTGTACTAACATACAAAACTTTTCCGTTAGGTACTGGGAATGCAAGTAACTGATATAGTGACAACGAACAGCCGATACCTAGTGCTTGTAGAAAACTAATGAAAACTGAAACTACATGTATGTAAACTTGTACGGTAACGGTAGTTAGTTAATTTACTACTAGTTTAGGTACTAAAACTTATTCTAACTTTAGCCTTATAAAAATAAACAAATCGACTAATGAGGTGACACGATGACATCACTTTACATGAGTCCCAATCCGCCTAGCGACAGATTAAAAAAAACGATAAAAACATAGACATGACCCGAATAGTAACATTCGATATTTAAATATCATGATGCTACGGAAAATTATTATTGGAACCGGTATGGACACACCCACTGGCTCAAAATGTGATATTTACCGAACAACGAGTTTACGAACACCGGCTGGGTGTGTCTCCTACGTCATTTTACACTTGCATACCAATCTAGATTTGTATTAAGTACTTTACTTAAAATGTCGAGATAATAAAATGTCACTGGCTTGCAAAACTTGTACTTGTTAAAAATAACAAGTATTGACAGAATGCGAATTAAATAAACAGAACAAACAAAGGACTGCCCTCTGTTCCATTTTTATTTTCCCTCGCGATCGGCTAGCGCGGGAATTCGAAATTCAAACACTTATTTAAATCATTTTAAAATGTTTTTTTATTAGTATTTTGTTTATGATGTTGAATGAATAATTCATCATCATCATCATCAACAGCCTATAAATGCCCACTGCTGAGCAAAGCCTCTTCTCACACGGAGAAGGTTAGAGCGTTAATCACCACGCTTGCTCAATGCGGGTTGGCGATTTCAAACTTATAATTAGAAATTATAAGTCCAGGTTTCCTCACGATGTTTTTCCTTCACCGTTTGTCAGTGGTGTCTAAATAATCTTAGAAAGTACATATAACTCGGAAAAAGTCACATTGGTACTTGCCGTTGGTAGGTTTCGAACCCGCACCCTCATGCATGAGAAGCGAGCGTCTTAAACCTCCAGGCCACAACGACACGAATGAATAATTAAAATGTTGCATTAAAGAAAATCATCAAATGATTTGTTAACATGAGTAGGTACGTCTATTTGTCTGAAATAAAATAAAAAAGTAAAATTAATCCGTTGTCGCTACAGTAACCATGTCAAGTACGTACTTGTACGTGTAATTCTATAATTATCTCGTGAAGTGCCTATCAAATATATCGATATTATTCGACTAATTGCTTGTTACCGTATCATTTAAAAAAATAATCTCCTGTACCTACCTATACCATAAAATACCTTCTTGTAAGTACCTACTTATATCATTCTTTGTTTTGGTATTTTTCCTGTCCTAGAGGACTGCCTCGTTGGTTAAGTGGTCGCAAGTGTGAGGGGTCTCGGGTTCAATTCCTGAACCGGGCAACGTAATACTAGGTTTTAAAAAAATCTCAGTAGTAGCACGGAGTCTGGAACTGTGCCCGGTATATGGTAATAGGCCCACTCCCTATTACATGGAACTCGTAAGTCGTAACATGAATAGTGAAAAGTCGCTCACACTTAGGTATGTTAATATTGATGACTGAATACTGGTCTAGACTTTAACCTCATGTTTTTAGGTCAGCGGTCATTCGAACGACCTAACAGTAATTAGGATTAAAAGTAATACCTGTCTTAATAATTCATTAATTTGAAAGGATTATTTTAATCGTATTTTTATTGATGTATATGTATTTACTTATTTGGCAAAGTCTATTATTGTATCCGAGATAGGTAGGTGAAGTAATGTTGCTATGGGTAGACAAACTTTGCTTTGTCTATTGTTATCATGTTATCGATACCGGCAGGCCCCTTGGAGACTGATGTAGGTGCTATTACGTAATAGGACAAAGACGTTTGTTTTACTTTATTTATTTAGATATTTAATCAGTAGTAGCACGGAGTCTGGAATTGTGCCCGGTATATGGCAATAGGCTCACCCCCTATTACATGGGACTCATAACATAAATAGTGAAAAGTGGGTGTTACTTCTGTGTGCACCTCTGCCTACCCCTTCGGGGATAAAAGGCGTGATGTTATGTTATGTTATATTTAATCAGCATCACGTCTTTGATTTTATGGCGATAGAGTCTAGTTGTTTTATAAAACTATTGCATCATCATTTGCAACTAGGGATTGGTGTCCTACATGGTCTGCAACGCATTTGTGACGCCTCTGGTGTATTATGTGTCCATAGGAGACGCCGATTGCTTTCCATCAGGTGATCTGTCAGCTCGTTTAGGTAATGAAAAAAGTGCACAATTAAGCTACGCAGTGACCACATTACTATCAGGTATACCAGATTACTGCCAATAGCAATTGGTTGCTATGCTACCAATAGTACCTAGGTACTAAAATAACGTTAATAAGATAGCTAGATTAATAAGATTGGAATGAGGATACGAACACTGTAGACAGATTTCAATAAAAACTATCTTTATAAGATATTTACCTAATAAGTAAAATCATTTCCTCAATCATAGACTACGCGTTTTTTATTACAAACTCTTTATAAATATCTCTAGCTTTGTTTACAAGAATAGCGTTCGGTTTGCAGTTAATATATTCCTTCGTTTCTTTGTCTACTAGCCACTTGATAGACTGGTCGTGAAGGTCACAGGTATCCAAAAGAGAATGTGGAATGGTGGGCTGGCTGGACTCCTTTGTCTAATACAATCAGGAAGCTTACAGGTTTGACAGCTGTCATTTAAAAAAACGCGGTAAAATGTGTTATTATTTTTTGTATATTCCAAACTTTTAAATTGTCTATGTAATAAAATTATTTATTAATGAATTTAAATGGCATAGGATCGAGGATAATTTTATTGTTTGTTATCGATTATGATTGTATAAAACATGATTTTAGTCAAATATTGAAGCCTGATTAGTTGAAGCCTAAATTTGAGAGCGCCTGCGCTTTAAATGCTTTTTATTATTCGTGCGTTTTACAGACATCAAATTGCTAGGCGCTTGGTAAAAATTCAAATGAACAAAGGTGGCGTACATATTGTAAGTCATATTTCTAATAAATATGGAAGGAAAAACAAGCAGCATAATTATAGCAACAATCTTATTTAAAACGCTTACAATAAAATACATAATTTTATGCTAAATATTTGATATAATTTTGTACACAACTGATAGTTTAATTACAAAATTAAATGAGTAGTTACTCCGAAACAAAATTGATAATTCCGGAAAATATCACAAAGACACATTATTACCTAACCAAATTATAATTTACAGTCAAAAGTGCAAAGATACAACCCAGAAAAAAATATTTCAAGTCCAAATGATGCAAGAGGTCGACCTCTTGCTGTATATGTTCAGATACGACTCTAAAAATACATAAATATAATATCAAATAGCATAGACTAACGGCTAACGTACAATAAATATAATTATAAATTATCTGTACTTGTAATTAAAACTATTAATAGATTGTCTACTACCTACTTATTTAACTATGAAGTTCATTTTTATTTGTTGCAACTACTTTTCTTGTCTTAATGTATTATTAAATATGTATTTGTTTTGTATTTTTTTTATATATAATCTCTTTTATGACCGTGCTTTTATTTCCTTAATTAAGATGAAATTAATCTCTTCCTGGTGAGATTATGGCAATCCATAGAAATAAAGAAGATTTAATAATTTTTCTGTGTGGCAAATATTTTGATGTGTAGACCACGCCCATAGTTCAGTGGACTGTCACGGGCTACTGACATCTCTGGATAAAGAATCCTACATTTAATAACAAAATTCCATCTAAATTTGTTCAACAATTTTGATGAAAGTATGCAACAATCTTTCACATATTTTATTAAAACACTTATCAAGTCGTATCTCTAACAATACGCTACAACTGACCCTAGTTTAGTGCGCTAATTATAAATTAACTAAGACATTATTTACTACCAATCTTGGCCGAGGGATTTTCCGCGATAAATAGGTACATAACAAAATAATAAATAAACGATAAGTATTGTGACAAAATATGTCTCATATAGTACGTAAATAAGGAAAATTTCGCTCGGTTTAGCATTGAGTTGATAAGGACAAGATATTCGACGTAGGGGGTATCCTGATCAATGCGAGAGAAAAAGGGGGACGGGACTTCCATCATTAGCAATTAACTCTGTCTGTAGACTATGGACAAGACTTCATTTTGTTTAGCTTTGAACCTTGGTATTTTAAGTTATATGTATATTTCTATTATTTCTATGATACCTTGATTTATCTTCGCTTTATATTATATTTTATTTTATTTTTTGCACATTTTAATTAACCTTATGTTATGTGTGTTCTGCGCAGAAATAAACGATTTTTTTTATTTAATTCATAACTTCTCTCGGTGTTTTTTTTGACAAGCCCGCCAAAACCTCCCAACACCGCTGCAGCTCCTGTAAGCCAGGATCTACAGTAGATACAACCATGAAAACACCAGAACACTTAAAGTCCGGCGCGTACCAGGGACATGACTGGCTTGGTTTCCGCAACGAAGTAAATCAGAGAATATTATAAGACGAGAAGAAAAAAAACGATACCTAAGTCTCTCGGTGTTATGTAAGATCTTTTCTCCCATACTAATTTTCTGAATTACTTGGTTGTTTATTCATGTAATGTCCTTAGCGCAAACTGAGTTTAGGCCTATAGTACATGGCCGGCCGTGGTGTATTTTTATACGCACAAGAAACCGCCATAGACACTGATTGTTGCGTTTGCATTGATGACACGCGCGCATACAGTGCATATAAAAAATGCCGTGTGCTCTCGGCCTTAAACTGAAGCCGTGACTTCTTTTCAAATTGGTCTTTATGGTAAGTTTTATAGTTTTTTGATAAAGTTACAGTTACAGTGGCAAAATATTGCACCACCATCCACCAATGACGGTTAGCCTACATACGGCCACACATCAATCTACCTCTATAAAAAACCAGTTTATCCTGGTGTCGCGTCGCATCATCTTTCCGCACATTTAACATTCAGTTTATACTGGTTATGTAAAGCTCGATGTGTAGCCGTGTGTAGGTACCTATGCGCAATTGATAAGATATTCAAGTAAGTAAATAAAATATTGTCTTAATAATTACGTACCAAAGTGCATGTAAGTATGTGTGTATAATAATATAATCCCGTGCGATTATAAAGGGTCAGGCAGATTAAATTACGATGGTAAACATGACAATTAAGTTATTACTCATTACATTACATTAATTATTTATAATTATCTGAATGGCATAATGTACACCTCTGCCTACCCCTTCGGGGATAAATGGCGTGATGTTATGTTATGAAAATCTTGAACTTTCTTAATGGATTATAATTCTTTTATAAAACATGTTTAAAAAAACAGATTTTAACGCGTTCTCCTTTTATGAAGTCGGTTAATTAGGTATATACCTTCTCCTAGGTGTAAAAAACAGCAGTGGAGAACTTAACGGGTAACCGGGGCTCCGGCTCGAAGTGCAGGAGAAGGAACGGGGTGGTTTTTAGTCAGTAAGAGTCTGACACTCCCTCCTGCCTCGCCCAGGCGGGAGAAGTTATACGATGATTTTGCCCCCCTTAAAAAGTGTAATAAACACTTTTATGAAAACCGCATCAAAATCGGTGCAGCTAATTTCGAGAAAATCGCGTACATACATACAAGTCAAAGGGCATCTCCTTCTTTGAAGTCGGTTAAAAGTAACGTTTCCTGAATGCACAACCCATTTAAATATTTGCGTCATCATTGGCTCTGCGAAAACATTACTTATGTGCTATTTTTTTAACAGTTTCCTCCATTAAGCAACGCTTATTTTGATAAATTAGTTGTCATTTGTGATGGTTCTAAGTTCTAGGAATTTGAGGATTATTGAGGATTCGGGGATTGGGGAGATTGGGGATGGGGGTAATTGTGCCTCCAGTAACTTCACTTATACGACGAAACACAACACAAGTGATGTTTCACGTCAGTTTTCTGTGAGGCTGTGGTATCACTCCGGCCGAGCCGGTCCATTCGTACCAAAGCATGGCTCTCCCACACTTAAAAAAGATATATCATTACGTCATAGCCAGATAATTAAGCAAGTCTTAATGCGTATCCAATTTGTATCAAATTTGACATAGGCGGCACAAATTAGGTTATGTTATTACAACTCATTTACGGAGTGGATTTGTTGATGACATTGTTATAAATTGTTTAAAACTAATTATATTTATTGTGTAAAACTATAAACGTCACGCCTATTTCCTTAATTAAGGAATGGACAGAGATACATTAAATACACATAGAGCGGAGAACCGACGGCCGCTGGGGCAGAAAGGTTCTCGAGTGGAGGCCACGTACCGGAAAGCGCAGCGTAGGACGTCCATCCGCAAGGTGGACAGACGATCTCATTAAGGTCGCAGGGAACCGCTGGATGCAGGTCGCTTCCAACCGGCCTATCTGGAAGTCTTTGGGGGGGGGCCTATGTTCAGCAGTGGACGTCCTGTGACTGATATGATGATGATGATGACATTAAATATGGTACTTTCCCAATTTTTGTTTTAGGTAATATCCGTCCTGGTAGGGTTATTTAATACATTTTTTTTCTTTTTATAATGTTACAGATTAATTCTCCCCGGACTCTTGGTCCGTGCCCTTGTCATACATTTTTTTATTACTATACATCTAGTCAATTTTTATAAAGTAGGTAAGTTTACACACTAATAACCACATCTAGAATTATTACTAAAAGTATAAATTACATAATATGTAATTTGGTAATAATTATTAATAATTAATATTAATATAATAATTATTAATTTAATACATTAGAGAAGTATTTTTGTTTTCTTATAGATTTAAATACTTTCGACGATATATTAATTTAATATGCGTCCCGGGTTACGGCCACAGGTAGAGGAGGAACACCGCGGTGGTTTTAGCCGGTAAGAGTCCGGCACACACCCCCGTCGTCCCCACGGCGTGGGAAGTCCATGAGGATTTCCATCGCGTTATAAAAAAAAAAAAAAAATCGTGTGAATTCGTGTGGCGTCACTCTTTACTAGGTTTCATAAGGCGTAATTTCGTATGACGTAATTTAAAAAAAATACGCATCTAATATTTTTTAATTATTATCTGACGGACTAAATATGTTATTTATTTTAATACCCTGTCAACTACCATAGTTTAAGACTACACTATCACCCATTATTAAGTTCATATATGAACCCATAGACAATAAAAAAGTCTACCATAAACTACGTAAACTTTATTTATAATTATTACATCTTGGAATGAATTATAAAGAGGTGATGTGACACCCACGTTCCCTCGGTTACTTACCTCTAATCATAATAAGAGAAGACCCACGTCACAGGAGGCGAGTTTCCACTCTATATAATTATCAATAAATGGGTACACATGAATGGGCCTCGATTTCATTGGTTGACCAACAACACAGTCTAGTCTTTGGTCTAGTCCATTGTAATATAACAGCCATTATAGGTAATTAAGAAGTAATTTCAAAATTAAAACACATGTCGTAACAATGTGCCTGCCAATAATTCGGGTCAAATAATTAAACCTCAGATAATATTGTTAGTAAAACAACGATTGTCCGGTTTGCTCGGATACAATATTTAGTTTATACTCAGTTTGAACCCGCCAGAGGTCACGATCTCCAAACGTGAGTACAAATATCTTTCTATGGAATATACCAGTGTTGTTAATTGCCGCTGGGCTTACCTAATTTGAGTTTTATATTGTAATGAATTACAGTTGGTTTTTGATTGCCACTTCAATGCCACAGTCGTCAATTGGGTATTTTTTTATTATTTTTAATGGGGGAAAATCATCGAATGTCTGCTCCCGCCTGGGTGAGGCGGGAGGGAGTGTCAGACTCTTACTGACTAAAAACCACCTCGTTACTTCTCTTGCACGTCGAGCCGGAGCCCCGGTTACCCGTTAGGTTCTTCGCGACTCCGAATCGGCATCGGCCTTATTGGGCCCCATCTGTGGTGGTCTGATTGCTCTTTGAGGCGCGCGCGGAACGCGAGTCAATTGGGTATTTGCCATGTAGTCAAATTCAGTACATTTTTCGAACTGTCAAAAACGACAGCTTTCTATGAATTTTGTACGAGATTGTGTATTGTGACGTCACGTTTTTTTAGCGTCAAACAACATACTTCTTACTTAAATATTTGATGGAAAAATACTAAAATTAAGTTGATCATAAAATCAATTAATGAAAGGATGATTATTTTTTAATATTTTATTGTATTTTTTTTTTTTTTTTTTTTTAAGGGGGAAAATCATCGAATGACTGCTCCCGCCTGGGTGAGGCGGAAGGGAGTGTCAGACTCTTACTGACTAAAAACCACCCTGTTCCTTCTCCTGCACGTCGAGCCGGAGCCCCGGTTACCCGTTAGGTTCTCCGCGACATATGATATTGTATTGAACAGTCAAAACAATATATTTTTGATTTAGAAAAGTACCCATTTGTTACTGGGCTTAATTTAAACTTTATGATTGAGTATTTTAGTTGGCTTTTGACTGTAACTAGTTTCGGTAGATGCACATTTATAGTAGATAGCCCCCTCATATTGGGCTCGCTGCCATCGCAGCGGTAAGTCCCCTCTTTGAGGAGTGGCTTGAGAGACGCTACGGCGTCCTCACCTACCGCCTGACGCAGGTCCTCACCGGACATGGAAGTTTCGGGAGGTACCTGTGTCTGATGGGGCGGGAGGAAACGCCCGGGTGTCATCACTGCGAGGACCGCCCTGAGGACACGGTGGAACACACGGTGGGAGAATGCCCTTCGTGGGCTGAGCACCGCCGTGTCCTCAGGGAAGTGATCGGCGATGGCGACCTCTCGCGTCCGGGCCTAGTGCAGGCCATGATGCGGAGCGAGGGGGATTGGGATGCCGTCTCCTCCTTTTGCGAAGCAGTCATGCTAGCTAAGGAGGAGGCGGGACGCGTGAGGCAGCGAAGCGCTGCCTCCTCGCAACCCAGCCATCGCGAAGGACACACCGGGCGTCGGGGATCGCGGGACGATCTCCGGCCACCGTAAGCGCGGGCCTGCGGACGGCGAGCATGGGTGGCTCCCCGTCCGACCAGAAACAGACCCGAGCGTACGGCGCGTCGCGTTCCGCGCGCGCCTCAAAGAGCCATCAGACCACCACAGATGGGGCCCAATAGGGCCGATGCCGATTCGGAGTCGCGGAGAACCTAACGGGTAACCGGGGCTCCGGCTCGACGTGCAGGAGAAGGAACGGGGTGGTTTTTAGTCAGTAAGAGTCTGACACTCCCTCCCGCCTCACCCAGGCGGGGGCAGTCATTCGATGATTTTCCCCCCTTAAAAAAAAAAAAAAAAAAAAAAAGCCCCCTCATATAATAGAAAACTTGTCTATTGTCGTGCGAATACGAATTATTTTGCCATAAAAGTGATAAAATGATATTGTAATTTGTAAGTAAACATATAGAGTGGAACCACTGGAAACTCGCCTCCTCTGACGTGGGTCTTCTCTTATTATGATATAAGTAACCGAGGGAACGTGGGTGTCACATCACCTCTTTATAATTCATTCCAAGATGTAATAATTATAAATAAAGTTTACGTAGTTTATGGTAGACTTTTTTATTGTCTATGGGTTCATATATGAACTTAATAATGGGTAATAGTGTAGTCTTAAACTATGGTAGTTGACAGGGTATTAAAATAAATAACATATTTAGTCCGTCAGATAATAAACTTTAGTTTACCTTAATCGTTTTACACTTACAGCTCAATTTCCATCCCCAGCGCAAAAATGCGAATGCTATTGTCAGTTGCTGCCTAAAAAATTCAATAATGCTTAGCTCATGTTAGTCGCAAAAGCTTCGTGCCTGGCAATAAATTGACAGAGTTCAGCATAAATTCATTGAACTATGCGAAGAGCCTATTGACGGAATACTGAAACGCTATTCAATTATAAGTCGCGCTTAACTATAGTTCTCCCATTACAACATCATACATACATAACCACTCCCACGGGGGTAGGCCGAGACTATGGAACGTCAATTACTAAGATTCCTACATACCTCTTTCGCTTCATCAACAGTCATCAATCTTTTCATGCATGCTTGTCGGTTAAGGGTACTTTTAATTTGGCCCTTCTTTAATATATCGCCAACCTAGTCAGTATATATCCTTCTAGGGCGCCCTCTAGCGACGGCACTATTCATATCCGCTCTCATTACTAATTCTTTGTAAAATGACAGACAGAGAGCACGATTTTTAAGCACGACTTAAAATTAAGTAGTATTTAGTAACGTTTTAGTTACTAGATTATTCGATTTTCGCCTTTGTTAAATACAAAGGGTAACAGAATTCCTATACTTAGAAATTTTGTAAAGGCCGTTTTGGAATTACAACTTGGGAAAATCTGTTTTTCACATTGAAAATAACATGAATACTCGTGTAAATCTTACTAAAATTCTTCCAGGAAATTTGCTAGCGCCGTTAGCCGACTAAGAGCCAATTTTTCAATGCTTAGATAAATTTTAACCGAGGAATAACTTTCTATATTTGACAATTCTTCCATAGGTACTAAAAACTGTCAAATGTCAATTTTATTCTTCAGTAAGTTATGCGTAGTTAACTGATTAAAAATTGGGCCCTTAGTATTTAAAGTTGGAGAACAGATAAAAGTCGCTTCATAAAAAAATACTGACATTCTGGCAGTGTGCACAACAAGAAAAAAAAACGCGTGTATTGTCTATTATCAACTACAACGTCATATCATACCTAAATGTCAAATATGAAAAAAAAACGCTTGACAACGGCAACAACCATTCGTAATCATTGTTACTATTCAGATAGTTTAACAGTTATTGTTAGTTTTATTAGATGTTGTTTTAAAGGAGATTACGCGCGGGGGTGTGAGGCCGGGCCTCCGCTTGGGGTCGTAATGGTGACCTCTCAGTATCTTATCTTCAAGTTATCCGTATAATATGTTCCACTACAATAATATTTGTGATAGTGTCGTTTGTGCTCCACAGATAAGTTTGAAGAAGGTTGAGTTTGCAATATTTTTTTAATGACGACTTTTTGCGAAGTTAAGGAGTTGTTTCACAATATCGGTACCTTTAGCCAAACACTTTAGCGCTTGTCTACAGAGAGAAATCTAAATGTATGGGAATGACACTGACAAGTGTCAAAATTTACGTCAATCCTATCTATTTTACGGAGAACCTAACGGGTAACCGGGGCTCCGGCTCGACGTGCAGGAGAAGGAACGGGGTAGTTTTTAGTCAGTAAGAATCTGACACTCCCTCCCGCCTCACCCAGATAGGAGCAGACATTCGATGATTTTCCCCTCTTAAAAAAAAGTAGAAAGTCAAGTTCAAGTAGACAAGTTCTAAATGGCATTTGGCTACAGCTACTGGATAGCCGTTATCTACCAGATAAATTTGAATTAAAAACGCAATTTGTATAAACTATCTGTCACATAAGTTTATCTGGTACTTATATAGAGGTGGTGAAACCGGCATTAAATATCGTAATTTATTGTCAACAACAAAAATTATTGTCAGTTTATTGTTTTTGCTGAGCCTAACTTCATTGTCAGACAAACGGACGGTTAATTAAATTTTGACACTTCAAAGGTGACTAATTAAGGATTAATTGAAATAAATACTTACCTTGACCTTGATTATTTAGTACCTACTAAGACAGTTTGTGAGTATTGATTTAACTGTTGCAATAAAAGAACCACTTATTTACATCAAACCTTACTAGTTACACTTTAATCGTGTATCGTAAGAGACACTTAAGGGACTATGTAGGTACCTATAAAACAGAAAAGTAGCGACAAACATTATCTAATAATGAAAATTTAAATAGTGACTTTATCCCGTTCTGCCAAGGGTGGAAATTAATCTGGCAAACGAACTAATGCCTCAGGCATTAGTTCGTTTAATAATTGCCTCGTTGGCCGGGTGGTCGCAAGTGCGACTGCCGGGCAAGGTCTTGTGTTCGATTCCAGGGCCTGGCAAGTAAGTATTAATGGGATTAAAAAAATCTCAGTAGTAGCACGGAGTTTGGAATTGTCCCCGGTATTTCGCAATAGGCTCTCCCTTATTACATGGGAAAAGTGAGTGTTACATTGTACAGTGGCATTAAGTGCCGTAATTCCGACGGGGATAAAAAAGGCGTGATGTTATGTTATGTTATGTTTCCTTTACTCTCCTTTAATTCTCTTTCGAGTTTATAGCAACAAGTGAATGTTTTATTAAGCAATAGTGACATTATGTCATCGTTAGTATAATAACGTTTACTTAAACTACATGTAAGATGTAGGTATATATATATATACCTACTTATCATTAAACTTGTATTTGTATCGTAACGTGTGCAAAAACGTGTACACAGCTGTGTTGTGTGTAGTGTGCAACGACCTTATGTCAACTAACTGACAGTCTTCTGCATTATCTATCGTATTATTATAAAGACTACCGATACGCCACGGCTTCGCACGGCTGCAATATGCATGTATTATAGGTACATATAAACCTTACTTAAGAATCACTCGATCTATTAAAAAAACCCATCAAACCCCGTTGCGTAGTTTTAAAGATCTAAGCATACATTGGTACAGACATTGTCTTATATCATGATGGTATATTGGATTATTTGTTTATGAACTGATTTTTAGAATGTTCCTCAAACACACTATGTGTTTCAAAAATATCGTTTTTCATCAGATTGTAGGTAATTATTCAGGTTGTGTTTTGTAATTTCTTCTTAGAGTCAAAAAGTTAAAAAGGTAGAAAAATAAATTGAGTGACTTACGGCCGAAATTATTAAACTTTCTCAATCATAATATCTGGATGGATTCATAATATCTTGATGTGGATTACAATCGATTTTTGATGGAAACTCCATTCAAGTCTATCAATCCATATTCTCAGATTTTTATAACGATTTGTTATTGATTTCCACCATACTAGTATTCTGTGACCGTAGTACATCATTTTAGAAACTTATTAGACACTCTTAAGTTTTCGACTCAACACTAGAAAGGTCGCCGTCCCAATTTTATCCCATTTGCAAGTTTGATTATTCATATCT
Organism: Spodoptera picta; assembly: GCA_038387885.1. Taxonomy (NCBI): domain Eukaryota; kingdom Metazoa; phylum Arthropoda; class Insecta; order Lepidoptera; family Noctuidae; genus Spodoptera; species Spodoptera picta. The sequence continues at coordinate 241,236 of JAZHFQ010000314.1, forward strand.
TTTTTATTTTTTAAGTTAGGTGCGTGAACCTTTTAGACTTTGATTTATTGTATTTTAATAATTACACATTATTATTTTCAGTTGGAAAAAATAATATTTACAAAATAAAATAACGAGTTACCTAGAACTGCCGTGCCATTTTGATTCTCGGCCTTTCTAGTATTAATGCACCGACCACACTTTAGAAGAATGCCCATGACATTAAGCCCACCCCTGTACGCTTGTTGCAAAAAGTTCAATAAATAAATAATACGTAACTAGAGAGCAGCTAGTTTTGACACAAAAATAACTATCTTAGACTTCTGACTATAACCTGCGTAGTGTAAGATATGCAATCGTGACAGTAGTGGCGTCACGTTGCATCGGTTGCATAGTGCATTCACAGTTTACATCATACATAGATGATCAGGTTGCTTGCAAGGCCTAAGCAAACCAGTTTCTATGTAGAATGCAATTTTATTGTTACTAGGCCAACACGTGGGTGAATGAGGACAAATATTCCATGTTTTTTAAGTACTTAGAAAATACCTTTCGAGTTGTCCTTGCTTATAATTATAGGTTTTATGATTTTTATAGGTACCTAGGTATCGTTATAGCAAATATTAATACTAAAGCAGCATAAAATAAATGTCTAAGAGGCAACGTGCTTTTTAACGCTTTTATAGATTGTTATTGAATTATGGAGTATGTGAATCGAGTTGCATGGTATTTGTTTTAAGTTTTGATTTTTGTTAAAGATACGTACGATATAACACCCAAAAAATAAACTACGTCAACACAACTATAATATAGTATAATACAGTAGATGACCATTTATCCACAAGCAGTCACCGGTGGCCGCTCTCCACTAACAACATTACAGACCTTAATTCCAGTAATTAGAGACTACTTTTGCATGAACAAATTTAGGGGATGATATTTCAACAATAACCGTTCATCTTTGGATCAATCAAAGTTTGTGTAACAAACTCTTTAGAAATAACATCAAAAAGGCTATTATGCAAGTTTAAATTCAAAATATCGTCCGCCATGTCATTGGTCGGGAGAAAATTCTCGACCAATGACGGCCGAGAATGCGAACAAGGTCAATTTGAAAATTCGAATTGACGCAATAGCAATAGCAGAAGCGAAAGTCTGCTGAAAAAACATATGCAGATTAAAAATTAAATAAAAATAGTCACTTACTTTTTAGTTATTCGGGATAATAGGAACACCATTTTGACTGCTTCTGTTTCTCTGGTACTTCTTCAATTGTTTTTGTAATCTGCAACAAAGGAAGAGGTTATTTAAAACTGTGTTAACATGAATTTATTCTGTTTAATCTAGGTGCATACTTACTTGAAGGACTCGAAACGAAACTATGTCTGTGTCTCTAGCTCTACTATGGACATCTCAATGGTTGTTCATCGCAGAGGTAACAGACAGGTAGCAAACAAAAAAACAATAACACTGCCAAACAATTATACCCACGCGGTATAACTTCGGTCTCCGGACACAGGTAGGTACCACTTACTTATTCACAACAATGCTTTGCTCTATTCATTCCCCTATATTTCACGACTTAGAGACAGTGTCAAATGTGTTACTTTAGTAAAAACTTGACGGTATACGCCCTCTTTGAGTTATTGAGTTATGAAGTCAAAATCTGTAAACCGATACATTTCATTACCAGCTTACTGCTAATATTCTTATGTTTCATTATTATACCTGTACCTACTATGCGACAGCGAGCTGCACAGATTGCAAGAAAGTAATTTCCACAATTGTACAGACCAAATTCACTGGTAGAAATACATCATGCATGGTTGAAAGTTGAGACCAATATCGTCATCATCCACCATCATTATATTAGCCCAGATTCACCCATTACATATAATAAATATATATATATACAGTATGTTAGGTTAAACGAGGGACATATTCAAACCCATAATAGTGTATACTCATATGAACCTAACAAACATATAAACGAAACGAAAACACTAATAAATAACAGACAGAACCATAAAAACGCTTCCGCTTACGCTTACGGGTTACGGCTTAGCGGGCTTAAGCGCGCTCTATTCTTTTTGGCAAGATCGGCGCATGTTTTGCAACGCGACTTACTTTATGTAAGTACTGTTTCTGTTTACAAGTTCACTTGTTGCGCGCTCAGTGTTCATGATGATGTATTTTATTAGACAATTACCTCAAAAATTTTGGTTATAGGTTTTTTACATATTCGGGACGAGAATCGAATACTGAATACCCACCCTCAATAAGTCCCTCGTTTAACCTAACACACTGTATATATATATATAAACCTATCTCGCTTTTTCTGCCAGAGTTCTCGGTTTTGTGCTAACCTCATCCATTTGTTTCTACCATTTTCAACCGACATCAAAAAAAGGAGGAGGTTCTCAATTCGACTGTATGTTTTTTTTAAATAAGCGTTAGAATCGTTGGTGCGTTTACAAACATACAAGTTAACATTCACATGACACCCAGACCAGAAACAACAATTTGTGGCTCGCACAAAGAGTTGTTCCGTTCGAGAATCGAACCCGCGACACGTAGCGCGGCAACCGTGCAGCTGAGGATAATAAACCACTAATGTTTAATCTACGATAATCTCGAATGAGGCTCACACGACACGATTAGGGTCAAACCTGCACCGAAATACCCTAATAGAAATCCGATAATAGGGGTAGGCACTGACCGGATTTAAGCTGCAACTAGAGGGAGTATGGATGCGGCGCTAATCAATTGAATTAATCGTGCCGGTGCGTGGTGGACGGAATTTTAGTGAAAAATTCTGCAACGCTGGACATCGGAAATGCTCTCATGCTGTCACATAGCTTTTAAGGGTAAATAATGAATTTATATTGACTTATTTATAATGATTTTATATAGGTACTTATTTTACTGGGCGTTTAAAAAGTCTCAGTAGTAGCACGGAGTCTGGAATTGTGCCCGGTATATGGCAATAGGCTCACACTCTATTACATGGGACTCGTAACATAAATAGGGAAAAGTGGGTGTTATATTGTACAGTGGCATAATGTGCACCTCCGCCTACTTTCGACGATATATTGACTTGAAATGTCGCGTGACGTCACTTCTATGTACATTTTATACGTAGAAATGACGTTTTAGCCCCACTCCTAAACTTTGATTTGTTTTACCTAAGTATTGTTTTATATATATGTTACCGGCCAAACCCGATTTCAGGACAAACTAGTTTTGCCTAGGCTAAACTAGTTCTTCCTATAAGCGTTAGGATTAACTAGTATAGCCTAGTACAAACTAATTTGTCCTAAGCCAGATAGGACAAACCAGTTTAGGCTAGGACAAACTAGGGGTAGTTGATCCTGATATAAATACGCACACTCTAGGATAAACTGGTATGACCTAGTCATAATATGATTATTGCGTCTATTAAAAAAACAATGCGACTGCCTCGTTGGCTGAGTGGTCGCAGTGCGACTGCCGGGCAAGGAGTCTCGGGTTCGATTCCCGGGCAAAGTATTAGTTATTTTATTTATTGAATATGCTTCATGCACAAAATGTACAAATACTTAATGCCGCAGGCGTTTTCTTCCAGTCTGACCTTTGGGTGATGCAGAGAAGAGTAAATGGTAGATGCAATTACTGGGTATTTTTTTTAAACGTTGCCCCACACTAGGATTTTCTCCTGTGTCGTGGGTGCGTTTACAAACATACAAGTTCACATACACATGACACCCAGACCCGGAACAACAAGTTGTGGATCGCACAAAGTGTTGTTCTGTGCGGGAATCGAACCCGCGACACGTCGCACGTATTTTTTAAATCTCAGTAGTAGCACAGACTCTGGAATTGTGCCCGGTATATAGCCCAATAGGCTCACACCCTATTACATGCGACTCATAACATAAATAGTGAAAAGTGGGTGTTACATTGTAGAGGTACAGTGGCATAATGTGCTGCCTACCCCTTCGGGGATAAAAGGTGTGATGTTATGTGATAAAAACAGTATTATTTGTTATAGTACCTATGATTGTTTGTATTGCCAATTATTATCTATAACTTGTAGCGACGAATCATTATGATTTTAAATTAATAACAATTTAAATCATTATTGCTTCTTTTAAAAAACACTTATTATTTGTTATAGCATTATTGTTCGCATAACCAATTAACCATAAGTTTTAACGACGAATCATTATAGTTTAATAAAAATGATATTTTTTTCAATTACGGAGTATTTTATTCAATTTATCTATTTATTCCGACTTTCTAGATGTATTAGAATGTTTAGACTAGGCCATACCAGTTAATCCTAGAGTATGCGTATTTATATTAGGATCAACTAGTTTGTCCTAGCCTAAACTGGTTTATCCTATCGGGCTTAGGACAAAATAGTTTGAACTAGGCTATACTAGTTAATCCTAACGCGTATAGGAAGAACTAGTTTAGCCTAGGCAAAACTAGTTTGTCCTGAAATCGGGTTTGGCCGGTAACATATACATCGAAATAAAAAAATACGTGTCTAATATTTTTTCATTACCTAACTGACGGACTAATTAGATTTATAATTTTCATACCCTGTCGTCATCCCAATTAAGCGCAACTTAAAACTGAGTGTGCGCACCTTTCAGTGTTCGGGCTAATCAACGTTTGAAACCGTCAAATCATATATCTAGTTTGTAAGTTTTCTATCGAAGAAAGTCCGTACTAATTTAGTTTTGGCAGCTCATCAGCTGTTTATTGATGAACCTCTCTCGGTGTGACACAGTGACACAGAATGATATTCTATTGTTTATAATCGTTTCCGACTGCATCAATATTGAGAATTTGGTTTCGTAGGAGTGCATAAGGGCAAAAGAGTTGCCAAGTTGTTAAGACAGTTATCTTAAGCTGTAACTGGGTTGGGAAGTAATATTATTTGGCCTTTCGAAAACAGTGACAAAATTTGTAATCACATTCGAATGCAGGGAGTTGATCCTAAGATCCTTATGTTCCAAGACGCGGGTTAGTGGTTGCATAAACTGACTATGATCACAAGACAGCTATTTATTGACAGATAGCTATTATTGGTAGGTAGTTGAAATTAACAGCTCTATAAGTAAGTGGAGACAGTGGGACTTAAATCTCTTTAATCTGTTTTTGGAATGGAACTTTAATACTCAAGCTTAAGAGTAGTTCTTACAGCAACTACATCAATAGGATAAAAAAATAGTCGTCAAAATTGAATATCAATACTTAATTAAAATAAAATAATTTAAATACCTAGCTCTACGACCCGGAAGTGTTAAATGGCTTAATGTCAACAGACGAGGCATTCTCGTCTAAAAGGTTAAATATTATTTTTAACTCGTTTCTTAAACACTAGTATAAATTATGGTTTCAAACGTATTGGATTTGAATATCCTATCCTATTCTAACCATCACAAATGAGGCACAATATGGCTGATGCCGATACGAAGCCGCGGAGAACGTAACGGGTTGCCGAGGCTCCGGCTCGAAGTGCAGGAGTAGGAACGAGGTGGTTTTTAGTCAGTAAGAGTTTGACACACTCTCTCTCGCCTTACCCGGGCGGGAAAAGTAATTTGATGATTTTCCACCTTCTTAAAAAAATCCTCTTCTATCCTACTGCGATTGGAGCTTCGTCAAAAAATACTTGCTCTTAATCAAAATTGTCAGAAAAGAGTGTTATTTATTTATTTATATTTAAGAACACTTTAAACTATCATTACAGGGCATCATGTACCCTAATGCGACAGCTAAGAATCAAACCAAATATACAATACAAACCAACACCAACTAAACCAACAATAACAATATATAAAATCAAAAATAGGAAAAAGCTATACATTATTCACCAACATAATTAAAAATTACATGTCATTATTGAAATTATCGAATCTAATAAAAATACACAACATTATTTTACTTGTAACACAATATAAATAGTAATACCCTCGCGAATTCACCAAAACAACATGTTAACACATCAATCTGTGTCTGAAGGTCGTTAATGGTACGGATAGCTCTGGTAAGAGGTGCCTTAGCGAGTAAGTTAATTCTCGCTGTAGGTACCAACAGCAAAGGCGGACTCCGCCGTCGCCACACGTAGCGGTCCGGCACACACAGATTTAAGTGCCGCAATACTGTTGGGTGACTCTCCACTCCACGAAGCACCCTCACCAAGTAGGCGACCAGTGTAAACTCTCGCCGGACATGCAGTTGATTATATCCAACCATAAACAGGATAAATAGAGTGGGATACATCAGTGGGTAAAACGGATATACCCCATACAATCTCTTGTAGAGGTACAGGTGGCGTGTGAACTTATTCTGAACGCTCTCCAGCATTAACGCGTACTTAGCTTCATGTGGAGCCCATATGACCGCACTATGTTCCAGATGACTCCTGACTAGTGCATCATATAGGACTCTAACTGTTGTAATATTTGTGAAGCTTTGTGTCTGTCTCAAAACAAATCATAAGTTTCTGTATGCCTTCTTACAGATTCTGGTTATATGCTCGCGGAATGTCAGATCGGGAGTCATGAAAACACCCATTTATGGGCCACCCATTTATGGCCACCCCAGTTATGGGCGATCTTATCACATAAGGCAACGAGTTGTAATTTAAGAAAACTTTAATTCGATTCGACACGCGGAAGCCGACGAGTCAATAACTCCTGAGGATACTCCGCGGAGGAACGAAACATATCGAGAAAGGTTTGAGTGGTTTGTTGCGTGGCGTGTGTGTGTTTTGTGTCGCATCTCTGTTGCAAGAGCGTATATCTGCGGGCCAGAGGGTGGTGCTGCCTACTGCATGCTGCGAATTCATTTCTTCAGCGGAATAAAAACTATTTTTCCTGTTGTTAGTGTAGCATGAATTTCAATAATATATTGTCGTGGTGGCCTGGAGGTTTAAGGCGCCCGCTTCTCTTGCATAAGGGTGCGGGTTCGAAACCTACCAACGGCAAGTACCAATGCGATTTTTACCGAGTTATATGTAGACATTACTCACAAACGGTGTAGGAAAACATCGTGAGGAAACCTGGGCTTATAATTCTAATTATAAGTTTGTAATCGCCAACCCGCATTGAGCGAGCGTGGTGATTAATGCTCAAACCTTCTCCGTGTGAAAAGAGGCTCTGCTCAGCAGTGGGCATTTATAGGCTGTTGATGTGAAATAATATATATATATATAAACCTGGGCTTACGATTCTAATTATAAGTTTGTAATCGCCAACCCGCATTGAGCGAGCGTGGTGATTAATGCTCAAACCTTCTCCGTGTGAAAAGAGGCTCTGCTCAGCAGTGGGCATTTATAGGCTGATGATGTGAAATAATATATATATAACGACCTCGTCATCGACATCCTATAGCCGTCTCCGAGTTCTAATCTATGTCCCCTCTTATTTTTAGTCAATTCTGTTCAGCCGTTCTAGAGTTATACATACTGTAACGACCACGACTTTCTTTTATGAATATAGATTTCGTGTTGTTTATTGAGAATTTTATAACAGAATTTGGGAAGCAAAACAAAAAATGCAAAGATAATGTCTTCAGAACAAATGATCAATTAGTTAAAACACTGCCGATGGACACCCACGACGCTAGAGATACTAACTACAAATGCGTTGCGGTACTTTTGAAAAACTCTGCCTTCATTAACCATACTCACACGGTGAAAAAATGAACTTCTGCACACTTCACTCTTCCGAATCGAAAATAGTTTATTGAAGGTGCAATGGGGGACAGATCCGCCTGACCACCGCTAAGCAAATCTTTGCTTGCACCTGATGAAATCTGCTCTCTGGCCACGGTGGGATATCAATCGCACCACTGACTAAGGGATTACACGGGATGCGTGGATGCGTCAATAAGCTACGTTATCGCTTTTCTATTACTTGAGACATTTATAGGGCGTGGCTTAAGCAAAAAGAGTTTGTGCTGGATTCGAGCAATAAAATTTCAAAATGATCAGGCGGTACTTTTTTTTTTTAGCATAAGCCGGTAAACGAGCAGATGGATCACCTGATGGTAAGCAATCGGTGCCGCCCATGGATTCACCAAGGCGTTACAAGTGCGTTACCGGCCTTTTGGGAATTGGAAATTTGAGGATTGTGGAGGATTCTGGGATTCGGAAAACTGGGGAGGTAGGTAATTGGGCCTCCGGTAACCTCACCCACACGACGAAACACAACACAAGCGTTGTTTCACGTCGGTTTTCTGCTCGGCCGTGGTATCACTCCGGTCGAGCCGGCCCATTCGTGCCGAAGCATGGCTCTCCCACACTTAAAACTTTCTGGTTCTGTCCTTTAGTGTACATAGTTGGTAGGTACGGATAGGTACATATACAATACATAAATGCTGATAAGATAATGCTCTACATGTGGTACATATCTTGTTCTAATCCGGGCTATGACTTTGAAATCTGTCATATCAATGAGATGACTCAAAGGCCGATTGGCTTTTCTATATATCACTGTTCCATAACTAGGTCGGTAATTCTCTATTGTTTTATGGAAATTTCCGAAGATATAATGATATATTATAATGATGCGTTGAAGAATATGATCGGCTTTGAAGTTTGATTGCTTGTATCTGGGGTAAAATTTCAACTTACTAAAGACAAGTAATCGTTGTGATACACGGGACAATATCAAGTCAAGTACCTACGTATTCTGATTATTCCAAGGGTTATATTTTATGCAGAAATTAATACTGATCTTTTGTAAACACATAGGAAAATAACACTTAACATAACATCACGCCTTTTATCCCCAGGCAGAGGCAGAGGTAGGCAGAGGTGTACGTTAGGGCACTTAATGCCAATGTATAATGTAACACCCACTCTTCACTATTTATGTTATGAGTCCCATGTAATAGGGGGTGAGCCTATTGCCATATACCGGGCACAATTCCAGACTCCGTGCTACTACTGAGACTTTTTGAAAAAGCCCAGTAATACTTGGCCCGGCCCGGGAATCGACGCGACTAATTTAACATCGATTTGAATCTAAAGATTTCGAGAGAGGAGATCGAGATCGATTACCTAATTTTTTCCTAAATTTAATCCTCTATTTACAATACCTTTTTTTTATTTAACGGGGGAAAAACATCGAATGACTGCTCCCGCCTGGGTAAGGCGAGAGGGAGTGTCAGACTCTTACTGACTTGAAACCATCCCGTTCCTTCTCCTGCACGTCGAGCCGGAGCCCCGGTAACCCGTTAGGTTCTCGTTCTCCGCGACGACCATGGAAAAATAATATTATCAATTTTGCGGCAGTATTGCAACTTATTGATGATTGCACATACATACATACATTAATAGCGAAACGTGGACACATATGATGACTCCTTCGGGGCGTCGGGGAAATACAGTCTATAAATTACACAAACTTTATAATACTATCTTATCATTAATAAAGTACATATTTATGTCAAGCAGTGTACAGGCAAATTGTTTGATGACGTCACAATGTTGTTTCGATTTTTGAATAAAAAATACGCATTGGGGAATTGTTGTTATCAGTTTATCTGGTAGGAAGTAAGCCTTGGTGGTTGTATTGTGACATGTGGTGATAAAGAATGAAGCTGTGTGGCCATGATCCTTCGGAGGCTGTTTGTATTGGAATATTTTGGATTTTAATTGCTATTTTCCGAAGGCAAATGTTGGAGATTATAGCAAGTAATCTTCTTAATCTATAACAACTATCGTGAGACATACTAAATGAACTAAAAATCGCGGGTTACTCACGGGAATTTACTCGTGGTAATAGGTCGCGAGCGCGCATGTTGCTCATGAGAAAGAATCCCTCTGTGGTTGGAAACTAGTAGAGTATTTCCACAGGAGTAACTCGCGATGTTTAGTTAATTCTCCAAATCTCTATAGGTAAAGGAACCTCACAATTAGATAAGAGAAGATAAAAAAGTCCCAAATATTTACAATTGTTTTAATTCACGACCAAGTTGAGTGTTAAATGGTAAAGTTTGCATAGAAGATTAAAAGGATACCATTTATTAATTGGAGTGGATGGAACTAAACGAAAAGCAAGCAGATAAGCCAACGAAATAAAATAATTAGTTTACTAACATAATTATTATCTTACAATACTTTATCATCTTCATTAACAGTCTTTATTGCCCACTGGTGAGCAAAGCCTCTTCTCACACGGAGAAGATTTGAGCATTAGCTTTTTCGTTCAATGCGGGTTGGCGATTTCAAACTTATAATTAGAAATTATAAGGCCAGGTTTCCTCACGATGTTTTTTTTCACCGTATGTCAGCGTGGTCTAGATAATCTTAGAAAGTACATATAAGTCGGAAAAAGTCACATTGGTTTGGTACTTGCCGTTGGTAAGTTTCGAATTACATTATATTTATCAATTTTGAAATCAAATGCAATTAAAATAGATCCGTCAAATTAGATCAACCTTTTCACCCGGATTTGTGCAATAATTATTACTGATTACGTTTTAAATTATATGTTTTAATTATACACATAGTTAGTTTTTCGCGCTGCGTCTTATCAGTGACTCGTGGAATATTTGTAAGTAATTTATTTTTAGCTTGACATAATTAATAATAAACATTGCGGTTGTTATTATACGAAAGAGTTGGCACGACATATTTAATTTTGTAACTGATGAAATGCGAGTCTCTAATGACTTTTTTTATCTATGAATTTGATTTTACTTTTTTTTTGGGATAATGGCAAACGAGCATACATCTTCACCACAGGAGTTGTGTTACAAGTGCGTTGTTGTCCGTGTCATAGATTGGGACTTTGGTAGGATTTAGAAAGAAACGGCCTACTTGGGTCTTAGGCCGTCTTTAGGATCTTACCATGCTCACATTCGATACTGCACTAAGTGAACATTTCTAAGTTACACCGACATTTGCTTTTAATAAAATATGAATATTTTTATTTTGAAAATCATAAAAACAATGTCCATTGTCAATTTTCATTTACAAATAATTTATTCACACATTACTGTCCACAGATAAACAAGAAAAATGACTTGAAATCCAAAGAATTTTACGTCATTTTTCACTAAATCATGTTTATATTCGAAAATATACGAGATACTAGAATCCTGGGAGAACTATTTGCTTATAGAAGCACTCAGCGTTCTCTAGGCTGGTACTTCAACGGTACTTTAGTGGCAATATGGTACCCCTGAGAATATCAACACAACTTTTGCATTGATGGATAATATACAAGAAATAGGTATTTATATCGAAAGATGACATGTTGAAAGAGTGCATTGTTTATGGTATTTTTAAAAATGTAGATTTTGACGTTTTGTTTCTTTTTTTTTTAAAGTCTCTGTGTGACACACTTGTTTTGTTTATTAGAATATTTCTTTTATTGTTTCATATAATTTGTCTTCTAATGTTATTTAGCTACCTTAGTATGTGTAGGTAAATAACAAGAAGGTAGTAATTTACTATGTGTATAAGGAATTATTTTATGTACAGTGTTCACTTTCTACTTATTGTTTTCTTATTTCATTCAATTATGTAAATATATACTCGACACTGGCAGTATAGTCGACATCACCATTTTGGAGACTCGGTTGCCAAAGAAGAAGAAAAAAAATAAAATATATATATGTAAGTATTCTAAACGAAGCGAATGAAGAAAGAAATGTTGTAGTGTACATTTGTCTATGTAGAAGATGAGGAAGAGAACAAAACAATTATTTGAAATCAAAAACTACCTATTAATTTGAAATATTAAAGTCATTGGGCAGACGAGACAGGACAAATGTATGCCTAAAACAACAAAGCTGCTTATTTTTTTACACAATTCACAATGACTATCAAGAAACATCAGTCAATCACATCAAGGACAGAAAGTAAAGAACGAAAATAAAATCTTACGCAATTTTATAAAAACAAGAGACAGGCGATTTATAAAGATCCACACGTTACAAATATTTTTATCTATTGCGAAAATATTTTTGTTTGTTTGTATTATACCTAAATATTCTTATTTCGCATCAAAACAGAGCGACGAAGAGACAATGACTGGATGAGGAGATAGTTTAAAAGTTTGAAGAGCGACATACGACATAGACTAAAATTAATTTAATCTTTACAGAGAATGCCTTATTCCTTCGGGAGAATACAACACCGCCATCTATCGTCGACAAACAAAACTGTACTCTTCCATCTATGGAATGCTATTTCCAATTCTCTTGCTCATCTAGCGCCCCCTATTAACAGATTATAACGAACTCTAAACAGAAACAGTACCTACTCCATATCACTCACAAAGTACTCTATGCCTCTATGGTTGGAAATTAACGCGGGAAAAATCGCGTGCAAAAACAACTTTTGTTATATACATAGAATATGTATGTATGTAGGCATATTGTACTCATGTGTAGGTATACATTATAATTAAATTTATTTATGTATGTATATCTCCGAAATATATTAGTTTATCTTTCATTGTTTAATAAAATCACTGCTTGCCTCTTGCACCTACCATTTACTCTTCTCAGCATCACCCAAAGGTCAGACTGGTAGAAAATGCCTGCGGCATTAAGTCCACCTTTTTGTACATTTTGTGCATGAAGCATTTTAAATAAATAAAAAAAAAATATGAAGAAATGACAATGAAAAACGCCCCGATAGATAGTGGAAACGTTGTCAACAACTTCGACACGTCATTGCGTTATCTCGTCGCCTCGCTAGTGAATTACATCATGCATGTGTTCGTATCGGGCCTAGTTCGCGACTGGGGGCTCGGCCTATTGATAAATACGTATAAAGTATAAACGATTGCCTTTCAAATATATATGTTACAGTTGTTTGTTAGGCAATTTAGTTCGTTTTATTGTAGCGTAGTGTTTAGAGGATGAGTTTTTCTGAGAGGCAAAGATGTTGTCTACATTTAGTTATATTTTTAAGGGAGTTTATGGGTTTTCTAAGGGTCGGAAAGGCGCATGCTATGCCTCAAGTTTTGAAAGCGTTTAGAGGCCACGGTAACCACAACCGTTTACCATTAGGTGGGCCGTGGAGGTTGCCACCGTCGTCGTATAAATCTGTATAATTCTGAGAACTTGTCTTAAGCCTAGTACCTACTTTAGTTAATTGATAGGTACATAATAATGTAGATATATATATACACGATACATCTTAATTACCACACAAGTACATCACTCACTGTCACGAGCATCGTAATTTTAGAGTTTAGGTTTATAAAGACTGCGTAGGCCCGAGTCTAGTTTGTCTATAGTAAGACAAAAGGCAATGACTGCTACAATTAGAAAAACAAAATATAGTCTATAGTCCGATTCGATTATGTTAGCTATGGTAATTTCCTTATCAAGTTTAGTGTTTAACACGTTAAACGCCATGGCAGTCACCGGTGACCGACATTAGCGGAGGATTTGCCTTCAATAGTTTTTTATTGGCAGCCAATGCCTTAAGAATAACTAAGCCTTATCTATTACTTAGAATTGTAATTAGGTTTCATTTAATGACGACAATGTTCCTAAAAGTATTTAAGTAATTGATACTCGTAAAGTTACTGTTTAATATGTACTAAGTTATTTTCAAGCTACGTAGAATAGCAGAGTAGAAACTATTAAACCTCTTCATTACAACAATTAGAAAATATTAAAATCTAATTATAACACAGTCAATACTCAACGGTTATACTAAATAATTATGATTTATTTTCCGAAAACAATTAGGTGTGTTCTTAATTAAATATAGGTACCAAAGTACATAAGTAATAGAATTTATTATTTTAACCTTTTTTGGTAGTTAAAATTGTCGATGGCCGTGGCAGAATGATTAGATATTCAGTGACGCAAGATCCGTTCCCGAATAAAAATATAGTTAAGTGATCCACATTTGCGTTGTCATGAGTGGGGGATTATTTATTTTTTGGTATTTTTTTAATAATTATTATAGACTAATAATCTCATTGGTTAAGTCAGGTTGAGTGATCCCAAGTAGGTACTTGGGATCACTCAACCAATGAGACACACATAGGTTATGTGTGTCGAGTTCAGGTTTTAGGCTTCTATAATATTCTTAAAGTAGTTTAGAAATTCTAAGTAGAACAATATCATCTCGCCCTGTAACCTACATGGAACTCTTGACTTAACGGGTAAAAAGTGGGCGTTACATTTAAGGCCAGTACCACCTCTGTCTACCCCATCAGCATTTGTTTTTGTAGCAACGTTATTGTAATGTATTCCCTCTTTTACTGGGCATAAGTCACTTGGAGTTTTTTATTAAACCAGGACCACAGATCTATAAGGAACTGTCAAAACCGGTTCGAAAAATATCTCGCTTGACTTCTTTTACGTTAGCAGTCGTCGACAGAACAGTACATCAAGGCATGTGGCTATTGGGAAACTTGATTTATATATTTTATATTTAAAATCATTAGGAGAATTAATTAGTTCTTAAACACATAGTGTGTTAAATTCTTTGTTAAATACACAATTCCTATTTTTTTAATAGATTAAACGTAAATGGTCGTCTAGAAATGTTATGAAATCTAGGTTTAATGATGTCTTGTTGGTTAACACATTATATTTCATCATTAACCTGTTTGTTTCATATACTTAGTTAATGGACATGGACATGATCGATTAATATCTCAAGAAATAACAACATTCTCTGAACGAGGAATGAGTAATTGTGTTTATTTGTTACAATCAGGAAATTGTTTGCTATCTCTGTTTACACTAACATTCGTAAACAAGAAGTGTTCACAAAAGATAGTAATTAAGGGGTAGCGACCGATCTGACATTTAAAACTTGACAGTTCGATGCCACAGGACGAAATTTTGACATTACAATTAAACAAAAATGCTCTCGTCTTTCCCGCGAAATCTTTGACAGCTGGTATTTTTTTAAGTTCAAAGGAATTCCGAATTCAAATTTGCACGCGTTTGCACGTAACGTGTGCAGAATAGGAAGAAGGTACTTAAAACGAAGTGGAATCACTTTTATTAGTAATAACAGATAGGAACGCGAATTCAGTTACATTTATCCTTGTAAAAGTAACTATATCAGTAACATGTTTATAATTTGACAACATATTGTTATTAGGTATTATTCCATTTCTATCGCTGTCTGACTGCATTGACGATAACCTTACGTCATTTTCTATGAGTGTTCTATATTTAAATCAGAAGAAAGCCCTTCTATATTTAAACATATTGAGACAATAAAACAAAAAAAAATATATATAAAAAATGTAAGTACAGCAACCATAAATATCTTACCTTTTCTTAGTTAACGGTGCGAGAACGAAAACCGGATTTCTCCCACACGATGTAGTTTCACGTTATTAACGATTTTTATTAAAAAAAATGCGCAAGACGTGTAGTATGCGGTCGACGCACTAGTGTACTGCTGTAAACAACGAGCATCGAGATGTTACAATTACTTGTCAGGCATCGCTATCAGAAATACGTCGTCTTGTGATTGTCGTTGCCAAACGTTGAAGAAGATAGGTCAAGGATACAGGTGAAATTAAATCGACGCTGGCTGATTTGCATACTAGATAACATATTAGACACGCCTTTGTTAAACTTAAATTAAACAGCTGCAAAGATAAATAATTCCACGATATTCAACTTATTAAATAAATATATTTTTATAAAAAAACCAGGCTTAATACAAAAATACCTTTGCTTCTTTTTTCTAACATTAAAAAATTTGACATAAAAAATTGCGGGAGAAGTGACATTTAACAATAAAATAAAATTTAATTATTTTATTGAATGGATCACGTTTCACGACAGATCCTCAGGCTAACCACATAAAGAATGAATAGTAGACTGTTTTACATCATTTACACTGGAACACGGCACTAAAAATAATATATACCTACTATGTGATATTTTATACATCGATAAAGTCATTGAATTTTGCTAGAATAAAAATAAACTCTATTGTGATGGTATAAGGATTAATTTTCTTTATTACATGTTGATAGTTAATAATCATAATACGTACTTATTTTTAAATATTTTATGAGGATCTTTCTTGTCTACTATTTTGCTACTAAGTACTTATATAAATATTTTTTATGCCATGTTTCTGCGGCATTACTGGAAAGCGCGACCCGTGACTTATACAAAGTTTGATTAGATTTCGGAACTTAACTGATCGATGAGTAGAAATTCAAAAAATTTAAATTACAGATCACTTTTTTTATCTAGAACACAGGGTTATAAAGACAATGTTCAATTCATTTTATAATCAAGATTTTAGGACGACATTTTGTCTTTTCTCTCAAGTTAAACACATGAAACACGTCGATAGATAAAAATAATTTCAAGTCCATTGCCCTTACGAGAATTAACTTTAACAATAGCATAAATAATCTGATACTTACGAACGTACTTATAATAAGTAGGTAGGTAATCTGACTCTGACACTATACCTAACAAATTTGTTTACCGTGAAAATGTGCAATTGATTAATGATAATTGCATTTTAGCGCCATTATTGGTATGCCACGTGGTCATCAGAAAATAAGTTGCAATAACAATGAAATAATTACAATCGTTATTGTTTTGGTTGCAATGGATTTTACGTTTTAAGGACGACAGATCAAGGTCCTTTTTTAATTACGAGAATATTATTTTAGTTTATCCTTTAGTTTTTTTTTGTTTTTCTTTTTTTATTTTCAATGAAGAATTGTCGCTTCTGTTCAATGACTTGCCGTCATTGAACAGAAGCGACAATTTGAGACATTGTGGCAACTGTTATGAGTATAATGTCGTGTCGATTCAATCTTAAGAGTAAGAGAAGTTAGAGAAGGGCGCATAGCAGGGGGCTAGGTGGAGTTGCGTTATGTGTTTTTTTTTGAGGGGAAAAGTCATCCAATAACTTCTCCCGCCCGAGTGAGGCGAGAGGAAGTGTCAGACTCTTACTGACTAAAAACCACCCCGTTCCTTCTCCTGCACGTCGAGCCGGAGCCCCGGTAACCCGTTAGGTTCTACACGACCGGCAACCCGTATAAGTTAAGTTATTCTGTTACTTTCAATTTCAAAATAAAAAATGGCGGTCCGCCATGTCATTGGTTGTGAAAATAATCTCGACCAATGACGGTCGTGAATGTGAACGAGTTCACTTCAAAATTTTGAATTGACAGTTAAAGAATAGCCCAGCAGAGGAGAGGCTGTGGTCGCTGTTACGATGACTCAAACCATCGAGGTGAACCTTGTGTAGCGCGCCTCCCAGCTAGGTGGCGTGACGATATTCACGGAGAAGGGGTCTTTTTAATGGGATAAGTCGGTAAACTACGAGACAGATCACCTGATGGTAAGCAATCGGCGTCGTCCATGGACATCCGGAACACCAGAGGCGTTACAAATGCGTTACCGGTCTTTTAATTGTGATTTGTTGGGGAGTCAGGGATTGTGGAGAATGAGGAAGAGCCTCCGGTAACCTTACTCACACGAGGGAACACAACGCAAGCGTTGTTTCACGTCGGTTTTCTGTGGTATCACTCCGGTCGAGCTAGCCCATTCGTGCCGAAGCATGGCTCTCCCCCACTTAATGTCTTCAGGTCTATGTTAACTGGTAGACGTAAACAGGTTGGTGATTAAACGCTATAAAAATCAAAAAGACGGGATACATTCATTCTAATTCCCAAGAAAATCCTCAACCCAAACATTTTTATACTAAATCCAAAGCAAAGAGTGATAATTTTAGAAAAATAATTTTACACATATAAAGTAAATACTAAGAAGATTGTTTATAAGACGTTTGTGGTTCACAATAGTGTTCAATAAGAAAGGATATCGCATATCGCATTGAAATTCATAAATAACATGACAATAGGCATTTTGTAAAGCGACATCTGTCGGCTCGCACGGTACTTGCGACACTTGTGAATGTGAACTACAATACATCAAAAAGAAACGTTTGAATGTTTTATTTACGTTGTACAATGTTCTTAAAGATGTATTTTCTCTGTTGAGGTATGTTCTTAAGCGGTTTAAGTTTGTTTATGGGTGTAAATACATATATTATGTCTTTCTTCTACGCTTTTCTAGGAGTAGGGGTCAAATGTGTCAGTCCTTAGGGATATTTATGAGTAGGTGCTGGTAAAATTATCTCTACTCGCAAAATCATAGGACGTTCCCCCCACAAGTCTCACCCACATTCTCTCTGAAAGTCATTGGACCTATGTTAATTCAGCAAGTTGGTGGGAGAGCAATGCTTCGGCAAAAATGGGCCGGCTCGACCGGAGTGATACCACGGCCTCATAGAAAACCGACGTGATACAACGCTCGTGTTCGTGTGCTCGATTTATCATGTGAGTGAGGTTACCGGAGGCCTAACACCCCCCCTTACAAATACTGAATCCTCAACGCCTCTGATGTTCGGGAATCTATGGGCGACGCCGATTGCTTACCATCCAGTGATTAGTACACTTGGTTACCGGTTTATCCCATAAAAAATAGAACGACGGTAGCGTAAGTCAAACAGTGGCCAATGGCAGAACTTATAAAAGATAACATTGCATATTTAACATTTATTCCTTCCCTTAAAAACCAATGTAAATATCCAATGTAGGCATACTACATCTTATACTATTATACATATAAAGCAGAAGAGTTTGTTTTTTTGTTTGTTTGAACGCGCTAATCTCCGTAACTACAAGTCTGATTTGAATAATTCTTTTTGTGTTGGATAGCGAATTTATCGAGGATGGCTATAGGCTATAAAACATCACGCTACGACCAATAAGAGCTGAGCAGAGCGTGTGAAACCGCGCGGAAGTAGCTAGTAGGTGATAATCACACAACCCTAATAATAGGATTTAAGGTCTCAAATGCCATCAAAAAAATCTTTAAAAGTCTGCATTCGCTGTGACTAGCGAGAGGAACCCAGCAATATTTATCATTTGAGGGCAACATTTTCATTAAAAATAATGTGTTTTGAATGTTACCCGTAAGTACTGTTTACGGATTTTTTTAAGAGGTTATATCATCCAATAACTTCTTCCACCTGGGTGAGGCGGGAGGGAATGTCAGACTCTTACTGAACTAAAAACCACCCCGTTCCTACTCCTGCACTTCGAGCCGGAGCCCTGGCAACCCGTGAAGTCCTCCGCGGCTCCGCTGTTTAAGGATAAAGCCACCACACCACCACAGATCACCTGATGGTAAGCGATCAGCGCCGCCCATGGACACCCGCAACACCAGAGGAGTCACAGGTGTTGTCGGACTTTTAAAAAGGAATATGCTCTTCTCTTGAGGGTTTGAAGGTTGTATCTGTTTTGAGAGTCATCGTCGTTGAAACGTCGGTTTTAAACCCCAAACATGCCTGGAGCGTAAAGCAAAATTAACCTTTTATTGCCATCTAAAGCAAAAGTCTTCATATACCCTTACATCTCCCATATCTTTTTACGCAGTCATATACCCATACATCTCCCATATCTTTTTTTTTTTTTAAGTGGGGAAAATCATCGAATGACTGCTCCCGCCTGGGTGAGGCGGGAGGGAGTGTCAGACTCTTACTGACTAAAAACCACCCCGTTCCTTCTCCTGCACGTCGAGTCGGAGCCCCGGTTACCCGTTAGGTTCTCCGCGACTCCGAATCGGCATCGGCCGTATTGGGCCCCATCTGTGGTGGTCTGATGGCTCTTTGAGGCGCGCGCGGAACGCGACGCGATACATCTCCCATAGTGGTAGGCAGAGACTATGGAACGCCAATGTGGTAGTTGCTAAATTAGTCCGTCACTTAGATAATTAAAAAAATATTAGACACGAATTTTTGTTTTCTCGTATAAAGTTACAATACTTCGATAAAATGTCATTAAGTTTAGGAGTGGGAGGTCGATAAGCCGCAACGTGCTACGAAAAATGTAGCACCTTGTGACGTCACACGATATTTCAAATTAATATGTTATCGAAAGTATTTAAAATTAGGAGAAAAGAAAAAATTTGTGTCTAATGTTTTAAAAATATTGGTACCAGACGGACATTAAAATAAAATTTAGTAAACTACCCTATTGATAGGATTCTTACATACCTCGTTCGGTTCATCAACAGTCATCAATTTTTTCATGCGTGCTCGTCGGTTAAGGGTACTTTTAATTTAGCAAAAATCCATTTTTATTCGTTATGATGAGTTACATTTCGCCAGGTGTGTTATAAATCTCATGTACCTAAATGGGGTTAACCCCATGGCCAGACAGCACGGCACAATATTCCAGACTCTATTATTACCCAAGTTCCGAGAAATTAAAAAAAACACAAATCAATCTTACTTCTAGAAACCTATAGGACATACTGGGCACATAACCTATTTTGGAATTGTTTTTCGGGAGGAAAATTAAAACGACCGTTATGTACAACTGGAATGGCGGCCTTGATCGGAACTTATCACTTAACCCATTCAAAAAACGAGCCAGTAAAAAAAAAATATTTATCTTCCGAACTTCCCACAGGCAAAGTCAGTCCGCAAGGACTGATCATAAATAATATTAAAAAAAAAGTACGCCATTAGGAACTCCTTAGACCCAGTTCCATTATCCTAATGTACGAATTACACCGTATTAATGTCCATAATATAATTTAATTAAATAATTTTACGAGTGAAACTGAAATAAAAGTCTCCTGTGAAAATGTCAACCATTTTGGTTCTGTTTTTCTTTTCTTTTGAGTAGGAAATATGATGCATCATGTGTATAATGGCGAAGAGATGCGATGATAATATTATTTAGATATTTTTAAAAAGTAAATTTATTTATGTAAGTTTGTCTGTCGACCGCGACGTCTCGATTTTCGAGTTGGTACCTTATATGTATTAGTAGTCTCCTATGCTGTGTCAAGAATTGCAAATAAGGAAGCATTATTATACAGGTATGTGTACAATTTAGGTACTGAACTGAACCTATGACCACGTGCTCGTCAGTCGTACTACGAGTAGGTAGGTACCGACTAATCGAAAATGGAGTCACACAATTTAATTATTTAAGATTAAGCTAGTCTCACTGGACGGCTGCGCAACGTATCGTTTTGCACGTTCGATTTCCGCACGAAACATCTATTGTGCAACCTCTAATTAAGTTACGAATCTAGATATATATGTGGAATTATATGTTTGTATACTTATAAAGTAATAAATAAAGGCACACACGCCTCAGGAAAAAATCCGAGTGCAAGGAAACATAGAAAATAGGAAATTTTCAAATGTAAAATTTTCAGTTTCCCACCTCATACATGCATCATGCTTCTACCAAACACATAACCCTTTCATAAATACAACACGTTAAGATACACCTACCTATTAAAGTAAAGGAAATTGAAAAATATGGAAGTCTTTCTTTTTAAAATATCTTGTATTATTCCCGAAGGAGATCTTCAGTTAATCCTTTTCGTAGGTGTGCGTGGCAGTATGCGCGGTTTAGCTCTTCTATATAAGGTGGTTGCCGCGCTTTGCTGGCCACTGTTGTGCTTCAGGAACGAGCCAAGACATGTCGGGGGTACGTTGTAGGTAAGTTTTCGAAAATAGGGGTTGTTTTATTTTTTTTTAATACGTGCTTTTGTGAACGAAGTATAGCCAGTTTTTTGAGTTCGCGGTTTTTAAAAATGGTGTGTGGAATTGTTGCATTTTTGCGGATTATGTGTGAAGGGGAACTGAAATAATAATTCAATATTTGCATCATATAAAATACAGTTGTAAATATAAAAGATTATGGAATTGGGATAACTTTTAGTTAAGTTGGTAGTTTAATTTTAACTTATAATCATTTACACAGATAAAGACCTAAAACAAAAAATAAAAAAGTTTTCCAAAGATTTGTACGAAGTGAATCTTGTTCACGGTAAACTACCTCACGATTGTCAATTACCTGAGTTACGTTTTAAAATGGAAGCTTAGTTATGTCTTAGAACTTGATAAGCGAATGCAAGATCGTCACACATTATATTTGGCAAAATAGGTACAGGCTCAGTAGGTACTCAGGAAGTTCAGGTTAGTTTTATTTTAACTTCAACTTGTAAAACCACTGTTTTCTAGCATAGAAACATGTCAAATTATTCTTCAGCGAATATTTTTTTACTTATAACCTGTTAGCAAAATAAAATCAATCACTCAATCCCAAAACCCAACAATCCTAATCCCCAAAAGGTGGGTAACGCACTTGTAACGCCTCTGGTGTTCCAGGTGTCCATGGGCGACGCTGATTGCTTACCATCAGGTGATCCGTCTGCTCGTTTACCGGCTTATAGCATAAAAACACACTTAATTTATTATTTAATTGAATTTAATAAACCACTGCTGCACTGCCATCCCATCGGAGAATAGAAAACGTCTACAATATTTGGAACACTGCAGAAAACTTAACTACAGTAATTATTGTTGCGGTGCACTGCTGCTGGTGCGGTGGTGCGGTGGTTGGGCAACCGGCTGCCGTGCAGCGTGTCGCGGGTTCGATTCCCGCATGGAACAACACTTTGTGTGATCCACAAATTGTTGTTTCGGGTCTGGGTGTCATTGTGTATGTGAACTTGTATGTTTGTAAACGAACCCACGACACAGGAGAAAATCCTAATGTGAACAAGGCTTTAAAAAAATATAAGTTTTCTGAAGTGTTCGAAATATTATTAACACACACTCATACGCATACTTAAATATGCCACTTTATAAAATACATTTATAGCACCGTAGTGAGGACCTCATCTTTCTAAAAGGAGTTCGGTCATAATTCACCGCGGACCTGTAAAGGTTTGAATAGACAGAATTTGATGCATGGCACCCCTACATAGGTAGTTACAATTCTTACAATAAATAATGTTTATTGGGGTCTTATATATTACTCATGTATTATATATATACCTCGTATGTCGTTGAGTGTTGGTGCGCGATGGACAAGCGAGGCGTTGTGGGTTCGAGTGGTAGGTCGGGCAAACGTTTTTCGGATTGTCGCAAATACTGGTAATATAATCAATCGTCTTCTATTTACATGCAATTGGACACATACGTATACACTGACTATGGTGTTTCATTGAAAAATTCCATTTAAGTCCTAAGGCATTACCTACTTAGATTTGACGTCTTATGCCCGTAAAAAATAACATAGGTTCTATGTTATTTTTTAAGGAATTTCTATGCTCACATAGGAGCCAATTAACGACTTTTTTGTCTTCACCAACCTATAAATGAGATCTAACAGAAGGTACAAGTAAGGAGTTAATTTAGATGCTACGTATGTACGTAATTAAGTACATAACATCACGCCTTTTATTCCCGAAGTGGTAGGCAGAGGTGCATATTATGCCATTGTAAAATGTAACACCCACTTTTCACTATTTATGTTATGAGTCTCTTGTAATGGGGGATGAGCCTATCGCCATATTGCCGGGCACAATTCCAGACTCCGTGCTGTTACTGAAAATTTTTAAAAAACCCAATAATACTTTGCCCGTCTCGGGAATCAAACCCGAGACCTCTTGCCCGGCAGTCGCCCTTGCGACCACTCGGCCAACGAGGCAGTAAGTACGTAATTATTGGTTAAAATATGGTTTAGGGGTTGTTAGTGAAGCAAGGGTTGTAAGAAAAATTAAAAACTACTAAAATCTTCGTTAAATTTCCTAGATACATTTCAAAAAAAAAAAAAAAACGTAAAGCAAAACATCCTTCAATGGCTTTCAATGTCAAATTATATCTCAACAATCGATAATCCTCAATAACACATTGTGTTTTCTATTTGTAACGATGATTTCAATTGATACTCCCAGATAGCATCTATCTACGTAGATATTTTTTATCTTAAGTAGATTTAAAGGATTTGAGAATTTAAAGAAATATCAATGTGAGATAGATCGTAGGATGAGATGAAGAAAGTACCGATTTACCTACATCCTGTATTATATAACTTTAGACTATTATGTATTGTCAATTTTCCTCATCATTACTGGTCCGTTTCCATCCACTGCTGGACATAGGTAAGTTACTGCTAAGTTATTTTGTAAGATGTCAAATTATCGCACAACCAATGATATGGTGGACCGCGATCGAGTTCACTTACGACATCTTACAGAATAGCCTATCTGAGCTCGATCTTAAACTCTTAACATCCAACGTCAGTGAAGCGAGGTATTCCTCGTAGCGCTCCCGTTTTGAAGCGCTCCCATCTAAGCGCTCCCGTTATGTTCCTCCAAGTTCCTAGGTACCTACTTGTTACCTAAGTAGTTATCATCGATAATTTCAATTAGTATAGTCCCATCTCTATTCGAAAATTAATCATGGGAGCGCTTCGAGGAAGTACATTTTAATATTTTTAATCGTCAGAATATTAAAGTCGTTAAGAGTCAAAAACCTTGATTCAATTGTTTTCTTATGTTATATCAACAATAGTCATTAACTCCTCAGAGAGCACGAAAACCCGTTGGTGCCGTCCCAAAAATTTGAAGTCTTAAAAATCTTTCAATGTGTCAAACACGAGATAGATATATCATTCCTAGCAGCAAGGCTTCTGTAAGATGTCAATTAGAACTCCCAAAGTGAGCTCGATCGCGGTCCGCCATGTCAGTGGTTGTGAGAACAATATGAACCAATGACGAGCGGGAATGTTTAAAAAGGGTTAGATGATAGTGACTCTATGTAAAATTTTGTCATCAAGGTGGACACAGTCCCGACCTCCATAACTAATTGAGAAAAGACAGTAGAAAGAGAAAATAATTATTCTGAGCCTAAAACTGAGGCCGGTGTTTGGCATTACGCTCACGTAGGCTTGCAATAAATCCCGTTGGAGTAACACTAACACCAAGGGAGTGGATCACCAAATGTCGGACAGCGTTTCATACTATGGTGTTGTTTGTTATTTTGAGATTCCACTTACGGTTGGTTTACGTCATGGCTGTTTTTGCCCAGTAGACGTCATGATTCTGCAACCTTACTATACGTTATTTATTCTCAAACATCTTGTATTAAATAAGATATAGCAAGCACTTTAGAGGGTTTGGGTTTACCATCCCTCGCTCGGTTAGTCGGAGATCACAGTTTTATATCAGGGATCAAGTTCATCAAAGAACTCTGTTGTCCGATTTTCATGAAATGTGTCTCCTAGTCTCATAGGGACCTCGTGTGACATCTACAGCGAGTAGGGATGGTGACAAACGAACTCTTATTTTCTACGGTCACAGTGATAGGGTAAAATTTAATTCAGTTCAGTCCGTCAGTAAGGTAATGAAAAAATATTAGACACGTATTTTTTATTATGTTGTAAGTATATAAAAACCTTTACTATTATGTAATCATGTATTAACTATTATGTAATATATATGTGTAGCTATATTAATTAATAATTACCATATTTTTTCCTCTCTCTCTTTGCTGTTAGTTTATTCTCCGTACCTTATTTTTCGCAGATTTTCTACTTAAACCCTAAGGTTGACTGGTAGAGAATGCCATATGGCATTAAGTTCGCCTTATGTGCCGTACCTAATCAAATTGTGTATATAAGGACTAAATAAATAAATAAACACAATACTTAGATTTCGTTTAAAGTTTCAGAGTGGGGGCCAGCTATATTATTTTTGAGTACAAAAGGGAAAATATAATATTTCGTAAGAAAATAAAAAGCATGTGTTTTAAATAATGTACCAGACGGACTTCTACCTTATTCTATCTACCTCTAGTTTAAAAATATAAAATGAAGGAGAGCAACAAGTATGGTCTATAATAATAAATAGCAAAATAAGTAAGATATAAGTGAGGTCGTGTAACACGAGTAACTTATCATAGTTAGCTGACATGTCTGTTGTTTGTGCGAATGTCACAAGTCCTGCTGATCCCGTGACTAAAAGGGCCGGCGGAGCGCCTCACATAGTAATGTAGACTTAGTATTATCTATGACGTGGTCGTGTACTAGATTTTATGGCGGGATTAGAATGTCTTGAAGATTGTGTGATTGTTTATGTTTTTTATAATCTTCGTAACACAACATTGTTTTGTATTTTCTACTATACAAGTGACTAATGAAATATGACTTTTATTTTTATACCAGACTAGCGACCCGCCCCGGCTTTGCACGGGTTCAATATTCATGTATTATACATATAAACCTTCCTTAAGAATCACTCTATTTATTAAAAAAACCGCATCAAAATCCGTTGCGTAGTTTTAAAGATCTAAGCATACATAGGGACAGACACACGGCGGATAGCGATTTTGTTTTATGCTATGTAGTGATACTTCTGCGTGATATCACCCGCTCTGCTCGGCTCCAATTGATTGCAGCATGATGTTTTATAGTCTACAATTCTATAGCCCTTTTTTTGAGGGGAGAAAATCATCCAATGACTTCTCTCGCCCGGGTAAGGCGGGAGGGAGAGTCAGACTCTTACTGACTAAAAACCATCCCGTTCCTTCTCCTGCACTTCGAACCGAAGCCCCGGTAACCCCTTAGGTTCTCTGCGGCTCCGAATTCTCACTTATTACTAGATAGCTTTTAAGGCAGTGAAATAAATTGCAACGTGCTTTGCTTATCCGCCATTAACTGTCTTCAAGGCCCGAGTGAATAGGTTGCTTATAGGCAGACGTGCTCCATCGTAGGCCGCATCATCGCTTACCACCAGTGCCTTTAGCCAAACGCCACTTCAGCGCTTGTTTATAGAGAGAGTACAAATCAAAATGTATGGGGATGACACTGACAAGTGTCAAAATTTACGTCAATCCCATATAATTTGGTTTTCTAATCTACAAGTAGACAAGCGCTAAATGGCATTTGACTACAGCTGCAGGCGAGAAACACTATCGTATAAACATAATTATATATAGCTTTTTACATGTATTCCACAACTGTCGAACTTCGAAACAATATGTAAACTGCATTGACTGGTATTGGAAGCATACAGTTTTAGTTCGACGTGATATTTGGAATAGAACACACTCCTGTGGGATTCGTTGTCGATGTAAATACGACGTATAGGCGACGACAGGTTGTTGCAATAGTTTAATCGAAATATCGAGTATTGTACACTGTTTGATATAGATCTGTACTTGTAATGTACTGGGGGCAAGGACGTTGAATGGAGGTACAATTTGTTCACGAAGTTGTTATGGAACGAAAGGCAAATAACATAGGTATCTAATACCTACTATTATTGCTCCCCCGTTTTTTTGAAAACATAATAAAATTGACCTTATATGTATAATAAAAAAACATTGTTATTTTTAGATAAGTACCTATTCATATTTATACCTTATTGAAAACTGTGTAATACTAAAAGAATTTAGGAGATGGGTATAGCCTCCGGAAACTCATACGGCTGCATACAACGCTTTTTTGTGGTATCACTTTGATTGAGCGAACCCATTCGTTCCGAAGCATGGCTCTCCCGAGCGGCCATGCAATCAATTAGCACTTCCATTTCAAATTTTAATGATTAAATTGTTTGTTTTTTCTAAACAGTAGGTGTCTGGCGGTGATAGCGGCCTGCGTCCTGGCGGCGGCGCTGGTGTCTGCGCAGATCACGTTCAGCCGCGACTGGACGGGCGGCAAGCGGGCCGCTCCTCAACTCGCCCTCGACTGCGGACAGTTCACCAGGCTGTGTCGTCACTTCGTAGTTAGTATTACCAGTATTACATTCTACCATGAATCATCATCAGTGTGAAATGCTTCTATTGTTGGCTAAAGGCTCTCATGAGAACGAATGAGCAATTAGATACATATCTATTACCTATATTTACTAAGTTTAATCGCCTACCAGTGTAAGTGTGGTGATTAATGCTCACTTCTTGTCCATGACAGAAGATGTCTTTTGTCGGAAGCGAAAGTGTGGTGCGTTCATCAATTTATGTTGATGATAGCTACCTACCTACATAAGGGGTTTTCATCTTTGACCCCCAAAATAAATAAACAATAAATAAATAAATAAAATCTTTATTCAGTAAATGGACACAGATACAAAAATATTTCTTGGGTAAATAAAATAGATCTCACATGGTTAAGTGCCTGTACTAGGCTATTCCTAAGTCACAGGTGAGACAATACTTAGAGTATGTTTCAAATTATAAACTGAATCCAAGGCATTTTGCTTAAAATTTTCTTCTTAAAGGAGAAATTAACGATATTAGTTCGATACACAGGGCTATTCCTCCATGCAGATAGGTAACACTTATATTTGGTACTAAAAGTGATGTACTAATCTAAGACTTCTCCCATGTTGGCAGCACGAGCTGAAGCAAGCTCTGACGTCGGAGATGACCAGCAAACACCAGGAGTTGGACAAGCCACCTCTGTACGACGAAGAGTAGCGCCTGCTTTCAAACTGTTCAGGCAGACTCCCGAACTCACGGCCAGATTATTAACACATGAATAGGATATACTTACAATTGACTCGAGTACTTTGTTTATTCATTTATTATCTATATTTATTTGGGTATTTCTTCAATGTTTGTTTCGGTAAACAAGACATATTTCTTAAAAAAAAAACTAGCTTAAGCCAGCGTAATCAAAAGTAGCCATGTTTGAATCCCGACCATAATCTAATCCTTTTCCAAATTTCATCATGAACCCTCTAACCGTTTTGACATGATTGATGACAGACACAAAAACGGTCACAAACTTTCGCATTTATAATGTTATTTAATTATTTAGTAAGAATACACAGATTTTATTTATTGATAGCTTAAGCCCTTCTCAGTACTCCAGACTCTGTGAATGTACAATTTCAATACAATAAGAATAATGTCAGTGTACGAAAATTAAAAACCTAATTAGCCCGTCAGTTAGGTACTGAAAAAATATTAGATACGTATTTTTTAATTTTATCGTATACACGAAAACAATACTTAGATAAAACGACACAAAGTTTAGGAGTGGGGAAGGTAGCTACGTCTTTTCAACCAACTTCAAAAATGAGGAGGTTCTCAATTCTGTATGTTTTTTAGAGTATTTTTTTTAGGGGGAAAATCATCAAATCACTGCTCCCGTTTTTTAGAGTATAAATCGTACTCAAAAGTAACGTCATGCGATATTTTAAATCAATATTATATCTTCGAAACTATTCGTTTCCGTAAGAAAATAAAAAATACGTGTCTAATCTGTTTAAATAATCTACCAGACGGACATTAAAATAAAAATTACTCATCTACCCTATTGGTTGACTTATACTTTTAAAAATTCCGCCAACTTAAAACAAGTGAAAATCAATGTTAAGTAATTGAAAACACGAGCGTGAATCTTCATTTATAACTGGTAACGGCTGGATACGAGTGATTGAAGATTGCGTTCTGTGGTAATATGAAGCCTTTTAACTCTGTCTTGGAATGAGTTTTTCATTGTCACATAGATTTCTATAGCAAAAGCAGATCGTTTAGGATTGTTATAGACAAAAAGTATATCATATCTAGAATGAATTATACATATAATGGTTTAAAGTTGAGTTTCATAAGTCAAGAACTAGTTTTTGAGTTCCAATTAATGCTTGATTTACCTAAAATGTTATTATTTACACTACCGAGGTCCCAAACTAACCTTTAGCAACCTAAAATGTGAAGCATAAACGTAAACTTTTTAACAATCACTGAATTATGATGTAATCAAACCAAGCGAGTTGATATCTGTATAATTACTCAAGGGTTATAATTGTGTGAAAACTTTTCATCCATAAAACTCCTATGACATAATAATAATAATATAAAACTTTTTGATGCTCTGCGCACAGTTGCTAAGCTAATTACTTCAGGCGTTATTTTACTACGTTATTATTATCCTTTATAATCCATTATAATAAAAATATATGTAGTACTAGCTTCTATCTTCTGCAAGTTCGTTCCCGTGGTATAAAAGTAGCCGATGTGTTGTTCCAGACCATGATCTATCTCTATTTCAAATTTCATACCGAACTCTTCAGTCGTTTTGACGTGAATGAGTAACAAACATATACATAAAGTTTTACATTTATAATATTGGTAATATAGTGGTTCATGCTCATAATTTAAAGCTAATGTATTCTTGTATCTAGTCTATATGCTTTATTATATAAGTAGTTAGGTAATTAGGTATCCAATTATGTGAATTAAATGCATGACATAGGTAACTAAGCGAGGAACGGTATTTTGATAGGTATATCATCAAATTGTAACTGAAAAATCTCTGTGTAATAATTATAATAAAAGAGATTCAAGTCTTTTGTCTTTTATTACCTTCAGAATGTTCTTGACCTTCATTAACAACAAATGTATTTCTGTTATTCTTTGGTTTCAACAAGATGACAATGATGAATCAAGGTACGATGTTAGGATAGCTATTTAGTATAAAGAATCAAAAGATTAACTTACTACAGAGACAGCACCTATTATTATATTAAGCTAGCTGTATTTTATCAGCAGGTGAGCGTCTCAGCAAACACTGTGTTATCTTTAGTGTTGTTACTGAGAATTTTCAGAAACGAATAACTCAATAATACTTTATACGACTAGGTGATTGATCTAGCGACGTCCTGACACATGCAAAGTCGAACATCAAAACTGCATTATCTGATAAAAAATAATATTAGATTTATATCATCAAACAAGGAAATAACAAAAACAAGAGAAAATACTTAAAATAGTTATATTATTGTAATAAATTGATTTTATTTACACATATAAAATATAATTACAAACTAGACACACACAATTATTGCAAAATACAATCAATTCCGATGTTTGGTGCTAATTACAAATTAATATTGGTAGACATATTGGTACCACAGATATTTTGTTAACTTGATATGACATGAGCGCAGTATTTCTTGTATAAATGAGTCTCCGATTTAATTAAAATGGTTTTGAGATTAAAGGCCAGATGTCACATCTGCTAGTTCATGATCAAATTATTTTTTACAGTATATGCAAACGAGCAGATGGATCACCTGATGGTAAGCATTTGACGCCGCTCATGGTCACCAGTGTGTAAATGTGACAAGTGAATTGCCGACTTTGCGATTTAGTTAATACCGTATCTAGTCTACATAAGATCTGTGGCTTGTCCCTGAAAGCATAAAACTTTATCAAAAAATCAGATGTAAAAATATTATAAAGAATCGAGGAATTTTACCTTTCAAAATAACAAAATGATATAACGACAAATTTTCTTAAATGAACGGTTTGTATTGACATCTCTATACGACTTAAATGTATCTCCTAGGTTTATTTAATAACATAATGTCTAAAAATTAAAATTTCAATACTTTATCAAATACTAGATTGAACGCACGGCACAACGACTGCACAGTTCTTCCTCTAAGGTCCGATTTTTCAATCATCAGTTAATTCTCAACTGTAGAATGAAATTCACATTGGACAGTTTTTAGTATGGAAGTATTGTCAAGTAATCAAAGATAATTATCAGTTAAAATTTATCTAGCGTTGGAACAATCGGTCCTAAGTCAAAATTTAAGTGATAGATAATATAACTGTAATTTTTTACAAAAACTTGCACTCAAAGCGGACTAATTAATAAAATAGATTGAGTTTCCAGGATTATAGAAGTGCATAGGCCAATTTGTAAATAATGAAGATGAGTTAACTAAAGTATTACATGGATATGAGTATATAAAAAAATTGTTATGTAATTACAAAGTAAAACACTATACATACGTTAGTATTACGAGTCACTAAAGTAATGTTATTACTTAGGGAGCTATTTCATAGGAGCAGCATACACTGAAATCTATGTTCCCTCTTATTTTAACAAAGAAATAGAATTAGGTACTTGCCAACTAGCCAAATTTAAAACATTTTTTCCAACTGTCAAAAACGACAGCTTTCTATGAATATCGTATGAGATTGTGTATTGTGACACAAGCTTCTTTAGCGCACTTATTTCTTAAACATTTCCTGGAAATTTGCTGGAAAAATACTATAATCAAATTGGTTATAAAATCAATTAACGAAAGTGTTTAACATTTAATTGTATAGAACAGTTAAAATAATTTATTTTTTAAAAATTCGTCACATTTCAGATCATTGCAGGACCTACAGTAGAATTCTACCAGAAGTCTTGACAGCGAAGCCCAAAGGCTCCATGAGACGTGAACATCCTAAGATCTCATAAAAATAATTTCTCGATAAGTTTAAAATAATTTCATGTAATATGGAGCTAATGGGACTTTATTTCTTTTGAGGGGTGGGGGGCGGGTGGGATCGTTGACTGTCTTCTCCCGCTCGGGTGAGGCGAGAAGGAGTGTCACTCTTACTGCCTAAAAACCACCCCGTTCCTGGGTGTTTCTTCAAAAAACTTTAACTTTTATTTAACAAATCATTATCCTCCCGCGTTGTTAAGCATCGCAGTAACTTATTAGCATCTGTTTTTTATTGCATTGGGTGAGAGCAGTGACATGGCTCAATTTTTGAAACTAAACTTTGTATTTTAATCAGCAGAATTGTTAACTGTGGCTAAAGGATAATGACGCCGTTAATTTTTTGGTTTTTTTTTTTTGGAGAATCACCCTCCTACTTCTGCTTTTCGTTAGAGGGACTAAAAATTAATAATGAAAACGTTTTAAAAATCAGTATCATGATTAAAATTAAATTGTTAGTAAAATTAAAGCTAGATTTCAGTCAAACTAAAACTATGCACACTATTATAATAATAAAATATTTACGTTTTATTGGTACGCGTCTAAAATTAATCTAAGAATTTACGTAATTTTTTTGTAATGAAATGTATAATTTTCGACCTAAGCTAAATTAATAATTGTAGTAGTAAAGTATTGTCATGGTTATATTTAAAATAGCACAGCTAAAAATAGTAAAATAGAATAAAAATCATCAAGCGCAAAATGTGTAGCTATGCGCAAACCTCGGAAACTGCAGGATCATTTATAACATCCTCCAATTAAAAGTTTTTTGAAATTATACGTCGCAGTTAGAGGTAAGAACTATAATAGATGAGTTAGTTATCGAGAACAGTTAAAACAATTTTCATAATTACATTTATTTTGTTTAAATAGCAAAACATCGGAAAGATTAGAACATTCACTCTATTCGTCCTAAAAAAATTTGCTTTTTGGGGTATAAGCTGGTTACAGACCAAGAGATAAGCTAATACCCGAATACTGAAAAGCTATTAAATTTTAATTTGTACTTAACTTGTATATCCACGATCACGAAAAATCTACAACATTTTGTATACAATAAAGTAGTCTCAACATCGGAAATAAAGTCTATAATGGAGTAAGTGGAGAGCGATCACCAGTGACCACAAGTAAGTAAGTAGCATATAAATATCGTGCCATCTCAGTCTTTTACAAAGAACTATAGTGACAGAACAATACTTAAGCGCGACTCAAAATTCAGTGGCATTTCAGTATTTGGGCATAAGTTAGTTCAGCTTAGTTCGCATAGCCTGCGTAGTTTTCCATACTCGTGCAGACCGCCGACTATACGACAAGATACCTATGATGCATGATCGTCTAGTTGTTATAGCAAAATTGGTCCCTTAGGTAAATCAATACGTTAGGTAATACATATTTTCATTGGGCCCAGCCAATCAAATAATAGATAAGGCGGAGAATAGCTTCATAACGTGTTTTGTATAGATGGCGATTAGACACTTAAAGGCAATTTTAAGTGGTACTTAAATATCGTGCCATCTCTGTCATTTTACAAAGGATTTGTAGAGACAGAATTATAGTTAAGCACGACTTAAAATCGAGTGCTGTTTAAGTATTTGGATAGCCAGGTAATATAGAAATGGTATTCTAGACAATTTTACTTTAGAAAAAGCCTTACCAATTACCATCGATCCAACAAAAAAGACTAATCCATACATATTTCATCAAAAATCACAGAACGATGTCTTTTAATGATTCCTGTTTATCACATGTTTATAATCCATTCCATGTATGTATAAAATAGACAAATAATTGACATACTATATTCTATCGTTACTTGCTATGTTAAAGATATTATAGTAGTTAATTTAATGTACAAATATGAAGAGGTTGTCGTATTTTAAAGGGGGGAAAATCATCAAAACTTCTCCCGTCTTGGGTTGCGAGAGGGAGTGTCAGACTATTCCTATTCCTGCTCTTCGAGCCGGAGCTCCGGCAACCCGTTAGGCCTTCTGTGGCTCCGTAATATACAATCACTATGGATAAAAAGTTCAATAGAACGACTTTTTATCTTCGAAGGAATACGGCCCGTTTACCCCAACCTCCTTTTAAATCTTAAAGAACTCCTACGCTTAGATGACGCTTAACATTTTGGTTTTCATCTACCCATAAGTGACACCGACCACGTTAAGTAACTCTTAGACATGAAATGGTTTAGGGGTGGTTAGTGAGGCTCATAATACCCAATTTTGACAAGATCAATGTAAAAGGCCTTTGTTTTACGTTGAAATTGATCGAAACGAGACTGAGTTCGACGCTCTGATTGGCCGGCTCCAATGATCCAATCAATCAAAACGCCGAACGCGTTTTAAACAAACTCGTACTAATCTCTCTGTTATTGGATAAAATATATCTGGAACAGTTGCGTACAATAGGAGTCTTACGCAAAATCAGCAATATAAAATGTATCGAGGAAGTAAAAATATATTCATTAACTCCACAGTCTGCAACAAAAACTTCCACTTTCACAAATAACCCCTTGTTAAAAAGGCTCAAACACAACCACCCTTCTAAATACAACAAACCTCTTCATAGAAAAATCTAAACAAAACATTAAAAACTCTTACTCAACTCAATCGTCTTCTGTGCCGCAGCACCTAACATATTCTAATGCCTTGTTCAAACAATCGAGCCAAATATCTCTGTCCTTAGGAGTATCAGCGGCTAGGAGATGGCGTCTAGCGATAGATCCGTCTGGCCGTCGGACGTAGACTAGGGATCCTGAATCGGGGACGATCAAACCAGCTGGTATGGACGATTCTAGAAGGATCGTGTTCGGACGGGCACAGAGGTCGCGTGGTGCCTTGATTACGCGTTCTGATATCACTGTCGAGAGGTCTATGTCGCCGATTGGCATCTGTAAGGGAATATGTGTGTTGTTAGATTTGTATGGTTACGTTATTGTTCATACAAGACATTTACTAGCGACAATTTTTACATTTGTCAATGCTAGGTAAGTTTTTATTATAAAAACAAACGTTGCTCCACACTACGATTTATTCATGTGTCGTGGGTGCATTTACAAACACACAAGTTCACATATACATGACACCCAGACCCGGTTAAACAATCTGTAAATCACACACAGAGTTGTCCCGTGCGGGAATCGAAACCGCGACACGTAATTATAAAGCTTCAAATGTTACCTTCTTCTGCACATCATCAGGGTACTTCCAGTAGGCCAGTCGAGGAGGTTGCAGCCTGAACCACCGTCGGTGCCATGCCCCGAGTCCGGACACATCGTCGAACGCAGTGAGGAAGGCCGCGTGCGGCGCCGGCGGTGATACTTGGACGCGAGCCTTTATCTCTAGGTTCACTGAGCCTTCTAGTGGACTGCCGCCTGGGACCTGGAAGTTTTGTTGATGTTTTAGAAACAAAATCAATGACACAATTATGATTAAAATTCGCTAGCATGACCGGAGTGATACCACGGCCTCATAGAAAACCGACGTGAAACAACCTCAGTGTTGTGTTTCGCTGTGTCTGTGGAGATTACCGGTGACCCTATCCCCGACTTCCAACGTCTCTAATAAAGCGGGTGTCCATAGACGATGCCGATTGCTTACTATCACATGATCCATCTGTTCTGCTCGTTTCGCCCTTATACCATAAAATAAATAGTGAAAATTTGATGTTACATTGTATTGTGGCATTAAGTGCCACACAAAAGGCGTTATTTGATATTATGTTATGTTATCTAATCTATCTACTAACCTTATTCAGCGTAAAGTTCTTCCTAGTAGACTGTTGCAGTGCAAAAATGCAGTATCCGTGCAACGAGAACTGTGGCGAGCGGACCGCCATAGGTCCCGCTGGACTTTGTACGCGGGGCGCCTTCAGCTCTGATATCTTTGATTTCGGTGTCAGGAGCTTTGAAGTTGACTGTTGAGATAACATTAATTATCGTTTAGTTAGTGGAAACAATAAGATTGACTTGAAATACGTAACTGAAAGAAGGTCAAATGAGTGTTTAAGTAAATAAAGCTCACCTTTTTGTTAGAAATGTGGTATTTCATCTCGTGTGACAACACTTCCTTCGATGCTTGTAGCAGGTACACTTCCACTGTCACCTGGAAACAGATTTAGGATATTTAAAATGAGATCGAAGAAAATACTGACATAATCGACTCGTTTTTTTATATATTTGATGGGCCGACGTTTGACCACTATCTCGTCTGGTGGTAAGCGATGATGCGGTCTACGATGTAGCACGTCTGCTCATAAGCAATCTTCACTCGGGCCTTGAATACGCCCAGGTTATTATACCCTTCAGGAAACACAGACTTTTTTAAGGGGGGAAAATCATCGAATGACTGTTCGCGCCTGGGTGAGGCGGGAGGTAGTGTCAGACTCTTACTGACTACAAACCACCGCGTTCTTTCTCCTGCACCCACGTGCCGGACCCAGTTAACCCGTTTGGTTCTCCGCGACAGGAAACACAGACTAGCACAGGATTTCATTGCTTTGCAGTACGCACAAAAGACGCTTGATGCGAAGCGCTTCGTGCGTGTGGGTGGGATATCTACCATGAAATCGAATCGGTGACGCTTCGCTCTGTGCTACGATAATGGAATCATAAAGCTAGCTTAACTTTGAATAGCAATACCTTTCCTAGTCAGAGAATAATAATCTGAAATTAACTTGGATACATGAAACAATTCAGTTCATTGGCCGAAATTCGTCATTAAGTCGATCGATGTTTACAATTACTTCAAGTATCAGTAAAAACCTACATAAGTTTGGATTATATGGGCAATTTTTCCTTAGTTATCATCAATAAGTGGTATAGGAGTGTTACCTTGAAGTCGCTCGCCAGTCCAAGCATCTGTACGTCGTCCGGGAAGTGCAGGACGTTGGCGGTGGGCTGCGTCTGCTGCATGCTGGTGGCCAGCACGCGGTCGCGGCACTTCACCAGGCACACCGCGTGGTGCCCCACCGCGCCGTCTGACAGACAACAACTCCTCGTTACATAATATGCAATCTGTTCATGATCATATCTTCTGTTAAATAGATAAAGTCATTTCTCTATCTCCCAGTCTTACCAGTCTTTTGTACGTAGAAAACGATTTGCAATGAATAGAACTGTTCGATTGGAGTGATACAAGGGATCCACATAAATTGACGTGATTAATAACGCGTTGTTTCACCTTGTGCGATTGTGAGGTTACCGTAGGATCAATGTTCCCTTCCATCCCCACCCAAAAGACAGGCAAATGACGCCTCTGGTGTAGCGGATGGCAATTGCTTACCTCTAGGTGATCCATCAGCTGGCTGCCTTTTCTTCTAAATACGAATACAATATATCCAAATCCATAGAAAACTGACGTGAAGCAACGCTTGCGTTGTGTTTCGTCCTGTGAGTGATGTTACCGGAGACCCATTTAATCCCCAACAATCCTCAATCTCCCAATCCCTGAAAGGCTGGCAACGCACTTGTTTGATAGCACGCGATTGCTTACCACCAGGTGATTCGTCTGCTCGTTTACCGGCTTATCCCATAAAAATAATAATCGAAAAATTTAGTGTATAATGTTCCAGTACCTGCGTTGAGTTGCCTGACATAATCCCGTTTGAGCGGCACGGCGAGGTGAGCGAGTTGTAGCGAGGCCATGCCGGGCGCGGCGGCCGGGCCCGCGCCCTCCACCTGCAGCCGCTGCAGCTCGTGCAGGCAGGCTTGGCGCCGGTGGGCTGCACGGACAATGTATATTTATTTATATTGTACAAGTAGGAGTATCAAGGACCTCATTGCTGCGACCAGCCACTGAGTGGCAAGTGCTCTCAATATTTGTACTAGGTAACTTATGTTACTGCAATCTCGAGGATTTAGTTATTCCTCAATTCAAGATATGTATAAACATGTAAGAATATATTTAAGAATTGACTCACTCGCTAATAGCAACAGTCTTTCGCCCTCTGCCTGCTCGGTGGAACCGCTGAATTCTATAGTAGCAGCGCATAGGTTTAAAGCTTGACTCGCCTGAAAATTGAAACCACTTATTAAGAATATAAACAAACAAAATAATGTATGATTTTCACAAAAAAGCCCTAAAAACTTTATCCATTTTCTTCTGTAGATTAATAACATTATTTTGTTACTTTTGTGTAATAACAACAGCTGGAAGACATACTACAATGAAATATACGGTGTACTCCCGCAACTAATCGAGGAAGCTCGACTAATGCGTACGCGTTTGCATGGTTTAATTATGGTATTATACTATGGGGAAATAGTACGGATGCGCCTTCGTTATTTACCATACAAAAAAACTAATAAGAATTTTGAGTAATATTGAAGACACCGATTCATGTAAACCACACTTCCAGGAACTGAACATTTTGACACTACCCGCGAAATTTGTAAGTTTGTAAGAAAATACCCACAACTCTATAATAAGAGAGGAGATATCCAGACAAAAATGAATCTTAGACATGGAAACAGACTGAACCTGCCTACTTCACGACTAAAAATGCACTCCTCTAGTTCGCTTGTCGCCTCCATCAAAATATACAATAAACTACCTGAAAATATTAAAAACATAAATACAAATAATATCTTTATAAATAAATTAACACGTTTTCTCGTAAATAAAAGCTACTATACTATTGACGAATATTTCAAAGACAAAGTTCTACTATAATAAATATGAATAAAAGTAAGCCGCGAATTGACCGTGAAATGTGCTGAATAAAATCATATACATACCAAACACAAAAAACATGTTGTACCTCATAGATAATAATTATGACGAATGCAAACCAATATAATTAATATAAATAAATATTATTGACATAAATGAATGTAATGAACATAAATAAATATATATTATAATAAATATAGACAATTTAACATAAATGTATTGAATACCCATAACTATCAATTATAGTTATGAGTATTCAATACATTTACTCAAAACTGTAAAATTTCCTACTTGTATATAATATTTTAAATTTTAGAAAAGTGCTCTTCATCCTCTCCTCTATAAAGAACTACTTTTGCTGTGCCCGACAGGGTCCATAATTGTTTCTGTACATTGTAACAATGCCAAGTGTTGTAAAATACATTATGGAATGCAATAAAGTATTTATTTATTTATTTAATTTCAAGCAGCATTGGGACTCATAAATCGTCACCTGTTAGCACTAAAGCATTCGCTGCGATTTTGAAACATTTACCTGTGATATAACAGTCTGTTGTTTAGCGATTTCGTTCTGGAGTTCCTTGATGCGCTCCCGTACGGTGGTGACGTTGGCGGTGGGTTCGTCCGGCGTGGCAGGCGGCCCACGTTCCGGCGACACGTGCCGGACCACGCGCATTGGAGTTGATGGTGTTGTGGACTGGGGAATATAGTGGAATAGTGTTAACATTTGTGCCTAAAGAATTTTTTTTAGTTTAGTACTGTAATCTTAGGTTGCACTGGTGTGCCATTTTGTCTTTGATATAATCAATATTAATGACAAATAGAAAATGAAACACAGAGTGATATAAATAGACTAATTTGTTATTTCACTATGTGTACACTAAATGAATATTCCAATATTTTTCACTATTTTAAAGTAAAAACTATAGTGAAAGTTGATTTGTATAAACCACAAATTGTTATTCCGGTGTATTAAGTGTTGTATGTGATCTCTATGCACGTAAACGCACCCACAACAACTCAAGACAAACTGTGACGTACTTTTGGCTCTTTAAAAAGTGGTATCAGATATAATTTCTAGACAACTGACCTGGTTCTGCATACGCCTGTAGAAGCTGACGCTGTGCACCAGTTCGCCGCCCTTGTCGTGCCTGGCAGGAGTGGCCGGCTGCACCTTCAGCGGCGACTTGAAGGCCGAGCGCTCCTGGTACACGAAACTTGATGAGGACTCCACAGATTGCTGCAACCAACCCACACATGTGGTTGGTTCGATGTTTTTATGGGATAGGGGGCACACTACATATTTAACTGTGATCTGGCAACAGCTTTACTGATAACCTTTTAAACTGTGATCTCTAACCTGCTTACCAACCGGGGAGATTATAGCATACCCTGAGGCATCTAATCTAGCAGTTGCTAACTTGCCTAATTTGTCAAATTTCGTTTACAATGACTGAGTCACAAAAACTAGCATAACTCGTTAAACCAGAAACCACCGGTAGGGTTTACAATTTAAAATCGTTTTATAAAGGGAACTGAAGGAAAACTAGTCTAACAAACTTCATGGCATCATCACCATAGTCTATCAGAGACCTTGATCCGAAGCTGTAGACAACCCAACGGAGTGCCGGAGCTGAGGCTCAAATCAGGAGTAGGAACGGGGCGGTTTTTACTCTTTTTACACCCTGGGCGGGAGTAGTTGGATGCGTAGTTTCACCTAAAGCAGTAGGAAGTCATTGCATGATATTCCCCTTCAAAAAAAGATCTATCAGACACAGTCAATGGTGGAGGTGAACCATGAGCCATCATAAAAGGGATAACAGTTTCTACAATACGGAATGAAATCACAGGACCAGCACGAAAATAATAAACTAAAATACGAAAATAATATTATTAACAATACCTTCATAAATCCGTTTAGATTTCCTTAACGAACACACATCATAATGCCAATATACATAAGTGTGAATGACAAGATCTGTTTTTATTTACCACTTGCACTCATAATAGTGAACACAAACACGGATTATAATACCACATATTTCTACCACACGTACACAATAAACAATGCACTTATTTATATGATTTTTATACGAGTGTCGACTGGTTCGGATGAGAGCTAAATGTTTACTGAGGGAACCGACTCTTTAGTTTTGTGGCGGAAACTTGTCAATGGTATAACAATGGGAATGATATAAAAACGTGTCTAGCTTTGCGTGTCATTCAAGGCTTGGGTGGCTATTGTGTTTATTCCCTTATTTTTATACGCTGTTGCGTAATGTGTTAGCTGTGTGGTGACGGTAAGTAGGATGCATTTCGCCGCAGACTTGGGACATGAACATGCGATAAGTACTAATATTTTAACACGTCTAAAATCTGTTCATGCCACTTGTTTTTAGTTTTTTCCTTCTTCTATCTTTCTTCTCATATCTCTGTATATCTTCTTGTTACATCTTTAGGA
Source organism: Spodoptera picta (assembly GCA_038387885.1). NCBI lineage: Eukaryota > Metazoa > Arthropoda > Insecta > Lepidoptera > Noctuidae > Spodoptera > Spodoptera picta. The sequence continues at coordinate 282,435 of JAZHFQ010000314.1, forward strand.
GGTGTTTTGTCATTTCTTTACCGCTGTTGTTATGTAAGAGGCGACTAGGCGACAGATTTGACCGAGGCCTAACCTTATCTACCGTATTCAACCCGTCTGTTAAGCATGAGGATTATTTACGGCAAATACGTATGTTGAAGTGGTTCATAGACTCATAGCCTAGCAGTGGCGATGGCGACCTCTCGCGTCCGGGCCTAGTGCAGGCCATGATGCGGAGCGAGGGGGAGTGGGATGCCGTCTCCTCCTTTTGCGAAGCAGTCATGCTAGCTAAGGAGGAGGTGGGACGCGTGAGACAGCGAAGCGCTGCCTCCTCGCAACCCAGCCATCGCGAAGGACACATCGGGCGTCGGGGATCGCGGGACGATCTTCGGCCACCGTAAGCGCGGGATTGCGGACGGCGAGCATGGGTGGCTCCCCGTCCGACCAGAAACAGACCCGAGCGTACGGCGCGTCGCGTTCCGCGCGCGCCTCAAAGAGCCATCAGACCACCACAGATGGGACCCAATAGGGCCGATGCCGATTCGGAGTCGCGGAGAACCTAACGGGTAACCGGGGCTCCGGCTCGACGTGCAGGAGAAGGAACGGGGTGGTTTTTAGTCAGTAAGAGTCTGACACTCCCTTCCGCCTCACCCAGGCGGGAGCAGTCATTCGATGATTTTCCCCCCTTAAAAAAAAAAGCCTAGCAGTGGCAGGTTGTTTAAAAGGTTCTTATCAGAGCGCTGCTACCCAATTTTTGCTAGATATATGTACCTCTATAATGCTTAATTTGGCTCTTACGAAAGCCGTGTGAAGAGTATCTATGCAATATTTTCTACAGCCATGAATCACTTCACCGCAATCTAGACCAAAACATTTGCACCCAATTCTAATCATTTACTAAGGGTTTACTTCGAGGTTTGATTCCGAACCTCTAAAATAAAGTTTGAATTAATACAAAGGATAGATAGTATCCTGTTCCAAATGGACTGTCTGTCTGCCTGGAATAACAATAAGCTACTACGGCTTTTAATTAGAAGTTAGTAATTTATAATTACCTTATTTAGTTTAGGCGGTGTAGGTCCTTCACTCTGCTCATTAATAGCCTCGTCCAAGATATCGTCCAGCTCACTGTCCGCGCCGCTGCTGTCAGAGTCACACTCACGGACCGCCTTCTTGTAGCTTGTGTTATTTTTCTTTACAACCTGATTATATCAACACCATATTTGATTTAAAAAAATAAAAATACAATGTACGTACAAAAGCTAGCATGACTGCTTCGTAATTTACTCCAATTTTTCGTTGGATTTTCGATTTTATTACAAAACAATTAAGATGAAAGTCGATAATATAAATTGGCACAAAATAGTAAATTGAAGTAAGTTGGCCACAGTACTTATGATTGGTAAGTTAAAAGTAATAATTAGAAGTAAAATCAACGAATACTGTAAAGAGAATAGCTATACATAGGCGGTAACCGCGATGTGGTTTTCCTCGCGATTTTCCTATAATGTAGTAATTACTACAAATGGCTAAATAGGAGGGATTTGTTAAATATATTTAACAACAAATAAATTTATAATAAATCAGAATTAATTCGAACTTTACTACCTTAATAATAAAGTATACATAACATAACATCACGACTTTTATCCCCGAAGGGGTAGGCAGAGGTGCACATTATGCCACTGTACAATGTAACACCCACTTTTCACTATTTATGTTAGGAGTCTCATGTAATAGGAGTGAGCCTATTGCCATATACCGGGCAAAATTCCAGACTCCGTGCTACTACTCAGATTTTTTTTAAAAACCCAGTAATACTTTGCCCGACCCGGGAATCGAACCCGCGACCCCTTGCCCGGCAGTCGCATTTGTGACCACTCGGCCAGCGAGGCAGTCAAGTAATAAGTATGATTTAGCAAACTTACATTCATAACTTCACGACCGAAAGATGTTTCAGCCCAGTTATCAGATTTGTTCAATCTGTCTCGTGTATCCTGAAGGTAATCCTCCGAACTGAAATGTTAAAACATATATTTAATTATTTTTATTTATGGGATATTTAAGTTGGTGAAAAATACTTGTTTTGATTATTTAATTCCCTTATTTTGCTGTGTATTTTAGTCTCAGTGTGTATTTGGTTTCATTAGTATTTATTTATTTGTATTATCTAAGAAAAGAGAGACATGCCATGATTAATCTAACAGACGTTACGTACGGCGTGTGTTCCTTTAATTATAGAACAAGATCATGGAGAATCTTTTTTTTTGTGGGATAAGCCGGTGTACGAGCAGACGGATCACCTGATGGTAAGCAATCGGCGCCGCCCATGGACACATGAAACACTAGAGGCGTTACAAGTGCGTTACCGGGCTTTGAGGGAATTTGAGGATTGTTGGGGATTCGGAGATTGGATAGATTAAGCAGGGGGGTAATTGGGCCTCCGGCTGACTCACACGACGACACACAACTCAATTGTTGTTTCACATCGGTTTTTTTGTGTGAGGCCGTTATCACTCCGGTCGAGCCAGCCCATTCGTGCCGAAGCATCTTCGAAATCTATCTATCATCCTTAATATATATATTATATATAATATTATAAATCGGAAAGTGTGTTTGTTTGTTTGTTCCGCTTTCACGCCATAACTACTAAACCGATCGCTTTGAATTTTTGCAGATGTATAGTTAGAAGTCCGGATTAAATAACAGGGTACTATATTATCCCGGAAAAATTTGATATTCCCGAGGGAAAACAAAAGTATTGGTGTTGATGGCGCTGTGTGTATTGATATATGTCATGTTGGCTTTTTATACTTTTGTGACGCAAGCGAAGCCGCGGGTAAAAGCTAGTCATACATAAATTAATAATAGTCGACAGAAACCATACAGCGTCCCCTAGTACGATGCCTACATAATTCTTCAGCTTCTATCACATCCATGCACCTGGTCATACGAACAAGTAGAATGCAATAGTGTTTATTGTTTTTTCATGTACCAAAAATGCGTTATGTCTGAAGGCTGAATTAGACTACTGTTTTCTTTTGACCTCACGAATCTTTCTAATGATCTATTTTCTTACATGATTCTACAACTGGAATAAAAGGTCTTTTAAAATGCTTTTTACCCTAGTAGATACTTTATTTAGTTATTCGATTGGTTGCAGAGACTATTTAACATGATTTATGAATCGTGTCATTCTGAGTAACAGAATAGATGAAACGTAATGGTGTTCTGAGAAATCAGAAAATTTTGTAGTAACTGCACTACTGATACTTTTCTGATTTCGCACCTGTTATCTCATCATATTTTCAAAAGTAAAAATTCGTTGATAGAACTTGAGATCTTATGTTCAGCAGTGGAATTTGTTTCCTCTGCTCTGCCTACTAAGAACATTAAATACGTATAATCTACTACTTTATATTTTTCTGCGTAATACGTTCAAAGTGCTTTTTATAGGCCCTTTATATTTGTATCTAGTTGTTGCTCGCGACTTCGTCCGCGTAGAATATGATTGCTATTTTATCCATGGGAGCATTTAATCGGGATAAAATATCCTATCACCTAAGTCATCCCATACCCTGCCTATATACAAAATTTGACACAAAATTTGTTTAGTACTTTCAACGACTGACAGACAAACATTCAAACAAAGAAATTTTGACATTTATAATATGAGTGTGATATTACTATTCACATCGTCCTTGTAGGTATTTATGGGTATGATGGACAACAAAGAGGTGAAATAAAAATAAGTTATATATAATTTTTTAATTTGTCAACAAATGACCTCTCTTCTTGGCCACCACCAGTTTAATTATTGTATCGTGGGTATTGAACTAAACCGCTATAATACTGAGCCGGTCGCCATCCATTGATACATAGTTAGTTTTTGATAGGGTAAGTCCGAATGTAGAGCAGGAGGTCTCGGGATCAAACTAATAGTTTTGAAATTCTCAGTAGTAGTTACATGGAGTAGACAAAGCCTGTGATTTCGGAAGACGGCGTACATCACTTGCCATGGGCGTAGCCAGCCAGGGGCTCAGGGTGGGGCAAGTCTAAAAAAATATGGCACGGGTAAAGTATATACGCGCAGTTTTAGACCGGTTAACTAACGACAGTCGAGTATAATTTATTGTAAATACTAAACACTTTTTCTAGTTACTACCTAATAGATGATTTAGATTTTTTAAATTTGGGCTACCCACCGTGGCTGGGCCCATCTCATTTGCCTATTACGCTGAATTTCCCTTTAGTTCTTGATAACCTTGGTTAGTACTAAAACGTAACTGGTTAAAATGTATGTATGGTTGCACTGTGTCACAAACATGACGCGAGAACTAACTAGTCTAAACCTTCACCACTGGGCCACCAAGATACAGGCTGTGCCTAGTTTGGGGCCCACGGGAACCTCTGCCGTAATTGCATTTATGTGAATGCTGTTCGCTTCCATGTCTAGATGTAATCTAACTTGTGTATGTCAATAAACGAATTTTATTATTTTTATTTATTTAAAAATGAGACGCAAAAAACCTTCACCAGTACTGGTAAAGGTGTACACCTTCAGATCCAGTATAGTTGGAACATATTTTGTCAAAAATCGTAAACCGCCCTGTACACACTATTGATGCATTAAAGTGATTTGAATTTGAGCCTCTGAATATCTTTTCGAGAAATAAGACTTTAGCTTCTAGAGGGCTTTCAAAATAATGAAAACAAAAAATAGCTTTGCATACTCTTAAGTTAGTAACACTAATCATAAAAAAGAAAAAAAAAAGTAATTGGTATTCACTTATGTGACATATTCACATTTCCAAACATGGATACGTACACACACACACTCACATACACACGCACTACATACAACAGATGCACACACGCACATACACACACATACACACGCACTACATAAAACAGATGCGCATACGCACACACACACACACACGCACAACACACACATTTACTTCCTTACTCACTTACATCCACACATATTCATACACACACACAAAATACACATTTATATTTAAGCGTTATGATAACTTTTCTTTTTGTTCTGTTTGTTAGGGAGCCTGGGCCTCACGACACAGGGAATCCTAGTGTGAGGTCCATGGGCTCGCTGCCATCGCAGCGGTAAGTCCCCTCTTTGAGGAGTGGCTTGAGAGACGCTACGGCGTCCTCACCTACCGCCTGACGCAGGTCCTCACCGGACATGGGAGTTTCGGGAGGTACCTGTGTCTGATGGGGCGGGAGGAAACGTCCGGGTGTCATCACTGCGAGGACCGCCCTGAGGACACGGTGGAACATACTGTAGCGGAATGCCCTGCGTGGGCTGAGCACCGCCGTGTCCTCAGGGAAGTGATCGGCGATGGCGACCTCTCGCGTCCGGGCCTAGTGCAGGCCATGATGCGGAGCGAGGGGGATTGGGATGCCGTCTCCTCCTTTTGCGAAGCAGTCATGCTAGCTAAGGAGGAGGCGGGACGCGTGAGGCAGCGCTTTGCTGCCTCCTCGCAACCCAGCCATCGCGAAGGACACACCGGGCGTCGGGGATCGCGGGACGATCTCCGGCCACCGTAAGCGTGGGCCTGCGGACGGCGAGCATGGGTGGCTCCCCGTCCGACCAGAAACAGACCCGAGCGTACGGCGCGTCGCGTTCCGCGCGCGCCTCAAAGAGCCATCAGACCACCACAGATGGGGCCCAATAGGGTCGATGCCGATTCGGAGTCGCGGAGAACCTAACGGGTAACCGGGGCTCCGGCTCGACGTGCAGGAGAAGGAACGGGGTGGTTTTTAGTCAGTAAGAGTCTGACACTCCCTCCCGCCTCACCCAGGCGGGAGCAGTCATTCGATGATTTTCCCCCCTTAAAAAAAAAAAAAAAGTGTGAGGTCCAGGATACAACAAAATTGTAAAACTTTTCCTTTTTGAAATAAACATTTTTATTTATTTATTTTTTATACTGAAACAAAATCTACTGTGTAAGTTTATATATGTTTTACCATCTGATCTACAATAAAGAAATTTATTACTCAAGTTTATCTAACCTATGTATGTACCTATGACGGAATAAAACAAGCCCAAAGCCTATATAAACTGATAATACACACGAGATTAATGCCCGAATACTGAAAGGTTACTCAATTTTAAATTGTACTTAAATATAGTGCTGTCTCTGTCATTCTATAAAGAATTAGTAGTGACAGGCTATACTTTAGTCCTAAAATAAAGTGGCATTTGAGTATTTGGACATAAAGTTTGCACACACACCTTAAGTTAAGTAATACAAAAACAGTAGCGCCATCTGTCGAGCCTAGCTTATAATTTTGTATTCAATGAAACATCTGGTTCCCCTCGAACGCCGGCAGATGTTTTCGTAAAAACGGTTCATTTTGTTGGTTTTATTTCATATGGTTTGTGCTTTCGAAGATTGGTTGTATTCCGTTGTGAGTGTAGGAAGATATTTCTGGGTAGAATACATGAGCTAATAGAGAGAACTAAATATGAGGGAAATCTCTTAAAAACAGATACATTTTGATGTGTATGTCTTAATGAAAAACTAAATAGTTTAGTAATATGTAATATGCATTATAAAAAATGATTTCTTTCAACTAGACCAGGAAGACACTTTTGAACGTCAAAATAAATATAATATAGAATATGGAAAACTATATTGCATCCCACTAATATAATAATTTCAAAAGTGTATGTTTGTGTTTGTTATTTCTTCACATCAAAACGGCTCAAGGGATTGGGATGAAATCTGGAACAGGGGTAGATTATGGTTTCAAATAACACAAAGGCTAGATTTTAAACTTCGGGGACGCGAGTGAAGCCGCTGGCAGAAGCTATTAGTCTCTATTTTAGTGAGAGTATTCCTTTCACTCAGAGGAAAGAAACAATAATCACAATGCCTGTTGTAAAGATCAAAGCAAAACGTTGTTAGAACGCTATGCTATAACTAGAAGCTGTAGAAAAGTTCCAGCCCAAATTTAATACTTTTGTCGCGGAGAACCTAACGGGTAACCGGGGCTCCGGCTCGACGTGCAGGAGAAGGAATGGGGTAGTTTTTAGTCAGTAAGAGTCTGACACTCCCTCCCGCCTCACCCAGGCGGGAGTAGTCATTCGATGATTTCCCCCCCTTAAAAAAAAATAATATTACTTTTGAGTAAATGAAGTTTAATGTTGGCCAGATAATATTGAATATGATTTGACACAGTATCTATTGAATAGGTACTGTATCATATGAATACTTTAAACTTCATTAACTCAAAAGTAATAAAATGTGGGGTGGATCTTTTCTGCTTAACAGGGTCCAACTATAACTTGATTTAGGAATAATCATACAGATACTACAGTTAAAGCGCTTTCTAATTAACTGGCCTGTGAATGCGTTAATGCTGTCTCTTATTTTAATTACCTATGACCTTATGTTATTTTTCTTCAATAATATCTACAGGTGCCCCAAAAAAGAGGTGTACATATTATTTTTTAACGAATTTATTACATTAACAGTGAGTTTACTCATCATGAAGTCAATATCATCATACTCTGTAAAAAGAATGAAGTTAAAGTCCTGTAAAGAAGCCCCATTAAGATACGTTTTCAGTTATATTTTGCTACGCAGTTAATACATAACATATCATCACGCCTTTTATCCCCGAAGAGGCAGGCAGAGGTGCACATTACGACACTCAATGCCACTGTACAAAGTGACACCAACTTTTCACGAGTCTATTGCCATGCACCGGGCACAAATCCAGACTCCGTGCTACTACTGAGATCTTGTTAAAAAACCCAGTAATACTTTAGCATTTAATACGACCCTGCAAAACTTAGGATTTAGCAAAAGGACAACCACGAGGGTCCATTCCGAACTTGATTTAAACTCATCCTATCCATTGTTGACAAAATAAGGGCTAGCCAAAATAAAACCAAACAGCACACTGAGAACATTTCTGCAAAAAATTAAATAAGGAACACAGCAAAACAAAAGGGAATTAAAAAACCAAATTTTATGTTTCAATAGCTTTATTTTACAAAAAAATCGTTACTATATTAAGTATTATACTATCACAGACAACATAATTTACAAAATACCTGAAAAGGAGTCTTATAATTACGTAAAAATATTAGTCGACATACAAACTATATTAAATTAAATAGATATGGGCAAAATGGCGTTTCGAAAATGCTGGATGTTATTATATGGCATTGTGTTTCATTAACGCAGATCATACGATTAATCGCAATTATTCAACTTGAGATGTTACGTCAAGTCTCATTAGGAGTACAGGACAAAAAATCGCATGATCGCATTCATGGAATCCCCGCTTAATGAACTGTTAAACTATTGCAAACATTAATTAATTAAGTATCGATATTTTCAACTCTGTGAACATAGGTAAAGAGTCTAATTTCAATTGTTTTATGTTACTTGATTATGCATGTATCTAGTTCACGAATGTCTAGATATTAGCCCGAATAGTTTAACCTAGTAAATCTAAGGTATTCGTTTAGATAAGTTAATTTTGATTTCGGAATTTTGTACCTATACTACGTACTTATAACAATTACAATTTGTTCCTAATAAATTACTAGTACAATTTAGTAAGTAGTAGAAGTATTCGATAGTTTAGGCGTTAACATTAGAACCTTAAGTGTGATATTTGCTTGTTTAACAACAATCTGATATTGAATTAAGAACTCTTAAATTATTGGAGATTTGTGTGTTGAGCGTTAGTACTATAACCTTAAGGGTGATAATAGCTTGTCACTATCAAAATCTATACGAATTTATTGTCTTTTATATGCAAGAGAAAGACAGAGTATAAACAACTTTATGTGTATGTGAATAAGTATCATTTTAATGTAAGCGCAATTTCTATGGAATTGTACTGTTCATTATTATGTTTGAATAATAAGTAGTGCTTATAATTGTGGGCAGTTTAAATAGATATGTATTACTATACTACGATATATATATATATATGCGTGTATAAAAGAATGTAGCAAAACCACTACATACTAGCAGGCATCGAGGCATCTTACAGTCTTAACACGTTAACCGCCACGTAGGTCACCGGTGACCATTGACCGTACGTTAGCGGAGGATTTGCCTTCAATAGTTTTCTGTCGGCAGTCAAAGGCTTAAAATCAGTTGAATATCGCATTATGAGACAATAGAAAATGCTATATGTCTAATCTAGAATTACATTTCGGTAAACAACAGGCTATAAGGAGCTAGTATATAATGTATATAGAGGTACATATATACTGTTAGGTATAGATGATATTGTATCAATTAATTTGATGTACTTACTTATTCATAGTTATTGCTTTCGAAATATGAACTGTAGTTTCACGAAATAAGCAAATAGAGACAGAAAGCCCTAAACATTGTTATTGTTATTTACAAGTGCAGAATTTATAAAAAAACTAAGTGTGTGACAGTAAAATGATGACGTCACAATCCACTACTATTATTTCTGACATTCCTAAATAGAATTTCAATCAGGTTATCTATCAGATACGTTATTAATTAAGGTACATTTTCGCTTGTCAAGCTTATTAAAACACAGTCTTGACCAATAAGTATCAAATAACAAATGCAATACTCGGAAATATAAAGGGGAAAATATATAAAAAAAAGTCCCTCTTCTTCTATATAAAGACATGGAGCAAACAAATTAGATATGTACGAACGATAATCAACGTATTTTTTTGCAGTCTACCGGCTACCATGCAAATCGACTTGACCCAATAACTTGGTACATTTAGTGAATACCTAATGAAGTATATATTCGGTAGTTTGTGCTACTCATTTTCTGTACGATTTTTTATTTTTATTTTGATGTAACTTCAATTTTTTATTAGTAAGTATTTTTGTTTTATATTATGAATAAGTAGATGTTTTTAGTGTATCTTTATAATAATGCTATATTTAAATAAAATAAATAGGTTTCTTGCAATAATAATTTGATTTTGAATAGAGAAATAAGATGTCAATGACTTGATTAATTGTCATCTTTGAGTATAGTAGGTTATGCAATTGATTTTTATTTTTATATTTACATAAACGTCGACTGGTTTAGTTTTTAAGTAGAATTTAGGGCAAAACCATTTTCATAAAGATTATAATAAAAAAATTATTTCCTATGCTGATATGATGATACTTCTTGTGCTGTACCTAAACGTAATATTTAGAAATTTTTTTAAGCTGAACAACATGTTTATCCATCATTTCAGTGTCACGACAATATTTACTAAACACAGTACCGAGTACCAAGTTTATGTGTCATTTAAAATGCGAAAAGTAACACCCACTTTTTGTACAGTGGCATAATGTGCACCTCTGCCTACACCTTTGGGCATAAAAGGCGTGATATTATGTTGTTAAAATATTCCGAAGTGCAAATGAACCCATAATACTAAGTTCAACAGTCAGCAGCTTGGCAGTAATATGAGAAGTTATTACAAACGTGGCAATTTACTAGAACCGTACAGTGTATAGTGTAAAGTAACGGTACATTGTGCAATCTGCAACTTTGTGGGACATTGTAAGTATCGAATTACTTACATGGAGTATGTATATGTAATCTGAAATTGTCGTGTGTTTGAGAAGGCTTTTGTTAATTACATGTTGTTATATCTTTTTTAATTAGGAATTAATTATAGCTTACCATGAGGCTAGATAGTGGCCAAACGGCGGCCCATCGAATGTTAAATATAAAAAAGGATTAATTGATCAAGCCCAGCTTTTGTCAACAAGACAAAAGGTATTTTAAAACATGTACTATTTACAACTATTAACAGATAATATATAGATATCTAGAGATAGATAGAGGTCCATAGGCACTGGAGTACGTAATATCTTTCTATTCGTCCAAATTCCTTTTCTGATTTCATTAAAACGTATTTAATACTACTGTTATTCGATACAAAATTGCATGACAATAACAATAAAACATTATTGAAGCTCTTACAGATTTAGTATCGTTAAATCTTCAAACAAAATGAACGATTTACCTATAAAAACTATGTAGCTGTTGACTGGTAAAGCGAATTACTTATTAACATGCGATATTCAATTTTAAACCTTATTGCTAATCAAATAAGTATCAAAAAAGTTATGTAAACCAGTCCTTTATAATTTAGGCACGTTTTAATTAATTTCAAATTGTAAATTATTGCATTTTGTTATAAGACAAAGGTTTTATATCAATACTTAAGATATCTACATACTATGTACGGTGGCCAACACCTACTGGCCCAGTGGGCATCAACCTATCCTTGTCTGTCAAATTTCACTATTACATCTTCAACTTTATTTTATTGACATAAAGTCGAAAATGCAATGAATAAATTTGACAGATTGGAGTAGGTTCATACGCCGGCCACTGTACTAGACCGAAAAATGTTTATAATCATTTCATTATTCTTGTTTTTTTTTTTAATTTCGAATAAGAGATATAGATTATAGATATACCTACATCCTCAGCTAGCCATATAATAAGGAAAATGTCAAACTTCGGATGTAAATTCATGTCGCTACTGATAATTTGTAGACTATAGGTCAGACTTGCCTTTAAAACAGTAATTTGTTACCAAAAACAATTGGTCACAAGACCACTTACACAACATCTTTAATTTTCGATTCTATTCCAAGGAGAATTAAGTTGCTAATAGATCAACGGCATTGTATAGTTTAAATAGAAAATTGCGATACAATTATAGCCGTTTATATTGTCATTTGGAAACTGTTTTTGATATCAATCTATGAAAAACTGACGTTTAAATAACTGTGTAATTGCTATGTCGATATTATATTATTTCGTAGTTGTATTTTAATGATTGAAAAAAATTGAATAATCTATGCCCACATAGTTACCTACCTAGTGTAATTAGTCTAGATCGGTTCAATGTCAAACTTAATCTAGGTTGAAACCTAGTCTAAAACTGGCTAGGCAACCTGTCTAGCACTAGAAACACGTAATAAATAGTAAATAGGAATAATAATAAATATTTATACTATCGATACGTTATCAAAGTCTAATTATTTGTTGCAGCAACATCGAATAAGTAAATATTTCAAGCTTTTTCAAATCTTGAAGCAATCGTTATTTAGGTTTAATAATTAATTAAAATAATAAACCAAACAATAACATCCTAACTTAATAGGAACATACAAAAATGTACTTCAAGTCACAACTGTTGCTGCAACGCCGCCATCTTGAAACTCACAATTGAGTACAACGCCATCTAGATTTTAACACCGAGCAACTTTCGTCAAGTTTTTAAATACATAGAAAGAAGAAGATGCACTCGAGAGTGTAGTGTCCACACCTTGATCCTCCGCAATCGGAGTATTCATCCTGATTATGAGATGTATCAGTTTCAATGTCTGATAGATGTGGGTACAGACTGGCTGGTTGCTGTAACACCGCTCCGTTAGTTTGTGGTTCCTTTTTGCCGTTATTTACTTTAATTCTCTTTACATCGTCTAGAACTGATAGGACTACTGGCGAGTCTTGGGAACCTGAAATAAGTTTGTAAGACAATGTTTTAAACTTATAATAAAGTAGGCACAAGCAGGTAAATTACCAGAGATTTTAGTTAACATATCATTAGAATCAGCATGGTAAATATAGAAGTTAGAAGATTGCTGTTTTTGTGTCACACAAGCACATGATATGTAAATGCATTTAAATTAAACATTTCCAATGTACTCTAAACTTATTTGACTCTTGTATAGGTTGCAATGATTTATTCTCTCATCCCGATAAAGCGGGCAAAGCCGAAACAAAGTTATCAAAAATCGATAAAATTATATGACCATACTAACTTCGTCTTTTAACAGGTTGTGATCCAATAACTCTGTCTTCTTTCTCAATCTCTCTCTCCTTATCGTTCAAAGCTTCGGATTTCTTCTCGTCAAAGATGACTTTGGGTAGGTTGGAAATGATCTCTGGTTTCTTGTTGTTTTGCGAGAGACTTACAGTACTGCCCATGAGTGGAGCCTTCTCTGAAGGATCATGTTCACTTGTGTCATCATCAGAATCATTTGGAGTGTCTTCTTTTTCTTGTTTTGGCTGGAATTATGAAAAAGATTCAATTAGTAGAATTGAGATGATGACAGGGTATGAAAATTAAAAATCTAATGAGTCTGTAAGTTAGTTAATGAAAAAATATTAGACACGTATTTTTTTATTTTGTCGTATAATAAAACAATATTTAGATAAAACGAATCAAAGTTTAGGAGGGGGGGGCTAAAACGTCATTTCTATGTATAAAATGCACATAGAAGTGACGCCACGCGACATTTCAAATCAATATATCGTCGAAAGTATTCGTTTCTGTAAGAAAATAAAAAATACGTGTCTATTGATTTAAAATAATCTACCAGACGGATATCAAAATTGCATCTACCCTATTGTTATTGACATTGAGTTTTACTAAAATTAAACCCCCTATGGTTGACTGTTGAGAGAATGCCATAATGCATTAATGCCAGAATACTGTATTCAATTTTAAGTCGCGCTTAAGCATAGTTCTGTAACTACATTTTTTTTTTGTAAAATTACAGAGATGGCACGATATTTAATTACAACTTAAAATCAGTCTTTCAGTATTTGGGTGTAAGTCCACTATTCACTGTCAATAAATTGTGTGAAGAAGAATACACAAATAAATATGATCCTCAGTAAATCCTCAGTCGTCATTAGCTGATACACTTGTGAGATATACAATCTATATGGCATAAGAGAAGGAAGACGAAGAAGATAGAATAACAGCATGGTATGAAGTGTTCATTATCCATTTAGTTTATCTTCTAGATGGCAAGAAGTGTCTGAATGCTGATATTGTATCCGTTTTACTTCCATTCATTACGAAGCCTTTAGACAAAGTTTGCATTTACTAATGAGAAACTGAGGTATATTATTTATCTATCTAAATAATTTGTCAATAACATCGGATTAGGGGCACTAAATCTAGGTTAACTAGTACATAATTCAATGCCCAATTTGTGTGAATATGTGAGCGATTGACATTAATAAAGATTTCCATGACAGGAAAACCTAATGATTTTATATTTGAAGACCTAAACACACGTTGTTATTCAATGTTTCTCGTAAAACATATAATATCAAATTATGTACAAACTTGTTATATATACGCAAATATTATATTTATTAGGAAATCTTTTAGTCATGGTTGAATATTATGTGTTTAGTATCAAAACTAATTTTATATGAATTCAGTTGAAAAATTACATAATAAAACTGACTTATCTATAGGTGTTTAGGTAGGTATATAAAATAGTAATATAATTCGAAATATCCATTAAAAATTTTAACTAAGAATTTTAGAACGTTACCCGTAATATTTATTAAAACCATTAGGTACATAAAATCGACAACACAAAAACATTATTTAACTAAAAAATAATGTGTAACGCCATATTTCCCAACCAAGGTGTTCGAACTGAGGTGCGGAAATGTCGAAATGGCTCCCACAAACCACCCAACTGTTTCGACAATCACCTAATAGTAAGATGATTCACAACGTCTATTTATATACTAAAACTCTTCATTCGAAATCCATCTTCAGTGACTTTGTAATACAGTGTAAAATACATCGAATTCATCTAACGCTAGGGGTAGCTTCACGAAGTGATTTCTACAATAGCAATTCAACATACTTCAATCTGTAAACTTTTTCATTGGATTGTTAACTTTATATCAAAAACAATAAAGTTATAAACCGAATATACATACATATGGTATTTGACAAAAATGAGTAGGCTAGTCTGCACTACAAAGTTGAAAAACAGTATTGGCGAAACTAAATGGAGTCACGACAAATGTATTATTTAGAAGATGACGACTAAGTAAGGAGCAATTTTCTATACCTTTTGTATGGTATTGTTTTGAAAACAAATATATAAGTGTAACATTACAACACTAGGTGTCTCAAAAGGATGAGAAGTAGATAGTAGATGTATTTATTTAGCCATATTTACAGGTCTTCTTTATCATAAGAATAATTTTCTTAATGAACCAACAGTCTCTTGAACAACTTTTCTATTTGACCATTGACTCGCACGCATTTATGAAACTAACGACCAACCTTAGGGATGATGTGACACCACAAGAAGAAGACTCTTTTTCACCAACCACCTTAACCATCTCTTAACTAAGAGTTACTAAGCGTTAGGGAGCACCATTGGAGGATTGACCATTGGGAGGAGATCATTTACAGGTTAGTGAAAACCAAAACAAAAAAAGTCTTTAAGTGTCACCTATCATAGCTAAGGGATTCCTTAAGGACCGGCGCATTAGCCACCTAATACGACCTAATACATACAATTAAGATAGACAAGTCGTTTAAAATTACCAGTTCATCAATGACTATCTAAGGACATTACTAATCAATGGTACAACTTCGAACAGAACCAAATGCCCATGTCTTGGGTCACTTCAAAAGGAAAATTTTAATGAATAGACATGTTCACACGGGAACACATTGATGGGATTTAGCGGTAGGACAGTCAATGCTACCCCGGATGAAGTTATTTTATGACTTCAGACTCTTCTTGGGAGGTTTTCGGAGACCACACGACGCGTACCTACTTATGATAGAAACGGCAGCACATGAACCTACCACAATAGCTCAGATTAATACTAAACCTTATCATATAGTAGCAAAGGTCGAAAATCCAACACAATTACAATTTGCATAAAGACTAAGTTAAACAAAAAACCATCTACACAATATCTAATTGAAATTCAACTCATGACTCTAAAATCACTGTAAGATTTTTTTAAATACGTCGCCTATCTGTCTGCTAGAATGCATTAATGCATTTTGGACAGGGGACTTCTCAATTTAATAGGACGCTTGCCAACGATACTGGTAACGCAGAAAAGCATAAAAAGCTTCGGACCAAAATATGGCCTGAATATGGACGTTGCCAATTTGGCTTTAATCCAGAAAAGAGCTTAAAACGGTTGCAGTTTTATGCTACGTTTTCTGATGAATATTTTAAACCAAAAATATTATCTTACAGCAGATTTAGGATCTATATTTATGCTACATCTAAAAGACCTATTTCACAGTCCGTATAAGACTTGAAATGTGTGTAGAATAAAATAGGTTTTGTGGCATATACGTACTTTTTTTATTAACCCATCGAGTGTTCGAACTCACTGCAAATGAACCGAGTTATACGCCGACGTTGGCGCTCACGACACTCGTATGGCTAAGTACGAAAGGTATTGCTACCCGACAAAAAATTCAAGTCGTCTACTAGCGCTTATAATATAAATTATGTTTAAAAATTCTCGACTTTGAAAGGGTTAATCTAAGAAAAACGACTCAAGTTGATACGATAGACCACGTAGTGTCTAATATATTTTATAATCCAGTATCCTTTTAGGGTAGATATAGAAACATCACGATTTATTGACTCGGTAAGGTGAGCAAGTTTACTAAGTGGGACGTCAGCAGCAGCTGTGAAAACCGATACCTTGAGTTTAGTTAAGTTCTTTTTAAATTGAAGTACTTCACAAATACATTTAGCTGTACTATAATAATGATGATAGAACAGTCAAATAAATTTCTAATGCAGCTAAATTTAGGCAAAAATGTTTGTTAAAATTACCAATGATAAGAGTTAAGTTTTATTTTAGTCTATCTGGCGATTCTTTTTATGGGACAATTTAATTGGGCGTCGGTCCTCACTTACACGACGAAACACAACGCAAGTGTTGCTTCACGTCGGTTTTCTGTGAGGCCGTGGTATCACTCCGGTTGAGCCGGTCCATTCGTACCGAAATATGGCTCTCCCACACTTAACACATTAAACGCTGCGGGGGTCACCACTGACAGACGTTAACGGAGAATTTACCTTCAACAATTTTCTATTGGCAGACAAAGGCTTAAATGACAAAATGCCGAAAAACATTGCAGAAATTCAAAACTAATAGAAATTCTAAGAAACCAATCAAAATTTCGCTGCGAATGCCCCCTTCCCTCTAACATTCCGTAGAATATAAGTGTTAAACAACTGCAAGAATCTATTCAACGCAAGACAAACTGCATAATACTCTCATATTGTACGTTGAATATGCAATAAGGCTTTACTTAACAAACTAACATGTTAATTGCTAACCAATCAGTAACATACCTTGGCAAAGGAACAAAAGGCTTTAAAACAACGGGCATAAAGGCTATAATGGCAGGTGCGTTTAAAGTATAAATCGATTTCTTTTTTCTCAGCCTTCGAGGCCTAAAGCTTTGCTTAGTACTTGCATGCACAAGTCATTAGTACATGTTGCGTGGTATTTCGCAATGGTTGTTTCTTTTAAGGTTTAGGGCGTGTACTCAATGTATGGAGCTGTCAATTATCGAGTATTGTGCTTGGTGTAGACTTTCGTTACTTTGTTATGTTACAAGAGAATATAGATACAGTTTGTTGACTCGGTTATTTCGTTTATTTTCGGTGTTAGTTCTAAATGTACGGTGATCAGCAGGTCACCCTATGTTTTTTTATACATTTTCTCCAATACATCTTTAACTTTATTGTGTTGATGACATAAAGTCGAAAATCAATCTGCTGACCACTGAACAAACCGCTTAGGGTGGCTAGTACTCTTAAATCTGGATAACTATTTTTTCCCTACACAAATACTATAAAGAAGCTAATAAAATCAGGAGAATAGAAAACTCATTATGTGATGTTAACATAAGCTTTTTATATTATTTGTCGACTATATGTCGACTATCAGTCTCAACCCTATGCTAAATATTAAATAAAATTATATTTAACTATTTTTATGAATCTTTCTATGTACTTCATTAGACTACTGTCTATTCCATTTGGGTCATGTACATTAAATATTTATAGGGATTTCTTAGTTAATTAAAAGCTTTTAATAGCCATGATTCTTGTAAACCGCATTAATATAAATGGCAATAATATCTTTCTGTCCTCACTAAAGGTATTCACATAACTGGTAATAGGTACAGTTCTTAATTTCCTTTCCGAGTAAAGCAAGAGGAAATAAATAGCACTAGTTTGTTGCCCTCGAGACGGGAATAACTCAGGAGTAATAAGTTAGGAGTTGAAGCGAGGAGACGATGTCTACCGTAAAGGAATTTTAGTTAAAATTTTAGTGGATAGTTTTAAATAGGAATGTCGGTAAGTTGAAGAATATGCCATTCTTCAACTTATAGGTTGTCAGAAAAATAGTATTCTAAGGGCTGATTTTTCTTTCAATCATCTAAAGCTAATTCTTAACTGTATAATAAAATTGACAGTTGATAGTTTTTAGTATGGAACAATTGTCAAATATTCAAAGTTATTGCTCAGTAATCTGAGCATTGAAAAATTAACCTTAGATCATTTTTGAAGACACAGTAGTACCACAGTATAGCGAAAAGATGTCCATTACAAATCGCAAAATTGACGGGGAAGCTTGTTGTAAAACTTTTGACTCCCTTTTTGGGTTTAGTTTACGCAAATCATTAAGCTAAGCTTGACTTGACAATGGTAATTTGCTTACAAACCCTTACTTAAGAAGTCTATACTGAGTTAGAGAGGTATAGACTACATTTTTATAGGATAAGCCGGCAATCGAGCAGATGAATTACCAGGGTTACAAGTGCATTGCCGGCATTTTTGGTGTCGAAGATTGGAGATTTGCGGTTAGTAATGATTTACACCCTAACCAACTTTCCTAAAATAAAAGAACTCTGCATTAAAAAAATATCTCACCTTATAATGAAATCTGTTCTGTAGCATCTCCATTTCCTTCTCCCTCTCCTGTTTAAACTTGTTAGCAATAGTAGATTCACTGATCGTCTGCTCCTTATTAAACAATGCAGCTAGTTTATCCTTAATCCCACCTCCCACGGAACTCTGACTTATATTATCATCAGAATTATCGTCTTTGGAGTTACTTCTAGAACTAGCCAAAGATGGCGTCTTAGATGGCGTATTCTTCTGAGCCAATGGTTTCTTGTCAGCTGAAAAAATAAAATGTTTATAGTGAAAATTCGAGGTCGATAAGTAGGTATAGATAGAGTTAGGTGTGCCAACAATGAAGGTTTTTTACTAAGTTAGAACAATGTGTATTGTGCTGTTGGTTCAACAAAAAAATTGATAAATCACGTTTGGTTTTACGCTTCGTGATCGATAAGCTAAGGATTTTGTTAACGAGAATATTTATATGGAATTTATTGATGACATTAATGATTGTTTATATTGATACTACATAGTTGTATGCAGTACATGGAAAAAGCATTGGTGGAAAAAGTAGCCTAAGTTACGCTTTAGTACATCAGCTGCCTGATAATAAAATTGGTATTTTGGTGTACCTATGTATCGCATATAGTAAAAAACGTTATTTCAAAATTACAACCAGACACTCCAATTTTATTAACATGTATAGATTAACGCTTATATTTTGCTTAGTATGTAGTAATAGTTATATTAAGTACCAAATTAGTCTCAAATAACACGATTTTATACTTTTTTCTAACAAGAAACGGTACCTCATTCAACGTAATCCAACCACAATTACACGCTCCATTCAACCTATATTAACAAAATGGATTCACAGTTTTATTGTGAAAATAAAACTGTAACTATATAGTTAACTGTCTCAGTTAATTGTTCAGGTTAACGAGGTAAACCTTGGTTAAACATCTGTTGGATACGGGTCAAGTAAACCGATTGAGTAGTTGTAAACTGATTGTTAAATTGTTAACTCAATTGGTTTCTCTACCTTTTGTTTTAACAGGTTGTTGCGCGATCGACTGTGAATTAGGGAAATGGAACATCTAGCAATATTAATATGTGGAGCCTAAGTAAATTAGAGTGTCCTGTTTGAAATTTATTAGTGAAATGGGATTCTAATAAATTAATAATGCTAACTTTTAAATTTGTCGACCCTGGAAGACGATCTATTATTGGTGATACCGTGATTAAAGACTAACTAGAAGAGGACCTTAATGAGTGATATCAGTCTAAATATTTGGTTCGTGGAGAAACCAATAATTTATTATGGTTTTGAAACATACTGTTAATGAATTAGACGCAAACAGTACGCAAGAATGACCTGAAGTAGGGTTCAAAATAGAAGGATACCCCATTGGAAAGAAAGTTATTGAGTGTTGGAATGGGAGGTACATCCATATTACTTCTTTCTAAGAAAAATGCATAAAACGTAATGCATTACGTCTAAAGACCAATAAAGTGAGCCTTCAATGCAATACGATGCAACGGCTGACTAGTACATTTTTTACCTAGCTCAAGTCGTAAGTACATTGACCTTATTATAATAAATTGAAGCAGTAAAAAGTATTGCAATGTAAAACAGAATAACTAACTTAATTTCATGCATTAGCAGTTGAAAAAAAATGATATATTTTGAGAGGTTATACAATATTACCTAGATTTGGAGTAAGTAGCAAAGAAACAAAGAGAGAAGGGTTATCAAATATACAATTTGTTCCCGCAAAAATATGAAATCGATTCCAGAAGAATCGATTAATTTTATCGTCTATGGTTTTTTTTACTTTATCTATGGTCAAAATTAATAGACACATGTATTTCAATTGATATATTTTATTATTTTTATAACTAAAATACTTGGTTAATCCTGAACACAATTAAAATATTCATATAATTCGGAAAGCAGTAGCTGAATATCAACAGTTAAAGATAGGGCTCAGGAACTTGTTATTAAAGAGGTTCTTGTCAGCAGTGGATGGACAAGGAAATTATGACATACCCCATATTTACATAAATGTTATTATAGAGGTAGAGAGGGAAAATGAGTTATTTTCGATTTTTATATAATTTTCTCCGGATGTTATAGTTAACAGAGTTGAGAGATTGAGTTAACAGCTTTCTAAGGGATATTTATTAGGGTTCACAGGAAGCGGTAATTGAGACCAATTGATATTTTCTTGCTATATAACGACATATAATGATTGATTTGTTTACTTAGGTAGGGCACTTTTTTATTGTAAATATAAGACCATAATATTTTTTATGTAGTGCTTGCTCATATAAAAATAGCGGTGTAATGTAAATATACCATAACACACTATTTTAATTTATAATGTCATATTTTTATAGTTCTAATTTAGGTACATGAGAACTTTTTTGGAAAATCCAGTTTGTATTTAAACTACATTAACCTTTGTATCTAATAAGTTACAGGACCTATTGTAAGACTTAATAGATACATACATAACATACGTCATAGAAAACCACAAATATGAAGTTAAAAACCATTGGGGTCAAGAAAACTTAGTGGGTATTACAGAACAATCACCACAAGGCATTTATCTTAAAATTATTATAATGGCGGAAACCACAATAATGATGATCGCAGCATTGTTTAGACAACATTTTAACAAAAAAACACATTATTCGACAACGTTTTGATTGAAGTTTATGAGTAATGTTATACTTTTATAATAGTAGAAATGAAATAAATATTATTTATGAGCCCTAACATATGATTTTTCATTGAAGAAATACAAATAAAAAAATTACCTTTAAAATATTTATCAAACAAATCTATCAAAGCACTATCAATTGGCAATTTTCATCAAAAAAATCCAATGAAGTTGTCTTTTACACGAATATTCACAAAATATCACGATCACGAAGCACGGTTATCGCCAAAATCAACTTTATTATTAATTTCTAAGCTCGATACTGCGCGTGCGCACGGGCGGAGTGGTCGCGGATCACCAACCGTTGGTCCACCACTACTCTGAACTAGTGATGTGCGCTTCCGAATCCCACAGTCCCACGCTCACCGCAGTGGCACCCAACCTTTTATCGTTTAGAACCTTTTGTCACATTTTCACGCGTCACTGCCTCGCATCGACGTCTGTTCGACAGTGAACTATCGTGACGTGATAGTAGGCAATTAATTTATTTGGAGACTGTTAGCGAGTTTACAATGTAATTGTTTGACTGCGCTAGGCCTTAGCCTAGGGAAGCAATAAAATTATCTTTACGTTCAATTATGTTTACATCCTTCGTTAGTTACAACGTACTTGGAACACCTTACAAGTGCATTTTAAAGTGCTCATAAAATAAAAGTACAAAGTTGTATATGGTCATAAAGGGCCTCTTTTCCTGTAAACCATCTGCGGAGTCAAGGTTGCCAACATCTGCTTGCTAACCTTGTCAACCGGCCATTTGGTGACGGTCCGGTCATTTAATTTCGGCAATACAATGTCACTTTCGACAGCCCTATTTGGAATATTGTTCCGATATAATGAAGAAAGTTATATAAAACAGATTTTTATGTGAATATTTCCTTTTTATTTCAAATACCTTTAAATGTAAAATTCATTAGGCGGTAAAATTGGTAATTTGAATGTATAAATATTTAAATTGCGATTTAGCCTTTACGGAATTAGGACGAGCGTTTAAGTATCGACCCTGGCAGAATAACCTCAAACAGGATACAAAATAAAACGTGTAGGTAAGCATGACTAACACATGGAAAGTATCGCTTTTAAACATTACAAAAGTGTCATAAGTATGTATTTATTTTAGCATACTTTTGTGTTTGAACCTGAGACGTTGGCACGTTAGGACTTACAATGTGTATTAAGACTTCTAACTAAAGTATACCATAACCGGTCTCGAACCTGCTTTCAATGCCGAGCAAAAACTTTTTAAAGAGTTCTTTTACCCTGAATGGTATAAGCTCATAATATGCTTAACCATAGACATATTCAAGAAACAAGAACCTCTTTTGATTTAATCAGGTACACACAAGTCGCGTATAAAACTGCAAGTCATATAAGTTGAGCCATTTGAAGATTGAAGTCATATTTTTAAGTATAAAAATGAATCATCGAATGTATGTTCGCGCATAACTCCCGAACTACTCGACAAAAAACGATATTCTACTGTTTAAATATTGGCATGAAATCCGTCAGTGACCTTTTTTCTGTAAATGTTGATGAAGAATCTAAAAGATACGTTTTTCTTATCGGTAGTTGAGGTCTTTTATTGTGATTTTAATTTGTATTGTTGTTTGTAATTCGGGTCAAATTTTCAGAATACCACTGTGGCGTGATTTCGTAATGGCACCAGTAATAACGGTAGCAGTTTTGGTAACAGCATATCATTTTGTGACCTCTAATGAGTTCAAATTGTATGGCACACGTATGTAAACATATCATTGACATATATCTCACGTAAGACACCAAAATTACTGCATATGAAGTTGGGAAAGTTTTTGAAAATCGTTGCGTTGTGAAAACGGAGCAGAAAGTACTATTTTATATAAAATTCCTAACCTTTTAGTTTCGTCTCCGGCTGAACCAAGACCTGAAGGGGCTGCATTGCCATAGTACTTATTCCATAACATACATAATGAACATACCCAGCAGTTTGGGGATCGTCAACGAAAGGTCTACATGTCCTTCAGCGTTTGGTTGTAGTTTTAGGACATTCATGTTAAGTTAAATTGTTCTTCAGGCTTTGGTTTCATAACGTCTGTTTACGTTTCGCTAGTATAACTGAATTTTAATGAGACATTGTGATATAGGGTTTAATTGAAGATAACATTTTTGGGCTACACGGAAGTCAGTTAGTCGATATCAAGAGTCAGGTAGGCTGTTACATAATAAAGATTCTTAGAAATAAATTAGCCCAATTGTAATCACCTATAAAGTATCATATGGCAAACTCCTAAGAACTTTATCAATCTTTGTTGCTATGGCGCAGGCGTACAATGTCGTCGTTAAGCCCAGAAGCAGAATTGTAACATCTTACTTGAGTAGTATTTGGGTGGCCATAGTTGTATATTATCTATAAAATAGCCTTTTCCACTTGTTCCTAACCTTGGACAGTAAGACCAGAACACAAATGTGTGGACGGCTTTGCAATAAAAGTAGTCAGCTCTAAAAATTAGGGTGTCTGTGTCTCATCATCATCACCAAATTCTGCATATCAAGTCTTTATCACATATTTTTGCATGCACAAAAAGCCTGCATCTCACAAGACATTGTTCCTCATACCATTTAAGACGTAGAATCCGTTAGCAGCCAAAAGTGGATCTTAACGACTTGTTGTAATACGTGCTGTTAGGAGGCGCCGATTATATCCGTAATGATGACATAATAAGACACAAGGTTACTTTATACATATTAGCTTTGTATTAGCCTATGCTACGTCATCAAGACTAATATATAAAGAGGAAGATTTCATTGTTTATATTGGAGTAGGTTCTGCAGAGCCGATTGATGAAATTATGTCTTCACTATTGGAATGTTTACTTTTCTTCTCAGGGAGTCCTATAGGTTATTTTTGCACATTAGGTACATACTCTTACAGAATCAAGACTTATTTGAGGAAAAACTTTAAATTCGGCGTGGGTGGCGGAAAATCGTCTTGAAAAATGTAAATGAGTAGGTGACCTTACTACATATACTTTTTGGGATTGAACAAATACACCCATTAGACGAAGCGCTTGTTTGAATAATTATTACGGTTATGTGCGATTTTTTAGGTAAATACGGAAGCTAATTGTTGTAAAGTAACAATATTAACTGATTTAAATGAATCACAATTTCATACATACTTCTGTTTATGCCGTAAAAATATTTTAAATATTACGAAATGGTGGTTAACTTTTAAGTGCTGCCGACAAGATTGCAATAATACTACCAACCGGATAACATTGTAGTTATATCCTGGCCATTTATTAATTCAAACATATTTGACACGCCATTACAGCCGATATGACTGCATTTTAGCGTAGCCATATATGGCACAAAAACATCGACCTTTACGAAGCTCTAAGGGAACACTCCCTTTGCTATAGGCTCAATGTTCTTATTATAATATAGTGTGTATTTTGCTCCCTACTTCAAAATACACACTATATTATCATAAGAACATTGAAACATCATAGAAATAAACAGAAAGAACAGTATTTCGCGTCATCACGACTTTCTCTCGGTTGTCGCCGGCAGAATCGACGGATCGTTACAGACTGAGGTCATTCAAGTGTTACGGGCAGGGCTGGCAATAATACTCATGTAAGATAATTTTCGACCACAATCTTAACTAAGAAAGAAGAAGTTTTCGTTTCAATTTCTCTTCTCTCGTACATTCTCAGTTTTAATGCGAAGTTTTTTTTCAAGGGGGTTAATCATCGAGTAATTGCTCCCGCCTGGGTGAGGCGGGAGGGAGTGTCAGACTCTTACTGACTAAAAACCACCCCGTTCCTTCTCCTGCATGTCGAGCCGGAGCCCCGGTAACCCACCCGTTAGGTTCTCTAATGCGACATTTAGTATCTAATTTGGATTATTTTTTTATATTTGATAGGCTGACGTTTGACCACACTATCTCGCTGGTGGTAAGCGATGATGCAATGATGATGATGTTTCTTATATTTTTGTCACTTATTATATTAACGTAATTGTCATATTGAAGGGGTTTATAAATTTATAACAAAACTTGTTTAGCGAATGTGAGTACCAATACAAACCAGCTGTGGTTTAATGGTGCAAATAAGAAATTTTAAACTGTACTGAAATGTAATAATAAATAAATAAATAAAAAAAAAATAAATAAAAAATGCATGATGAGAATAACATTAGGTACTTTAAGAAGTCAGTATATGTGTAATAAACTACCGACCAAAATTCCGGTAGTAAAAGAGGTTAAGTATAGATTTTCTTTAATTAATTAGACATAACAGAGTTCAATAGCCATTAAGATTGATGACACATGATAAACAGATGAGGTTGATGACTTTTTAATTTTAATCTTTTACAAAAAAGTAGGTTAATAAATACAGATTATCGTGCACACACATTTACAACAAGTTCGTATGACATCAAAGCTAACAAAGAATTGAATTCTTGTCATTTCCTAAAATAAGTAGCGAGCAGAACTTCGCTACATTTTGTAATGTTAATAGGTATTAATAGCAGAAGTGATTGTATTTGTAACTCATAAACGGCTCAATCGATTGTGATAAATTTGACACAGGGCTAAATGACATTCAGGAAAAAAGCTCGGACTTCGCAGCGAAAACAAATTGATGAGAAGTTTTTTCAAAAAACATTTTTTTTCTTTCTAGCATTGTGATTTCTTTCTAGGTACATCCCTAATCACATTATTAAAACTTACTTATAGTAAGTTTTTGACTGCACTGGGCAACCGACTGCCGCGCTACAAGTCGCGGGTTCGATTCCCGCACGGAACAACTCTTTGTGTGATCCACAAATTGTTGTTTTGGGTCTGGGTGTCATGTGTGAACCTGAATGTTTGTAAACGCACTCACGACACAGGAGAAAATCCTTGAATGGGAAAAAGTTAAGTTTTTAACTAGGCTTCCTCCTCTTTTATATTACAGGGTCAATACCTACTCCTAACGACTTAATCTTACATACCTACAAAAAAGCAATAACTGATAAAAGTAACTAACAACTCATGACGTAGGAACGCTAGCAACCCTAGATGGAACAATTCGTTTCGTTGCACGACAAAGCCGACTTCCAATGACCAACAGTGAACAGAACATTGTCAACAACAGTGTAAGCTTACTATTGGTACTTTACACATCGAACTACACAAATCTATTTTACTATGGTCTCGCTTGGTATGATTTTTCTGCACATTCAACAGTCAGTTTATACTGGTTTTGTTGTATGATATGTAGTTGTGTGGACCAGGATGCTATTTGTCATTAGAAATGCTTGTAAGCAAGTGAAGGTTTGTTGTAAATGTGTTGCTGTTTGTTTTTGTTGTAGGAACGCTGTTTAGTTTTGTTTCAGGCTATAGCAGTCTTTTTTTTTAAGGGGGGAAAATCATCGAATGACTGCTCCCGCCTGGGTGAGGAGTCTATAGCAGAGTAGCAGTTTTCTCAACAATTTTTGAACAGCGTTGCGTGCATAGGCATTAGAATTAGACCCTAACTGTAGTTTCGACTTGTATTATCAAGGTAAGCCTATAATTGCATTTAGAGGCATTCTACCTCTGTGACACGATGTATCAAAATCAGTTCAGTAATTTAAGCGTAAAAGTGTGACATTAAACAACGCTAAATACAGACATTGAATAACATACCTTCTTAAAAGAATGGAAAGAAGTTACCCTTCATTCCCTTAAAATATAGTTTTTTATCTTTTCATGGAAAATACTTAATCTTTCAGGCAACCCTAACTCTCAGTACCGTTAGTTCAGCAACCCGAGCCTAATAGACTATGACTATTGTCGATTCATAGTATTATGCAACTGTCGGAACCAGGATGTTATAGGTACTAAAGTTTAAACGACTAAACTTCAAAAGATTTTTATAGGTTAAAGCATTGAGAGTGGTGTTGCGAAATTCATGGAAATTCGGACCGTATTTCAAGACGAAATTGAGTTATTTGAAGGCAGTACTTATTGCTGTGTAGGTGTGATCGAGTCATATCCGTGCCTTCTTGTTTATCATCATCATAACGGCCACTTCCGAACATAAGCCTGCCCCAATGACGTCTTTTTTTAAGGGCGGAAAATCATCGAATGTCTTCTCCCGCATGGATGAGGGTGGAGGACGTGGAGGTAGTATCAAACCCTTACCGACTACAAACCACCCCGTTCGTTCACTTCAAGCCGGAGTCCCGGTAACCTTTTACTTTCTCCGTGACGCCTAGATACATCGTCTTTATTCTTATCCTACCCATCCTAATACTATCACGAAATGATTTGAAATACAGAGAAAAGTCCAAAATTATAGCAGTTCTCTAAAAAAATGTTTTGTTATTTAGCAAAAGCATATAAAACATTATTGTTATATGATACGTGAGGAAGTTCCTTCACCTTGCCATATGTAAATTTGCAACAAAAGATATAAATAAACATGAGGAGAAATATGCAAGTAATGTATTTGTTTATATTTTTTGCCTCACTAACTTAATCAGTCTTTGGTACT
Source organism: Spodoptera picta (assembly GCA_038387885.1). Lineage (NCBI taxonomy): Eukaryota > Metazoa > Arthropoda > Insecta > Lepidoptera > Noctuidae > Spodoptera > Spodoptera picta. The sequence continues at coordinate 310,380 of JAZHFQ010000314.1, forward strand.
GAGAAAATACATCTTTTCAATCTTTTCTTTTCGAGTGAAAGAACTGATTTTTGTGATGTTATATGATTTTAATTGAAATCTCAGCAGTACACTACATAAGACAGTACCTAAATACCTTTGTTTTGTTATATTTTTTTCCTGTGGATTGTCGGTGTTGTGGACATAAACTAATAAATAAATACATTAGGATCTGCGGACGAACTAGCAGATTACGCGGGCTTCGATTCTAACTTGGAAGCAGGCGTAGGAACGAGGTGGTTACAATCTGTCGTGCCTCTTTCAAGGCGGCAGAAGTCATTGGATGAGTTTTCCTCACCAAAAAACAATATACTACATTTAAATCCATTTTCAAAGTACGTGCTACGTATATTATTTTACGCAAGTAACTATTAAGTTTCATCACCAAACCATGCTTTGCTTTTTATGCGTAACCATAAGGAAAAACCCGGCTCAATTTGGATTTGCGCTCAATGAATCCTAGTGAGTACAATACAATTTGCCTGTTTAACCTATGTATGTATTTAAATAAAGTAACACATACCACGTAACACTAATAAATGACGTATGTGCTGATTTATTGTTTCCTAGCTATAAGGAAAATATAAGTTTTTTGTAAGGATTAAATTACAGGAAACATTACGGGCGAGTAGTCAAGTAAGTAGTCAATATAACGACGTAGTTGATTTTTTATATACCTATCAGTAGCAAGTAACAAAAAACCTTGATAAGGACGTAAATCGGTTGTAAGTTGTGATTTCTTTAAAAGATTTTCAACCTTAAAGTTTTTTAATAAAGTGATAGCTTTGATATTTAGCGAGGTTTTCTGTTAAAAACTTTCAGCCCTAATAGTAAACAATTACCTTAGCCTAATTATGTACTCATATAACATCGGGGCTGCGGATGACCTAGCGAGTTACCGGGGCTCCGTCTCGAAGAGCAGGAATAAGAACGGGGTGGTTTTTAGTCAGTAAATGTCTGACACTCCCTCCAGCCTCACTGGGGCGGGAGAAGTAATTGCATGATTTTCCCGTCTAAAAAAGGCATCACAAGTACGTTATTGACCCTATTTAAATGGCTTATGTAAGGTAACTTTATTAAGTAAGGTTACCGAAGTTACCTTATATTTTAATAGGTTAATGTTCGAGTTATTTGACAAGGCTTGTTAATGTTCACTTTGTGGCTTCAATGCAGGTAATTGAGAGGTCAGCTTACCAAGATTACACTTGTGTGGGTCAGAGATTTCGAACGTTTTTTTTTTATAATTACGTATGAACAAAGCTACTGTTAATTTGGACAAATAAGACAATATTTGTACTTACATATCGTACCTCCGGTGCTATACCGTCACTTATGTATTACGGGGTACAGCGCGCAACTGAACAATGAAGCGTTGTTTTTCCTAGTGCCGTCCAGATTAGCGCCAAAACAGTAACGACAGTAATGCTCTCACAATGTCAGTTTGCTTACTAAACAAATGACAATAAATAACGCACCAAGTAAAGAGGTGAATTTGGAGTGCTCTTTCATCAGTTAAGGTTTGACAAAAATTGCATAAGTGACGATATTGCACCGTAGGTGCGATATGCATAAGGTCTAAAAATAGAGTAATTGTAAAATAACCAATGAAAATACTACAACCATTAACATTGGTTTAGTCACTATTAATTTTATGATTATCCTTAACCAACCTTACCTGTAAAAATACATGAACCACATTTCATTCTGACAAAAGTCACCATTTCAGCGAAATGAGACGTGCCCTGCTTCAACCACGAATGCGGTTCTGACGCAATTTGCGGTCAAAGGCAAGCCTTCTTGCAAATCAAAGTAATAGCGACATTTTAACTGTACTTGGCTTATTTAGATTTACACCATTTTGGATGACAAAATGTTTTGGAGAAAAATGGTTATAAGAAATAGGGTAGTAAATTAAATCCTAAATTCTATTTTAATGTCCGTCTGGTATATTAATTTAAAACTTTAGACACGTATTTTTTCTTTTCTTAAATTTAAAAAATTAAATACTTTCGAAGATATATAGATATTAATTTGAAATATCGTGTGACGTCACAGCGTGTCACATTTTGTAGCACTATGACATAACGACCTCCCACTCCTTAACTTAGCGCCATTTTATCCAAGTATTGCAACTTAATACGAGAAAATAAAAAATACGTGTCTAATATTTTCTCATTACCTATCTAACTGACGGACTAATTAGATTTTTAATGTTGATTCCCTGGAAAGTATCCAATTCTAAAAAGGGTTTATCCACGAATCTTAATGCGTCAAATATGGTGTCCCCAGAGTCCCTATCAAACTTCATTATAATCTGTTTAGCAGTTCTAGGGTTTTTTTTTTTTTTTTTTTTTTAAGGGGGGAAAATCATCGAATGACTGCTCCCGCCTGGGTGAGGCGGGAGGGAGTGTCAGACTCTTACTGACTAAAAACCACCCCGTTCCTTCTCCTGCACGTCGAGCCGGAGCCCCGGTTACCCGTTAGGTTCTCCGCGGCTCCGAATCGGCATCGGCCGTATTGGGCCCCATCTGTGGTGGTCTGATGGCTCTTTGAGGCGCGCGCGGAACGCGACGCGCCGTACGCTCGGGTCTGTTTCTGGTCGGACGGGGAGCCACCCATGCTCGCCGTCCGCAGGCCCGCGCTTACGGTGGCCGGAGATCGTCTCGCGATCCCCGACGCCCGGTGTGTCCTTCGCGATGGCTGGGTTGCGAGGAGGCAGCGCTTCGCTGCCTCACGCGTCCCGCCTCCTCCTTAGCTAGCATGACTGCTTCGCAAAAGGAGGAGACGGCATCCCAATCCCTCTCGCTCCGCATCATGGCCTGCACTAGGCCCGGACGCGAGAGGTCGCCATCGCCGATCACTTCCCTGAGGGCACGGCGGTGCTCAGCCCACGCAGGGCATTCTCCCACTGTGTGTTCCACCGTGTCCTCAGGGCGGTCCTCGCAGTGATGACACCCGGGCGTTTCCTCCCGCCCCATCAGACACAGGTACCTCCCGAAACTTCCATGTCCGGTGAGGACCTGCGTCAGGCGGTAGGTGAGGACGCCGTAGCGTCTCTCAAGCCACTCTTCAAAGAGGGGACTTACCGCTGCAATGGCAGCGAGCCCAAGTTCTAGGGGTAAGAGCAAACAAACTCGCTTCCCGAACACACAAAGTATCTTAGTCTTCTTTACTTCCTGTACGTAGTCTAAATTCTAATTGTTGGAGGTAAGTGGTGGTTTTAATTAGCTATGCAAGATACAAGATTATATTCCGTAGATAAGCATAACAAGCAATTGTCTATCATTACACGTAATTATGTACTATGAAGCTAACATATGTTGTTTAAACCGGTGAACAAACAAACATCTTAATGCAAATAAGATAGAATTGAAAATTGAGTGTAAATATTGACGATGTCGATTGATCGGTCGTACAGAGGCCTTAGCACGAGTGTTTTACATTGAAAATAATCGAAATGAGTACGCGTTCGGCGCTGTGATTGGCCAGCTCCAAAGAACCAACCAATCAGAGCGTCGGACGGGGTTTCATTTCAATTACTTTAAACGAAAAAGAAACTCGTACTAAGCCCCCTGAATGTGTCCACGTGTGTCGTGTGTTTTAGAATAACAAGTTTAAGGGTCGATTTTTCAATCATCAGTTAATTTTTAACTGTAAGTACAATAAAATTGACATTTGACAGTTTTTAGTATAAAAGTACTTTTAGACCAGTTAAGATTTATTTGGCGCTGGAAGAATCGGCCCTAAGTTTAACTTTAAGACAAAACTGTCATTTTTACACAAAACCCTTAGCAAGTAATTATTGTCCAAAAGATGTAGCTTATTGACAAAAAGACGATTGGAACTTTGGGCAGTCGTTTTTGTAAATCTGAGGTTCACTTTATCCTTATAAAATGTTCGACGCATTATTATCCGTATCCTTTTAGTATCCCCAGAAGAGGCAATGTCTAATATTAGCCTCGGACCGGTATCAAAGGCCACTCAGGTAGAAAACATTGAAGGCATATATTTTCGAATACTCATGCAAATCTACTATATATTTATATAATATAACATCACGCCTTTTATTCCCGAAGAGGTAAGCAGCGGTGTACATTACGGCACTTAATGATAATTGCCAATGAACAATGTAATACCCATTTTTCACTATTTATTTTATGAGTCCCATGTAATAGGGGGTGAGTCTATTGCCATATACCGGTCACAATTTCAGACTCCGTGCTACCACTGAGAATTTTTTTAGTCGGCAGTCGCACTTGCGACCACTCGGCTAACAAAGCAGTATTATACAGCACTATATATATATCCTCAATTTAATATGGACTTGCTAATCAATTGACCGGGTCAGTACTAACAAAACACGACTATTTAAAATACTCAAATACTTGTCAGAAAACCGTATAACACAGTTTTTGTGTAAATAATTTCAGTTAGTTTAAATCGGTATCGTTTACCGTTTGTTTGTGCTAACCATGAAATGAGATGAAATCGTCCATATTTGGTGAATTCTAATGAGTTTCGTGTTACTTTCTAGTAAAAGGAAAGTTTGACTTTTCTTTGGACTGAAATGTTTTTCAATTTGAGTTAATAGTTATCATTTAGCATTATCATATTTTTTTTATGGGACATGCCCTCCACAACCCCCCAAAACCGCTGCAACTCCTATAAGTCAGGATCTACAACCATGAAAACACCGGAAAACTGAAGTCCGACGCGTCTCAGGGACATGAGTAACTGTTTTGGTTCCCGTAACGAAGAGAATCAGAAGATATTATAAGAGAAGAAAAAAAACGATAGTTTCCACTTTCCTCGGTGAATTACTGCGCCAAAAAGGAGTTACAAGTTCGTTACCGGCCTTTTTAATTCTCTTCTAACCTCACCGATAAATGTATGAAATCAATGAAAAATATTGTCATGTTTCCAAATAGCAATGGGTTTTTAGGGTTTACATATTACAGGTTTTTATATTAAAAACATTGTGCAATCATTGCTTGAATGTTTTGCATAGGTTTGACACCGTCCACGTTCGCATTTCACAATTTGTATGTAAAGGCCAATATGACTCAGAATACAGGGGATCCCATTTTGAAGCAAGACTTTTCCTTGTGCATTTCGCATAGGTATTTTATTCAATTAAGCGACGAAAGTTTCTCTTTTTAACAGCAATCTAACATTATTTGTATCTAACTACAATAGTAAGCAAAAATATATACTCTAATCCATTAAAATTAGCCAAGAAAGATTACAAGCCATTAGCTACACTAGCGCCATCTGCGCAACGCGAAATTGTTCCAAAACCTTAATTAAGAATTCTGGTATATTTGTTTTCCAGTAACAAGGATAACGTTTGAAATAAAACTTCTAATTTACACGTAATATAATCGAGGTTGGTAATTTTAGCGTAGGGTTTGTTGATGGAATATTTTGTGACACAACCTATTTGCTATTTTCAAGAGTACCTTTAATAAGGTTACGTATTACTGAAACGCCGGAATACTGAAACGTTACTTAATTTTAAGTCGTGCTCAAATATCGTGCCATCTCTGTCATTTTACAAAGAATTTGTAGAGATAGAACTATACTTAAGCACGACTTAAAATTGAGTAGCGTTTGAGTATTCCGACATTAGAGACTTAAAATGTAGTTCAGAAACTATAAAATTACAGGGATCTAATGTAACCTTTAAGCGTGTATAGTTATGAGGGCCCCTACATACATGATTTTAATGATAATTGCTACTTTAAGACCTGCCATTTTTTAGGGCCAGGAATTTCATAGCAGGTGATCAAAACAATACTTTTAATTATATTTTAATGGCATATTGTGACAAATACCCCCAACAATATAAGCGCGTGTCAATTTGTCATTATTTTAGAATTAAAATGTCATTTGAGAGGTAGCTGTAACTATTAAGTCATATGTGAACTTTTAGTACCTACTTGTAATAAAAATACTGTCCCATATTTAATGAAAAGCGAAAGATAATAGAATTAGATTTATAATGATGTATGAATGTGTGTTGCTAATGTAATCTCATTATTTTCATTACAGCAATAGCTAAAATCTCAAGTAAAATATTCACAAATTATGCATGCATAATCGCACAACAAAGAACATTTTTGCTAGCAACAAAAACCAATACCTAGACTACAAAAGCAGCACCACTACGGGTGAATGCACTTTATAGTATTCGAAACAAAAAATCGATACTCGACTCGTTCCTCACCTATCACTTAGTCGATTAGGTATGTAGTATAATAACATGGTTATCGATTCAAATCGATTTAGAAATGTCAGTAAAAAACGTCGAGACGTCTTAAATCGAGATCAGTCAATGTCATTATGACGTAATGCATAAATTAAAAAACTGGAAGTGTTTAGAAGTCTGACTGGATGTAGACCTGTCTAGATTTTTGTCTAGTGACCTTTGAAAAGGATTATGACCTGTACTAAGTTACACATGGAGGCCAGGAATATATAATTTTTAATAGATGCAATGCGTTGTATCGATTTTTTGTTCACTTAAACTTTTGTTGTAACATCGTGCTAATCGTACTAATATTATAAATGCAAAAGTTTGTGTGATTGTTACTCCTTCACGCCAAAATAGCTGAAGGGATCGTGATCAATATTGGAACAGGGGGTAGATTATGATCTGGAATAATATATCAGGCTATTTTTCATCCTACGGGAACGCGGGCGAAGCCGCTGGCAGAAGGTAGTATGAACATGATAATCAAAATTATGATAGAGGAAAATATTGCTCAATGTATGAACATTTTCCTGATAGTTAACAGAGATGTCAATGGGGATTGTATGGGTGTGGGATGACGTTTATAGAACCTGTTTGAGTGACATAAAGGTCTTTGACATGACCTACGATCGAACCTTAGATGTGCATGTGTGCATAACCATAATGTGGTGAAGACTGTAATGTATCTACGACTAAAATGTAATATGTCTATGACTATGATATCAACGTAAATATTGTATTGTAATTATGAAAATTATTATGGTGACTTTAATTTGAAATTTTTATACTTTGCACGCTTGCTCGCAGGCAGAATACAATGACTTTGAGGCTGTAAGATCTTCCTTTGTAAATAGGTATGTATTCTTGCAAATAAATGAATTTGAATTTGAATATAGGATAAGGCTATGCATATAATTATGCAATACAAATTAGTTGTATTAGTTAGATAAAAGTTGTAGAATTACTTAGCTAGCTGAAGTTATGTGTTACGAGGTAGACATTTTTAATGGAATTGGGTGTTTAATGGGTAGAGAGGATGTAGTAATTTATGGTCAATTTATATGAATATTCAGTGAAATTCTGCTAAAGGTTAGGGAAGCTAGACGGGAATTAAAAGAAGAAATAAGTGCACCATGTTTAAAGTTTATTTTTGACATCTCGTCGTTGTCTTTCTGCAACTTTTAAAGACGAGAAATATCTTCTATCAATACTAAACAGTTACCTATTAAGATATTTTGAAGATATACAACATGCTTACGTACCATGTATACAGTTTCAGTATAAGATTATCCAAAATAAAATTGACGAAGTTTACATAAGTATATCGTACAATAACCCAAATGTGTACACAAATATTGTGGCCCTGAGATTTGTGAACCATACATAGCACTACGGTCTCATGAAAAAAAAACATTGATAACAAAAAATATGGTTGATTCCAACCGAAATAACAAGAAAACTACACATGTTGTACACTTGTGTGGATTTTTTGCGCAATTTCTTCCAAAAAAGTATTGACAGATTTTGCGCTGGAACTCATGAAGAGCAAAGTAACATAACATAACATAACATCACGCCTTTTATCCCCGAAGGGGTAGGCAGAGGTGCACACAGAAGTAACACCCACTTTTCACTATTTATGTTATGAGTCCCATGTAATAGGGGGTGAGTCTATTGCAATATACCGGGCACATTTCCAGACTCCGTGCTACTACCGAGAATTTTTTAAAAACCCAGTAATACTTTGCCCGACCCGGGAATCGAACCCGAGACCCCTTGCCCGGCAGTCGCACTCGCGACCACTCGGCCAACGAGGCAGTCAAGAGCAAAGTATTCACAGAAATTTACGTTCCCTATTTTTAACGACATTTAATTAGTACTTCAGTACAAGTATCAAATAATTTATTGATCGGTCCAAATGTTAACAGCAATGGACAGCCAATAAAAACCATTATCAGAGATCAGTAGCATTATAACATACAAGGTGAAAAAACCTGTTTTGGGAGCGCATAAAAACATGAGACGTATGTACTTTCTGCCCGTCCGTACAAGGCACGACTTTGACATTTGTATTAAATTATTAATTAAGTATTACTTTACTTATTTTATTAAACCCGCGAAACATTGCGACATGATTTTTAGAACGAAAGATGACGAAATAATCGTTAGGTAAATGTTTTTTTTAAGATTATCGTAAACAGGAATTCTAATTAAAGTGGGTTATCGTTAAAATGGAACAATCAGCTGTTGTCTTAGTTCGACAAATTCGTCCTACTTCGGATTTTGGGCAAGTATTCTTGAAGAATATTCGTATGTTAGTTAACGAAGTAACTGCACAATAGATATAATCGTTCGCTAACTTCTCGTGTTAGCATCAGACAATTAAACCAATTAACAGCTAAAGAAAAATCATCACGCCAATTGCGTAAAACCAGTGAATAAAATTGAGACCGTTTTATGTGGTTACGGACCATAAAATCAAAGTAATTTTAGTTTAAAGAGTTAGCATGTCTTCATTGTTGCCAGTAAATATAATAAGTTTGACTTACCTTTATTGTCTCCGTGCAGGGTCTTTACGGAGGGTGCGAGGCCGAAGGGGGCCTTCGGGACGATTGCTGCACCCTTATTTTTTTCAAAGAGCGCTTTGCGTTCCCTCAATGACATTTCGGCGGGGTCCTTCGCCTTCGGGCTGCCCGTCTCGAACATCGCCGCCTTAGACAACACAGAACTCCTGTCAACACTCCCGTTTATTTTCGGAGCCAACCTTTTCACTAACGGCGACCCCATCTCCGGCGCCGGCTTGTCGTCCGCCGGTTCCGGTTTTGTTTGTTTACAATCATCACTTGCGTCATTTTCGTTGTCGAGTTGCACTGCATTCTCTTTGTCTTTTTCACTTTCACATTCATCTTCCGTGATAACATTCCGCGGCGGCGTGGGCGCTCTGTATTTCTTGATCGAAGGCTTTTTTGTAACGGCCGGGTTGGCGACGGGCGACGGGGCCACCATTGTAGCCATGTTGGGGGCTGAAGCGGCACTGGGGGTAGTCGATGCACACTTCGGCTCCTGTCGGTCGGGATCGGCGGTTTTCGTGGTGAATTCGTAGACGAGCCGCGATTGGCTGGCCGAAACTCGCCGGTAACCCTCGCCCTCCTACGATTGGACAACGGTCGCGTAACGCGAGGGGTGAGCACGTGCTTGCATATCGTTTATTGATACGGTTTATAACAGCCGCTAAGTTCGCGCGGTTAGTTTAACTGGGTTAGGTTAGCGCTAAAGGGCTCTCGGTGAAGTTGCATCATGTCTGTCGGAAGTTTGCGTAAGGCGCTGAGGGTATTTAATTGTTACTATGACGCAGATAATGAAATAAATAGTTTTCGGAGTTGAATGAACGTAAGTAGCGTGTGAGTGAGGTGGCGGGGTCGTGTGTGCGCGCGTGAGTCCCGTGTGCCGAGCTTCAACTGACTGGCTGTCTGCGGAGGGCCGCCACCGCCACACGTTAGCCCAGCTGATAATTATATTTTGACGCATCGCGTTGTTTGATGCGCTTTGTGTTATTATAATTATTGAGGAAATATGTATCATTATTTCGGGTACATGTCACGGTGTATGAAATGATTTATTTTTTACCTTTGTGTACGCTTTGATAGGATCGCGTCTGGTCTGTGACGGTGATTATTAGAGCATCAATTTGACATTCGACAATGTGAGAATTCATAATTATATACAAGTATTCACGTCTACGTAATATTAGGCCACTACCAAAAAGTTTTGATAGATGATACAACTAATAATCAAGATTCTGTACAAAATCTGTACAGAATTAGAATGCATATTTTACAACAAAAAACTCACGTAAATATATTTTAACAAAGATAACATTTATACACTTGTACTGCAGCTGTTTTGCGGAAGACCAGCCCGTGGCGGAAGAGCTAATGACACGACAATTATACAGAAATATCATTGTAACCGACAAGAAAAAAAAATGGATATATCGACATAAAAAGCCATAGAATAATTCATTTCAAAATTGCACTTAAATTGTAGTTTGAATTAAAACATTCGTTAGCTTATCGTAGCAACAAAAGGTTGAAACTATATTAAAAATTTAAGTATCAACTTATACCTATGAAAGAACGGATTTAATATTTTATTATTGCAATCTAAATTAATAACACAAATACCATCTAACAAAACTTCCATGTACTAAAATATATGAATTACCAGGAAAATAAGTTGAAATGTAATAATTACAAGAACCATTAATGAATGCACGATTCATGCTAAGCAGGACAAAAAAACAGTGTAAAAACTAGTAACATAGTTAAATAAGCTATAATTTTATTGTTTTATGTGTCTGTCTATTTGTAGATGCAGACGTTATGCAATTTGTTTATTGAATCGATACTGCATTCGTCTTAATAAAATGAAAGGAACACGCTACTACACAAATTATCGATGAGGTTTTCTTTGGAAGAACATGTTGCTATTTGACTAGGCCAATATAAAACATTTTTGAAAAACTAAAACCGAATCAGTTTAGTTTAGTCAAAAGTCATTTTCTGGTCTTATGGCAATGGTATTCTAGCGTGTTTGTAAGTAATTAGAGGACCCTATACCTGCCTAAAACTAATTATTGTCCTAAATAACTTTTATAAGTAATACCAAGTATCAAGTAATGTCGTGGTAGCCCGGAGGTTTAAGACGCTGGCTTCTCATGCATGAGAATGCGGGTTCAAAACATACCAACGAAAAGTACCAATGTGAATTTTTCCAAGTTATATGTACTTTCTAAGATTATTTAGACACCACTGACAAACGGTGAAAGAAAACATCGTGAGGAAACCTGGGCTTATAATTTCTAATTATAAGTTTGTAATCGCCAACCCGCATTGAGCAAGCGTGGTGATTAATGCTCAAACCTTCTCCGTGTGAGATGAGGCTTTGCTCAGCAGTGGGTATTTATAGGCCGTTGATGACATGATGACCAAGTATCTAAGTCTAAAATCAGAACCACAATACGAATGCCACCATTTTCAGCAAATAAGCATAATTGCCTCCCAAGTTTTGAATGTCATGGGACATAAAAAAGAACAAGGTAATGCCCAAAAATATTTAATTTCATGCCCCTAACTAAACTGATCAGAGCCTATTAACCAATTCCTATTACTTAAGTTCGGGTGGCCGAAATTGTGATAGACATGCCCCTTACGGTCAATGACATTCCACTAGCTACTGTTGTTTAGTCAAAATGAGGAGGGAGACGCAGACTGTTAAACTAAGAAAATGGTTGTCTTTAAACTATTTTTAACTGATTCCAGAGAGGCATTGCTTCAACTGAGAAACTCATGGTTTAAGAAAGCAGCTAGCTGTGTGATGGAACAGTCCAGATCACCAATCTTAAATGCATTAAGATGGAAATTCATCCGTGTATCGCAGAACACTTTAGACAAAAGTGATTTGGGACCCACAGCTATCGCCAGCCGAGGAAATATTAGATCTCTCTGATTTCTCTATTCTCTCTGATCTGTGCCAAACGCCACTTTAACACTTGTCTACCGAGAGAGTAGAAAACTAAATGTATGGGAATGACACTGATAAGTGTAAAAATTTATGTCAATTCCATATAATTTGTTTTTTTCTGCATGTAGACAAGCGCTAAATGGCATTTGGCTACAGCTGCTGATCTCCAATCTACATAGAAGAGCATGCACCAGCCGATTTAACATAATCAATGGATTAAACAAAAAAATAAGACTTCCTTAGCCATTTTCGTAAATTTGTGAATCTGGCCTTCAACAACATTAAAAACGGTAGTCTAAATACGTATTTAACGAATTTGCGATCATTTTATAGCAACTTTAAACAAAATTAGGACAAAATCAAGCCATTGAGGATACTGTGTTACAATTATGTATGACAATACATGTATTAGCAATTAAGATTTTTTGTTGTGCATAATTACAACACTTGGAGTATCCAGTCCTCGCAGTTACATCATTTTGGCGTAGCAAAGTGACTAATGGCTTCATTTTATCCTTTTAGAATGATTAATTAGGCGATGTTTGTATGTCTTCAATAATTAAGTGGCTAATACTTAATGGTAACACGACTGCTGGATTAGAAGAGCTGTTGGGTGTCGCACTACATTAAAAATAATAATCATTTCTGTTACAAGAAGTTCAGTAAGAAGCCTGAATTTTATCACAATGAGGTTAGAAGTAAAATGTCACTACTCTATGGACCTTCAAAAATTTCAACAAGTTGTCCTATCTGCAGAATGAAGTTCGATGCACCCAAGCAATCAATCTTATAAAGCTTTTATAGAAAAACTACGAGATCTGAACGAACCGGTAAATGATGCGCAAAAACGTAGTTCAACAAACTCCTATAAACCACTTGAGAAGACCCCCTTCTTCCGTATATTTTCTTTCAAGAACAGCTCTTGATCTCTGGTCTTTGTGAAGGAAAGCGATGATGTTGTAACAATGATGCAATTGTATTAAAAGTAAGTACGTATTGCGACACAAAAGTCGCTGCGATTAATCTATACAGGGTGTAAAAAAAGAGTTTAATGCGTCTAAGATTTATAGCGTGTGGGCATTTTACTGTTCACGATACAATATAGATACAACACATGGCGGTGATCTGGAAACTACGATTATTTTCCCTTCGTTTTACTGTGAAAGTTGGTTTTGATTGCTTGTTTATTTTGTATAGCCCTGCGTTAACCTCAATCTTTAGGGTTTTTAGGCAGACTAGGCAAATAAACTTTTGGGATATAAAATCTATTCGTCTTAAATAGTTAAGATTCACAAAGTAATCTATTAATGGTGGCGAAAACTATATAGTATACTTCTGTATTTTTATTGTAAGCATGTTTTGCGACAGCAGCAGCGCAGTCCAAACAGTGTCAGTAATATGTATATTCTTTTAATTATGACGTATCGATATTGACGTACTTTTCACATACTCATCCTAAAAATATATTACGTCAAAGAAATCTCCAAAAATAAACCATAGGAATAATAAAAACAAACCACAAAACTTGTGCTTACAAAGCGTTACTGACCAAGTCCGCAAGTTGATATTTTCTGAGAATTTATTAGTATCGAATTACCGTTCCACTGATAAGGGGCCTGTGTCTTTAGAGTTGGACCTTTAAACAACATGTGCAGAATAAATAGGTACTTTTATTTGAACCGTGAAGAAATATAGTGATTTTGCACAAGCATAGCACCTAGCTTCAGTGACGACTGCCGGACTGACTGACAGACTATTATTTATTTTGTATTTGATGACGTTTCAAAAGTACCAAATTATGGTTTATTTGAAATAAATGCTTTGACTTTTTTTTTGAAATTATGCTTTTATTTAAACAACTCCAATTAGTGTATTGGACAGTTGTACATGGTTGTACTACTAATTTACTTTGAGATGGCTGGTCGTATAATAGATGTAGATTTTGATTTCATACTTATTGACTGACAAACTTGGATTAGGTCTGAAATTAGAAATTCCATTGATTCTTACAGTTGCATACACAAGAAACGTTGTGTATAGTTCCCGGTTGCCGTGACAGGGTAATTTATATTTAGGAATTGGATCTCATTTTTTGGGCCAAAGGCGAGCCACTAGGCGATAACGTCTATTTCTTTGGTTAGTTAGCGAAATCGTTAAAAGTTATTCGATTTTGTGCTTTAATCTAGTCAGTAGGTTAAATACAATCCCTCTCGCCTCACCCGGGCGGGAGAAGTCATTGCATGATTTTCCCCTCAAAAAAAAAATCGCGATGTCGCGCAGCCTCAGTATATTCACGAGAGTAACCCGCGATTTTTAGTTAATTTAGTATGTCTCACGATAGTTATTATAAAAACAAAACAAACAGTACCGTAAATAGAAAAATAAATGGGTCTTTCAAACTCAGTCATGAGGTAACACCACACAGACATACAAACAAACGGACCCCGAACCCAACCCATATAACTGTTACACGGAAACGTAAACCAACGGACATGATGACATTTTAACCGTGGCAACACTGAGATGCGTATTTATATTGCGCACGAAACTCCTGCGCATAAATAGGAACAGGTAGAAGTTAGAAATAGATGTTTCCGTGAATTATGTAATGTTACGTTGGTTTTGAATGTGCTTGTAATTTATTGAATCGTTTCGTTTTTTTTTATTCCAATAAAGGATAGAAAGACTTTGATTGGCAACTACGTAACTTATTTGGAGAATATAGCAAACTCCTTTTATATATAGGAGGCTCATAGTACAGCTGTGGACTCTCATTGGCTGTTGATGATCGAGTTTAAAGCTTAGAATAAAGATTATACGGCACCAAATATCTATGTTAGAATTCCTAATTTGAAACGTAATATAACCATAGTATATATTCATCAATATTCATTCAGGACCATTAAAAAATCGAGCTATAAGGTTTAATGACAAAAGTATTCTAAATGGACCGGTATACTGTGATTATCACCTGCACAATAGCAATTTATCACCATTGAAGGTCCTGGGATATTTGAAAATAAACGACATACTATTGAAAACGGTCGGGGTAAGATAATTATAGCTACAGTCTAGTAATAAAGACCCTTATCCCTTTATGATAGGGATGGTTTTACCACTACTTTGGGGTTTGACTATAAAAAAAATTCAATGTACCGTCCGTCTGATGCCGTATTTTATTGTTATGAGTTAAAGTCAAATATGGGCACGTCATTCATGTTGGGTAAATAGAGGCAGAGAATTTATGTGTTTAAGTTGATATGGTCGAAAAGGGATTGAATTGAATTCAATTTCAGAAACCTTAGTTTAGAGACAGGCACTTTCCGATAAAAACCTCTTTCAGTTCTAAACAATGACATTTTATTAATAAAATGATAAACTCATGGTTATAAGAAATAGTATCGCGAGGAAGCTTTCTTATTTATGAAGAAAAACGCATTGAAATGTGTCATTCTGTTTAGGATCTTGAAATCTGTCATTCTGTTGTTATTAAATAATTATATTTATAAAAAAAAATCTTTATATTTGGCAGTTCAGTGGGAATTAGCCTCCTTTTTTGCGACTGTAATGTCCCAAAAAAAGGCTGATAAGCGGGATAGCGAGAGGGCCGATCCTGATCGTAGAAGGCATCGAGGAGACATCAGCCTTGACGCCTAACACGCTGCAATCCCGCTTATATGAACTGCAGGCGAACCTTTGGGGCCACGGGTGCATAGAATGGGGACTCTAGGTGCCCATTCAGTAGCCTCAGGGAAGACGGTAGCACAGTGGTCACGTGCTGCTGTGCAAAACGATGATCAACGGACACGCACGTCTCCCTAGGGATGTGCACCGTGGGGGCTCCGGAGCAGGCCTTTCAGAGGACCCGATGTCCTTTACAGGTGTTAAGAGTGGCTGCCGGGGTGGTTTTAGTAAGGTACAAATCATACACTTCCTAGTCTTTCTCCCAAAAAGCGCCTTTTGAAGGTTTCCCCTTCAACAAAATAAAAAAAGGTAATGGTGAGCTCAAAGCGTGCTGTTTTTTAAAAGAGTGCTGCTGTTCGGTCTCTGCCAAACGTGTGGTTCCTAAATGGGCTCTTACGATTCCCACAAGAATAAATGGTGATGAGGAATACTAGTGTATTCCTCATCACCATTTATTCTCCATTACTACTTCTCTACCGACTCCACACATCAAACGAGTAAAGAGACTGCTAATAACAATAATAGATATGTAACTCTAACTGCAAGTTAACTGATACTGGAGTCCTAATTAACATGTTACAAAACACACATTCACCAG
Source organism: Spodoptera picta (assembly GCA_038387885.1). Taxonomy (NCBI): domain Eukaryota; kingdom Metazoa; phylum Arthropoda; class Insecta; order Lepidoptera; family Noctuidae; genus Spodoptera; species Spodoptera picta. The sequence goes on from JAZHFQ010000314.1 coordinate 326,456, forward strand.
TAATTAACCTAATTTAGCTTAACAGTTAATACTTTTCATTTCGATAGTATTTGGGACAGAGCTGTTGCGTTATCTATTTTGTATGTTATGTTCTTGGATATAGAAGCTATTTTCGTTACAAAAAAAAATATGATATGCATTAAGATAAAATTGTAAGAGGAAACGAATTAATTGAACGTAAGTTAAGAGTTAAGAGAAATTGATTAATTCATAAATAAAAACAAAAAGCACTGAATATTCTATAGTAATTTCTTTTATCTTTAATTTTTTACAGTATGATGGAAAATTCGAACTTAGAATCATTGTTTGCACTCCGCAACTTGCGCAAATGTTATTTCCAGGCACTACAGTCGCAGCAAATATGTGTTTTTGGTCTATTAAGATCTAACTCTACACCAGCGACATCTAGTAACAGAAATCTAGTTTCCCAAAACAGGAATAGCCATTAACCATTGCTCTAAATTCGTAAACACTTGTCCCATTCATAAACCCACGACCACAACACATTTCGGATGACAAAATATCGCTCAAATAGTCAAATGTAATGTTTATCTAACCGGATGAATGAATGAGATAGTGACATGTGACGTCATAGACCACACGTGGTGTTTGGTTACGAAAAGTTAACAATTTGATTTTATTATGCGTTTGGACGTGAATGGGTATTATAGTCATTTTAAGATTAAATGTGGTGCAGAGACACCTAGAAACGAGGTTGTGTAAAAGAGAAGAAAAGGAGACCATATTTAATTGTATTTTTGATCTATTTAATTTTTTTGTGGAATAGGGGTAAACAAGCAGACGGATCACTTAATGGTAAGGGCTGGTCCCTTACCATTAAGTAATCTGCTTTCTATGGATTAATGTAGCCGTCCTTTCAAGAAGGACAATGCTAATTCTTTAAGTGACAATTACAGTATACAGCAAGTTATAGGTAACTTGAAACAAAGAAAAAATCTACAAAAACGTATGCAGAATACCCGGAATAAATAACACAATAACATTTTACAACCAAAACGAAAGGAAAAAGCATTCAAAACGCTTTTGCGGTTTCACATTCAGGGTTGTCTCAAAATAAAAGAAAAAAACATTTTGAGGAAACAAAAGATCGCGAGAAATGCGTTCCGTCGAAAGCTGTTATGAAATGAAATAATAATAAGTTTTGTGTAAGAAGAAAACAATAGTGAACACTCGAGTGCATATTACGACGTCATTACGCAGTAAAATGCGAACGAGTGCCGAAAGAATGCTCCTGCGCCGATTTTATGGAACCGGCCCTGGATGTTAGGGTTGTCAAATTGGTGGGCACTGGGCATTCGTTAAAATAAAATGCTTATATTTGTGCATCATAATAATATCATCATCTACAATATTATGGATAATATTGTAGTAACTTAATAAATACAATGACTTCTGCAAGAATGCCATTAGGCATTGAAGTTAAGTGTCCAGAGCGATATTGTAAGGAAGAAGTAGATCATAATTGCTTCGTTCACCTAGTTATTTTAGAGTACTGTATTTTATTTATAAGTTTTGCTATACACCTTCCATTCAAGATTTAAGTTTTGTGGATATTTTTATGTTTTTTTGCATGATGTGGCCTCCTATAATTAATAAAGCAAATAGTTTTGAATTTTGTGTAATGTTACTCGTGTGTTCTAAATGTATTCCTTGACCCTAATTCAATAAATAAATATCAATGAATCAAATACCATCAAGCGCATAAATTTACAAGAAACGAAATAAGATAATGGAATAAGAACTATTACCATTTGCCAGTTACTATCATTTCCTTACACGATTAAACTACTAGCCAAAGCAACCACAGCATCAAAAACTCGCTTTGTCATGAAAGGCCACCCATCTGGTCGTCGTGAAAATAACTAAAGCTTTAAATATAGCCATAAAACATCAAAATAAGTCGTTAAACTGCGCAAGCCACGTCCACGCGAGGACAAAGGGTAGCGCGGGCGGCTGACTTAGATATGGTGGGATTTTATTAATAGATGTACCGCTCAAATATATAGAAATGATGCAAAACAATGGCTTTTATTCAGGAAGGAAGATAGAGAAACCAATTAAATTATCATTATCAAGAGACTCAATAGATATGTGATATCTACTGCTCAACAAAAGACTTTCTTTAGGGGCTTTCTTATTTTTAAGTGTGGGAGAGCCATGCTTCGGCACGAATGGGTCGGCTCGACCGGAGTGATACCACGGCCTCACCGAAAACCGACGTGAACAACGCTTGTGTTCCGTCGAGTGAGTGAGGTTACCGGAGAGTATCAGTAGTTCACTGATATATTATGAGAATGGGGATGCTGATCATAACCATCCGGTATGGGTTCACCCTCTACTTAGGTAAAGGGATCAGATGTCTGTTGCCCAGGACCGCAGAATGGAAGGAGGCTATGCCCAAATGTTGGTATACAAAAGGGAGTTACGAAGTGATTTTTCAGTTTCGTGTAGACTATACTACTGACACTATTATCAAGGTAGGGAAATCAAAAGTACTTCAGTCAATGAAAAAGCTTTTAATACAAAGTTGATATGACGTTTTAAAGAGTATCCATGATGATAAATTATGAGTGTTTTATCAGATAACTTTAATTATCAGATAAGTACTTTATCGAAAGCACTACAACTCCCGACGACATATTTTGAAGATAATACACAGCTGTTGTTTTAAAAATAACTTTCTTTTTATGTTGTTAAAACACAAAATAGCCTGTTCAGACTCAGTTCAAATGATGTAGTCAAACTTTTTGAAAACAAAATACTTTGATTGACCAGGGACACAAAGGACCTCTTGCCCAGTAGCAATCACTGTTAAAATAAAATACTACCAATAATAATATTTATAGTTTAGTTAGATATGCAAATCAGAAAGATCGTCAATAGATAAATAATTCGTCTGCATTAGTATGCTGCGCGGGCGCCACATCAAATTGATGATACATGGCGCGACTTTAATCCTTGATTAGCAGAGGAATAAAGAAAACTATGGAGTTATTTGAATTAAAATTTTCTTAAATCTTGCTAAAGGTAAATATCATAGATTTCATAGAAGTAATAATACTTGGTTAGACATTATAGAAAACTAGGTAGCTAGTACTTAATTTTATTGCATAGATTCAATATTTATCTACTAAATTATATATAAATAAAACTGTATTATGTATATTGTGGTATATAACTCTACATTAGCAAAGAATACAAAATTTGATCTTTTGTAATTAATCTGACTATTAAATGACTATATTATTTACTAGCAGCCCGTCCCGGCTTGGCACGGGGTACACAATTATTTGTTTTTGGAAATTTGGATTGTTGTAGTGACATAACTACAATAGTTGGACATATCTACCGCGGAGATTTTTGTAGACGTTATGATGTTCTTTCATATATTATTGTACATTATATTGTTCAATCGCTAATAGTTTCGGCAGCGCATTCGACGAAAGACATTTTAAGACTAATTTTTCTACACCTTCAGTTACATTGGTTAAAATTTTACCAAGGACCCCTAATTTTTTTCAAAATGAAATGTAGCCTATGTCAAATTGGAAGAATGTAATATTCTATTGGTGAAAGAATTTTTTAAATCGGCCCAGTACTTTTTGAGCCTTTTCATTACAAACAAAAATGGGTACAAATCTTTCCTCTTTATAATATTAGTATAGATATAGTTATAAAAATAGAGACTTGAACAAAGAATAACAACCGAACTCTTTGTTCCATAAAGGTCGCATTGTTACTACTTACTACGCAAATCTTTCGCACATTGTCGACATGACAAATATTATGATATAATCAATACAATGCGATTGTATCGTAACGTAACAGAGTATCTATCAATAAAATATTTTGTACACAACAGTGGCCTAACTATAGGGTGGCAAATCGGCAAAATGCCATGGGTCCCCAGCTGGAAAGGGCTCCCGTTTTCATCAGAACTTCTCTATTTTTTTATTGGTAATGGGGGCCCATCCCATCCGATGAATTTGCCATGGCCCCAAACGGTATAGTTGGGTGGCAAATCGGTAAAATGCCATGGGTCCCAAGCTGAAAAGGGCTCTTGTTTTCATCAGAAGTTCTCAGTTTTTTTTTTGGTAACGGGGGCCCATCCCATGCGATGACTTTGCCACGGTCCCAAACGGTATAATTGGGTGGCAAATCAGCAAAATGCCATGGGTCCCCAGCTGGAAAGGGCTCCCGTTTTCATCAGAACTTTTCTATTTATTATTGGAAACGAGGGCCCATCATATCTGATGAATTTACCACGACCCCAAACGGTATAGTTACATACACCATTGGAATCATCATTACCATTACCAGGTCCTAATGTGGTTACAACGATTTCATTTATTTTGCAAATACGTTCATTATTTTTTCTGTATGTCCTATACAGAAGTGTATAATTGGAACTGCTCAAAATGAACTAACATTTCAACGATTATTGTAACAGAAAGCCTACTACAAATATCAGAGCAAATCACATTTGGACGTTACATATTGTCTCGCAAAATATGAGCAGGCGTTACATATTGTCAAGTTTTAGAAGGCGACCCAATAATATATTTTTTACTAGCGACCCGCCCCGGCTTCGCACGGGTGTAATATGCATGTATTATGTATATAAACCTTCCTTAAGAATCACTCTATCTATTAAAAAAACCGCATCTAAAACCGTTGCGCGGTTTTAAAGATCTAAGCATACATAGGGACAGACAGACGGCGGATAGCGACTTTGTTTTATATCATGTAGTGATAAGCTTTGTATTTGTGTGTGTCCGTGCTGTCGAATAAATACCTTTACTTTCTTTCTTTCTGAATAATATATCAATTTCGGAAAAGTATTTTTTATGTGTTAGGTACGTAAGACGTCAATGATGCAACTTCACCGTTTACCAACGAATTCACAACGAACCGTATCGCAAAACAAATCAAAAATTTTGAAAAATAAACCCAAAACCATTTTGTTATTAACACGTACCGTACACCCGTACCATTGCACCAATCATAAGAAACTAAGGGTAGGTAGGTATAAAAAATTAGTGGTTTATGAAAATACTGATATTGTAAATAAGTTTATTAAAATATGGAATATAACGGAGGAATGGATTGAGGATTAGATAATGGACTGCTTTGGTAAGCCATAAAAAAACTAAGACTTATTTAAGATTAGCAAAGTGTCCTATAAAAGCTAACCGCTATACTCAAAGTCATTTATTGGTGACCTAACCCAGTACTTAGCAGTTGTTATTGGAACAAAATCGAATACTTGTGGCTCGTGTAAATTAGCCCTGTCGCTTGACCGTCGCTCCTCCTATCAATTATGTAGGTTCCAAACCCAATTCGGACAACTCGGCGTTTGTTTGTAAGTTTTTTTATGGAATAAGCCGGTAAACGAGCACAGGGATCACCTGATGGTAAGCAATCGGCGTCCATGGACACCTGGCACACCAGAGGCGTTACAAGTGCGTTACAGGCTTGTTATGAATTAGGAATTTGAGGATTGTTGTGGATGCAGGGATTGGGAAGATTAGGGAAGGCGGGGGGGGGGGGTATCTTGATTTTCATCTGATCAGCATGCATGTTAACAGTATTTTTTAATCAGTTGCTTATAAATTCAACATCGTAGCTGGTAGCCACCTAAGCAGTCCATTTAAAAAGGATAGGAAAATGATTAAAGACAACATATCATAAATAAAATGACCAAACTTACCTTGCCATCAAAATATCATATTAAAATAATTAAGTATTTTAGAATTTCATAACAAATTTTCTTCTTATTCGTTCATATTAAAATCATAAAACAAAAACCTACATTCGGAATGCACACAACGAAAAAAAAAACAATCCAAACATGAAAAGATAAAAACAAATGATGAAACTATTTTACTACCATAATATACTCAAACATCACTCAGTGGCAGCAAGCCAACCTATACCAATTTGACAATACTTGTCATTGCATTTTCGACTTAGATTTCAAAACAATAAAGTTCAAAATCGAATAAAGAAAAGTGTAGCTTGACCTGCTGATGGACATTTTATAGTATCACAGTGTTTTAAATAGTAGTTTGAGTATAATGGTGTTATTCTTACATCCTATGTACTCACCAATTCTGCTACAATCTGCTTGCCTAGTCTCTGGCACTCGTTCACAGAAGATTTCGTGTATGTGTTCGAGTCTACATGTTTGTTGGTCTGTGGACGAAGGCATTTTTATTTGTTTATCTTGTAAAAAAACAAACTCTTCAGCTTTATAATATTATAACACATAACATCACGCCTTTTATCCCCGAAGGGGTAGGCAGAGGTGCACACAGAAGTAACACCCACTTTTAGTCCCATGTAATAGGGGGTGAGCCTATTGCCATATACCGGGCACATTTCCAGACTTCGTGCTACTACTGAGTTTTCTTAAAAAAAACCCAGTAATATTTAGCCCGACCCGGGAATCGAACCCGAAACCCCTTGCCCGGCAGTCGCACTCGCGACCACTCGGCCAACGAGGCAGTATAATATTATATTAGTATAGATAAGACATAAGATACAATAGAAAACATATTGTGGCTCGCGTATATCTACATACGTTCCGGCCATACCACGGGTTAATCGAGGACGGTCAAATGCTTTAAAACATCACGCTATGATTACTATGCGCTGAGTAGCGATGAAATTGAAAGTGGATAGTCTTACTATCTTACTAATACTATAAATGCGAAAGTTTGTGTGTTTATTACTTAATCACATCAAAACGGCCGCAGGGATTGGGATGAAATTTAGAACTGGGACTTACTCTTGAATCCAATTCCTATCGATCGACATTGACATTCTGAAATTTCGTACTCTTGAGTTGCAGCACTAGCGCCTATTGCATCCGTACTGCACGGATTTTTCATGAACTAAATAGTATTGTTGAGTTTGGTTATATATTCCGTATTCTGAATGCTACTTTAACAGCTACGATTGTGGTTGTATAGTTTTGACATTGGATAATTATTGAGATTTTATTGGATTGGGATTGCATTGACATTGAAATTGGTTTCAAGAGTAAGCACCCAGGGGTCCCTTATGGTCTGGAATAACAGAAAGCTTAGGTACGTTTTATCTCACAGAACAACGGTAGTTTTAAATAAAACTAAATAACACAGTCATGACAAACCTGTTTAGCTTTGCTAGTAGTATCCAGCACTTTGTTGATGTCTTGGAACGAGTGTATGGACACATCCACCGTGGATGCATCCAGTATCTCCTGTTTCTCCGTCTTCTTCTCCTTCTTATTCTTGATTTCTGGTTTGGTTATCGCCTTCTTTGCTGGTTCTGGTGGCTGGAATGTGAAAAGGTTTTATTAATATCAATTACAGATTTGTATATTCATATGCATGTAGTAATAAACGGTTATTTTAATATTACAACATTATACAGACATTATAGTCATACAGTCTAGTATGTATGGTTAGAGGTAAGCATGACTCAAACCACAAAACCAGTTAAACAGAATTCAAAGTGACCTTTGCCAATCAGTGTACGAACGAAAATAAAACTAATAGGTGTTACCTAAGCTTTATTTTAACAAAACAAAAAGAAGGAAAACTTTATTTTGTAATGGAACAGATAGAAACTAGTTCCCGAAATTATTTTTTTTATTTACTTGTAAATTGCTTGCGGCATTAAGTCCACCTATTGTCCACCGAGTGGATGAAGCATATTAAATAAAGAAACACATTTGATTAAAAAGAAAATGTCTGAATGACTTGCTCAAATTATTTCTATCTTCATACACAAATTCATCACAATCAACCCAGCAATTTAGCCATACAGCATAACATAACATCACGCCTTTTATCCCCGAAGGGGTAGGCAGAGGTGTACATTATGCCACTGTACAATGTAACACCCACTTTTCACTTTTCACAGCCATACAGTGTACTAAACAAACATCTTATTTTTGAGAATGGAAAATATGTGAGGCGAGAAGGAGTGTCAGACTCTTACTGACATACGTCATTCCTACTCCTGTCCTACATAGACTTATGAGACTACAGTATATGGACATGGTTACTGCCTTGCTCGCGACGCCGACCGAGCATCGATGCAATAAAATAAAACATAACATCACTTATCCCCGAAGGGGTAGGCAGAAGTGCACATTATGCCACTGTACAATGTAACATCTACTTTAGACTATTTATGTTATGAGTCCCATGTAATAGGGGGTGAGCCTCCTATTGCCATATACCACTTGCGAGCACTCGGCCAAGTAGGCAATCTATATTTTGTATTTTTTTAATATATAACTAACTAATTCAAAATACTCACAATATGATGTGTTAGATCATCTTCCCAGTTGTTGATTTGGTCTGCTAAAGCGGCTAGTCTGCCGAATTTCTTCTTGCCCTCCTGGGGACGAGGCTTCTGCTGCTTCAGCTGTTCGGGCTCTGGTGGAGTAGCTGATGTGAACTCCAGCTCCGTGCGGTGGATGGGCGATGAGAGGGTTGGCTTATCTGGAAATTGAATGGATAAAATTGATGCGTGAATTTGTATTACTATGTTCAACAGATTATTCGAGGACATAAATTTTAAAGAATTAGGAAAGAAATGAGTTATATTAAATACGAACATCAAAATTAATTTTTAAATGAAAATGACGACACGGTTAGTGCGGTAGCTGGGCAACTGGCTGCCATGCAGGGTTCGATTCCCGCACGGAGCAACTCTTTCTGTGATCCATAAATTGTGAGATCTTGTATGTTTGTAAACGCACCCACAACATAGGTGAAAATCCTAGTGTTGGGCAATGTTTTTAAAAAATAAATAAAAATAAATAAAGTATGCAGACTTGACCAAAAAATATACAAAGAAATTGGTGTGGGAATCAAACCTGTGGCTGTATAATTGTTACCATCAATCAAATATCTTATTGCACAATACAGTTCGTTATCAGCATCCTGTTATATCTATAATAAGTACGGAAAGCAATCTAATGACTTAGTAACAGATGATATTTTGCTATGAATTAAGTAAAATTATGACTAGTCCACAGTTGCCACAGTAGCTAAGTATTTGGATCCTAGCATCTGCAGTACCATATTTAACCCGTTGAAATCCACCCCCTAAATTTGGTCATACAAAAATAGTCTCTAAACATTAGAAAAAAGGTCTATAATGTAATGTAATATTAGTGGAAAGCGATCACCGGTGACCGCTTGGGGATTTATGGGTTAAGTGTAGAACACAGTTTGTTATCTTATCTTAACTCCCAAGTCCCCAAGCGGTCACCGGTGTATGCTCTCGACTTACTCCATTATAGACCTTATTTCTGATGATTAGGGACTACTTTAGTATGAACAAATGTTGTTGATATTTCATAATCGAGGATTAAGACGTTGGTACAAGGTATAACAGTATAGGATTTGTAGGCACCGCTTTTAATTATAGTTGTATATTCTTTACATTCGCAAAAAATCATAAAAGATTAATTTGTCTATATAATAATTGATATCAGAACGTAAAAAATTCTAGCCTTAAGCAATACACATACCTGAATACAGATTGCCTAGTCTATCAAGTCGGGACTTGACATTGTGTCGGAGTCCACCTCGTTGGGTCTTGGCCTCGGAGGCATCTTCAATTGCCTTCTCCAAGTTGATGGATGAGCCATCTGCAATTTTCATTTTATTTTACTTAGAAATAGAAACAAAAAGACATGTTTTTCATACATTAGACAAATTTTAAAATACATTTTTGTTGAAGAAATAAGTTTTAACAGGATTTCACTACACTACTGAAAATTATGTATTGAATACAATTTTGAACAAAGTCACATAACTGTGAACTGTACAATAATAAAAAAAAATTGCCCATAGTTAAAAAAAAAATACCCATCATAAATCCTAATTCCATATTCAAAACTTTAAGTTTAAACACAACACTATCCACAGACCGCACAGAATAAAACAAACTCAAAATAATTTCATACAGTCACAAACTTAACACTGTTTACATTAAAACCAATAAACTGTTGTTATAACAAGAAGCATTAACAAATTATTAGAAACCATTATCTTCCAGAGGTGACTAATAAGTAATAACCAAGGAGGTTCAAACTTGTAAGGATAAAGATTAAAAAAAAATAAGTGTCATTGGCTCTGGTTAGTCATTGTGGTTCCTTATTTAGATAAATACCTTTATGCTTGGACCTATTTGGGAAAGAAAATGAAGGGACAATAGCATATCTTATTCATTACTGCATCATACATTGTTTTGTATTTTTAAATGCAATGTAGTTGCTATGTGATAAGGGACTAAGCAGTGGGTATCGGCTATGTAGTCAGTCTTTAAGTATTATTTGGTACCATGTCAACTATTTAAAAACCTATTGATACTGTTTACTTTAAGTTAGAATCAGACAACAACATTTAAAGTTGATTTTCAACTATAAAATAGCTATTTATATCTAGTAATCAAGTCATCTTTGAATTATGTTGATGTCCTTCATATCACACAGGAAATAGGCAGTAAATAGTTTCATATGTATAATTCAAACCTCCTTACCTGTGATCTCCTTGATGATAACGTTGCTCCCAGGATTTGCCTGTGAGTCATACACAACGCTGATAGGGGCATCTCTTTCCTCAACTTGCACTTCAATTTGAATATCATTTCTATGAGAAATATTGATCTCCACTGATACATCGGAGTTCCGTCTATTAATACTCCCCCTTTTTGGACTTTTAAACTCCTTCTTGGTAACCACGATGTCGTTGCGACCCCGCTGCGGGGACACTACATCAGCCTTCAAACTCGATCTTTTAACCACAGCTTTTGTAGGAGTTTCAGACTTTGAACCATCTTTAGATAGCCTCCGAGGCGATGAAATAGAGTCCCGAGATATTTTGTTAGGAGACTTCACGGGAGAATTCTCGGATTTTAGCACAGTGATGTTTTCTGCCAAAGGTCTCCTTTTCGGAACTACCTGTCCGGAACTCGCAAGTTTTTGGTCGATCTTCTCCTGTCTGGCCCGCGCCCTCTCTAACATACGCTGGAAATAAGTTAAATTAATTAAAACACCAAGTTCTTGTTGACCTTTTGCAGATAGCGACCGTTACCACATAAATTATCACCCAGCCGTACCTGAGTGAAAGGATCCATTATTATACAATATAAAAATACACAAATGTCACAAATTACACAGTTAACATAGTTTGTATGCACTTTACACAATAATTAGGTACTGATTCACAATCGTTTTTTTCCAAATATCAAACAAAAAAACAATTTGGTTCCACAAACATTCGTGTGTTCGTTATTGGTTTGACGTTTGAACCGAAATATTTGAATTTAGTTCGCTGTTGATCCGGTAGGCGTCAAAATATTATTCGTTCTGAAATTGACATCTCATTATTGAGTGTTCGACAATGGATTATAAGAAAATATTTACCTTTATGTGATTCTAATTAATTATCGCAAATATAAAAACAACTATATCCATAGATCGTAATCTGTTTTATTGGTATAACTAAATTTTTAGGAAACATTTCTCAATAACTCTGTTTACATTGTCAAACGTAGCTCTATCTATTAACAATTTATTTGACTGAATTTCTAAATGTTGTGTCTTTTTATAATAGATGGAGGTAAATTCAATAATATTCAAATCGCAGCATTGAGCATGTTCCTTCTGGTTTCTTCTATAACATTACACTTAGATGTTTTCAAATTGTTTACCTTATGCAACATGTAGATTTTTTAACGTTATTTTGTATGGAAACTTGACATAAAAACTGGCTACATTACTGTTACGCATAAGGACCTACATTACGAAATACGTTGCTATCCCACGCTATTAATTTAATTCTAACTCTACGACTCGTCCAATCTTCCCACCAGACTGGATACATTGGTTAAAAACAACTGCCGCACGCCATAATGTGTTTAAAACCAGATTTGTTTCGTGTTTTGTTAGACTACAATACAAAAAGACCGGGAATGAACCGGTTGATAGCGCACTTTACAATCATATACATAAACCAGTTACCAACCAACGTTTTATTATTATAGTTATTATTTTGTTATTTTAAAGGCATTTCTATACTAGAGTAGATATTGTTAAGTTAATGATAGCTTCATGCCTTCACTTAAATAGAACACAAGTGCAATTATTGATAACTGAAATGTAGTAGACCTACGTACACAGAAATATTAAAAACAGACAGATTAAAAACTTCGTCATTATTATATCTATAAGTACGTAGGTTATTATACAACACCTACATAACATCACGCCTTTTATCCCCGAACGGGTAGGCAGAGGTGCACATTACGGCACGTAACGTAATGCCATTGTACAACGTAACACCTACTTTTTCACTACTGAAGTTATGAGTCCCATTGTAATAGGGGGTGAGCCTATTGCCATATAACGGGCACAATTCCAGACTTCGTGCTACTACTGAGTTTTCTTAAAAAAAACCCAGTAATATTTAGCCCGACCTGGGAATCGAACTAGAGAACCCTTGCCAGACAGTCGCACTTTTTTTTTTTTTTTTTAAGGGGGGAAAATCATCGAATGACTTCTCCCGCCTGGGTGAGGCGGGAGGGAGTGTCAGACTCTTACTGACTAAAAACCACCCCGTTCCTTCTCCTGCACGTCGAGCCGGAGCCCCGGTTACCCGTTAGGTTCTCCGCGACTCCGAATCGGCATCGGCCGTATTGGGCCCCATCTGTGGTGGTCTGATGGCTCTTTGAGGCGCGCGCGGAACGCGACGCGCCGTACGCTCGGGTCTGTTTCTGGTCGGACGGGGAGCCACCCATGCTCGCCGTCCGCAGGCCCGCGCTTACGGTGGCCGGAGATCGTCCCGCGATCCCCGACGCCCGGTGTGTCCTTCGCGATGGCTGGGTTGCGAGGAGGCAGCGCTTCGCTGCCTCACGCGTCCCGCCTCCTCCTTAGCTAGCATGACTGCTTCGCAAAAGGAGGAGACGGCATCCCAATCCCCCTCGCTCCGCATCATGGCCTGCACTAGGCCCGGACGCGAGAGGTCGCCATCGCCGATCACTTCCCTGAGGACACGGCGGTGCTCAGCCCACGCAGGGCATTCTCCCACCGTGTGTTCCACCGTGTCCTCAGGGCGGTCCTCGCAGTGATGACACCCGGGCGTTTCCTCCCGCCCCATCAGACACAGGTACCTCCCGAAACTCCCATGTCCGGTGAGGACCTGCGTCAGGCGGTAGGTGAGGACGCCGTAGCGTCTCTCAAGCCACTCCTCAAAGAGGGGACTTACCGCTGCGATGGCAGCGAGCCCAGCCCTCGGTTGCGACAGTCGTTGCTGCCATTCCGCCATGAGATCGCGCCGGAGCTCATCCCGCCACGCACTTATTTGGCGCGGCAGCGGAGTTTCGCCCCGGCGACGTGCCTCCGCGCGCATGCTGTGCACGCGCGCGAGCACCTTCGCCTCCAGATCCCACGGCGGTAGACAGTCGCACTTAAGACCACTCGGGCAACGAGGCAGTCCTACTTTTCAAAATTTATATGTGAGAGCCCTATGTAATAATAGGAGATCATGTATTGTTTTCATACACCAATCGAAGAAGGGTATATAATAATTATTTAGGAAATGTTCTAATATTTATTCATCCCATTCCTGTGCAGTGGCGTAGCGTATCTTGGCGGGGCCCCGTATAAAAATTTGTTTAGGGGCCGCGTATAAAAATATTTCTCAGAAGACATTTTCTTTTATTATAACATTTATTTATATAATATTGTGACTGACTCCCTCTGCACAAAACTATCGGACAATGATTACTTTAGTTTTTCCAAAGTTTCTGCCATGGAATAGATTTCTCTATTATACATAATTATAGTTTTCTCTATTCCATGGTTTCTGCCAACCTTTAAACACATGCATTTTGTGATTATTGAAATAAAAAATAAATTGAGAAGTTTTTATATTGTTGCTTACACACTTTAGGGGCCCCCGTGGTCTGGGGGCCCCATATAATTGATACGGCAGATACGGTGCTAGCTACGCCCCTGTTCCTGTGTCTATTCACCTCTCGAATTCTATTCACCCCGTTTAAGGTAGTTATTTTTCTCTGTTTTTTACTCATTCCTTATATTTAATAAGTAGCTGACTCTTTTTTCACCTTTTTAACCTTCCCTGGACTTTCACGAACATTTCAAGACGAAAATTAGCCAAATCGGTTCAGTCATTCTCGTGTCTTAGCGAGACCTAAGAAAGGAAATTCATTTTTATTTATATACCTCTAGATAAATAATACCTAGGTGCCGACTGATCATATTCTGAGTAGGTCACAGTCGATAACATCATGAACCCATCATAATATCCAATGTTTGTTTATACCTAGTGCACGAGGGCACTATTCTGAACTCTGATTCACAGCTACCTAGATTAAATAAACTTATTTACTGAATAAATATCAAATTGGCATTTACAAAGTAGGTAAATTATTATGTTTTCGGCTTACTCACGTAATAATTTGACGAGGAACTCGACTAGTTTCAAGCCATGCTAGAGGTTAATATTCATGAGCAGCATTTCACGACCCGCGACGCGGCATGGCTTAAAACTAGTTGAGTTTCTCGTCAAATTATTAGTAGTCAATTTATTAGTATTGAGTAGGTAAGGCGAAAACATAATGATTTATTTAGTATGTCTCACGAAAGTGACAATACAAATATAAAATAGATATTTAAATATTATGGAAAATATTGGTTTTGTTAAGATTTTTTTTTTTTTTTTAAGGGGGGAAAATCATCGAATGACTGCCCCCGCCTGGGTGAGGCGGGAGGGAGTGTCAGACTCTTACTGACTAAAAACCACCCCGTTCCTTCTCCTGCACGTCGAGCCGGAGCCCCGGTTACCCGTTAGGTTCTCCGCGACTCCGAATCGGCATCGGCCCTATTGGGCCCCATCTGTGGTGGTCTGATGGCTCTTTGAGGCGCGCGCGGAACGCGACGCGCCGTACGCTCGGGTCTGTTTCTGGTCGGACGGGGAGCCACCCATGCTCGCCGTCCGCAGGCCCGCGCTTACGGTGGCCGGAGATCGTCCCGCGATCCCCGACGCCCGGTGTGTCCTTCGCGATGGCTGGGTTGCGAGGAGGCAGCGCTTCGCTGCCTCACGCGTCCCGCCTCCTCCTTAGCTAGCATGACTGCTTCGCAAAAGGAGGAGACGGCATCCCAATCCCCCTCGCTCCGCATCATGGCCTGCACTAGGCCCGGACGCGAGAGGTCGCCATCGCCGATCACTTCCCTGAGGACACGGCGGTGCTCAGCCCACGAAGGGCATTCTCCCACCGTGTGTTCCACCGTGTCCTCAGGGCGGTCCTCGCAGTGATGACACCCGGGCGTTTCCTCCCGCCCCATCAGACACAGGTACCTCCCGAAACTTCCATGTCCGGTGAGGACCTGCGTCAGGCGGTAGGTGAGGACGCCGTAGCGTCTCTCAAGCCACTCCTCAAAGAGGGGACTTACCGCTGCGATGGCAGCGAGCCCAGTTTTGTTAAGAATAAATGTCTTATTTGTTATGTGTTTCTTTTTTTAAGGGGGGAAAATCATCGAATGGCTGCTCCCGCCTTGGTGAGGCGGGAGGGAGTGTTAGACTCTTACTGACTAAAAACCACCCCGTTTCTTCTCCTGCAGAGATACAAGATTTTATAATATCAGCTAAAAATACGTTCATAAAGGTTAAATATCATTACATTGTTTAAGCGCTTTTTTCCAGTTCCATTAGGTATGGCTATTTTGCCATAGGGAAGGACATCCAATAATTTCGAATTGGAATTTGGGATTTCAATAACGGTTATCCGTTATTGATGTTATCCGTGTTGGAGCGACATGCTTTCGGCACGAAGGGGCCGGCTCGACCGGAATGATACCACTGCCTTACAGAAAACTGACGTGAAATAACGCCTGCGTTGTGTTTTATCGTGTGCGTGAGGTTACCGGAGGCCCAATTACTGAATTACCACCAACAATCCTCTAATTCCTAATCCCCAAAAGGCCGGTACCGCACTTGTAACGGCTCTGGTGTACTAGGTGTCCATGGACGACGCCGATTGCTTACCATCAGGTGATCCGTTTGCTCGTTGAAAACGGCTCATATATAGCTCATGCAAAGCAGAAACGAACATAGGACTAATGAGTCCTAATAAAGACGTGAGGTCATAATGTCATTACATTATGACCTCAGGTCTGTCTTCTATGGGGGTTATCAGGGAATATGGATCGCCAATTGCTACGATTCTTACATACCTCTTTCGCTTCATCAACATTCATTCATCAGTTAACACAGGGTATACAAAAGAAGTTGTTTCCAACGCAGTAGAGACAAGGTAATCAATTTGAGATCATAAATATTAATACAATTTATAATGTCACTTTTTATATTGTTATACAAGACGCAATATGCATATTTAACTAAAAATGATAAGTTGAAGCCCGGAGGTTTAAGACAGGTGCTTCTCATGCATGGGGTTCAAAACCTACGGCAAGTACCAATGTGACTTTTTCCGAGTTACATGTAGGTAGGTACTATCTAAGATGATCTAGAGTCTAGACACCACTGATAAACGGTGAAGGAAAATATCGTGAGGAAACCTGGGCTTATAGTTTCTAATTATAAGTTTGTAATCGCCAACCCGCATTGAGCAAGCGTGGTGGGGACTTGTAGCAACGCTCGTCATTTTTAGTTAATTTAGTCGCACGGTTTTTAGGTTTTTTTTATGGAATAGGAGGCAAACGAGCAGACGGATCACCTGATGGTAAGCGAACAGCGCCGCCCATGGACACTCGAAGCACCAAAGGAGTCACAGGTGCGTTGCCGGCCTTTTAAAAAGGAATACGCTCTTTCTTGAAAGTTTGAAGGTCGTATTATAAAAACACAATATGTATTTATAAATCTTCTCATACAGCACTTAGGTATCCATATAATCCATTTAGGCATCCCACGCTTCTAAACTTGACCTAAGACCTTGACATCGCTTGCAAATTACATTGCTTATCATAAATCATGTTTGTGTCCAACATTTTATTACAAAACCAACATTTTTGCACATCCATTGACGCTTAAGTAAGAGGGGTCGCATCAGAATGTTAACAAGGCACGCAATGTATGTTATATATTGGTGTTGGCCGGCAAACATGCCAAGTATGTAACTGAATTATAAGGTTGAGAAACAGCAGTAAGGAACCAGTTTGTTACAAACATTTGTTGAGAGTGCACGCTTCGTGTTGTTTTGTATCGAGAATATAATAATGAGTGAGTTGCTTTGGATGTTACTATATATGTACATATATCTGATACTTATTAAGAATTTGAACTTTATTTTAACTTGTTTAGGTTCGAATTTTGGAAAACGTTTGAGGGTTTGTTAAGAGAAAAGTTTTATTTATTTTGGTAGTCACAAAATATCCATTTGTTTACTAACTTTATTGCAATTGAGTTAATACCTTTATAAAATCTTTTTATTTATATTATTAGCTCTTCCTCGCGACTTATTCCGCGTAGAATATGATTCCTGTTTTATCCCATGGATGGTCCCATGGATAATTGGGATAAAAAGTATCCTATCACCTATAAGTCAGACCATACCCTGCCATATCCGTTCAGTAGTTTCAGCGTGATTGACGAGTTGTGTGATTTCGATCTATCTAAAAAACCTAGGTAATTTTATAGGGTACTGATACTTACTGGCTATCTAACTAAATAGATCAAATTAGAATTATTTTTTAAATGAATTAGGTACCTACTTTGAATACAATAAATATTTTTTTATATTTTTGATAAAAGTAACTAATCTAATCAGGGTGCTTACTCTTGAAACCAATCTCAATGTCAATGCAATTTCAATCCAATAATATCTCAATAATTATTCAATGTCAACACTATACAACCACAATCGTAGCTGCTGCACGGAATTTATAGACAAACTCAATACCATTTAGTTCACTCAATATCCACGCAATGGGCGCTAGTGTTGCATTTCAAGAGTACGAAATTTCACAATACCAATGTCGATCGATCGGAATTGTATTTAAGAGTAAGCTCCCTGGTAAGGGTGCCTATGTAAATACAATACATGCCTACATACTATTGTGGGTGGTATTTAATACTTTAACTGTAAATTCCCTTTATTCAATCAAAATATTCGAAATTACCACCAAAAATACTGAATTGCACACTAAATTTGCTCATCAAATAAATCAATATCATACTATATATCATACTATACCGTTAGATCTTTAAAGCTTAACTGTTTTACTGAATGAATATCTTTTAACTAAAAGTAAATCTAATAATTTCTAACCTAACCTATTTTGGAAATTCCGTTGTAGGTAATATTGAACAATTTGTGTGCAAATCAGTATTTTTGTTGTACGGTGACTAACTACATATTACGTAGTTAATTTGTAGTACAATCATTTTTTTGATATGCAGTAGGTTATTAGTAGAGAAATTTAGTTTGCTTAAATTTCTAAATAGAGGTGCAGTAAAAAATTCCCCTATTATTATTTTTACCAATGGATACCTATTTTTATATGTCATAAGCCGGTAAACGAGCAGACAGATCACCTGATGGTAAGCAATCGGCGTCGCCCATGGACACCTGGAACATTAGAGGCGTTACAAGTGCGTTATTGGCCTTTTGGGGATTAGGAGTTTGAGGATCGTTGGGGATTCAGGAATTGGAGAGATTGGGGAAGTGGAGGGTAATTGGGCCTCCGGTAACCTCACTCACACGACAAAACAACGCAAGCGTTGCTTCACGTCGGTTTTCTGTTCGGCCGTGGTATCACTCCGGTCAAGCCGGCCCATTCGTGCCGAAGCATGGCTCTCCCACACTTGAAAACCTATATTTAGTAGTATTGTAAACTGTTTTAACCTTTCAAATTTTCCGTGGAACGCATTATAATTCTAAATCGAAGTGGCATTGTATGGATGTCATTAAGGCTTCTATACTCAATTAGTTTTTGTTTACATAGGTGATTGTATGTTATGAATATTGATGATTTTACGTACAAAATATATATAATCAGTCAATATTTAACTTCATAAATATTATTTACGATATTACCTACCTAAGTACCTAATAGATACGACTCATTATCAGCATTCGACCGAATTCATCATTGGTTAAATATCAACTTCTGGCTGGGCATTATTTAAATATTTATGCATTCAATTAATTACTAAATATATGTATATAACTTGACTGCCTCTTTGGCCGAGTGGTCGTAAGTGCGACTGCCGGGCAAGGGATCTCGGGTTCGGTTCCCGGGTCGAGCAAAGTATTACTGGGTTTTTAAATATTCTCAGTAGTAGCACGGAGTCTGGAATTGTGCCCGGTATATGGGGCAATAGGCTCACCCCCTATTACATGGGACTCATAACATAAATGGTGAATAGTGGGTGTTACATTGCACAGTGGTATAATGTGCACCTCTGCCTACCCTTTCGGGGATAAAAGGCGTGATGTTATGTTATGTTATGTATGTAACTTAAGATACAAAAAGATGAAAATTAAATAAAAGAAAACTAAAAATAACTATTTACATATAGCATCTAAAATTGACACTAACATTGACTGAAGTAACATTAATATAACTTATAAACTAATATAGTTATCGTAATTAGAGATCAGATCAGCGTGTCCTTTAAAACACAGACCTCTTTCAGGTTTTTCCACTCGTCTCGGTCTCTAGCTGTTCTTGGCCACGGCCTCTCCGACTTTTCTTATATCCTCCAGCCGTCTGTTTGCCTGTCTGCCTCATCTTCTTTTATCATCCTGTGCATACTGTTACGATATCTGACCCACAAATCTAATACTAATAGATACAAAATACTTACTTACTGTTAGTGTAAATGCTCCAAAGTCCCGGTGCTTCCCTTTCAGCTTATTAACTTTCTTCGATTTCATTGGAGTCGACAACGATTCATATTGAGACATATTCATAATCACCATCAACATTATGTCAATATACTTCCATTAAAAAAAGGAACAAAAAAATCACAGGTGACACTAAAAAAAAAAGAAAAAAAAATTGTTTGCGTTCGCACTACAAACGCGTCGTGATTATGAAGAACTAAAAAAATAATGATTTATTTAAAAAAAATGTAATTGAAAAGGATATATAGGACCGCAATTATTGTGTTCGTCATAGAACCCTGATCGATCTGAACCGATATGAGAAAAATCAAGAATTTCCTACAAAAGGCTATTGTTTCCGTACAATAGCCATAGCTCCTATAGCCTAAATTATGTGTTTACATACACCAATGGTTATAAACATAAAACAGTGCCATAAGGTCTAAGGTACACAATAGGTTCGTTTATACAAGTGGAAAGGTGATTTTAATAGAAAAAAAATGTATTTTCTCATTTCCTTAAGTGTTTTTCAAAATATCTATTATCCCCGTAGCCCGTATCACGCCTGATTTATTTCATTACGGGATCGAAGACAGACATTCACGTCCCTGGATCGCGCCGGTCTTCAGCATTCCGGTGTTTTCATGGTTGTATCTACTGTAGATCCGAGCTAGACTACATAGTATAAAACAAAGTCGCTATCCGCCGTCTGTCTATCCCTATGTATGCTTGGATCTTTAAAACTACGCAACGGATTTTGATGCGGTTTTTTTAATAAATAGAGTGATTCTTAAGGAAGGTTTATATGTAAGATAATACATGTATATTGCACCCGTGCGGAGCCGGAGCGGGTCGCTAGTGTCCTATAAATAACTCATTGTCATTAGGCTACGTTTAATATCATACACCAGATCATTAGCCCGTCAAGTCTTTATCCATCCCTAAATAATATTTAATTTGCACATTTCCGCTGCTGTCGTTTTGGGGTTTGTCACTTGCTAAGTAGACCAATGACTACAGACGTAGAATTACGTAAAAAATGAAAGTGGTAGATAAGGAATCATTAATTTGTCGCCATTAAGGTTAACAATCACCGTCATCAAAAAAAAAAAATCCCATTTTCCCCTGTCAAACGTCATATTATCTCAAAACCATTAAGTGTGGGATAGCCATGCTTCGGCACGAATGGGCCGGCTCGACCGGAGTGATACCACGGCCTCACAGAAAACCGACGTAAAGCAACGCTTGCGTTGTGTTTCGTCGTGTGAGGTTACCGGAGGCCCAATTACCCGCCCCTTCCCCAATTCCTGAATCCCCAACGATCCTCAAAATCCTAATCCCCAAAAGGCCGGTAACGCACTTGTAATGCCTTTGGTGTTCCAGGTGTCCATGGGCGACGCCGATTGCTTACCATCAGGTGATCCGTCTGCTCGTTTACCGGCTTAAACCAAAAAACAACCTCTTCTCTACAAATAATTAGCGCTTCTTCCACACTTGCTTTAACAGGAAAAAAGTCATCAAAATATAGTCAATTAATCATCTACATTCATATTTCTATTTATAAAGGAAAATACGATAAGCAACTGAATGATCGAAAGTCATTGCCGTTTGAATACAACTCGTTGATATATAAATTCCATAACAATATTTATTTTACAATGGCCGAACTATTCATTTATATTGTCTATTTACTTACTTTTGAACAAGAATCTTGTTGACATTTATCTTAAAATAAATCTACGTTTTGTTCGCTACCTACATAAAAAGACATGATACCAAGTTCTTGTGTCACTAGTAAGGATGATGACAATGAAAATTAAAAAATTAAAAAACTGCGTTTTAAACAAAATTATTCATTATTAAAACCTAACTAGATACCTAACATTATTGAGCTATTTACAATTTTATTATGGATTATACCAGCTGTGACCATTAACTACTTTATATTTTGTTGTGGGTTTGTGGCACCGACTTCTAACCTATCAGTGGGTGTGTAAGCTATAAGTACGTATGACCACAAATAGTTGTTTTTTTCCTTTTTAGTTTTTACTTTTGGTTTGTCATTAGTTTTTGAAGTCGGTTTTTTTTAAACGCAGTTTTTTATTTTTATTTTATACTTTTTAGTTTAGTACTTTGATATACACAACCCACTTATTCAAATCCAAACACCGGATGGGTACTCTTAATCATTGAGGAGTCCCTTAGCTATCATAAGTACTACTTCATCATTTGATCTTTCATGACCATCCCCCCCCCATATCTAGGTGTAAAGTCCTCATCAATACAAATTAATCAAACCCAAACACAAAATAGGTACTGTTAACCGTTAAGGAGTTCCATGAACTATCGCACTACTTCATCATCAGACCCTTATTGACAATTACACCCCACTCAGGTGTAAAGTTCTCATCAATACAAATTAATCAAACCCAAACACAAGGTAGCTACTGTTAACCGTTAAGGAGTTCCCTCAACTATCGTACTACTTCATCATCAGACCCTTATTGACAATTACACCCCACTCAGGTGTAAAGTCCTCATCAATACAAATTAATCAAACCCAAACATAAGGTAGCTAGTGTTAACCGTTGAGGAGTTCCCTTGACTATCGTACTACTTCATCATCAGACCCTTATTGACAATTACACCCCACCTAGGTGTAAAGTCCTCATCAATACAAATTAATCAAACCCAAACACAAGGTAGCTACTGTTAACCGTTAAGGAGTTCCCTCAACTATCGTACTACTTCATCATCAGACCCTTATTGACAATTACACCCCACTCAGGTGTAAAGTCCTCATCAATACAAATTAATCAAACCCAAACACAAGGTAGCTACTGTTAACCGTTGAGGAGTTCCCTCAACTGGCTCTCGGCTCCATCATCAGATCGGCTCCAGACCTTTATCAGATTGTAGTGGTTTTCAATACTTAATGCAAAAATTAACAAATGCCCTAGTCACCCCTATAATTTTTAAAAGTTTCCCTCGGTTTCCCTGGTCTTACATCATCAGATCCTGATTTCCTTATCATGGGACCATTTTGGAACTAACTTCTTTCTAACAAAAAAAGAATTTTCAAAATCGGTTCATAAACAACGGAGATATCGGCGAACATACATAAAAAAAAGCATATATACGGTCGAATTGAGAGCCTCCTCCTTTTTTTGAAGTCGGTTAAAAATGTAATTAGTCCGTCAGTTAGGTAATGAAAAAATTTTAGATAAATATTATTTATTTTTAAGTTTAGGAGTAGAGGTCGTACAATGTATGTAGTAAATCGTGACGTCACACGATTTTTCAAACCAATTTACAGTGAAACTTGGTTAAGTGGGACCTGGATAAGTGAGAAACCTCCATAACTGGAACTGATGCTGAGGTCCCAACACTTTGGCACTGAATTACCTCTGTTAGTGGGACGAGGTAAACCTCTATATCTGGGATTTGTTCTTTCGATTTATCATCATAGTTACCTCTATAACTGAGACAGCTAGTAAATTTTATATGCATAAACCTCTGTAACTGAGATAACATCGTTTACTCATTCTTATTCTACCCACAAATTCCACACGTAATTCCAAGTCCACCTCTATTAATGGAACCCTCTATAAATGAGACAGATATTTATTTATACCTATATATCTGAGACACTGGGTAAGTGGAATACCTCTATAAGTGAAACGACATTGCAGGTCCCTTGATGTATCACTTAACCAGGTTTCACTGTATATCATCGAACCAAAGTATTTAATTTCGTTTGTGTGTCTAATGTTTTAAAATAATTTACCTATTACCATATTTTTCACATATACAAAAACCCTACACATTGTCTTTTCTATTCACTCATTTGACTTGCATTTAATGCCATTTGTCTAGGCTAAGAGATCTGTACCTAAAGCTGTAATGTACAACTACATAAAGTAATGGCATGTAGTGTTGTTATTACCTGCTATGATTCGTAGTAATGTTGCACAAACATGTATAGAAACTACCATTATGTATGACTAATGTCTATTAGCGTCGGTGAGTGAGTAAGGCCAATTTGATGCGAATCCTGAGGGCGTCATATCAAGAAATAAGTGCTTAGTGCTTATTGAATCTTGTTACAGATGTGATGATGGTAATGACAACAGAGTAAATGTAACTCTTGATTAGACATCTTAGGATCTCTAACTTAGAGCTAGTCGTGGATTCGAGAGATATGTAGGTAGGTACGAAGTAGCCAGCTTTCTGCCTACGCACGGGGGACAAAACGAGACATGTGGCAGAACACGTCGCCGCAATTGGATACTTGCCTTAATCTAAAATAAATTCTTACGACTATTCAAAACAATAACATATAAAAAAATGATTACACTTTCTTAATTGATTTTATGAATAACTTAATTTTAGTGTTTTTCCAACAAATTTTTAAGAAATAAGTATGCTGTTCACAATAATTTCTCTGTTGTGTGTGCTGGGTGAGGCGAGAGGGAGTGTCAGACTCTTACTGACTAGGAAATCACCCCGTTCCTACCCCTGCTTCCAGCCGCTAGCTGGGGTCGCGGTACGAAAGGCGTTGACTCTATCAAAAAGAGTATCTTACCTACGAAGGTTTACGATAAAGTTTTTTTTTTTTTTTTTTTTTTTTTTTTAAAACGTTACCCCACACTAGGATTATCTCCTGTGTCGTGGGTGCGTTTACAAACATACAAGTTCACATACACATGACACCCAGACCCGAAACAACAATTTGTGGATCACACAAAGTGTTGTTCCGTGCGGAATCGAACCCGCGACACGTTGCACGGCAGCCGGTTGCCCAGCCACCGCACCAACCGTGCAGTCAGTCAAAGTGAGTTTAATGTACAAATAATGTGCGCAAAATACATGTCGCAACATACAGCAATAAACGTCTGTTATTCCCCGGTTCCTTGTAGGTCAAAAGTAGCGTCAATACGTCATTAAGATATTGTTGACAATTTCGTAACTTGTTTACATACCTACCTACATATCCATTCGGTGAATACATGAAGGAAAATAATACTCTAACGTAATACAAAAAAACCACTGATTTACACCAAAGGTCATGTGCACAATTTTTCATCATTATGGTTACTGATTCCTGGGCTCGCTGTCATTGCAGCGGTAAGTCCCCTCTTTGAGGATTGGCTTGAGAGACGCTACGGCGTCCTCACCTACCGCCTGACGCAGGTCCTCACCGGACATGGAAGTTTCGTGAGGTACCTGTGTCTGATGGGCCGGGAGGAAACGCCCGGGTGTCACCACTGCGAAGACCGCCCTGGAGACATGGTGGAACACACTGTAGCGGAATGCCTGCGTGGGTTGAGCACCGCCATGCCCTCAAGGACGTGATCGGTGATGGCAACTTCTCGCGTCCCGCCCTAGTGCGGGTTATGATGCGGAGCGACGGGGCCTAGGATGCCGTCTCCTCTTGCGAAGCAGTCATGCTAGCTAAGGAGGAGGCGGGCCGCGTGAGGCAGCGAAGCGCTGCCTCCTCGCAACCCAGCCATAACGAAGAACACTCCGGGCGTCGGGGATCGCGAGACGATCTCCGGCCACCGCCCGTAAGTACGGGCCTGCGGACGGCGAGCATGGGTGACTCACCGCCCGACCAGAATCAAACCACCAGACAACCACGGATGGGGCCGAATAGCCGATGTCGATGCCGATTTGGAGTCGCGGAGAACCTAACGGGTTACCGTGGCTCCGGCTCGAAGTGCAGGAGTAGGAATGGGGTGGTTTTAGTCAGTAAGACAAGTACATAGGTGTACTAAATAATACACTACACCAAATGACATGTCACAATGACAGACTTTTATTTTTTGACACTAATAAATTTATTAGTACTTTTGTTTTTACAAAGAAAGGTGTAAACCTTTCAAATAAATGTCGACAAAAAATTGCTATGCTGATAGCATATAATATTAACACTGTTATAACTTGTATAACAGAAAATAGTTTTAAGGACGAATCTGTGTTGTCTAGAGTGTCTAACAGCACAGAGGCACATTTTAATTTAAGTTTAAACTAGATTTTAAGACAACAGAACATACCTTCATAAATCATATATAAATAATAAGGTATATTCTGGCAAGGAAAAAGCACAGAACAATTATACACAGGGGCAGCACAATCTACAATTATTTTATATTAACATTCAGGGCTGCTTCTCAAAAGTCTTTGAATTAGAGATGTTTCTGGAAAGGACTAAATTTGATGTAATTTGTCTATCAGAACATTGGTTTAAGGAGGACCAACTAATATCGTTAAATTTAGATAATTATAATGTAGTTAGTAATTTCAGTAGAAAGCATATGTTACATGGTGGGTCCTTAATATTAGTAAAAAATTGTATTAAATCAATGGGAAGGAAAGACATTGTAGCACTTTCAGTTGAACACACCATTGAGTTGTCCTGTGTTGAGCTGGATAGACATGTTATTGTCTGTGTGTATAGGCCACCTAACTATCAGAATCTTACAGTATTTGATTCTGTCATGGAGGATGTTTTAAGAAAGGTTTGTTCTAGTCACAAATCAGTAATATTAAAATCGCCACAAAATATGTGGCGATTTTAATATTAATTTATTAGAAAATAGTACTAGTAGTATGGAATTGTTAAATTTATTTGGATCATTTAATTTGAAAAATGTTTTTTAGAACCAACAAGGATAACATCCTCTACCGCCACCTGTATTGATAATGTTTTCTGTAATTGTGACTACAAAGAAAAACATATTATAAATAGCTTGCCATCCGACCACTGCGGACTGGACTAATGGTTGCGTATAGCTCTTATTTACCTATCCCAAAAATTCAAATAAGATATAGACAAATCACGTTTAAAAATCTGGAGAAATTGAGCAATTCTTTAGCTACTAAATTATGTATGAAAGTATTTGATACTAGTAATCTGAATAAATTCTACAATGATTTCTTTGAAATGTTAAGCAAGGAATTTAACAATATTTTGCAAATAAAAAATAAAGATATTCATACCAAATTTGTATTTAGCGATTGGGCAACTGTAGGTATTCGTAAGAGTAGGGACAGACTTTTTGAACTTTATGGAATGAAACCGCACAAAAATGACCCCCAATTTCACCAGTATGTAAAATCTTATTCAAAAACCTTTAGAATAGTATGCAGAGTCGCGAAACGTCTTTATATTAGTAATAAAATAAAATCGTCTGATGATAAGATAAAAACTATTTGGAAAGTTATACACAACGAGACTGGTAGGAAAAGATTAAGAAACTCAGAATTTAATTTAAATACCGAAAGGGGACAGATTTCATCAAACGTAGATGTAGCCCAGAAGTTTGAAAATTTTTTTACTAATATTCCTATTAAAACAACTGAACATTTAAAGTCATCAGCAAACCTCTCTGTAACTTTGCTTAAGAACAACATAGAATCATGTCAATACGACTTTAGTTTTCGATATACGAATCCTCTAGAAATTATAAAAGTTTTTAAAGAAATCAAGACCAAATCAACGGAGGATCTTTGGGGCTTATCGGTAATGGTTTGCAAGTCACTTATCCAAACTGTAGCGCCATATCTGGCTGTGATTTTCAATAAATGTATAGATGACGGTGTTTTCCCTGACCTAATGAAATATAGTAAGGTTATCCCACTATTTAAAAGTGGTGACACTAAAGAACCTAACAACTATAGGCCAGTGTCTGTTTTACCGGTTCTCAGCAAAGTCTTTGAAAAGTTGATGCTGTCTCGGATGCTTCATCATTTTAATAAACATTCCATCTTTCACCAACAACAATACGGTTTCACTAAAGGTCGTTGCACAACTGACGCCGGTGTCACTTTGATTAAGGAAATATTTGGTGCTTGGGAGGAAGCACAGGATGCTATTGGTGTTTTTTGTGACCTCTCAAAAGCATTTGATTGCGTTGACCACGAAACACTTTTGCTGAAATTAGATCACTACGGGATAAGAAACTCTGCGCTCCGTCTTATGAAATCTTATTTAGAAGAAAGACAGTTAAAGGTTCATGTCAACGGTATTAACTCACAGGGCTCTGGGATGAATATGGGCGTTCCTCAGGGTTCAATATTAGGTCCCTTTCTCTTTTTAGTCTATATAAATGATTTGCCATTTATATTTAAAAATGAACCAAGAATGGTGCTTTTTGCAGATGATACATTATTAATTTTTAAAGTAGATCGACGTACAAATAATCTTGACGACGTAAACAGCTCCATTCTTCAAGTGCATAATTGGTTTACCATTAATAATCTAGCACTTAAGGAAAAAAAACCAAAATGTATTAAATTCAGTTTACCAAACGTGCGTAGTAACGATTGTGATATTGTTTTGAACGGTCAAAAGTTAGAATTTGTCGACGAGACAGTATTTTTAGGCATTACGTTAGACAATAGGCTGCAATGGGGTCCACATATAAAGGCGCTTTCGGGGAGATTGAGCTCAGCTGCTTTTGCAGTTAGACAGATTAGACAGCTCACGGACGTAGATACAGCTAGGCTTGTCTATTTTAGTTATTTCCACAGCATTATGTCGTACGGCATTTTGTTGTGGGGTCGAGCTGCAGAAATAGAATCAATATTTATTCTGCAAAAGCGGGCTATCCGAGCAATATATAACTTACGCCGTTGCGAATCGTTGAGAGAATTGTTTAAAACGATAAATATTTTAACTGTGCCCTGTCAATATATGAAAATATAATGTATGTAAGGAAAAATAGGCAATTGTTTGAAAAAAGAAGCGATAGACACAATTTTAATACTAGAGGCAAAAATAAGTTAGCTATACCGCAATTCAGACTGTCCAAAGTACAGAAATCCTTTATGGGGTTAGGTATTAAATGCTATAATAAAATACCAAATAGCATACTAGATCTCAATGAAAGTAAATTTAAAACAGATATTAAGCGCGAATTATGTAATCAAGCTTCCTACACACTGACAGATTATCTTGAAGATAAGAATGCTTGGCAGCATGTTGGTTCGGCTCCACTGGACAATAGTCAGTAGTTGTTAGTTAAATTCCAATAGTAGGTAATATAATACATAATTTAGTTTCCTTATGGCATCGAGTATTTCTTTCTTTATTGAAACAAAGAGTTTCCTTTTTCTTGTATAGAAGCACTATTTCTATGGATTGTCAGTATGCGTATGTGAGCACCATGTTAGACTTAAGATTTTTATTTTTTATTTTAGTAAGTTATTAGTATAATGCGTCAAGCGTGTCTTTGCATTGTTCTTACATATGCGTACAGTATTGAAATATGTATCAGAGACATTATAGAACATACTTTTTTAAAAGAGTAACGTTAGGAGTTTCTTGCTCGTTCTTCTCCATTCGAATCTACGTTTTGGAATGAGCACCTAGCTTCACCTAATTTCACTGACGGACTGACTGACAGACTATTATTTATTTTGTATTTGTTGACGTTTCAAAAGTACCAAACTATGGTTTAATTGAAATAAATGCTTTGACTTTGACTTTGACTTTGAAAGAGTCTGACACTATCCCGCCTCACTAAGGCGGGAGAAGTCATTCGATGATTTAAAGTAAAATGGTAACTGATTCCGTCCGACAGTTATGGCTCACGTAGCTATAACCACAACTTCATTAGACAATGCATTTCCCATGCTATTAAATTATGAATTTTCGAAAAGAAAAGTCCACACCTGATACGCTGTCTGGTTTAAATAATAAATTAATATGTGCTCGGCAGCTGACACGGTCGAAAGCAAGGCTAATAATATGCGTCGTGATCATTATGCAAACCTGATATCTACCCTTGACACGATATCATTTAATAAATATACTGCATATGTTATTGAACAACAACATTATCATTATTTAAGTAATATTTGCCTATAACGTTGAGTGAAATCGATGATAAAATTAGGGTCAACAATATAAATCGTTAAAGTGGTCTTACAACTTTTACAAATTACTACCTAATTAGACTGCACGGTTGGTGCGGTGGCTGGGCAACCGGCTGCCGTGCAACGTGTCGCGGGTTCGTTTCCCGCACGGAACAAAACTTTGTGTGATCCACAAATTGTTGTTTCGGGTCTGGGTGTCATGTGTATGTGAACCTGTATGTTTGTAAACGCACCCACGACACAGGAGATAATCCTAGTGTGGGGCAACGTTTAAAAAATTCACACTAGATATATTCATAGCAACGGCAACAAGTTTTATAATGCAAAATATTCACCTAATAAAATGTCTTGCAAGTCTCTTATTCTTCCGACTCGAAGAGCAGGAGTAAGAATGGGATGATGATTTAGTCTGTAAGCGTCTGACACTCCTCACGCCTCACCCAAGGAGAAAGAGAAGTCATATGATGATTTTCCTTAAAAAAGTCTCTTATACTGGAGTATCTCTGTAGACACTATGGTTGCGAGACTTGCTATTTCGACATTGTAGGTACCTACTAAATAGAATAGAATAGAATAAACGTTTATTTCTCTAGTTAAATAAATATACTATTACATCACCACTTAAAAATAGAATTTTTACAAGTGCATTTGGTATGTATTTTTGGTACATTTTGTCCGGGGAGGGATCTTTTGTAGCCTATTGCCGAATTCTTTTCACACAATTTTATACATAGCAATTATGAGAAGTACTGGGTTTAACCTAATTATTACCGCCCATTTGGTCCTCGACCAGGGGTTACTTAGTATTTAATAAATAATAATAAAATATAAGATGATTTAAGAATGACTCTGAGAGTTATAGTTTATGCTGACGGGGAGGAGCCGTCCTCTTGTGAAGTGGTTTGCTTCTCTCTGTTTTATTTAGGTAGTCTATTTCGCCTATTCTGTTAGCCAAGAGGAATGGGTTAAATTGGCCATATCTCGTGTAAGCATCGCCAGGGTCTTCTAGGCCTCCGATTGATAGTGATTCGAGTTTTTCTATCATATCGTGGTGTAGGTCGTGTGCTCTGAGATGCCACGGGTCCTGTCCAAGCATTTCTCAAAGTGTTTTGGTTTCGAGGCGACGTGGAAAGTTACCTGCAGCTTTAAGTGCCATCCTGTACTGTCTTTCCAGTTTTATCAGGTTGATTTTACTGTATCTCGGTAGCAGTTGGATGACTCCATAATCGAGTACCGGCAGCAGGCATAGTGTATGATGAGTAACTTTGTTTCGGTGTGTACCTTCGATCGGTATCCTATGATCGAGTTTAGGGCACCTCTGATTCGTTTCAATTTTTCTACTCTATCTTAGTGTGTTTGTTCATTGATAGCCTCTTGTCGAATATGACGCCAAGGTATTTCACTTCGTCTTTGTATTCAATCCTTTCGTTTTTCAATTGAATGTAATTTCTGTATCCGCTATTCCCTTGCCTAGGTCTCTTATGAGTAAACATTATACACTCCGTTTTTTCCACATTGCATTGGAGGCCCCATTTTTTATAATAGTCGATGACATCCTCCGCTGCCCATTCTGCGCGTCTAGTGGCGTGATCTGGTTTCTTCGCTACGTTTAAAATGCATAAGTCATCTGCATATTGGGAAAGCATTAAACCTGCGATTCGTTGCTTCGGTATGTCAGAGACGTACAGATTAAAAAGCACGGGCCCGAGAATCGAGCCTTGTGGGACTCCGTAGGGTATATTTATTTCTGTGCCTGTGGTTGTTCTAAATCTGCCGTTAGTGGTTCTATTGGATAGATAGTTTTCTATAATCTTTATAATATCGTTGCGGGCTCCAGCTTCAAAAAGTTTCTTTATAAGTCCTTTATGATTTATAGAATCGAATGCCTTACTGAGGTCTGTTGAAATCATAGCTACACTGTGTCCTTTCGCCAATGCGTCTGTGATATATTTGCCAGTTCTCAATATTTGTGTTGCTGTACCCCTATGACGAACGAATCCATGTTGATGTTCTGGAATCAGTTCATTTATTTCTGTGTTTAATCTGGAGAGGATTATGCGTTCGGCCCATTTTCCCAGAATATTAAGAAGGCTAATGGGTCTGTAAGACTTAGGCTGTTTGTAGTCTTTTCCTGGTTTGTGAAGAAAAATACATGTGCTTTCTTTCCATCGCTTAGGAAAGTAACCCGTATTCAAAATATAGTCCGTTATTCTTTTAAATATTGCTACCACAGTGTCACCACCGAGTTTTAGAAAATCCGCTCTTATTGCATCAGGGCCAGGCGCTTTTCGGTTTTTGAATTTCCTTAAAGCTATTTTTAATTCAGCATGTGATGTTGCCTCTAACGGTTGAAATGGTGTGCATTTCTCCGTATTTTCATCATCACGAGAAATATTGGATGTACGAATAATGGCACTTTGTACTAAATTATCTATGATCTCCAGTTCTGTGTTGCAATTTTCTATGTAGGGTAGTCTCTGAGGCGGTTTTTTTATGGCTCTCTGTATACTCCACATTTTCTTTCTATTGTCTGTTTTGTTTTCTAGGATTTTTTTCCAGGTTTCTTCTTTGTGGTTTATGATTTTCGTAGCTAGGAGGCGTTTTAATCTATTATATTGTCGTTTCAATTCGCCGTATTGATTAGTTAATCTTAAACGCCATGCAGTATTTTTTGCCTTGTTTCGACATTTTATCAAGTTTTGGATGTCTTGGGGAAGATTTTCTCTGTTATTAATTGGTTTGAGCGGTGCAAATTCATCTACTATAGCTTTTTCTAGTTTTGTAATAATTTTATCACAGTCTGTATCTGTTTCGATTTTCGTGTTTGGGTCAATTTTCGTTGCTAGAGATTGTTCGAAGCAGTCTCGCATATCTTTACTTGATTTAATGTCTTTTAGGTTGCGGCCGAGTGGGACCTCGTAATCATTTTCCAAGTTTATTGTGGTTATCTACGGCATATGATCGGATCCTATGGATTCTATCTGTTTGCATGATTTTACATCTAGATGGTCATAAGTTAAAGTTGCTATGTCTAAAATGTTATTATTGCCTATACTTGTGGGTCTGGATGGCTGACCGGAATGTATGATTCTGCAGTCTCCGTTGTTGTGTATGTCACGTAATAAAATTCCGAGACCTCTGTCGTTTGATCGGCCGAGCAAACGCATTTTTATGTTCATGTCTCCTATTATGAAAGCACTCTCTTCTCTTAGCAGTTGTTCGAATTCGTCTGATACCTTTCACTGTGATGTATTCGCCGGTTGTGTGATTGGTAAAGACTTTAATGCTGCATCCCTCTATGTTTCTTTCATCGTCACTAAAGGAACTGATGAGCTTGGTTTGAGCCCACCTCATACCTTTTTTTATATACATGATTGTGCCCAGATGATTGGCTTTCTGATCGTATATCTTATCGTAATTTTGAATGTTGAATTTTAAATTTGCCAAACTAATTTTGGCTTCATTTAAAACAACAATTTCCACATGATATTTGTTAATTAATTGTTTTATTTCAATAAACTTTTTTCTAATACCTTGCACGTTAATGTGCAGGATTTTTATACGTTTCTTACAGCCCTTAGTTAAGTAGAACATTTCTGAGTTCCTTCATAAATGTCATGAACATTTCCATGGTCTTATTGAATATAGCGTATTTGTCGTCGCTGGTTATTTTATTGTGTAATGGCCTTAGTTCCTTTTCGTTGTTGCTAGTCGGTCTGCTGGCCACTGCCTGTGCAAATGATGTACCCTGTTGGATTCTCGATCTACGCACTGGGGATCTCGATTTTCTAATTGTTTCTTGTTGTGTTGTCGTTGGCTTATGAGTGGATGAAACGTTTGTACGTTGCTCTTCCCTCCGCTCAGATTGTTTCTTTTGTCTCTCAATTGCCTTTTTAAATAGTGGACATTTTCTTTGTGTTGCAGTGTGTTGCTCTGGCTTTACGTCATTGCAGTTAGAGCAGACTCTCACCGATTCATTCTGAATATTTTTTATCAGTATAGTGGGATCTTTTTTTGGTGCGTGACATGCGCTTGTTGCGTGGTTAAATTTGAAACAGTTTTTGCATTGTAACACTCTGTCTGACCCTACTTTATATTTTTCAGGTCTTAACTTATGTGCACAATAGAATGTTTCTGTTGCATTTTTCATTCTTTCAGCTATCTCGCTGTATGAAAAATCGCCGCTGAATATACATAGTTGTACATCGCTTGTTATCTTTTTCATGTTAAGAGGGCGGATGCCAATGCACTTTTCCATCTCGTCTTTCTGGTCTTCGACTGGATAGTCGTGTGCCATATTTCTTATGATTATTTTTGTTGTTTTTATTTGTTCTGCCTTAGGTTTTGGTGCTATGAATACGAGATCTGGTTTGTAGCATTTGATGTCTTCGATAGCATTTGCTCTTTTGTCTAAGTCGGTGAGTGTAATGAGAATATTTCTGCTTCTTTCATTTCTAACGATACGGCCTTGGTGTTTGTTCATTAGTTTTGTCAGATCCCTCATGAGTAAATCACTAAGAATCTTTTTTGTATCTTTATTATCTTTATATTTGTATCTTTCGTCCGTGATCAGTATTGGCGGGACGTGTGTGCTGGTTGATTTATTTTTCTCAGTAGTAGCTAAAATTTTACGTGAACTGCGAAGTGTTTCTGTTCGTCTTGTAGCTTTTTTCGCTTGAGATTCACCTTCTCCCTCGTATGGATGTGGGCGCTTTAGTGATTGGCTTCGCGATCTTGGTGGCTGATCGCTTACCGAAGACACTGAGTGTGAGCGGGATGGTACTATATCACTTTTAGTTTCCTGGTTCGGATCACTTTCATAGGTCTGAAGTAACTCAAACCGATTTTGACAGAGGTAGGTACCGTTTGTTGTTTTTTGAAATTCAATTAGTTTTTCTGTCGAGTGTTTCTTACGTTTTAAGTTAAGTTCACTCGGTTTAATTTGAATTGTATTTATTTTTAAGCAGTTACATACGTATTCCTCTTGAGCATTATATAATTTTTATAGTTACACTGGTTGCACTGCACGGTAAAAGTTCCGTCTTCATTTGTTGATATTTCTTTAACTATTACGCATGTAGGTAACTACTGCTTTTCTAGGTGAATACGTACTTAGGTATTATTTAACTTCACAGTTAATCATATTCATGATCTCCTGGTGTTACATTCCAGGTTCTGCTACTATCCTGCTGTCTGTCGTGGCTGTGGTGGTGATGGTGTCCTACACTGAAGCTGGTAAGTTCATTTCTTGAGGATCTTTTTTACAAAGGATGAACATTCATACTTGACGGCATGGTTGGTGCAAGTAGCTGCCGCGCAACGTGTCGCGGGTTCGTTTCCCGCACGGAGCATATTGTGAGATCCATAGATTGTTGTTCCGGGTCTGGGTGTCATGTGTATGTGAACTTGTATGCTTGTAAACGCACCTACGATACATAAGAAATACTCTCAACTAAGCTAATTGTAGGTAATCTAAATTATATCTACATAGTTCTCATAGTTTCAATGTGGCAATGCTGCCAGCTCTTTCGGCACCTTGCCTTTACCCCATGACAATGATGAGGATAATTTTTTTGATGCGTTAAGCTGACATAGTTCTCTATTAATAATATTAAGTAGGTACCTGCTAGTGCATAATAATATACAATTATACACTTACCTTCTATACTATAACCGTCTGTTAAATTTGAAATCTAAATAAATTCTTAAATCGACCCAATCTGCGGCTTTTAAAGTGCTAGAAACCTGACTACGTAGACATTCTTGGTACGACCATATAAGTTAATGATTCAATCATAGTAATTAGGACCGTTTAAGGTTTGCAATTAGACGCTACCTATTTCAAATGACTCGCTTTATATCTTCTATGTCAGTGTCTAGTAATAGTTCAATTGCTTTGTCCAGGAAATAGATAATAAGTATTAATTACTAAGACATTGTGTTTATTGCGTTTTTAGTCTTCTTATTCATATACAGAGTGGAATTTTGTAATGTCACTTGTAGGGGAAGTACCTCTACACTTAATACTTAAGATAGAAAATTTTACTCAAAGAAGACTTTCCTTTATTTTTGAAAAGAATTCAAAGTTCTTTAAAATTCGCTTGCCGCACACGATAATCGAACCCACTAAAATTCGCTTGCCGCACACGATAATCGAACCCACTAAAATTCGCTTGCCGCACACGATAATCGAACCCACTAAAATTCGCTTGCCGCACACGATAATCGAACCCACTAAAATTCGCTTGCCGCACACGATAATCGAACCCACTAAAATTCGCTTGCCGCACACGATAATCGAACCCACTAAAATTCGCTTGCCGCACACGATAATCGAACCCACTAAAATTCGCTTGCCGCACACGATAATCGAACCCACTAAAATCTGTAAAAGTTGCACATGATGGATGACACTGACAAATGTAAAAATTTACGTCAATTCCATATAATTTGGTTTTCTATTCTACACTAGCTTCTGTCCGCGACTTCGTACGCGCAATCCCGTTTTTTCCCATTCCCGTAGGATTTTCAGGACTTTTTTCTGTCATAAGAACCTTCTCCTGATGATAACAAATACAGCAAAAAACAATCAGCCAAATCGGTCTAGCCGTTCTCAAGTTATGGCGTGACAACGGGAAACGGGTTTCATTTTTATATATATATACTAACGAACCTAACAGACGTTGTCCTGCATATCCACTTGAATGTATAAACAAAAATTCATTCAAATTAGTTCAGCTGTTTAGGATAAATAACCTAAACATCGACTGCAGCGCCATCTGCCGGGCTGATTTGTGAATTTAAACCATTCCCAGATCCCTTTGAACACACACAAAAAATTTCATCAAAATCGGTCCAGTCGTTTGAGAAAAGTTCAGTGACATACACACTCACAGAAGAATTATATATAGACTAGATGTAGACAAGCGCTAAATGGCATTTTACTACAGCTGTTTATACCTCTGACATTAAATACGATATTTGGTAAACGTAATTAGCTTCCAACGATCTAAACTATTTTACTGTCCAATTTTCCAGCCGGCAACTGCCCTCTCCCGTCGAAGGTGTACGGTTGCAGCCCCAAGTGTGTCCAGGACTACGAGTGCAGCCACGGTAAGGTGTGCTGCTCCAACTCCTGCAACGCCAAATCCTGCACTGAACCAGCTGCCAATGGTGTTGGCTCTCATAGCTCCAGCAAATACCAGAGTAAGTAATGACTTTTTGTTAGAAGACGAGTTTAATCATAATCATAATCATCATCACGCCTTTTATCCCTGAAGGTATAGGCAGAGGTGTATATTACAGAACTATAGAATGTAACACCCACTTTTCATTATTTATGTTATGAGTCTCATGTTATAGTGGGTGAGCCTATTGTCATATACCGGGCACAATTCCAGACTCCGTGCTACTACTGAGAATTGTTTTTAAAACCCCAGGAATGCTTTGCCTGGCCCGGGAATCGAACCCGAGACCCCTTATCGGACAGTCGCACTTGCGACCACTCGGCCAACGAGGCAATAAATAAGTAAATATATTTATTTACATATTGTATGTAGAGGTATATATTGGACCTATATGTATAAATAGGTACTTTTTATTTTGTAGGTTTTTATTGTATTATTTTGGTTAGTCTAACTTTAATTATCAGTTTAAGTTTTCATTGTCTTCTTCTTGTTTGCTTTTTTTTTTTTTTTTTGTTGTTACACACTGTGTCATATGTTGTATTTATTTCTCCTTTCGCAGGGCTGCAGGAAGAAATCCCATAAGGGATATGCAGTACCTATGTACCTCTGTTTTGTTATAATATATATTTTTTTCTGTGTATTGTCTGTGTTGTGTACATGAATAAATAAATAAATAATGAGATATCTTTAAATTATTATTATTATAGGTAATATGCTATTTTAATATGATTCCAGCGGGTGGAGCCGGGCAGTACTGCGACAACGTGAAATGCAACTCTTTCGAAGTATGCAAGATGGATCCCTCCACTAAACGCCTGAAGTGCAGCAGACCTTAAGACTGTCTACTAATTAATTAACCTACATAAGTACTCATTATTACTCAATAAAACTCAATGATTTTAAATTTCTAATTTTTATTTACGAAGGTAATTGTAAATTATTGAATAGAGATAAGTTAACATATTATTATAGTTATCAATAACTGTCGTGAGACATACATACTTCGATTATACTACCAGTAGGCTGCGCGACATCACCGAGACATAAGGAAGAACCCCTCTGTGGTTCGAAACTAGTAGAGGTTTACTCAGTATATTTCTAGTTAAATTGGTTGAAAGTCAAAGTCAAAGATCTTTATTGTGAGACAGTGGTTACAGAGATTGTTCTAAAGCTAGCATAGACCAATCCAGCTAGGCTATTCTATAAGTTCTATAACTTTCAATTCTAACTTTTCGAAGTCACACCAATCGCGGTCCGCCATTTTATTGGTTGTAAGAATAATCTCGACCAATGACGGGCGAGAATGCGATCATTTTTGACATGTGCCATGTTTTGCCACACACCTGTAGTTATTGATCATTTCAAGGTTTATTATTTTACAAGTTTTTTTCAGCTGGGAACTATTGGTTAAGTAAATTTTGTACATACATCAATTAACCCCACGAAATGTCCTACTATCATAGGTAACACGTCTAGGTAGTCCTCGAATACCCCGCAACCTAGTAGGTATAGGTCTTGTAAGTACAGGTCAAAATTAAATTAAGTATTTCAGATAAATACCAGATACAAAATACTATTCACATTAGTATCCGAAATACTAGATACAAGATGAAAAGCCCAGGCTTGGCGTATATGAAACTTATCTCAGATTCAAGTCATCAACAGTCAAGTCTCGCAATTAGATTCATTTATTGTATTTCTTTTTTGTAGGTTAGACCGGCAATCGATCTGGTGGATCACCTGATAGGTTATTTTGTAACTGTCAATTCAAACTTTCAAAGTGAGTTCGATCGCATTCTCGGCCGTCATTGGTCGAGACTATTCTCACAACCAACATGGCGGACCGCAATCTAGTTCACTACGACTTTTGGAAATTTAAACTTACTAATTAACCAGTAACGAGATTTAATGTAATAATATTATTGTTATGTTAAAATATACCTACTTACTACTTAGTTATGGTTAATTTTGTGGTTACACATATATTTATTCCTTGCTCGTCAGGACTGAGTCATTACCAAGTAGGTACAATATACCTACGAGCTAAAGAGATATATAATATATGAGGACAAGAGGATATTTATCTTCATTCTGAAGTGAACATTGGTCTGGATACAAACAAGAGTCCGTACAGTGGAAATAATATTGAAATATAAGTTGTGTTTTCACTAAATTGGCTGGAAAATGGGTGAGTACTACCTCTAATTTAACTTGCATTTGTATTGAATTAATAATGGGCAAGTGAAGTGTGTTTCGCCACATTTGTAGAAGAACAAGAACCGTTGGTGTAGACGTGTTCTGGAGTGGAGACCGCGTCTAGGCAAATGTAGTGTAGGGCGCCCTCCAGCTAGGGGGAGTTACGATATCCGCACGCACGACATGACGCTTCGCTACAGATAATTAACAGATGTCACATATGATACAAATTCACAGACGAGATAATCACAGAGAGACGAAACTACGAGTATAACTAATTCTGTGTTTAGATTAAATTTTAAGTCCTCAGCTATTAAAACTTTTAACAGAAATATGTCTGCTTATCAGTCAGTCTGTCTGTTGTTGAAGTTATTTGTTTTTTTCCCTGTGAGAAAATCGATTTGAATAATTATTTTTGTGTTGGATAGCCCCTTTATTAAGAAAGGCTATAAGCTATAAAACATCACGCTAATATCAATAGCCGCTGAGCAGAGCAGAGTGTAATTACTAAATGTCATAAAAAAAACACTTTTTCTTTTTTTAAATTGCAGGTCCTCTAAAGGTCGTCATCTTCATCGCAGTTACTTTACTATTATCAGGTACGCCATTAAGAATTTCCATTGACGTTCGAATTTTTTTCCCTGAGTAATGTAATAGCCTAGGTAATGTGATGTAGTTATGAGAATTTCAATATGTAGATTTACCAGGCGCTACTTGGAAACAAGGAAATTACAGTATTATAGGTACCTTCTTATCTAGCTATTGTAAATGTACCTATATATGTGCCTAGAATCTGAACTGATCCTCTGTGTGTACTTCTACTTTCGCCCACGTCTAAATGAGTTTCATAACTCTATTTTTATGGAGTAGACTTTGCATTGTTCTTACATATGCGTACAGTATTGAAATATGTATCAGAGACATTGTAGAACATACTTTTTTTAAAAAGAGTAACAAATGGAGTTTCTTGCTCGTTCTTCTCCATTCGAATCTACGTTTTGGAATGAGCACCTAACTTCACCTAATTTCACTGACGGACTGACTGACAGACTATTATTTATTTTGTATTTGTTGACGTTTCAAAAGTACCAAACTATGGTTTAATTGAAATAAATGCTTTGACTTTGACTTTGACTTTGACTTTGAAATCACTTAATGGTAAGCAATCAGCACTGCCAGTGGACATCTGCCACACCAAGAATTACAAATGCATAGTCGGGGTCCTTTTTTTTAGCTCCTCTATTAATATCTTCTGATTTATTTTGTTGCGAGACCCAAGACAGTTATTCATGTCCCTGAGACGCGCCGGACTTCAGTGCTCCGGTGTTTTCATGGTTGTATCTACTATTTGATACTGACTTACAGGAGTTGCAGCGATATCGGGAGGTTGTAGCGGGCTTGTCCCAAAAAAAAGTCGGCCTTTAGGCCTCCAGTGACGTCATATACACGGCGAAATACAGCGCAAGCGTAATCAAGCGTTATTTCCCAGTGTACCTTATGATAATCTAGCTACATACATCATACATGTTTTGTATATTCAAAGTCACAAAGCATTTATTTCAATAAATCCTACTTTAGGCACTTTTGAAACGTCAAAATTAAATTGCCAATCAGTCTGTCTATCAATGAAGCTAGGCGCTCGTACCAAAGTGTAGTTAAAAAAAATGCTTTTTATAATCATTGATAAATTATTATATTACTCTGTGATAAAAATTATCCCTTAAAATTTTGCAGCTGTAACGGCCTTCGGTAGTTGTCCACCAAAGAACAAGGTGACAAATGCTAAGCCAGTGTGTCACACGGACGCGGACTGCCAGAAGTGGGGCCAGGTCTGCTGCCCCAACCAGTTCAATACCAAGTCCTGCACGCACCGCGCGCCTTGGAGGAGGTACACCCTTGATTCTGCTTAAGAACCTAAATCAATACGTATTCTGCAAAACAACCTGACTTAATACGTATATGTACCTACAAATGTAGGGACTTACAATATCATAAATTGGCTCCCCAATCTCCTCAATACCCAAATCAAGTGTGGGGGAGCCATGCTTCGGCACGAATGGGCCGGCTTAACCGGAGTGATACCACGGCCTCACAGAAAACCGACGTGAAGCAACGCTTGCGTTGTGTTTCGTCGTGTGAGTGAGGCTACCGGAGGCCTAATTACCCCCTCTCCCAAGTCTCCCCAATCCTCAAATTCCCAATTCCCAAAAGGTCGGTATCGCACTTGTAACGCCTCTGGTGTTTCGGGTGTCCATGGTCGGCGCCGATTGCTAACCATCAGTAGAGGATTTTCACGGGCCATTGTGATGATGATTGCAAATGAGTTCTCCCTGTGTGATTTCCGAAAAAAGGTCTGGTTTTATTAATATGCTAAGGTTTTCCAATTTTTAGGTAAGGTGCTGGCTGTCCAGGAGTGCTGTGTAGGAATTTTGTGGAACCAAAACTCGACCAGCAAAATGGACTCGAAGACCAAAAAACTGACCTTCTTATAACGCTTGTTTATAAACTAGAAACTTTAAAGCATTCACATAATTGAAGCTTGTAATACATACCTCAAGATTAATAAGAAAAAATGTGTTAGTATCTGTATTTTTTGCTTTATTAAAACGTATTTTATATATTGCAAGGTGTGTTTTTTACTGTTCTCCATGGTTTTTTGATTCGCTTACTGCACAATATTTCCAACACATTTTGAAGTTCGATTTCTCTACATATAACTGTATTAACTCGTCGAGTACCGGTTTTGTAGACACAATTATAGAACAATAGGTTGCGGTCACCGGTGACCGCTTGGTGTTTGACAGTTTAAATAAAAACAAACAGTTTTAAGATAATTTTAATCCATCGTCCTGGATTCATTGGGATTCCTTTGTTCAGTAGGTAGTGGACGTAGATTTTAACCATCAACAGTTGAGTACCCCTTATGAAAATAATAAACATAGCATAACATCTCGCCTTTTACCCCGAAGGGGTAGGCAGAGGTGCACATTACGGCACTTAATGCCACTGTACAATGTAACACCCACTTTTCACTATTTATGTGATGAGCCCATGTTATAGTGGGTGAGCCTATTGCCATATACCGGGCACAGTTCCAGACTCCGTGCTACTACTGAGATTTTTAAAAACCCAGTAATGCCTTGCCCGACCCGGTAATCGAACCTGAGATCCCTTGCCCGGCAGTCTCATTTGCGACCACTCGGCCAACGAGGCAGTCAGTTAAAATAATACATGAACTTATACCCATTACAAAAAATGTTGGTATCATAGTTTGAGCCGAGCATTATACCTAATACGACCTTCAGCAGATCAACGCAGTTATTTCTTGTAAAATATTGACATTTAGATAAAATGCCAGCCAAGATAATAAAAGGCCAGGAGAATAATAATTAGAAAATATTTTGTACCCTGTATAAACCCTTGACATTTATTTATAGTTTTCATCTACTTTATTAGATAGTAAGTATAACTCTGTTAACAAAAATAGATACAATAATAAATCACACGACGGACTTATTAAAAAGTAATATTTCATTTCTTGGTCGGGGGGTTAATTCTCAAAACCATTCGAGTCCTTCGGTCGTATTCATACTATTCGACAATTTACCTATTTTAATTTTGTTTTCTTACTAAATCTATTTCTATATAAAAACTTATTTTGCTGCAAAACTATCATTGTCAAAGACGTTGAAAAAAGGTGGACACAGTCTCTTGAAACAACGACTGTGGCACCAGGTTACTATAGACCTACACACAGAACATTCCAATTCCATTCAACAAGAGGTAAAATTCCAATAACTAAAGATCCAAACAAACAAACGGGGCAAACTAAGTAAAAGCTGGTGAAAAGAAAAATTCGATCAGTTTTTATAATACACCCCTCGGTCTCCTAGATCGCGTTTATTCGATATCGGCTTGGCTCTTGGCAGAATGCTAGTAACTCCTTTGCCACTGAAGCAAGCTCACGCCTGACGTTTGCCCGCCAGCTGGCCGCGCAAACCGCGAATACGCGAAAATATCATTTAGATATTTGAAAATTATTTTTTATCTGTATTAAAATTTTAATATGATCACGCGATTGTAAAATTATGTTTAGAATGTGATATAAAATGTATTAAAAGGCAATGTATTTTTAGTAATGTAAAAGTTTGCCGAAATTGTGTAATTTAAAACTATATTCGGGAATAAGAGTACCTACTCAAGTAAACACAAATTTCATTCATATTTTTCCAAGTTATCTGTTAGGTGTAAAGTGTATACGTACTTACAATTTAATATTTAATTAGCAATTAAATGAAGCTTAATTTAGTAATAGATAATGATTAAAAGCGTTTACTTATCTTTACAGTTCATTTCTCATAATAAATTACATGTAGGTATATTAATATTTATTTAATAACAACTTTCCTTTCTATTATTGAAATAAAAATAACTTTAGAACTACAAAAATTATTACTGTTGACACTGGCACTCCACAAATTTGAATTGGAGACTCAGTAGCCATTTAAGAAAAAAAGTACTCTAGTTTTGATGATAAAAGTGACGCCTTAAAAGTTCAGCTGATAGATCACCTAAAATAGGTAGCAGAGAGCCGCTGGATGCAGGTTGCTTCCAACCTGCCCATCTGTAAGTTATTGGGGAGGCCTTATCTATGTCCAGCTGTGGACGTCTTCTGGCTGATATGATGATGATAAGCACAATGTATCCCGATAATCTTTATATTAAAACTTTGTGAGACATACTAAATTAATTATATATTATGTTTTCGACTTAGGTACTACGTAACTGTTTTACGAAGAACTTGACTAGTTTCAAGCCATACTAGAGGCTCATATTCATGAACAGGATTTCACAACCCGCGACACGGCGACTATTTTTTTTAGGTTTATTTTTTTTTGT
The DNA here is from genome assembly GCA_038387885.1 of Spodoptera picta. Classification (NCBI taxonomy): domain Eukaryota; kingdom Metazoa; phylum Arthropoda; class Insecta; order Lepidoptera; family Noctuidae; genus Spodoptera; species Spodoptera picta. The sequence continues at coordinate 370,519 of JAZHFQ010000314.1, forward strand.
AGCGGTTATACTGTGGATGTAATAGAGGTATGATGGTCGGGAGGATATTCTGTATTCCAATAAATTTTTTACATCCAATTTTATTTATATTACTTTTGAAATTAGATTACTAGCTTTGCCCGCGATTTTCTTCGCGTGGAATAGTGACTGGATCACAGATATATTAAAGATTTTTTTTAATATTTCTGTGGACTGGATTGTTCCTTATAGCTCCTCCCCCGTAGGTGATAGCGTGGCAATCTGTAGCATATATGTCTGTTGAATAGACCTTGCAAAATTTGAAATAAATCCATGCGGTACTTTTTGATTTTCCTACGTTTTTTGTTTAATATAGAGGTAATGTGTGTACCTACATGTTTATTAGAAATACGTTATTGTGTGTCTAAGTCGCGGAGAACCTAACGGGTAACCGGGGCTCCGACTCGACGTGCAGGAGAAGGAACGGGGTGGTTTTTAGTCAGTAAGAGTCTGACACTCCCTTCCGCCTCACCCAGGCGGGAGTAGTCATACGATGATTTTTCACCCCTTAAAAAAATAAAAAAATTGTATGTCTAAAATAAAATGGGATACCTATGACGTGTTGTATTTTAAAATTACAGTAGGCCTCTCCCTGTACTTATAATATGATTTTATTAAAGGTATTCTTTGAACAGACGTCGGCATGGAATCGATACTCGTTGACTTATTCACACAGATATCTACCAACGGCCATAAATATCGATGCATCGAACGCAGTCTGTCATTACCTACGGCTTCAAGTACTACCTACTGAAACACAATTTCAGCAGGTTTTGTTGCTTCTAATGATGGACTTATCGTTTCTAAAGAGGTAGTTTAATGTTTAATTTTAAGGAATTTTGTGTAAGTAGGTAATTAGAGTCTTGTTAGGAATAGAGTCTTGAAATAGTGAATAGAGGATGAATTTAAAAAAAAAAAGGAAAGAGATAGGTAATATCTCTAAGTACTTATAATACATTTTTTACACAGTTTTCTTTGAATAGAAAGAGCCTTTACAGCGTAACAAATGACAAAGTTAACAACAAAAACAAAATAAAGTGATCTACGGAAACAGTGCGCGGAAATCAAGAAAAAAAAACAGCTGATGAATAACTAAAATAATATGACCCAAATAAGCCTATAGACTAATAAGCAATGAACGGTGACGCATTACCGGAGTCCCCGCGGTCTCCGCAACCTGCGCTATGGGAGAGACTGGGATGCGCACGTGGCGTCTGCGCACGACTGTGCAGGCGACGCGGACGGAGAGTTGCGCCTACGCATAATGGAAATAATGGTAACAGGTAAGATTTATTATGTATAATCTTCTAATTTATTTCATTGCGGACTTCAGTGTTCCGGTGTTTTCAAGGTTGTATCTATAGATCCTGGCTTGCAGGAGTTGCAGCGGTTTTGAGAGGTCGTGGCGCGGTCAGATCCATTTAATAAAAACTCATTCCTTGTTGCAAGTTACAATAGGGTAGATGACTAATTTTATATTAATGTCCGTCTGGTAGATTATTTAAAAACATTACACACGTGCTTTTTATTTTTTTACGGAAACGAATAGTTTCGACGATATATTGATTCGTAATGTCGCGTGACGTCACTTCTATGTACATTTTATAGGTAGAAATGACGTTTTAGTCCCCACTTCTAAACTTTGATTCGTTATATCTAAGTATAATTTTCTTATACGACAAAATAAAAAAATACGTGTCTAATATTTTTTCATTACCTAACTGATGGGCTAATTAAATTTTTAATTTTCATACCCTTTCGTCATCCCTATTGAATAAGTAGTTTAACTAATCATTAAATTAACGTCTCTGATGTCGATATACTCAAATGTTACTTAATTATTAGTCAATTTAAAATTAAATAGGTAGGCTTTCAGTATTCTGGGCTCGCTGTCATTGCAGCGGTAAGGTCCCCTCTTTGAGGAGTGGCTTGAGAGACGCTACGGCGTCCTCACCTACCGCCTGACGCAGGTGCTTACCGGACAAGGGAGTTTCGGTAGGTTCCTGTTTCGGATTGGGCGGGAGGAAACGCCCGGGTGTCATCACTGCGAGGATCGCCCGGAGAACACGGTGGAGCATACGGTGGCGGTGTGTCCTGCGTGGACTGAGCACCGCCGTGTCCTCAGGAATGTGATCGGCGACGGCGACCTCTCGCGTCCGGCTCTGGTTCAGACCATGGTACGGAGCGAGGGGGACTGGGATGACGTCTCCTCCTTCTGCGTAGCAGTCATGCTAGCTAAGGAGGAGGCGGAGCGCGTGATGGAACGAACCTCCTCACGACCCGGCCGTCGCGAGAGACACTCCGGGCGTCGGGGATCGCGAGACGATCTCCGGCCACGGTAAGCGCGGGCCTGCGGGCGGCGAGCATGGGTGACTTGCCGCCCGACCAGAACCAGGCCCGAGCGTACGGCGCGTTGCGTTCCGCGCGCGCCTCAAGAAGCCATCAGACCACCACAGATGGGGCCTAACAGGGCTGATGCCGATACGGAGCCGCGGAAGACTTAACTGGTTGCCGGGGCTCCGGCTCGAAGTACAGGAGTAGGAACGGGGTGGTTTTTAGTCAGTAAGAGTCTGGCACTCCCTCCCGCCTCTCACCCGGGCGAAGTAATTGGATGATTTTCCCCCCTCAAAAAAAAGGCTTTCAGTATTCGGGTCCCTTTTAATATACGTACTGACAGAGAATTTCTCAGGACGTAAATTGCCAGTAATTTACCTCCTGAGAAATTTTCTAACAACCACGAAATCCCCAATTTCGAATTTAACCTAAAATTACTATAGAAACATACAACTTAGGTAGGCACCTACCTATACCCAAATACCAATCAATTAGAGTCATAAATGATTTCATACAATAAATATGTACCACCTGACCTAATCCATACATTATTTATTTCATTGTTTTCCTGAAACATAAACAAATCACTGAAAAATGACAGTCATAGATTAATTTTAATCAACAAGTCTTCTCAATGTTACATGTTATAGAAAAAACTACTTTATTACAGACACACAGAACTGGTTTTACATAAACTTAAGTCTAGTTAGTCTTGATGAAGAAAATTCGACCTTGTATGAATGTCGAATGGTCTCTTTTTATATGACACGTGTGCTTCGTATTAATTCGAAATTCGAACAATTTAAGTCATCATTAATTAAAATTTTTATCGAAAAAAATAGCCACTATTATTTTATTTTTCATCCCTACGTGTATGTGCTTAGCTATTTTGTACTTTATCCAGTTGACATAAGAATTAGATTAAGTGTATAGCTTTGTACTTTAAGAATAATTGACTGTGATAAAACATTAGTCTTATGTTACATGCAATAGAATTCAAAATTGGTTCATGTAAATTGATAATAGTACCCACTAAAATAATATTATAGTTCAAAAAGAAATTTAAAAAGGCAGATATACACGCATTCTTTGATACGTAAATATTATTTAGCATTCACCCCCGGGTTTGCTTGCATTAATAATGTATTTATTGGTACTATTAATACGGAAATAATAATAACTAATAGAGTATATTTATTATATTACGTAGAGAAGGGGATTTTTCAATAAAAAAAAACAAGTAGTTGTTCATTACTTCCTCGTAGGTTGCGTGGTACTAATGCGACTGCTGAGCTAAAGGGTCGATGGTCGGGTAGGGTTCTTTCAGTTTGTTCAAAATTCTTCTGTAGTAGCAAGGAGAGTTGTGGCCGATGTATGGAAAACGGCACTCCTGTTAGACAGGACTCATAACCTACTTATTTTACATTGTATATATATATATATGCACCTCTGTCGGGGTTTTGAGGGTTAAAAAAGGACTAACATTTTTTGTAATAACTATCGTGAGACATACTAAATTAACTATAACTTAAATATAACTAAATTAACTAAGTATATTCACGTGAGTAATCTGCGATTTTTAGACTAACATTATGTTTTTAAATTAAATGACATTCACTGGGGTAAGTACTAACTATCAACTATCGCTTTTTTCTTCTCCTCTAATAATATCTTCTGCTAGACTAAGTAGGTGTCGCGGAGAACCTAACGGGTAACCGGGGCTCCGGCTCGACGTGCAGGAGAAGGAACGGGGTGGTTTTTAGTCAGTAAGAGTCTGACACTCCCTTCCACCTCACCCAGGCGGGAGCAGTCATTCGATGATTTTCCCCCCTTAAAAAAAGAAAGACTAAGTAGGTATTCTGAAAGATGTCAATTGGGTACTTGTCTTAATCAAACATAAATTATTTTGACCATTCAATACAATAACATATTAAAAATAGTCACACTTTCATTAATTGATTTGGTAACCAACTTATTTTTAGTATTATTTCCAGCATTTTTTAAAAAATAAGTATTCTATGCTGTTTGACGCTAAAAAACGTGACGTCACAATACACAATTTCGTACCAAATTCATAGAAAGCTGTAGTTTTTGACAGTTCGTAAAAAGGATTGAATTTGACTAGTTGCCACTTGCCAACAACTGGATACTTATCCAATTCTCAAGGTTGTTGGCAATCGCATCGCTGCAATTCGTGTCGTAATTTTCTGCGTTGCGAATTCGCATCGCATCGCAGTTTTGTGTACGAGCCCTTACAGAAGTTGCAGTTATTTTAAGAGGTTGTGGCGGTCTTGTCCTATTTAATATTATGTTTGCTACGTTAACTTATTCCTTAAATAACGTAAACAAATCCATAATTAAAACCTATTTCGTGTAAGAAAATGTCGTGACTGAAATCCTTTGAATCCGGATATTACAGGGTTTGACCCACACTTCGTACATAAGGTTCAAATTGCGTTGAACTTTTACATAATTACTTCATGTTTCTTTGAAAAAACGCTAAAGTTCTTAGTAGAATTCGACTTTAATGGGTGTGAGTCGTGGAAAAACTATGTTGGTATAAATGTGGAGTTTTTATGGCCATTTGTTGCTGCAAGTAACTATTGGAATTTAAACTGTCAAATACCAAGCGGTCACCGGTGACCGCAACCTATTGTTCTATAATTGTGTCTGCAAAACCGGTACTCGACGAGTTAAAACAGGACATTATTCTAAAGGCTATTGTTTTAAAGGGATAAGCCATAGATATATAAATATAATATAGATGTCTGACTATTGTCTACGGGTAGAATTTAAGATCCATCTCGACGGTAAATTCATAAACATACTGTTGTTTCTTTTTTACTTATGTCTCTTTGCTTTTGCAGAAAGAGACAACACATTATTGTCATTCTGGCAATAATTTTTTGATGTCATCAAAAATACCTAGTTGTGGTGGGATAAGCACAGTCGTATGGTCAGTAGTAAAAATGGATTCAGTCATACTTAATCCAAATTCTATTTGACTGTGTAAGTATGACCTAACAGGGACCTAAATCATTATCAAATACTGACCACAATTGGGTACTTTCCAACAGTAACTAGTGAAATTCAATACTTTTTTCGAACTGTCAAAACGACAGTTTTCTATGAATTTTGTACATGATTATGTATTGTGACGTCACGTTTTTTTAGCGTTAAAAAATTTGCTGTTTATATATTAAAATGAAGTTAGTCGTAAAATCGATTAATGAAAGTGTGATTATTTTTTTAATATTTTATTGTATTGAACTGTCAAAATAATTTAGTTTTAATTTAGGAAAGTTTCCAATTCCAAACCACGACTTGTTGCTAAAAATTTTAACGAACTTAAGTCGAAATTGGAGCTGACGAATCAAGGTGAAATCCAGCGCTGGAATCTCAAATACCCAAATAAATTTTGGAATCTCTAAGTAGGTATAAAGCCACAGATTAAAAAAAATAGTTCATAGAACGGAATTTATCCGATGTGTGTATTGGTATAAACTATACATATACCATATGAGTGCAGTGACTAGGCGACAGGTTGCCTAGCAACGTGTGTGTTCGATTCCTATTTGTGTGATCACAAGTAATTGTACAAAGGAAACAACTGCATACGGCAACGTTAAGCAAAAATGTTTATAGGTAAACAATCCAAATTGAATCAGTACACAGACAGCAACCTATTTTTGACAGCTGAATAGACAGTTACAAAAGATACGTGAGCTTCTTCTTTCTCTCAAAGAAGTTGGCTGCATCATCGCGCTAACTATCGACTGTGTATTAGTAAGCAAGTATATCCTTACTAATATTATAAATCGGAAAGTGAGTTTGTGTGTTTGATTGTTCCACTTTCACGCCATAACTACTAAACCGATTGCTTTGATTTTTTGCAGACGTAAAGTTAGAAGTCTGGATTAAATAATAGAGTACTTTTTATACCGGAAAAAAATATATTCTCGAGGGAAAACGAAATTATTGGTATAGATGGCGCTGTGTGTATTGGTATATGTCACATAGGCTACTTTTTATCCTTTTGTGACGCGAGCGAAGCCGCAGGTAAGCTACTTCCGCGCAGTTTCACATGCTCTGCTCAGCTCCTATTGGTCGTAGCGTGATGTTTTATAGCCTAGTGCTACTACTGAGGTTTTAAGAAACCCAGTAATACTTTGCCCGGCCCGGGAATCGAACCCGAGACCCCTTGCCTTGCCCCCTGCCTCATTCGCCGAGTGGTCGCACTTGCGACCACTCGGCGAATGAGGCAGTCTAAATTTTAAATTTAAATAATTATAAGTAAATAAAAGATATGGCTTCGCAAAAAAGCATACAATTTAGTATAACAACTGTCTCTACACTAAATCAATCTCTATTTTAGTTCTCATAACTTAGTTAACTCACATGTGTGTACAATATTGGAATATGTATCAGAGCAAATCAGACTGCCTCGTTGGCCGAGTGGTCGCGAGTGCGACTGCCGGGCAAGGGGTCTCGGGTTCGATTCCCGGGTCGGGCAAAGTAATACTGGGTTTTTAAAAAAAATCTCAGTAGTAGCACGGAGTCTGGAAATGTGCCCGGTATATGGCAATAGGCTCACCCCCTATTACATGGGACTCATAACATAAATAGTGAAAAGTGGGTGTTACTTCTGTGTGCACCTCTGCATATCCCTTCGGGGATAAAAGGCGTGATGTTATGTTATGTTATCAGAGCAATGTAAAACAGACTTTTTTTAAAAGAGTAACGAATGTAGTTTCTTGCTCGTTCTTCTCCACTCGAATCGACATTATGGAACGAGCGCCTAGCTTCACTGACGGACAGACTGACAGACTATTATATATCTCATATTTGTTGACGTTTCAAAAGTACCAAATTATGGTTTAATTGAAATAAATGCTTTTGAGTTTGAGAGTTTAACAGTACATAATTATACTTACTTATTATACCTCTAATTACAACATTGTAAGTCAATACTGTAAACACACAAAATTACTTAAAAAAACAGCCTACATTCATATATTTTACTTCGCGTGCTACGAAGGAAAATAACGTAACGTTTATTACGTTTCGTGACCAAATTTTTATAATAAGCAGAGGCCATTACTACGTACAATCGGCTACACGTCAAACTATGTATGACCAGTATAAACTGACCGTTGAATGCTTATACATATTCTATAAAGCGAGATCATGGTAGTCTGGTTATGTATAGCTTATTGTTGTGTACGCTACAGTTTGACCAAATTCGAGTCTTGAATGTTTATGAGTATTTTTAAGCGTTTTCCAGTACTCAATTAAAGGTAACATGAAAATATTTTCGACTGCCTCGTTGGTCGTGTTGTCGCATGTGCGACTGTCGGGTCTCGGGTTCGATTCCCGGGTCGGGCAAAGTATTACTGTGGTTTTCCAAAATATCTCAGTAGTAGCACGGAGTCTGGAATTGTGCCCGGTATATGGAAATAAAATAGTGAAAAGTGGGTGTTACATTGTACAGCGGCATTAAGTGCCGTTATGTCCACCTCTGCATACCCCTTCGGGAATAAAAGGCGTGATGTTATGTTATGTTGAAAACATTTTCGCTAGCTATGTTTTGAGGGTGATTCGTGGTGGCCCGGAGGTTTAAGAGGCCCAAGTCTCATGCATGACGGTGCCAACAATGCCGAAACCTACCAACGGCAAGTACCAGTGTGATATTTTCCGAGTTATATGTACTTTCTAAGATTATCTAGACACCACTGACAATCGGTGAAGGAAAACATCGTGAGGAAACCTGGGCTTATAATTTCTAATTATAAGATTGAAATCGCCAATCCGTATTGAGCAAGCGTTGTGATTAATGCTCAAACCTTCTCCGTGTGAGAAGAGGCTATGGTCAGCAGTTGGCATTCATAGGCTGTTGATTGATGTTTTCAATCCTATTTCATTGCAGTACGTTAAATTTAATTCTTGACTTCTGTCATTGGGCTAAATTCCTTGACTGATATTTTGGAGTAAGGAGGTTTTCAACGCTTCTTGTTTGCAAATGCAACGAACATATTTATTTAAAACCTGATTTCTGTAAACAGAGCCAAGTTTGATATCTATTGTCGTTTTCATTGTTATATAGTATTCACTTGGGTAACCAAGTGATACACTTGGGACTACAGTAATGTAGGGGCCCAAATCTATGGCCCGGGGGGCCCGGAATGATTGGGGAAATATACTAAAATATCATCATCATCATCATCATCATCATCATCATCTGTTCTTTCTCCACACATTAATAGAGAATACTTTACTACACGCTAGACCTAAGTACTATTTGAATATTTTTTGCTCCAACAGTCCAACCTCATCCATCGTAGACCGCATCATGGCTTACCAGGCGAGATAGTTGTCAAACATCGGCCCATCAATTATATATAAAAAACGCTGCAAGTCAATTCTTTCCTATTAATTATTACACACTAGCTTTTACCCGCGGCTTCGCTCGCGTCACAAAAGGATAAAAAGTAGCCTATGTGACATATACCAATACACACAGCGCCATCTATACCAATAATTTCGTTTTCCCTCTATAAAATATCAATTTTTTCCGGTATAAAAAGTACCCTATTATTTAATCCATACTTATAACTTTACGTATGCAAAAATTCTAAGCAATCGGTTTAGTAGTTACGGCGTGAAAGCGGAACAACCAAACAAACAAACAAACTCACTTTCCGATTTGTAATATTAGTAAGGATTATTAAGGATGAATTAATATAATAACCTTCTCTCGACACTTGTAATGAGTGCACGAAGTCGCGTGACACACCATAGCGTGATACTTCCAAACTACCTATATTTCTCGGGGCACGCACCCCCAAATATGGGTTACTATTGTTTTTATGGGAACTTCCGACCAGCCTCGAGGCCAGGACACTTGTATAAAATAGGTTACAATGATTATAACCTTTAAACGGTGTCGCGGAGAACCTAACGGTCGCGGAGAACCTAACGGGTAACCGGGGCTCCGGCTCGACGTGCAGGAGAAGGAACGGGGTGGTTTTTAGTCAGTAAGAGTCTGACACTCCCTCCCGCCTCACCCAGGCGGGGGCAGTCATTCGATGATTTTCCCCCCTTAAAAAAAAAAATAAAAAAAAAAAAAAAAAACCTTTAAACGGTCACTGGAACTTAGTTTTGTAATAAACATGTTCTAATTTTGTGCTTTTTTGAGTGTAAGTGATTTAGGACAGGGCCGTACTGCGAGTTTCTGGGGCCCTGAACTATAGTTTATTGGGGCCCTTAAACTGTGTTAGTAGTTTCTAAAACTATACTATATTGATAATGGTGAACCATTTTGAAATGTTTAAAATGTAACTTATTTGTTACCTTTTTCTACCCTCTTTAATAAATAAAAAATTTAGTTTATAGTGTTCGGGTTTTTTTTTAAGAAAAATGTTACCCCGCATTAGGATTTTCTCCTGTGTCGTGGGTGCGTTTACAAACATACAAGTTCACATACACAATGACCCCCAAACCAGAAACAACAATTTGTGGATCACACAAACTGTTGTTCCGTGCGGGAATCGAACCCGCGACACGTTGCACGGCAGCCGCTTGCCCAGCTTCCGCACCAACCGTGCAGTCAGTTTGTATAAAAAACGGCAAGCATTAATTACACACCATTCGGGCTTTCATCCATTACAAACTACCTAAATTGATAAACTTTGCATACACAATTATACCAATCAAACTGACATTACGTGAGAGTAGTCCATTGATTGTACATACGGCTACACATCGATCTACCAGTATAAACTGAACGTTAAATGTGCGGAAAGATGATGCGACGCGGCACCAGGATAAACTGGTTTTGTATAGATTGATGTGTGGCCGTGTGTACATAGGTACATGTAGTCCATTTACGATTCCTATTCCGTGTTCATGGAAACTTTTGCGACAAAAATAATCGTAGGTAGGTATAGTACTTTAGGTTTGTAACATATTGTGTTAGCGTTGAAACAAAAGATTCTTTACTAGCGACCTGCCCCGACTTCCAACGGATACAAAATGCATATTATACATATAAACCTTCCTTAAGAATCACTCTATCTATTAAAAAAACCGCATCAAAATCCGTTGCGTAGTTTTAAAGATCTAAGCATACATAGGGACAGACAGACGGCGGATAGCGACTTTGTTTTATACTATGTAGTAATAATTAAAAAACGAACATGATTAAATTTTAAAAATGATCCAGTCGTTCTCTATGTATCAAGTATTATAAAAACATACACCTACAAACATTAGAATTTTATACGATTACTTAATAAGTGAACACAGTATTTTTTCAGTGTTTCAATTACATAAAACTCAATAATACCTAAAAATAACACTTAGTAACTACCACGATTGATTAAGTATATAGGAATAGAAGGTACATAGTTGTCATTAGAATGTCATAGTACCTCCTCATCCATTATCATTAATGGGCGACCTTCAAAGTACGGTCAGAACGTCAGGCTACAATATAATCGAAATATAATTCTATTTCGATCACATTTATAGGCAGAATATTTCATAAAGCGGTGCGTGCTTGCCAGTGACGTTTCTAAATGTCAATGCACACACACGCACGCACGCATTTGATTTATTAGATTTTAATTGTTGATTGGCTGATTATGATGACGTCACAAGTTGTGGACAGGTTTTTTAAAGTCCGTTAGGAAGAAAAGAATACACATCATTTTCAAATCTGGATTTTTTTTAAACATTGCCCCTCAGTTGATTTTTCTCCTGTGTCGTGGGTGCCTTTACAAACATACAAGTGCACATACACATGACACCCAGACCCAAAACTACAATTTGTGGATCACACAAAGAGTTGTTCCGTGTGGGAATCAAACCCGCTGCGCGTTGCGTATCAGCCGGTTGCCCAGCCACCGTGCCAACCGTGCAATCGTGTGACAATTCACTAATTTACACATGTGGTGTTGCGGGTGACACATTGGCATGTACTAGCATTGTCTGATTGTCTCCTGCATCGTGGATATTCACATATCAAACACATAATTTCACCTCGTGTAAAAATCATCGTATGACGCCTCACCGCGGGCTGCTCCCGCGGTGAGGCGTCATACGATGATTTTTACACCTTAAAAAAAAGCCCGTTGTTAGCTGATCCCCCAGCCACTGCGCCAACCGTGCCGAACAGGACAAGGCAGAAAAAATAATAAAAAATTTAAATCTATTTGACATGCCAACCCTCCCAATTGTCCAGCGGGCGGTTTGTTTATTTTTACAATGCTAAGGGTGACTATTGTAGTTATAGCAATGCCTACCAGTGCTCACCGAACCGTCCTTCAACTAACAACTTCACAAATATGTATAAACCATACCAAAAAGAACGAAGAAAATCGAGCATCAATTTCGTAAATTTCAGAAGATTTCATTTTCTAGACAGGTAACAAAAAGTATTTTATATCATTTAATTTTATATACAACCTCTTTTTATTGTAACCAGCCAGTACTTGATGACCGAACACAGAAAAACATTTTGTTTTTTTAAGACGCAAAATTAAATGATATTCTGTTGGTTTTAAAATTCGAATTCTTGTGTAAATATTTTTTCTTTACTAATATTTTGGCGTGAAAATATTATAAAAATTATGTTTAACAAAAGACATGCTGTTCTTTTTTGTATTGTGGTTGAAAAAAATGTGTCTATTCATAATAATAATAATACCTACAATAATTTTATAATGGGTTGCAAGTGCTAATGCTTCGCTGATTGTATGTAAGTTAACATAAATTCTAATAATAGTTCCTCATTTCTTTTTGGAGATTGGAAGCAAAAAGGAGGTTTTTAATGTAAATTATTTTTTTTTGTAAAAAGTAATCCGAAAGACTTTGCACACTTGACGACGATAACGACATGTAATGTGCTGCAAGGGCCACATTCGTAGCCATTTCGTAGCAGTTCGTAGCCGTACCGTAGCAGATACGTAGCGGTTTGAAAATTGACAGATTGCCTGTGTCATTGTTGTGGTCAAAAATAAGAATTTACATTGTTATTTGGTAATAGGTACACCTTCTATGACATAAGAAATAATAACATTATGTAACTAGTAAAACGCGAGTTCAATTTTCAAATTCAATCACCATTTTACATTAATTTTCTATTGGGATTGACGACTGAGCAATTGGAGACATAAACAGATCACCCACAAGTCTGGATTTATGTCTAGTGTAAGCCAAAAACCACTCCTGTCCAAAGGGACATGAAACATATCTGTAGAAAAACCGAATGTTAAATGATAGATTTGCTCTCATTTTCCATTCCCCCTATTCCAGGAGTCGTGAATCCCGCCGTCGTATCAATCACCCTCCATCTGCATTATACAGCGTGGTTGGCGAGAAGCTGCGCGTGGGTACGCCACGAGCGATACAATGCGCGCTGTTCTGCGGAGGTCCACGATGTAGGTACGAAGTACCGCAACCAGGGACTGCGATACAAGGACTGTATTCTGATTGGTAAGTAGGTTTTATTGTTTAATTAACTTTTGCTATGCTTCGGCACGAATGGGCTCGGGGCCAGCTCGACCGGACTTATGCCACGACCTCATAGAAAACCGACGTGAAACGACACTTATAGTTGTGTTTCGTCATGTCAGGGAGGTTACAGGAGGCTCAATTATCAATTCCTGTATCTCCAATAATCCTCAAATTCCTGATCTGAAAAAGGCCGGTAACGCACTTGTAACGCCAGTGGTATTCCAAATGTCCATGGGCGACGCCAATACTTACCATTCGGTGATCCGTCTGCTCGTTTACCGGCTTATACCATAAAAAAACAATCATTGTAAAAGCACCAACGGCTTGTGACATTTGGATACAGGACCTGTACCAGACAGACATGTCCCTGGGACACGACGAATTTCAGCGTTGATGCATACTTATTGTTTTCATATTTGCTGAGCCGACGTTTGCCCACTACCTTCTTGGGGGTAAGCGATGATACAGCCTATGATGGAGCACGTCGTCCCATAAGCAACCTTTTCACTCGGGCCTTGAAGACACCCGGGTTATCTGGTTATTTCTGGAGACTTGAATGAAAGACTTGTCCCAAAAAAATCCCATGGTATATATAGTACACTGGTGAACAGTACACCTTCTCCACGTTTGTCTATAAATTCCAGTCTTCTTTCAAGATCAAATTTTCTGAAAATGTATGCCCTTAGTTTACTCCTATGATACCAGCAGGAAGAGTAGGGGGTGGTGATATAAATATATTCTACACAGCCATTACCACAGGACACTCGTAATTTTAAATGGAACATTAACTGCCTCGTTGGCCGAGTGTTCGCAAGTGCGACTACCGGACAAGGGGTCTTAGGTTCGATTCCCGGGTAGGGCAAAGTAGGTACCTACTACTGGGTTTTATAAAAAAATCTCACTAGCAGCGCGGAGTCTGGTATTGCACCCGGTATATGGCAATAGGCTCACTCCCTATTACATGGGACTCATAACATAAATATTAAAAAGTAGGTGTTAGTTACATTGTACAGTGGCATTAAGTGCCGTAATGTGCACCTTCGGGGATAAAAGGCATGATGTTATACTGCATACTCATAAAATGTTGCTTTACTCATTATCATTTTAAGAAGTAAAGTTCAAAAGAACAGAGGGTTCCCTAAGATCGGAAAAGGAGGAATCTCCGACCAAGCGAGGTGATCGTGCCTGGCGAGCTTTCTGCCCAACAGTTGTTCGTTTGGATTTTTTATCGGCGTTAATGTTAATTCGCATGTAAACTTCACATGTGCGGTGTAAGATTTTCGTGACGTCATTCGTTGACATGTGACATGTGTAGCCACAGACGCTTCCCTTCGAGTAACACCTTGTTAATATAATATGAGTGTGCTTTAAATTTAAATATCAATGCTAAGTTTTGTCCTTTTTTTTTAAATACATAATCTGTAATGCCCACACCTGCAGTAACACATGACGCTGGCAGAATAGTCAACTACAAAATAGCGAAGACTGAATTGCCGTAGAGAAAAAAAAACACCTTGTTAATAGCATCATCCGTATAAAAAAAAACTAAGAACTGCGGACACTTTCCCCTACTGTGAACATATTACATTAACCTGAATATATTACCTGCGTCGCTCATTTATTTAACACTGCGACGACGTCACACACTGTTCATATACGAATACAGCCTTTATTTTTTTGTTGTAAGAAATGTTTTACTATGACAGTGTTTTATGTACTTAAGCGTATTTACAGTGACTTTAGTTTTATTTGTAGGCTCACAGAATAAGTTATAATTAAACATAACAGTGTTTCTATCTTCTATGTTTAGCCTCATAGTATAACTTTGGTCTTTTTTTTAAGCGGGGAAAATCATTGAATGACTGCTCCCGCCTGGGTTAGGCGGGAGGGAGCCGGAGCCCCGGTAACCTGTTAGGTTCTCCGCGACTCCGAATCGGCATCAACCCTGTTGGGACCCATCCATGGTGGTCTGATGGCTCTTTGAGGCGCGCGCGAGCTTTAAGTTGGTCTAGCAGTTATAATCAAGATCGAAAAGTGTCGAAGTTAAATGATATGCGAGGTTATAGTTTATGGCGAATATTTCTTCAACGACTATTGAATACGGTGTCCTTTCCATAAAAATTTCGTAAAACTGTCTCTTAACATCTGTTCGGAAACGTCTCGGACATCTCGATGACGTCGATGGAGGCGGCACTGGCGGTGGCATCAGAGGGGGGACAGCGCTGCGCGGGGATCAACATATACGAGGACGAGGATCGCGGCCCGTTCCTTTCCACTCGATTAGCTGTGAGCACTGTACGCGTTGCGCGCCGTATATTTGTAAAGGCACACCTACCTTCCGTCGAATAAACCAGTACCTTTAATCAGCATCATCATTTATACAGACCAAAAACTCTCCCCAACAACATCAACTCGCGCTTTTTGTTTTCGAGAGAAATACTTAGAAGGTGACTCTAGTTTTTAGGGAGAAAGATGACAGCAATGGCTACAATCAGTACCTGTAAGGGGTACTAAGCTTAGGATAACTCCGGAGCCCTTATTGTGGCACCATCTTCCCTAAGGTCACTGGGTGGGTGTTTAAGATTCTCTTAAGTAGCCTCTCTGTTGGTAAGTACTTACAAAGGAAGCTACATTGAACACAACTTTCTACCAGCAGTAGTTTCGGCCGTGCGTTTTTTTTATTGAAAAACCGAGCAGATGTATCACCTGATGGTAAGCAATCGGCGTCGCCCATGGATACCCGCAACACTAGAGGCGTTACAAGTGTGTTAGGAATTTGAGGATTATTGGGGATTCAGGGATTGGGGTGATTCGGTAGGGTAAAGACAGGTAATTGGGCCTCCGCTCCGGTAACCTCACACACACGATGAAACACAACGCAACTGTTGTTTCACGTCGGATTTCTGCTCGGCCGTGGTGTCACTCCGGTCGAGCCGGCCCATTCGTGCCGAAGCATGGCTCTCCCACATGACCATCTACGTGTTATCTATCACTCAGTCACGCGTTAATAGGAAGTAATTTACGTCCATACTGCTTGATTAATGATAATTCTTCAACAAATTATCCTATACTTGTATATTACTTTAAATATTACAGTGTACACATATCCTTGGCTTTTAAAAATGAAATAAAGAACACAATAAAATATGTCGGTCGCGTGACTTCCGTTTTCTGTGTGTTTTATGTTAATATTTTGTAATAATTGCAGTAATAATACATTATAGGTAGGTACGTATGTTTTCACTCAACTTATATTACTTTAAATTGTGAAGGAAAACACACATGAGATACGTTTACAAAATAACTTAGACTGTACCTAATAGTTGATGTGTACGATTTTTTTAGCATGCAGAGTTGCAGACAATCATTTTCGTTCGGCGATTACAATCAATAAATAATCCACAATTATTTTCCTTTGCGAAATATTTATTTGTCTGTATTTGTTTGTTTTATCTGTATCTGTATTTATTTGTCTCTTCACGCTCTTTAGTAAAAATATTTAATGATGAAAGCGGTTTTTTTTAAGGGGGGAAAATCATCGAATGACTGCTCCCGCCTGGGTGAGGCGGGAGGGAGTGTCAGACTCTTACTGACTAAAAACCACCCCGTTCCTTCTCCTGCACGTCGAGCCGTAACCCCGGTAACCCGTTAGGTTCTCCGCGACATGATGAAAGTGGTTAAATTAATATCACACCTATTTATTCTTGAAGTATGTTTATGGTTTGTTTAATTTTATAACTAAGAACGACAAAAGATAAGATTATAAGCACAAACTTAGTACGACATTGAAAGACTAAATTCGTGTTACACCGTACAATATTTATTTATTTATTTATTTCTTCTTCACAAAATACATCAGTGAATGGCGGACTTAATGCCTTAAGGCATTCTCTTACAGTCAACCATAGGGAAGTGCAGAGAAATGAAGAGGTTGATGCGAAGCCAGAACACAATTGAAAAAATAAAATAAAAAAGTTATGTAATATGTATACCTACTACACACATAAATAACCTATAGAATAAATATATTAATACAATATTATAAATCAGTATACACATATACCTACATACCATATAATACATACTACTAAACAAATACTTACCTCTATACCTACTGCATAAATACTACAATATATTATATATATAAAAAAAAGAAAAAAAAACGTTGTCAGAATTGTTTCCTCAATTGTTTTGAGTCTGCCAATGCTTAAGTAAATGGTCACGGACTTTAACTTTAAAGGAATTGCGACTTGCAATTGCAATATACTGCAGTCATAATTATAACTTAAGTAGGTACCAACTACATATGACATTTTATTATTAACAAAACAATACTAGCTACCTACTTACCGACTAATGATATGTAAATTATCGCGTGTGATTTCTAAATTATTTTAATTTTATTTGTTCAATGTCATAAGTGCATTTGTAGTGAAAACCTTTATTTTCTCAATGTGCGGAGAAAACTTTGCAGTTGTAATAATAATAATGTATGTTTTTCGCAAACAACTACTAAGCGGACCATATTTAAATGGAATACACAACCACAAAATACGCACGGGATACACAACCACAAATTACGCACAGGATACACAACCACAACCACAAAATACGCAGATACCTTTAGGCAGTGGTGTAATCATTCAGAGCCCGTGGCAAATAGCGGATGGGCCTCCATTTCAATAAATAACAGAAGTTCTAATGTAAACCTCTGAACGGGGCCTTCCTTCCCGTAGCATTTTGCTCACTTGCCACCCCGTAACTTACACGACTGGTAGACACTGTTTGTCTGTATCTTTTACGCATATTCTAGGCCGTTGGGCCCCATCTGTGGTGGTCTGATGGCTCTTTGAGGCGCGCGCGGAACGCGACGCGCCGCGCCGTACGTTCGGGTCTGTTTCTGGTCGGATGGGGAGCCACCCATGCTCGCCGTCCGCAGGCCCGCGCTTACGGTGGCCGGAGATCGTCCCGCGATCCCCAACGCCCGGTGTATCCTTCGCGATGGCTGGGTTACGAGGAGGCAGCGCTCCGCTGCCTCACGCGTTCCGCCTCCTCCTTAGGTAGCACAACTGCTTCGCAAAAGGAGGAGACGGAATCCCAGTCCCCCTCGCTCCGCAAAATGGCATGCACTACGCTAAATACATCCGCGTCTGACACAAAAGTGTATAAATTACAAACATTTCTGGACTGTTTGAACCTTACTCAGCTGGTGCCTACGCCGACACATTTTACAAATAACAGCTCGTCTCTAATCGATTTGGTGTTTACGGACGCAAAGGTTACTAATATCACAGTGGATCCGATCGAAGCACTCGGGGCGCATTCGTTCATTTCCACAACCTTCCAATGTAAAAAAGAAAAAATACGACCTATGGCCATAACTTGTAGAAATATCAAAAGTATTGATACGTATGGTTTCACTGAGTCACTGAACTCGATCAACTGGCATCGCGTGACGTCAACGTTATGGTACACTATCTATGCAAAAATATATTGAGTGTATTTGATTCACTTGCGCCACGTAAGAATGTAACAATAAGGGAAAAATCACCTCCTTGGATCACTGACAACATCAAGTTTATGATGAACCTTCGAGATAGGGCGTACAGACAGTATTTGGATGATAAATCGTTAAATTATAAAAGACAGTATTACTTGGATCTGAAGCGACTGGTGAACAAATCAATTTACTTTGAAAAAGTTGCTTACTATACCTCTAGGGTTAACATTAATAACAATATAAACAACCCCAAAACGCTTTGGAAAAATTTGAAAACAACTTTGCTACCTTCCAAAAGCGACATGGATCTGCCACCACATTTTAACGATCCCGACAAAATTAACGACCATTTTTTAAACGTACCCGGTGAAACTGATGTATTAGTATCATATCTTACTTATTTTGAATTTCACAAATTTTCTGACAAAACTTTCACCCTTAAAACCACGAATGACAGTAATGTATTGAAGATATTGACTAACCTTAAATCTAATGCTGAAGGCTGTGATCACATAACGTTGAATATGTTTATAATGACTGTTCCGAATACCCTTGACATTTTAACCAATATTATAAATGAATCAATTAGAACGTCGACCTTTCCAGAGGATTGGAAGCTTGCAATGGTGCGTCCATTACCCAAAACAAATAACCCCCGCGATCTCAAAGACTTGAGGCCTATTATCATTTTACCGCTGCTCTCGAAGGTGCTGGAAAGAGTGGTAAATGAGCAATTGTCTAAATATCTCGAGGATAGCGGCGCTCTTCCGGAGGCGCAGTCGGGCTTCAGGAGGGGTCGTAGAACGGCAACAGCTTTGCTGGATGTCACCGACAATATTCTGTCAGCACAAGACGAAGGTTTATGCACTATGTTGGTCCTGTTGGATTTCTCGAGGGCTTTTGACGCCATCAACCTACCCTTATTGCTATCCAAGATGGCGTACTATGGTTTCAACACTTCAACCATCATGGTTCAATAGTTATCTCAGTAATCGTGCCCAATTCGTTGAGGTCCGCGGTGTGAATGGTTCCACTTTGAGATCGCGTGTGAAACCAGTGACTAAGGGGGTCCCCCAGGGATCGATATTAGGGCCAACATTATTCATATGATATTGTGCTGATATCGTTAAAGTGATAAAAAATTGCAAATTTCACATTTACGCCGACGATCTCCAAATTTATTTCTCTTTTATACCAGAAGAGTACGATAGTGCGGTGAGGTATATTAATGAGGATCTCAACAGAATTCTTGATTGGTCGAGTGATAGCTGTCTCATTCTCAACCCATCCAAGACCAAATATATGCTGTTTGGAACAAATGGTCAGTTGCAAAGGATACCTATAAACGGCGCTGACTTGTTACTGAGGGGCCAGACAGTCGAGCGCGTTTATGATGCAAAAAATTTAGGTTTGGTTATGGATCAGGGCCTCAGGTTCGAATCGTACGTCTCAAATTGCGTCAGAAATTGTTTTTATCGTCTGAAAGTACTGTACAAAATGCGCCCGTACCTATGTGAGGAGTTGCGTGTGCAGTTGGCCGAATCTCTGGTACTGTCTAAATTAAATTACGCGGACACGGTCATCGGCCCTAGACTCCTATCGCGCACCAAACGATTGATACAGAGAGTACAGAATGCTTGCGCACTTTTTTGTTTCAAAATACCACCAAGGAGCCACATTACACCATATCTCAATAAACACAATTTGTTAAAAATGACGTCACGTCGCAAGCTTCATCTGGCCTGTCTCCTCTTTGGTGTCATAAGAACCAAATGTCCGTCATACCTCTACTTGAAACTCTCATGGGTGAATGCACATCGCCGGCGAGAGGGTAGGCGTTGTGCGCAGCAGCTGGCTATACCGCAACACAAATCTGCTGCATTTAGGGGTAGCTTCAGGTATGCGGCATCGAAGTGCTGGAACAACATCCCTCCGCCAATCAGAAATCTGCAAAGTATAAGTACGTTCAGAAGAAAGCTCAAGGAGTTTGTGCTTACATCCCAAATCAGCAGCGCTGAAATAAACGCGGACCTGTCTTTTATTTGACCTATTTAATTCTAATATTGATTATTTATTACAGCCGTCCCTGTTTCATCATATCTCAAATCATACATTGGCATGAACTGTCCACACATTACACACATAACTCCACAATTATTATAGCACATTATTAATAACTATTATATTTGTAAATAAATTGAACACACAAAATTAATAACAAACTTTCTATACATATGTGGATTACAAGTATGTGTTGCTCTCGTCCGTGCGTCACTGCAGGGGTGCCAACTGAAAATCAGTGTTGGGTGCTCATTGTGCCCAGCTTTATGCTGAGTTGGTGACCCGTTCGGATTGGACATGTCCGCCAAAACCGCGCACTTGAATGGCTTATTGGCTTGTTTTAGTTTTAGTTTTATAATATAACTTTTATCTTTTAATTTTTCTGTTTTTATGCTTTTTTTTATATCTATATGTCTTTTCTGGCGTGCATGTCTTATGCCGAATAAACATTTTTCATTTCATTCATTTCATTTCACTAGGCCCGGACGCGAGAGGTCGTCTATGGTATAGGATTAACTCTGTGTGACATTATGCCGTTACACTTTTGATGGACAAGTCGATTATAAGTTTTTCCATTGAATATAACAAGAGTTTTATTTAAAAGTTTGCCTCTAAATTACACGGCGCACTACACCGAAAGTGATACAGGCTACATTTTTCTTCGATTACGAGGAAGCCATGGCCATTTGTTTATTACTTATATAGCTCCTGATAAAACAAAACATGACTATAATAAACACATGCGTGCGTGTACATTACATTACATAAATCTTGTTTATCAATGGAATGGTTACGATGCATGTTTTTTTTTTCTGAAGGAGTAGACAGAAAGATACAGTTTGACAAGTAATCTATACTAATATTATAAAGAGGAAAGATTTGTACCTATTTTTGTATGTTTGTATGTTTGTAATGAATAGGCTCAAAAAGTACTGGGCCGATTTTAAAAATTCTTTCACCAATGGAATGCTACATTCTTTTTGAAAAAAATTTGGGTTCCTTGGTAAAATTTGAACAATGGAACTGAAGGTGTAGAAAAATGAGTCAATGTCTTTCGTCGTCGTCGTCGAATGCGCTGCCGAAACTATTAGAACAAAATAATGTAAAACAACATTGAAGAACATCATAATGTCTACAAAAAACTCCGCGGTAGCATATATGTCCAACTATTGTAGTTATGTCACTACAACAATCCAAATTTCCAAAAATAAATAATTGTCTACCCTGTGCGAAGCCGGGACGGGCTGCTAGTAATACATAAATACGTTTTATCGTGTTTTGATTTAACTGTAAGTTAAAATAATGGTACTTTGTAAACAAAAGAATAACAAATATATATTAAGCTCGGGCCTCAGTTGATCTTTATAATATTATGTTATATTATCTACTAGCGATTCGTCACGGCTTCGCACGGGTGCAATATGCATGTATTATACATATAAACCTTCCTTAAGAATCACCCTATGTATTTAAAAAAACCACATCAAAATCCGGCGCCTACGTTTTAAGATCTAAACATATATAGGGACAGACCGACGGCGGGTAGCGACTTTGTTTTATACTATGTAGTGATTATTATGTAATTTCCAACATAGGTAACATGAAAACAATCATGTTTACTATAAAATGTTCTACATACATTCGATTAGCTAATTAATATGTTCATGTTAGCCAGTTAAACAGTGGTAATGCCGTTAGTTTTTACACGTTGTATTCATATATTATATAAAGCCTTTGTAGTGCGCCTGTTACAAATTTAATAGCACCCATTTGTAACGACTTCTATTGCTTTTAATTATGGTAAGGGGCCGCAAGCTATGGTGTGAAAGTAAAGTGTTTAAATAAGCTTAAATGTTCATGAAATTCTTAAAATTAAGTAAAGCACTTTAGCTTAACTGTGCATATATAACTTCATTGTGGACGGAACGCCAATTGCTGAATCGTAGCAATTGGCGTTACATACGTTTTTCGGTTCATCAACAGTCATCAGTGTTTTCTTGCATGCTCGTCGGTTAAGGGTATTTTTAATTTAAAGTATCTATGTATCTTATATAATATAAAGCGAACAATACCTAAAGGCGTACCTAAACTGGAATCTATTTCAAGTCTAAATGAAATGATTGACCCACAGACCAGGTCACGCAGTCGCACAAACTTGTGTTCGAAGACAACTGAAATTTCAGTGAAAGTCTTGGCTAATGTAGGGAAATGCTATTAGGATTCCTAGATTTCCTTTAATTCCTGTAAAACAATATATTATCATTAAGCCATGAGCAAACAGAAGTTTGATATGCAAATTAAATAATAGGTACATAGCTACCTACTAATTACGACCAAAAGTCAATTTTAAACGAAATTCGCATCAAAACCCATAAATATCTGAAAGCTATCTTCGGGACATCAATAACCGTGTCTGGCGGATAACTTGTCTAATAAAGTGACATGTTGCGACAGGGTTACCGACGATATTCTGGCGATGGCACGCCCCAGCACCGCCAACATCGCAGCCAGGAATATTATACAACAGTTCCACAGGTAAGACCAGAGTGATTTGTTAGAATAATTATCTACTAGAATATACTGGATTTTTATGGTTTAATCAGGTTGGAATAGATCAAGCGAAACAGGTAAAAAAGCCTGTCTCGTGTTCTCAAACTTCAGTAAGCCTCCTGAACACGACATTTCCGACTCCTAGACCAAAAAAAGATTTACATGTTTTTTTTTTAATTTTCCACCGTGTTCTGTGTATAGTCATTATTCAGTGTTATACATGTGCAGCTGTGTCTACCTCTTGAATGTTAAGTTCTCAAAATGGTTAATGGTGTAGATTATCTTAAGTGTATGGCACAATTACATTTAAAATTAATTACTATGTTTTTCGACTAACTCACGTAATTATTTGACGAGAAACACGACTAGTTTCAAGCCAGAGAGGCTTTTAGAGGCTTACATTTAGTCGCGCTGCTACTGAGTACTGAGAGTATGTTATGTTCTGTTTGACGAAAGATATAATATAAATGTACATTGAAAATCTTTGTTTGCCTACCCTTTCGTGTAACACCATCCTGTCTAGTCTAGTAGTTAAAATAGACTCTGACAACTAATTCATAAACTAAAACGTAGCTATGAGTTCGTGCGTGACTTTGAAAATAAAAAAGTTTATGGTACAGCCTTATTTTTAAAATGGACGTATAAAGATATCGTATCAGTAAAGTTTAGTATTATTATTTATTACTATTCAAAGTCATTACGATTGACCTTGCATAAATATTAAACTATTAAACTCATCACAGCTGTCCCACAATGGTTCAATGGAGCTAAGAATATATGACCCCTGATAAGGCTTATTTAGCACTAACGACCCGCCCCGGCTTGCCGCACTGGTGCAATATGCATATATTATACATATAAACCTTCCTTAAGAATCACTCTATCTATTAAAAAACCGCATCAAAATCCGTTGCGCATTTTTAAAGATCTAAGCAAACATAGGGACATACAGACGGCGGATAGCGACTTTGTTTTATACTATGTAGCGATTTTGTGCATCCTCGAACCAGGTTATGTACGAAAGAGCATCATTTATTTGCGTAGTTTACGTGGGTACTTATTTCAATGATTATTTACCTGTTTCAGCTGGGGTATTCGAACAGTGATCAATCTGCAGACTCCAGGAGAACACGCTAGTTGTGGACCCCCTCTCACCAAGTCTGGCTTCACATACGACCCCACTATCTTCATGGCTAATGATAGTAAGTTGTCGTTATGACTGCACGGTTGGCGCAGTGGCTGGCCAACTGTTTCAGGTCTGGGTGTCATTAGCATGTGAAATTGTATGTTTGTAAACGCACCCGCGACACAGGAGAAACAACTAGGGCGTTTAAAAAATCGTTTGCATAACAGTATGATTAGATGATTACTTATCACTATTATTTACCAAATACAAAGATAGAGTATTGAAGTTATGAGTTTTCCAATTCAATAAAAACAGAAAATAATTTTATAAATTGTCAATAACATCACTTAGTCCACAATCTTGGCTGGGGTAGACAACAGACACAATCAATCCCTAACAAGTACATGATTTTGTAGTTATTCTTCTAGGATTGGGGCACAGATGTTTTTATGGGATTGGGGAGCAAACGACCAGACGGAGCACCTGATGGTAAGCAACCAGCGCCGACCATGGACTTATGCAACACCAGTCGAGTTATGATCGCGTAGCCGGCCTATGGAACCCGTTTTCTTTCTTTTTTAGACGTTTCCTAACCTAAAGGACCCTTTGCTTCGCCGTTGCACTTACAGCCAAATAGTTATACAGCCAATGAATTCGCTATATATTTCAGTATACTACTACAACTTCGCGTGGCCGGATTACGCGGAGGCGAGTTTGAGCGGTCTCCTGAATATGGCCAAAGTCCTCTCCTTCGCTCTGCAGGAAGGACGAGTGGCCATCCACTGCCATGCAGGTATTGTGACTATCTTTTTTTATGGCATAAGCCGGTAAACGAACAGACGGATCACCTGATGATAAGCAATCGGCGTCGCCCATGGAGACCTGGAACACCAGAGGCGTTACAAGTGCGTTACCGGCTTTTTGGGGATTCATTTGGGGATCTTCTATTCTCAACGTAATTTAATAGCTACCCAATCCTTGGCAATAATGAAAACTCGTTAAAGGAATAGTGGAATAGATAAGTAAGTAATCATTAAAGGTCTACGTCATACGGCATTGATGCCCGAACCCTAAAGGCCTATATTTTTAGTTGTATATACTTAAATATCGTACCGTGTCTGTCATTTTGAACAGAATTAGAAGTGACTTAAAATTTAATAGTCTTTCAGGAGTAGGAACGGGGGCGTCTTTAGTCAGTAAGAGTCTGACACTCCCTCTCGCCTCACCCAAGGCGGGAGTCATTGAATGATTCAACCCTCAAAAAAAAATCTTATTTTGGCATTTTTCGGTTAGGCCTTCATAGTAATAGGTACCAATGTGATTTTATAGGTAAATAACTAAGTAAAAATACATTGAAAGCAGTTTAATTGTTTTTTAATAAGATGTAAAGTTTTGACGGATTTTGACGGCTGAGTGACGGCTTGTAGTAAAATAGTGTTTTTATATTTTTATTAAGTGTATTTTATAGTTATATTGTGTTAGTTTTAAGATTATTTTTGTATGCCTGGATGCAGCAGCTACGCCGGACAGAGTGCCAGTCAACCTGCCGCACCCCTGGATGGGACTCTGGTAAGATGCCCACATTGCTCTCAAGCACGTTTTTTTAAGGGTGAACGGGGTCTGAGGGTTCATTTGGGCAAGGTACATAAACCCAAAAATGTAGCACCTTGCCTAGTGTCAGCCTCAGCTCCTTCACCAACCCCTGTCCAGCAACTACAACTTTGGCAAACCTTATCAAAATTTAAAAACACAACTCCAGTTTTAAAGAGAGTTCCTCGAGGTGCAAGAGCATCCGTAGCTTCAAGTTTAGCACGCTGTATTGGTCTTGTGGTTCGAGAGAACTCTCTAAGTGCTTGGGAGCAATTATTAACCTTTCCATTTAGGATTCTACATGTGCAGAAAGATTTGGCCAACAAAAAAACTTTAACAACCCAAATTAAAGATAATTGCTTTTCTCAAACCCAAACTTTCGACCCTAAATTATCAGTACACTTTTCTCACAAAGGTTTGCTGCATCATGTAGAGTCCAAAATAGCGGATGGCGATATCCGTGGTGCTGCTAGGGTTCTATTTAGTAGTGATGTGGTCGCTACGTACTCTGCAGAGGTAGTTACAACCCTGCAGAGTAAACATCCTTCCCCGGCAGATGACCTCATCTTTCCTGACCCACCAAACCCTCAACTCCATTCACTTTCTATTACTGCCCAACAGGTTCGCGAGGCCGTTGACTCCTTTCGAAATGGTTCAGCTGGTGGCCTCGACGGCTTGACACCACAACATCTGAAAGATCTCGTGTGTTCGAGCGCCGGGGAGGCTGGTGAGTCCCTTTTGAAGGAGTTGACGGCCTTAATCAATCTAATGCTCTCCGGCAATGTGAACGAATCCGTCATCGATGTCTTATACGGGGCTAACTTATGTGCTCTGCGTAAGAAGGATGGCGGTATTCGTCCCATTGCTGTAGGTTGTACATACAGGCGTATCGCAGCCAAAATTTGCTGCGCCTATTACAATGAGTCTTTGGCCAGCAAATTCCAGCCCTCACAACTAGGCTTTGGTTGCAAAGGGGGCTGCGAGGCTGCGGTACATGCCCTATCCACATTTTTAAATAGTAACCAAGGTGAGGTCGTCTTAAAGGTTGACATTAAAAACGCCTTTAACTCCGTAAGCAGAGACGCCTTGTTGACTGAAATTTTAAAAGAAATCCCCAAAATTTACAGTTTTCTTTGGCAATGTTATAGAAACCCTTCAAAATTACTGTATAAGGACAATTTAATAGAATCGGCTGTTGGTTGTCAACAAGGAGACCCCCTTGGGCCTGCCATTTTTAGTTTAGCTATAAATCCTATTATTCGTGAACTAAATTCCAAATTTAATGTATGGTATTTAGACGACGGAACTCTAGGAGGTGACGTTGACATTGTTTTAAAAGATTTGATTATGTTAAAAGAAAAACTGAGTTCTATTGGCCTTGACCTAAATTTATCAAAATGTGAACTATACATTCCTGACTCTACAGACAGACTAACGACTCTAGCAAAATTTAATCAAATAGCTCCAAATATCAAAATTATTGATAAGTACTCACTTCACCTCCTAGGTTCACCAATATTCGATGAATATTTTCCTAAATTCATCGAGGACAAGATACAAAATTTCAATCACATTTCGGATAGATTACACAAAATCAACACACATTCGGCTTTCACCCTAATTCGGTACTGTTGTTTTGGACCAAAATTTACTTATATTCTCCGCGCTTCACATCTATGGAAACATTCACACATTTTAGAAAACGTAGACAAAATTATCAGACACACATTGTCATCCATACTTAATGTTGCTTTGGATGACCGAGCTTGGCAACAAGCTACTCTTCCTATTCGCATGGGAGGGCTCGGCGTCCGCAAAATTTCAAGTATTAGTTTACCAGCTTTTCTGTCTTCGGTCCACAGTACCTCTGAATTGGTCAGGAAAATTCTTTCTTCGTCACTGACCAGTTTTGAGGTGCCGTGTTTGACTGATGCAGTGGAAGCGTGGAAAATGGCTTGCCCACTTACGGATTTACCTGTTCACCCATCTTCTCAGAGACAGTGGGACGTGCCGCTGTGCAGTGTTATTCGTGAGTCTTTAATCAACTCGTCTCCTAATACTGCAGAGCGAGCTCGCTTATTGGCTGTGGGAGAATGGGAATCAGGATTGTGGCTTCAGGCACTCCCGTCACCCTTCATAGGTACTATGTTGGATGACATAACGTTCCGCCTAGCTGTATGCCTACGTTTAGGTGCTCCTTGTGTTTCTCCGCATTATTGTCACTGTGGAGAAAGAGTCGATGGCTTGGGACACCATGGTCTTTCTTGTTGCAGAAGTGCAGGCCGCATAGCTCGTCATGCCAGCATCAACGACATCATTCGTCGTGCTCTTGCCTCAGCCGGTGTACCAGCCGTATTAGAACCTAATGGTTTGGTACGTGATGACGGCAAAAGATCAGATGGTATGTCGTTGCTGCCTTGGAAGATGGGTAGGCCTTTGGTGTGGGACGCGACGTGTGTAGACACCCTTGCGCCATCACATCTTTTCAGCACCGCTGCATGCGTTGGTGCAGCTGCTTCCGCGGCAGAGGCCCTCAAACGGCGTAAATATTCAAATCTAGTGGGTAACTACTGTTTTGAGCCGTTTGGGGTCGAAACACTTGGGCCATGGGGTCCCAGTGCACACTCTGTGTTTAAAGACATCGCCCGTAGGCTAATCGACTCTACACGTGACCAGAGGGCTGGCTTTTTCTTCGGACAGAAAATAAGCATTGCCATTCAACGTGGCAATGCTGCCAGTCTTCTGGGAACTTTCCCCTGTGATAGTGATGCGGACGAATACTTTGACGCTTAAATTAAGGGTATAATTTTTGTTGTTTTCTTTTACTTTCTTTTTATTTAATAGTTTAGTTGTAGTTAATTTTAAGTTGTAAATGTTTAATGAGCTATTTAAGTACATTGTGAACAAACGACTAAAGTTCATTATAAAAAATAATTATGTGCAATAATGTGCATGAATAATGGTATTTTATAGAGGTACAATATAGGTACGGTTTTTTAGACACTAGTAACTCGCTCTGGGTTTGTACATGTACAATAAGATGATAATGAAGTGTATATCTAATCAATCTAAATATGTCTATTGGTGGTTGAACAAATAGGTATGTATAGTATACTTAAGATGTTTCATACCAATCGAGCGGTCGTCGATCGATCCCATCATCGATGGTAAAATAAATTAGTCGACGTCAATCTATAGTTTCTACCACACCTATCGATCGATCGTTTCTACAACACCGATCGATCGATAGTTTCTACCCACCGATCGATCGACAGCCGATGGCATCAATCTCTGGAAGAAAAGATTGGTCGACGTCCATCGATACTTTCTACTAGACGTCTCCGTAATAATATAGTACGACTGTACGAGCAACATCGTTCAGGCCAACAGCAACGCGTCCTCTAGTGAATACATTTTGAAGGAAATTGATGGCATATAGCCGGGATTATTCGATCTACGTCGACCGATGCCATTGATCAACTGTCGATCGATTGGTGAACACCCATAGGTAGAGTTTACCTTCATCTCCACGTTCATGCAATCAATAAGTCTCTTTCCCAGGTAGGACATCCCACGCAGGACTAAGTTTTTTTCCACCAAGGTATAGTAGAAGATAAACTGCCAAAATCGCTTAGTTATCAATTCTAAATAAGATAAATACTTTTGGTTATTTACATTTGTATACCTCTAGATATAATTCTTCTGTGAGTGTGTATGTCACTGAACTTCTCTATCAAACGACTGGACCGATTTAAATGAAATTTTTTGTGTGTTCAAGGGGATCTGGGAATGGTTTAGATTCACAAATCAGCCCGGAAGATGGCGCTGCAGTCGATGTTTAGGTTATTTATCCTAAACAGCTGAACTAATTTGAATGAATTTTTGTTTATACATTCAAGTGGATATGCAGGACAACGTCTGTTGGGTCCGCTAGTATTATATAGAACCAGTTTCGGAGTTTAACGCGTTTAAACAAACACGGTTTAACTTTTATAATTTTTTTATACCTACTTACATGTGAATCGTATTTATTTCCATTTATTTCTCAGCTCCAAGTACAACTTCGGAAACAATTTGAGATTTATTACGATTAAAATTATAAACACAAAATCTTGGCCTAGAAAATACTGGTTTTGGACATTCTACTTTATTGACAGTATACTTTTATACGACGCTGACATTTGACATTGACCGTGTAAGTAATGTATGGGCCACACGCGCGACACTGTATCTACCACACATTATTGATTAATATATAATTATGGAATAAATTTCTCAAGCATTACTCTATAAACACCAGCATTTTTCACTAGTATATACTTACTACCAAACATATTTCTCTGTTCGCGTTATTTTCGAAAAGGAGGTATTTTTTTTTTATTTACTAAATAAGTATTTGAACGGTGCTGATGTAGTTCGTAAAAATGTATAACCCTGAACCGCACGTGTATCAATAGCCTTACTGGTTTTATAAAGTTAAGAATATGAATATGGCTCATGCCTAAATTTATACAGTCGATCGTTAGTAACCGTACACTTATCAACGCAGCAACATGTTACTCACAGCCGTTTATTATTTATTGCTGATCGTATTTAACTTATATATAGCAATATTTTTGATAACGTTATTGGGGCTCTTATACTACAAGATTCGAATAGAACCCGTAAAAGGTGTGTGTAAATCTAATGCAAGACTCGATGGGAAGATCGCCCTAGTGACCGGGGGGAACCAGGGCATCGGTCTAGAGACTGCAAGGGAGCTCGCAGCTAGGGGAGCTAGAGTAATCATCGCGTGCCGTGGTGCAGGGATGTCGGCAGAAGCAATACAAGACATCGTGGCCACAACAGGGAACAAGCAAGTCGAGTATATGCACCTAGATCTATCGAAATTCAGCAGCATCAGGAAGTTTACTGCTGATTTCAATAATACCTATGACCATCTCGATATCTTAGTGAACAATGCAGGCTGCAGTGGCATGAAACCTAAGTACACAGAGGATGGAATCGACTTCGTGATGCAAGTCAATTATTTCGGACCATTCTTGCTCACAAAATTGCTGACAGAAAAACTCATCGCGAGCAAACCAAGCAGGATTGTCATAGTGTCATCTATATTGCACTTCTTCGGGAACATAAATGTCGATACGTTGGACAAAATAGTCGGGCAGAGCACAAAATCAATATTTTACAACTACAGCAACAGCAAGCTGTGTGGCGTGCTGTGGGCCAAGGCGTTAGCTAAAAAACTGCCGGAAGAAATATCAGTGAACTCTTTACATCCCGGTTTGGTCAGAACGAATATATTCAACAAACTGCCTCCTTGGTTTCGTAAAGTATTTATGTTTCTTTGTGATTTACTGAACTTCAAGACACCTAAAGAAGGAGCGCAGACAGTTGTCCACCTGTGTGTCGCTGAAGAGGTGCAGAATGTGCGAGGGAAGTATTTCTCGGAATGCTGTGAAGTGAAACACAAGGGACTAGCTAACAACGAAGATCTCGTGGAAAAAGTTTGGAAAAAAAGTGTAGAACTGACTAGTTAAATTGACTATCGCATAAGACAAAAAGATTCCGGTATATGTAAAATTGTAGGAAACTAATTGGTACGTCATATAGAGATAGTTTTTAGTGAAAATTTCGGTGTAGGATAAGAAATTGTTTATCTTATTTATAGTGTTACTGTTGGCATCTAGGGATATCATGTAGAATCCACCTTGTTTACCCCAAAGTGGAAAATCCTAATGGCACTCCCTCGATTGGGGAGGACGAAGGGGACTGTCGGACTCTTATTGACAGACCAAGGTGCTCCGTTAATTCCACGAAGAGGTATTTGAAATCGAGCATAAATGAGGTAACTAGGTAGGATTCTATGGATCTTGGTCAATGCCATGTAATACTTAATAATAATTACGCAAGATATAAATATTGTTATCAGAATAATAATTGCTAATTGCATTTTTAACAACATTTCAACAACACTTAATATATTGAGTAGATAGTACAAAACAACAAACAAGGTAGAGAGTACAAAATAAAATACTAAATTAATATCGAAATATAAATATTCTGAAGGTTTGCCGCGATTTTGTTTAAAATTAAAATATAAACAACAGTTTTTGTGTTTGATTTTCGCGATTGATAAACAAAACTATTGCAACCCTCTAGATATTTAATTGATTTTACCTATCATTAGTATTTTTTAAAGACTTAATAGAGGTATAACTATGACTATTAAAATTAATAGGTACCTAATAAGGGCACAGCGTCAAATGTGAATGTGACTGAAAAAAAATGTACCTACACATTACTATGCAAAATAATGCAATTGATGACTTGGCGATGTATACATAACATCATAACATCACGCCTTTTATCCCCGAAGGGGTAGGCAGAGGTGCACACAGAAGTAACACCCACTTTTCACTATTTATGTTATGGGTCCCATGTAATAGGGGGTGAGCCTATTGCCATATACCGGGCACAATTCCAGACTCCGTGCTGCTACTGAGAATGTTTTAAAAACTCAGTAATACTTTGCCCGACCCGGGAATCGAACCCGAGACCTCTTGCCCGGCAGTCGCACTTGCGACCACTCGTTCAACGAGGCCGTCTTGGCGATGTATAATGCAAAATAATGCAACTGATGTCAATATTGTTGTAATTGTAATTAATTACAACAATATTGACCTTTTTCGTCCGGTTGGTCATTAACTTATTTGCTTGTTCCAAAATATATTTTCTTTTTTAAGTTACTAGTAATTTAAAACTAAAATACTCCTTAAATTGTATATATATGACGGCGCCGCCATCATTATTTTCTAAACTGCGAATGTAATGGGCAAGCAGTGAACAAACAACTCACCGACGTCATTTCAACCCCACCACCGAGTGATATAAAAGCAGCGCAAGCGCAAGCTCGAGTCAGTCGTTCGTCAATCGTTGCCCAGTTCACACGTTACGCAATCGCTGAGTAATTTTATTGTTCACTGTCGAAAGTAAACGTTACTTTAATTACGAAGATTTAATTGTTTTATTACTCCATAAACATATCTCTACCGATATACCTATATGACGAAGAGGGTTGTCGCTTGACATCGCCCACACCCCACCGCGCCCACGCCAAATATTTTAGTTTATATATTTATTTTATTTTACTTTGTAATAGTTAGTATTTATTTAAAGTTTATATTATTATTTGTAAATAAAAGATTAGATAACATATAAAAAAATTTTTGAACTAAAAAAAAAGATTTTTCTTCTCTATTCTAATTCTCCTTCCTATGAAAAAGAACGAATGAATGAATCACATAAATGTCTGTATCTTCTTCAATGACTGGTTTAACCTTTCGACTACCATATAAGATGATCAAACAAAATGTGACTAGCAAGCTACCTTACCGAATGCATGACTAAAGTTTTAATGTAAATAAATTAATGTCATAAAATAAATGGCATTGTTTTGTTATTATTTTTCTTTGTTCCTTTGGAACCTTCTAACTTATAAATGACCCTGAGGACACGGTGAAACACACACGGTGGGAGAATGCCCTGCGTGGGCTGAGCACCGCCGTGCCCTCAGGGAAGTGATCGGCAATGGCGACCTCTCGCGTCCGGGCCTAGTGCAGGCCATGATGCGGAGCGAGGGGGACTGGGATGCCGTCTCCTCCTTTTGCGAAGCAGTCATGCTAGCTAAGGAGGAGGCGGGACGCGTGAGGCAGCGAAGCGCTGCCTCCTCGCAACCCAGCCATCGCGAAGGACACACCGGGCGTCGGGGATCGCGGGACGATCTCCGGCCACCGTAAGCGCGGGACTGCGGACGGCGAGCATGGGTGGCTCCCCGTCCGACCAGAAACAGACCCGAGCGTACGGCGCGTCGTGTTCCGCGCGCGCCTCAAAGAGCCATCAGACCACCACAGATGGGGCCCAATACGGCCGATGCCGATTCGGAGTCGCGGAGAACCTAACGGGTAACCGGGGCTCCGACTCGACGTGCAGGAGAAGGAACGGGGTGGTTTTTAGTCAGTAAGAGTCTGACACTCCCTCCCGCCTCACCCAGGCGGGAGCAGCCGTTCGATGATTTTCCCCCCTAAAAAAAAAAAAAACTTATAAATGAAGTTAACTAATACATATTTATTCTTCTATCTCCTTTGTCTAAAAATAAGAAGGCCTTTACATTAGATTTATAGGTAACCTAGTCTTTTTTATGGGATTAGCCGGTAAACGAGCATGCCCGAGCAACGAGCCCATGGAGACCTGAACCACTAGAGACGTAACAAGAGTGTCACCGGCCTTTTAGGAATAGGGAATTTGAGGATTGTGGGGTTCGGGGAAACTGGGGAGAGGGGGGTGTAATTGGGCCTCCGGTTACCTCACTCACACGATAAAAAACAACTCCTGTCGAACCGGCCCATTATAAGCATACTACCAACTGCACCAACTACAGATGATATCATTTTGTCATCTTCTCGATTCCATAATTATTAGTAGTGTTTTATTTGATCACCATGGCAACTGTGTATGTTGGTAGATTACATTGATTTGATAGGACTTTCAGTACCTAACTATGCTTATTTTTCTTTCTTTTAATTTATGAAGGGTTTTAACAAAAACTAGTGTCAGCCCGCGACTTCGTACGCGCAACCCCGTTTTCTACCGTTTCCGTAGGATTTTCAGGATTTTTTTCTGTCATAAGAACCTTCTCCTGACAATAACAAACACAACAAAAAAAATCAACCAAATCGGTCTAGCTGTTCTCAAGTTATGGCGTGACAACGGGAAACGGGTTTTATTTCTATATATAAGAAGATAACAATGTCACTCTTATGAGAATGGACTTAACTCCTTATGATCCACGCTTATAGCTAAGTTCACTAATTTATACACTATTTAAGCCTTCTTCGAAGATGAAGGACCGGGTTACATTTACTAGATTGAATTATTGTATTAAATGTTCAGTGTGAATCTAGAGACTGGGTTTAAAACACAGGATTTACTGAGAGAATAAGAAAATGCACTTTATTGAGTGTGTATAATCTACGGAATAGTTCTAGTTCATAAATTATACGTGTTTACCTATAAATTACAGATAATTATCAGAAAATATGTCAATGTTAACTGCTTTGTTAGTATGTTAGGTACCTTAGGTAGTTGCATGTGCATTCATTCTTTCCGGTAAGTATATCGGCTGATATAAGTATATGCTATTAGAAAACTTAAAAACTGTCATAGAGTTCACCTTACTCTTTGATAATAGGAACTTATTGGTTTTAAACCACATTGGATTTTAGAAACTCAGGAGGCAGGAGAAATCAAAAGTACCACCATTACAATTCACCCTATATTGTTAACATCGAAATCAAATTACAAATTCAGAACTAGCTAAACCATAACTATCAATTGGAAAGAAAAACAACAACACATAAATAGGCAAATTGACTTTCAAATAGAATAAAATTCCCTCAACACCAAATACACCGTCTCAATAATTTCCGAGTTCCCGCCATCTTGACATTTTCATTCTTCGAACCACAGATTATATTTTCCCGCTACGCGATGACGTTTCGTTTCTTTTTGTCTATGCTCCTAACAATACAACCTCCGTATTCAGACTTCGTGCTACTACTGCGATTTTAAAACCGTGTAATACTTTGCCCGACCCGGGAATCGAAACCGAGACCCCCTGCCCGGCAGCCGCACTTGCGACCACTCGGCCAACGAGGCAGTCAATATAAGTATATAATACTTTGTTATTTTGCAGATGGATAGACAGAGTACAAATTGCACTTAGGATATAGCTTTTAATCAATACTATATGAGAGGTATATTAATAAGTGCACATAGCTATTAATCATTTTAATCTATTGCCAACTCAAAGTCAAAATCCAAAATGCACTAAATCCCAAAATGAACTTTAGGACGTCAAACAAAATAAAATTAGTTTATTATAGTATATAGTAGATTTAATTAGTCCTCTGCTAGGGGACTAATCGACAGTCGGTAATCGACAGAAAGACGACACGAACAAATATTCGTAACTTAATCATCAAACCTATTTATTCGGTCCAAAGTATTGTATAGTCGTAACATGAACATCAACAGTCCACTGCTGGACTGTAGATTGGCCTTCTCTACATATAAATAACTATAAGAAGGTTTGTCACAATTTCTATAGAGATCAGGGTTGAAAGGGACGAAATCATCAGAGACGAAGAACTCTGTTGCCCAGAAAAAATAAGTGTGTGTGTGAATGTGTGAGCTAGAATCTGTATATGTTTCATAGGTAACTGTTATTTTCCTTTCGCTTTGTCATGATACAAGTTATAGGCGTAGGTATTAGCTATCAAATATACAAAGTATTAGCAAACAATGTAAAACTCAGTAATTTTAATTAACTGATGATACATAAGTAGTATCTACAAATTGGTATGCAGTCATGTACGCAACTTCTATCTTATACTAAAAAACAATTATCCGAACATAATAACCTACTTAGGCTATTTTAAGTCGGTGAAAATGGATAAGATAAGGAACTCTATTTGTTGCGATTCAAGATATCACCTGTCATTTTAAACGCATAGTACGACACAGGAGAAAATCTGGCACAGGCAACGTTATTCAAAAAAACAAAAAACTAATAACAAACAAAAAGTCAAAACTATAAAGCAAAAAACAACTATTATTAGTTCTGATAGGTTACCCACCCACTGATAGGTTAGAAGTCGGCGCCAAGTTCTGTACAAAATTATTCATTAAAACCTTAATAGATACCTAATTTACAATTTTGTGGCATTATGATATGAGCTCCAGACCAGACCCTTAACTCGTCGAGTACCGGTTTTGTAGACACAATTATAGAACAATAGGTTGCGGTCACCGGTGACCGCTTGGTGTTTGACAGTTTAATCTCGGGGTATGGCCTTTCAAACAAAACAAGAATTTTTTAAATCGGTTCACAAATGGCTGAATAATGCGCGAACAAACAAAAAAAAACAATCAGCCGAACATAGTACCTCTTCCGTTTTTTGAAGTTGGTAAAAAGTTATAAAATCGGTTTAAACTGTCAAACACCAAGCGGTCACTCGTGACCGCAAACTATTGTTCTATAATTGTGTCTATAATGACGGTACTCAACGAGTTAAAAGTCAAATATCTACAAATACATTAATTTCTTTCATATATGCAGATTACTTTAAAGATCATCTCGCAAGAAACTCCAAATAACCATATTTTCCCTTTCCTCCTTCAGGTCTAGGTCGCACAGGTGTCCTAATAGCCTGTTACCTAGTCTACTCCCTCCGCATCAGAGCCAATGATGCTATCCGCCTAGTTCGTAAGAAGAGGCCTAAGTCAGTGCAGACTTCTGGTCAGATCCTCTGCGTACAGCAGTTTGAGCACTACATGCTGCCACAGACTATTGTTTTTAGTTCCAAGTAAGTTATATTTTCCAAATAAGTTTTTTAAGTCATAATAGTGTAGAAAAAGAACCTACTTAATGTATAGGTCATTTGATCTCCTAGCGAATTAGTGTGAAACCAGTTCCATTTTTATCATTCCGGATTTCCAAAAATATAATCTACGTTTTGGAATGAGCACCTAGCGTGAAGCTAGTTTCTAATTTCACTGACGGACTGACTGGCAGACTATTATTTATTTTGTATTTGTTGACGTTTCAAAAGTACCAAACTATGGTTTAATTGAAATAAATGCTTTGACTTTGACTTTGACTTTGAAATATCTCTAAATTTATTACATTTCCGTGGATAATCGAAGACAAATCTCGAACAAAATAAAGCTCCATAGATACACAAATATGTATGTACATAATAAACTGTTTCTTAATTGTTTTTAGAGAAACCCTAAACTTGACCAAAGATAAGAAGACATCAGAGTTCACGCTGAAACAGTATCTGTACCGACAGCGAGCTACGTTACATGGCCTTGAGGAGAGAGGTTTTAGGGAACTGCCGAAGGTAAATATTCTGATCTAATTATAGGTACTCCATGTTATCCACAACGGTTTTGACCATCCACACTACCTGTACTCTTTAAGGATCAAATAATATACCTCTAGAAAGAACGGAATAAAATACTAGTCTTCGTCGCTTCTTGAAACATTGACTCCAACATAAGACCCATTCTTCATCGCATTTTAACCATCAACAAAAAATATTTCACCCAAACCTTTCCAGATAGTATACTGCCTCTGTGAGCGTCTCCTGAAGCTGTGTGGATGTCATCAGAGCGTGGGCATGGACTTTCGTATCAAGAACAAGCCTTTCTACAAGTCCTTCATGGTGTACAAGTTGAGGAAGACGAAGCCACCAGACCCAACTACTCCTGAGGAAGCAGCTACTGAACTTGGTAAGGATACCATACTTTCTATATTTTATCTGGTTTCAGATTTTAGACTTTATGCTTATGTTTTATAAATCCTTGAAGTGATAAATAATTTCATGTCCCGACAGACAACAGTTACCAAAACATTAACATCTGCAACAGAGAGGTTTCAAATTCTTTTTTATATTACTGCAACCTGCAACGATCCTGTGATCGATATATTACTGACAATTTCGGAAATGGTGGCCGATCGTGGGATTAATTTCTCCTCGAGAAATCTCTGCTGTTGTTTCAAATATAACTACAGTTCTTACATATTCAGGGGAGTATACAGACAGAATTTTGTTTATAACATTGACAGACCAGGTAACAGCTCTACCAATGGTGGAATGGCGAGACCCAGTAGAAGAAGATATCGAGAGGAACCTGGAGTCGGTTAGCAGGATCACTGGCACTGCCAACAATGGGAGTATACCTGCACTGCAGATACATGAGGTAAGTTACTTTAATTACATCTAGTCTACATGGTTAATAGTAGATGGGTTTGTGATTTTCTAATTTCTATTTAAGAAAACAGCAGTCGCCTGATGGTTATAATTTCCTGAAATAGGGCTCCCTAAAAATGGTGATGCAATCTAACAACGAGTTGTGCGTTTGAAACTCTTACTGGCCAGACGAAATGCAGCAAAAATATTGTTGTATGCCGACTTATCAAAAAATGTTTATAGGTTGGTGTAACATATAGCAGACTTGACTAGATAGGTACAAGTGACTACGTAAGACTTTTCAAAATGCTCACGTCTCTCGATGATCTAACGTGCCTTCATTTAGTACTGAATTTTTAACTTAAACCTCAATGAACAGGAGGGAAGTTGAGCCATTACTACCTATTCATTTCCATACTTATATGGAATTATCTTTTCCGCAACTACGTCAACAAATAAGTAAACATTGTTCTTACATACATAACACGTTCCCGGGGTTGGTAGAGACTACGGAACGCCAATTACTACGATTCCTACATACCTCTTTCGCTTCATCAACAGTCATCAATCTTTTCATGCGTGCTCGTCGGTTAAAGGTACTTTTAATTTGGCTCTTCTTTAATATATCGTCAAACTGGTCAGTATATGTCCGTCCAGGGCGCCCTCTGCTGACGGCCCCAACTTCAGTAAACAAACAACAATTTTAAGGAAAATCTTAGAAGAAAAACTATGGCTAAAACGCTAAAACAAACAAAGTAGGTTTTAAAACCGCGTCCTTAAACAAAATAGTCATGTTTCTTACGCAACTAACATTAATGGGTATCTAGCTAGTAATTATCTTATTTTCCTTTTAAACCTAATATTAATTCTAGTCACTACATCGATTTATCTGCATGTTTTTTTAATTACCGTATTGTTAGATTACTCGTAAAGTCGTAACTTAAACCATTAGGTACTCTTCCAGTTTAATTAGACCTTTATGAGTTCAAGAGATCAGCAATATTATTAAATAAAACAACATAACATAATTTCACGCCTTTTATCCCCGAGGGGGAGGCAGAGGTGTACATTACCTACGGCACTTAATGCCACTGTACAATGCAACACCCACTTTCCACTATTATTTTATGTTATGAGTCCCATGTGATAGGGGGTGAGCCTATTGCCATATACCGGGCACATTTCCTGGCTCCGTGCTACTACTGAGATTTTTTGATAAAACCCAGTAATACTTTGTCCGACAGTCAGCCCGACTGCCTTGCTCGGCAGTCGCATTTACGACCACTCGGCCAACGAGGCAGTCAAATAAAACAAGAAAATAAAATTGCCAGAAAGACTTTATTAGAATTATCTATCTATTAGATTCTCCGTTGTTCAAAAATTTTGTCTATTAAATTAACTCGTGATTGGTGGGTGTTAATGGGTGTTTTAGCAACTGCACTGTTCTCCGCTGA
This sequence comes from Spodoptera picta, assembly GCA_038387885.1. Lineage (NCBI taxonomy): Eukaryota > Metazoa > Arthropoda > Insecta > Lepidoptera > Noctuidae > Spodoptera > Spodoptera picta. Next base: position 410,485 of record JAZHFQ010000314.1, read on the forward strand.
GTGAATTTAAAGGCGAGTATACATAACTATATGTACACCTATAAACTAAAACTGAATAAAAAAGGACCAACAGAAACACAAAAATACCCTCAATTAGGCGTCAAAGTACTCGTCCGTTTTTCTGTGTCAGTAGCAAATTCTCACGAGTCAGTAGGGGCCGTCCATATTATGTTACACGTTAAGGGGTAGGGAGGGGGTCGACGAAGTATGACATTGTGCGACAAGGGGAAGGGAGGGATCCTAAACTTTGTGATGTCCCATTTCAAAAACTATTATAAAACACGAAATATAATTGTATTAATGTTTTTTATTTTGTTTAATTTGGTATTAATATTTTTTTAAGTTATTTAAATGGAAATAAAACTGATTTCGGAACCGCTGTTTTCATTCAAAAATTTTTATAATACGCAATTCTGCAAAATGTGACGACACACTGTGACGACGGTTTTACAGATGTGACTAACTGTGGACAAGGCCGGGGGGAGGGACAAAAAATCATAAAATTCGTGTGACGTAATTTATGGATGACCCCGTATTTTAAATAGGGCTCACTCATTCATTTTCAAAGACGTTCAAGACCATGTGTTCTTTCCAGGCGTTCACAGTAGACCACCACAGTCTTCCAGAAGAGAGGCAGAAGTATTTGAAGCAGTTGAGAAATGATATCAACCAGCAGAGGGATGCGTTTGATAAGATCAATGTTGAGGTGAGGCGGTATTAATATTAATTTAATTAATTTTACCACATGATTAGTGTTTAAGGGGTCACAAGCGAACGGTCTGTTAGTGGTTTCGGACACGCCGAGTCGACCAATTATTGCTTTCGAATCTTCCATACTAGCAAAGAGCCTCAATTTTGATAGTATATAACAATTACCCCTCATTAATTATATACATAAATTGCGAAAATCACTATTAGGTACGTTCAAACACCTAGTTATATGCTTCCGAATGCCATGACTTGCCCTATACTTATTCTACTCTTTGGCCAACACATCCTTAACTTTCATAAAGGAGGAGGTTCTCAATTTGGTCGTTATCTTTTTTTAATGGGATCCATTCTACCAATCATTTCAAGCTCTTACGTTTGGTATCCAGAACAGAGGTTGTGGACAACATAGATGAAATTTATGTATTATTTTATAAGGTCATTAACCCGTATATCGGCAAGCGGTCACCGGTGACCGCTCTCCACTAACTACATTATAGACCTTATTTCCAATGTTTTTTTTTTTTTTTTTTAAGGGGGGAAAATCATCGAATTTCCAATGTTTAGAGACTACTTTTGTATGAACAAACGTAGGGAAAAAATAGTTTCAAAAATTTTTTGATTAAGAAAGTGTGGATCGATTAAAATAAAAGTAAAATTCCAACAAAACAAACAAACAAACGGGACTAGCTAAATAAACCGATGCTGTTTTTTTTCTAAGAATAAAAACCTCATATGAAAATGTATTTGTAAAACTAATTATTTATTTATTAATCATAGAATATATTTTAAGGAGGATCCCACAATCTTGACGGGTCTACTGTTCGAGTGGCTGGAAGGTCTGAAGCAGCCAGTACTGGACCGAGAGGACCTCTCCCTCATCGTGGGAAGAGCATACAATGTGGAATCGTGTGCTCTGGCGTTGACAATGGTATGATGACAAAGTTTGTATGGACTCTGAATGGTTGCCATCTTGCCACCGATATCGTAAGCCTACTAAGGAATTATATATTTGCCAGTGCTTCTGGTAAACGAACGAGAACTATTTAAACTACGATCTCCTACCTAAGTTAGTTCTGTTGTCTAACAGGCGGGTTAAAAAAATGAACTTACCTAGCTCTTCCTCTATGAGAAATTCTTTAACAGCCTATAAATGCCCACTGCTGAATAAAGCTTCTTCTCACACGGAGAAGGTTTGAGCATTAATCACCACGCTTGCAAACCCAGGTTTCCTTCACCGTTTGTCAGTGATGTCTAGATAATCTTAGAAAGTACATATAACTCGGAAAAAGTCACATTGGTACTTGCCATTAGTAGGTTTCGAACCCGCACCCTCATGCATGAGGCATGAGAAGCGGGAGTCTTAAACTACGAGAAATTTGCTATAGGCTATATCAAATTATTAAGAGTAGAAGAGGTCCATAAGTGCACCTATAGACTGATACGAGTTATCAATGTTCAGATGTTGTATACTTGTAGTTATGAAGGTAAAGTTAATTAAAATAGTCCTCGAAGTAATGAACTACAAAAATTTGGCAAAAGTGTAACCAAGAATCTCAATAAATTAAACTGTCTATCAGGGGATCTGTTGCTTTGTCCATTTTAACCCCCTAATTTTAAACCCCTAAAATACCTAATAACACCCTCCCGACCCAATTTCGTCCCATATCAATCCTTCCCTTTTTGTCAAAGGTCCTGGAGGCCTGTGTCCATAGGCAATTCTCAAGTTTTATGCACCGGAACTTGCTAATAAGCCCATACCAATCTGGTTTTAGGCCTGGACACAGCACCACTACCGCATTGCTCAAAGTTATCGGTGATGTGAAGGCAGGGATGGAGGACGCCAAAGTCACTGTGTTGGTTTTGGTGGACTTCTCGAATGCATTCAATATGGTTGATCATGATATCCTGTTAGCGATCCTCTCCCAGGTTTCTGTATCTAATGACGCACTGGAATGGTTCTCTTCCTATCTTCGCGAGCGTCAGCAGTTGGTCCAGGTTGGCGATACGTCATCGAGTTGGTGCCAATTGACTGCTGGCGTTCCTCAAGGCGGAATTCTCTCTCCTCTTCTATTCTCAACTTTTATAAATCGTGTCACTTCCGAACTTCAGTGTGCGTACCATCTATATGCCGACGACTTGCAGTTGTGCTGCCAGGCTAGAATGGAAGATTTGCCCGATGCGATCTCAAGGTTAAACGCGGACCTGGCTGCCTTGAACGATTGGTCAACAAGTTTCGGTATAGCAGTGAATCCCAGTAAATGCCAGGCAATAATCCGGGGAAGTTCCCGTACCTTTGGTAGAATCGACAGCGCAGCAGTGCCGCCGCTTCTATATGACGGTGCGATTATCTTGCTCAGCACTGACGTGAAGGATCTGGGACTGCAATTCGACAATAATTTAACTTGGCGTGTTCAGATCGCTGGTGTTTGTAAACGGGTGACGGGCACGCTTCGGTCTTTGTATCGCCTTAAAAATTTTCTTCCGTCCCCCACCAAGATAATGCTTGTCCGTTCCTTGGTCTTCCCTATCATTGACTATGCTGATGTTTGCTACTACGACCTGAATGCAGATCTCATCAATAAACTGGACCGCCTTCTGAATAACTGTATTCGATTCATCTTCAACCTGCGTAAATACGACCATGTTTCTGCATACCGATTGCAACTAAAGTGGTTGCCCATACGTCAACGCAGGAGACAACGGGCACTAACCACTTTATACTCTCTGCTTAATTCCCCCAGTTCTCCAAGTTATTTAGCCTCCTACTTTCAATATATGAGTACCAACCACAATAAGTATCTCCGTTCCACAAACAATCTCATCCTCCGAGGTCCCACACACCGAACCGACTTTCTCCACTCGTCATTTTTCATTCAGTCAGTCTTACTGTGGAATGCGCTGCCCACGGATATCAGGACGGCCTCCAGTCGGCTATCCTTTAAATTTAAAGTCAGAGAATATCTTCAGAACAAACTGACACAATCAAGTCTCAATTAACACCCTCCTCAGAAACTTTATATATACAATTATATGAAATATATAAACCCATTATATATTTATTTATACATATTTTTTTATATATGTATATATAGATATTTATATATTTACATATTAAATTTATGTTTCATATTAGTATGTAGTTTATGTACTAGGATACCTTTATATGTACGTACATTTATCACCCTCGTTTTTTTTATATTTTTTTCAATAGATGCAAACTTCTTTTAAAACCTACTGTAACACTTCTCTGCATCACCCTATGGTTGGCTGGTAGAGAATGCCATTCGGCATTAAGTCCGCCATTGTATACAGTTATACATGAAGTGTTAAATAAAAAAAAAATAATAATAAAATAATTTTCTTTCCAGGAGGACATAATGCTAATAGAGTATCTCCTTCGCTTCGTGACTCGACTCCGGCCGCTCGCTGCCAACAAGAAGGTGGACATCCTCAAACGTCTGCTCGCGTCCCTCACGCACCAGACTGTCAGCGTCAATGGACGATGTCTTCCTACACGAAAGGTATTTTATGGATGTGTTGTTAGTGTCAAGGTCAGATTGCACCAGGGAATAGCTCACTGACCCGGGTAGTCAAGTGGAGTAGAAGACATTCTTATTTTCTTTCTTTTTAGGCAATTAAACATTTATTGCATCGTTGGCCGAGTGGTCGCAAGTGCGGCTGCCGGGCAAGGAGCATTGGGTTCGTTTCCTGGGTCGGGTAAAACATCGCTGGGATTTAAAAAAAATAGACGTAGTCTGAAATTGTGCTATATGGCAATAGGCTTACCCCCTATTACATGGAACTCATAACATAAAAAGTGAAAAGTGGGTGTTACATTGTACAGTCCCATTAAGTGCCGTAATGTGCACCTCTGACTACCCCTTCGGGGGTAAAAGGCATGATGTTACGTTATGTAAGAATTTATAAATTAGTTTCGGTAAATTGTTTTTGAGCGAGGGTGGTCATTAGTTCTAGGTTAAGTAATGAGGAAGGAACGGGGTTTCGGCAAATCTCAGATTATTTTTATACGTAAACAATAAATAATTTAAGTTCACTTTATCTGTCAACATTGCACCTAGGTATAACTATTTTGAAAGAGTCATCCTTTATGAACATGATATCTATTATGGAAAGTTTATACGACAGTCCTTCACATATTTTCCAGGACTTCCAAAGACTACGAGACGGTACTTGCAGCCAGGTGATCAACTTCATGCTGCGCATGATAATGGAGCTGCAGAAAGATATGGTGAAGCCAGGCAGGGATGACGCTGACGTGGTCGTACCCCAACGGCCCCAACGGTTCAGAATAAAAGCTTGGAAATAAAATTGTGTTTCATTATATTTCTCCTTTCTCCGTATTAGAAACTTTATTACTGTTTCATGTAGGTAAGTAATACCTTCACAGTCTCAATAAGATTAAATAATATTATACAATACCTACAACTCGATCTGAGTGGACTTGTTACCATCGGGCACAATTCAAAACAAAAAAGTGGAATACTTTATCATCATTAACAACCGGAAGATGTCCACTGGCGGACAAAGGCCAGCAGTGGACCCTTATTCCTCCACGTTGAACGATAACTCGCCATATTCATCCACTGGCACCTGCGACTCCGGCGATGTCGTCGATCCACCTAATAGCGGAAGGTACTGACTATCTCTAAATTAATCGATCAGACAATATCGAAAATTTACATAGCTAGTTGAGCTAGTTCAATCAAAATAAATAACAAACTTCATTCGAGCCAGATGCCCAGAGCCATCTATTGAGAAATATATTAAAACATAATACTAATAAGGTCCTAATGGAACTTTACTGATCAATCGATTCCTAGATACGTATTTTAGGCGATTTAATTTGATAATAACCAATAATCTAAGCATTCTGTTTCCCTGCGTATAGATATAGGATATTATGTTATTATTTAAAACACAATTTGTGTTGCATAATCGTTGTAAAAAGAATTTGGCCATCAAAAATAGTAAAGTAACTTATCACATTACAAATAGTCGACTAAACCGTCATGATATACAGAACGAACAACACTAACATTTTGACACTTCGCCCATTGCTATCGAAAAGTACGTGCCGTGTCATCGAATCGTAATTACACGTTGTATTTTTGGTACAATTTACCTATAACTGAGTTGTGTAGCGTTGGCATATTTTATTAATTACAATCGTAATAATATCGCTTAAATCATGTCGTCCACTGAAGAAAGTTCTCAACTTAAGGCTGGCCATCCCCCGGCAGGTAAAAACTTAGTTCGAATGCCTTTGTTTATGTGTAAACGAGTCTAAAAACTTTAGCATTTTCTTCGCAAACAGGAAACCGAAATGTTAAAATTAAAAAACAACTATTGATATTCAACTTTGAACTAAAATATCCCTTCAAAATGCTAGGAAATGAAAATACCTAATTGTTTAAAACCATGATTAATAAATTAAAATTGAACCGCATTGCTATCAGATTGATCAGGCCTTGAATTTGTTTATGACGTCATTTTAAGTTATATTTTCCATGTTACATGAATTGCGTGTTGTCAAACAAAGAATTGAGGCGTCAAGGTCACAAGGCGGTCATTACGAGGCTTAGCATACCTACTTTCATGCTTAAAAACTTGTTTTTATCAATCCAAATCTATCCAGTTTTTGTTTTTAAATTACAATGTTTTTACCGGTATCTAGTTAGAATCTTATAAGAACTTTTAACCAGAAAGGTCTTTTCAAATTAAATTGCACAATATTGATACTTCCTTAGATTAATTACACAATATTACACTTACTATTATTGTGTAATAATAAAATTGGGTAATTCAAAATGTTATTGAATTATTATGGGTTAATACACTATGTTAAACACAATTGAACTTAGTTCATAAATCCATCAAAACTTCAATAGCATAGCGGATTCAATTTCCTCACTGATTACAACTAAATATTCAGTTCCATACTTAGGTAATCTTGCAATGATTTTACAGTCCGTAACTTTTGAAATTACAGTGAAAGCTGGAGGCATGAGAATTACCCAGCACAAGAGCCCTCATAGCAAAGACAGCAGCAAGGAGCCAGCCAATGAGGACCTGACCGGTCTGTCTGGACCTTCACCTGTGCCTTCAAACCCAGTCTCCATCTCTGGAGCACCGAATAGAGGTAATGCGGACTTCACCCCGGAGGCCGCACAAGTGGCTCATAGTCCTAAGCCACCAGTACATGTCAATTTTAAACCACAAACAAATATTCAGCAACCCCGAAAATAGATCATATTGTTAAAAGTATTAAGGTTAGATAGACCCACAGCTAACGGAGATATTCAAGGATTATATAACGCAATAATAATATCAATGACTACTTAAACAGATTACTTAATTACTGTTGTATATTTAAAGGATTAGTACCGTAATTAAATATGGACAATATTAAATGCATGTTGTTAAAAAAATAGATAAAATAAATTTGTTAAAAGTTAGAGATGTTTATGATGAAAATTTTCTGTCTCATTTAATGTGATTTCATATCAACAAATGAATGTTATGCAATAAGAATATTTCTGTTTGTTTATCTATCTGCCTTGATAACTTTATCAAACTGTTTACGTTAGGTATTGAACAAGTATTTCGGTGTAGATGCAGACACTACTATGGTGATGATAAATATATTGTCACCTTGGTAATATTGGTTGCCTGATTATTGGTAGCAACTACTTGAATAATGACAATAATATTACACACAAAAATATTTTAATCTTGTTTGACATCAGACTTTCTCTATTTGAAAAACATAGGTCTATTTCATCACAGTGAGACAACTGTTCAAACAAAAATATTCTGTTTCAAATTATTTCTATTCATTTTGTTCAAATACTTAATGTAAACACAACTAAACACATGGTTCTAACTTTGTACCATTCTGACATTAAATTAAAAAGTATTGCCAGCATAAAATATCATATCATTGAATGTTGCCAAGTTATAACCATGTAAACCTTAGGGATTGGATTGAAAAAATATTTTGTATTAAACAAACATGTTATTGATGAGAAAATGTCTTGTATTTTATACCAATCTAATCGCTAAGGAATAAATAACTGGACTTCTAATATTAAAATCATTATAGCTAATAAATGCGTATTATAAAATATTTTTAATGCATTTATTGACTGACTGGTTTTCTGTCTAGAAATTATTTACACTGAAAACAATACAATTTAAAATAAATTTTACAAGTAATACAACTTTATTGACATTTCATTTGATTGCGAAATATTTCTTGATCATGACACATTTTGATGAAACAAATTATGTTTGGAAATAAATCACTTGTGGCCACAAGTCGACCCACAAAATATAATAAAACCATTGGCAGAATAGGCTACTAAATAGCGGGGACTCGGTTGCATCCACCAAAAAATTATCCTTTACATAATATGTACTATTGATTTGTCTGTCTGTCTATTAATTTAACATCAACTTTAAAACCTCATACATTTAAAATAATAACTGTTTGTCTAATATACTATTTCATTTAATAGTACCAATTTTCTTCTGTTAATTTTCAAACATAGTTTGTGGTTTCATATCAATTAATGTTGATTATTGTTGTATAAAAAAAATATTCCTCAGCACTTGACTATTTTAAAAGCGTGTTATTGTACTTAGATATGTGGTTGGTGTTCAAACAAGAAATTATATGCGGGAAAATATAATACAATTTGTTACTTTGTACACACGGCCATACATCAACCTATACAAAACCAGTTTATCCTGGTGTCGCGTCGCATCATCTTTCCGCACATTTAACGTTCAGTTTATACTGGTTATGTAAAGATCGATGTGTAGCCGTGTGTACTTGTTGCTAATGTATAAAAAACATGGTTTAACAAAATTAGCTGAAAATTATTGGCTTTTTAATTTCGACATTCCCAGTATTTTTTTTTTATTTTAATAGGCTGATAAAAAGCAGTCCCTGCTTAAAAAACAGTGATTTAAATATAAAAATCTTACCTATTTTAAATAAGTGTGAACACCAACCATTCAATAGAAATTAGAATATAAAAAAGTATAATGTGCGGTATAATAATTATAAATATAATATAGTTATACATAAATGTAGTTAGTACAGTATAAAGATAACCAGTGTTGAAATAAAATAAAATATTTAAATAAAATAATATGATCCATTACAGTTTTGCACAAATATGATTTAGAGCTTTTCTCTAAGACTGCCTATTTCTTTTGCTTTTTACTATATTATATTTTTCAAAATTTTATAATCTGCTCGCTAAAGTTTTTTAAATTATTTATTAAGTTGATTTTAATGCCCTGAGATGTTACAGGGAATTGAATAATTACGGAATTTATTTTTGGTTGTTGAAATTTAAAAATATTTTGATTGATTTTGTTTTATGAGAAATTTTTACTGAAGCAATAATGGAAATGGTTATTTATAGTTGTAAGTTAGATTTTTATATGCCTAGATTGAGTCTAAGACTTTGAAAGATAAGCATTACGTATAGCATCTGTAACTAGTGGTTGGTTCAGTAGCTAAACCAGTGGTTTCTGTCTCTGTACTCATTAATTTTTGTTTTCTTACCTGCATAAGTACTAGAGAGTCTGATAGCACTTCAGTTTTCTAAGAGCAATAGTTTTAGCTGTGCATTGTCTTTTAGTCAGTCCCTCAGACATGATTAGTAAGATTTATACAAATTATTTTGCGTGCCTGACAGCTCTATCTAGGCATATAAATAAATCTATTTAGATATTTATTAGTGTTACAGTACAGTTTTGATATTATTTGGTGCTATGCCACTAAATTACATTAAAATATAAATTATAGCATTTTGTTCACATTCCTAATATTACCTACCTAAGTTTACTATGCAGATAAAAATACAAAAAAAGTTTTAATTACATTTTTTCCCATTCTTGTTTAGTAATTGGTCTTACTTATGTTTGTTTGGCCAAGTTTAAGTTCAAGTAACAATTTCTTTTATATTTTTATTATTAGTTTTAAAATAAATTGGTTTAAAAGCCAGATTGTGTTTTACTAAACCCAGAAAATTGAGGTAGCTAAATAAAAAGGTGTGCAAATGAAACATTTTTTTTATTGAGATGTATATTCCTTTATTATAGTAGAACGTACATAATACCTACTTAGTATATATAAAATCAATTCACTTTCACAAGGAAACAACAATATGTATATTAAGTAAAAATATTAAAATACATAGTTGTAAACAAAATACATGGCTAAATATAAAAATGATGGTGGATAATTAAATAAGGAATTAAATATCAATTGTGTCTTTTATATAGTTGCCCATTGTAAGACAAAATAGAAATATATCTGGTTTCGCATCAATCGTTTCATTTCTCTGAACTTCCTTCATTATATATCGGAATTATGTCGTAGTTTATTTCCTTTATATGAAATGAAGAGAACCTATGTGAAGTAATGATGGGCCTAATTTAATTATCCACCAATACAAAATGACGTAGAAGATAATTCACTATTTAGTATTGCCTTTATTGACTTTTGTAGTTGAAGGTTTCTTTAGTTTATTAGTCAGCAAAGTGTTGTAGATCTGTGAAATTAAAAAATGCTACAGAATGCTTCCTTTATAAAATATCTTAGAAAGCGATATCACTAACGACTGTAGAACAGAAGGTCTTGAGGTCGATTCTCGAGTTGGACAAATGTATTATTAGGATTTTGGACAGATTTCAGTAGTAGCACAGAGTCTAGAATTGTGACCTGATGCCTAAGAATCATAACATGAAGCTGGAACCTATAACATAACTGCTAATGGTTCAAAGGTAGGTTTAAAATGCGGTAGGTTATGTTGTTTAATTGGATACTTGCCAATTAGTCAAATCAATACTTTTTTGAACTGTCAAAAACGACAGATTTCTATGAATTTTGTATGAGACTGTTTAAGTCACGATTATTTATACTTAGGTACATAATACTTCAGAATTTGCTGGAAAAATACTAAAATGAATATGGTCATAAAATCAATTAACGAAATTATGATTATTTTTTAATATTTTATTGTAGTATTGAAGAGTCGAAATAATTTATTTTTGTTGAAGGCAAGTAGCCAATTGTGAGCTAGCAATATTACTACTAACATAATAACAACAAGTCAATATTACTTGCCAACATCAGATATCATTTATTCAAATTGTTGTGTACTGATTACAAGTCTATCTATCTATGTAGTTAATTACTAAAATATAATCAATAGTCTTCCGTCGGTCTACATACGGGTAAAACCAGTTTCAAATTATTTTTTTTCCTTATGTTGTAATTTTTTTCTATATGTTTTTAGATTACAAAAAATCTTGAGTTATGATAAAAAAAATCTTAATCAGAATACATATTAAGATTTTCAGTTCTAAAATTCGGTCTCTTCACTAGGGGTGCTGTCTGTATCCTATTAATAATTATAATATTGTAAATGGGAAAAATTGTTGAAATATTTGTTACTTTTTCATTTAAAAACCACTGAATAGATCTTAATGGAATTTGCTATGAAAATAGATGTCTGGAATAACATATGAAGCAACTGGACCAAGATATTTTATACGAACCTCTTCTTCGGAATTCTGCCCCGAGGAAGTAGCAGTGCCATTTGGTCTGGTACGCATTTCATTTATTACTGGAATATTCACTGGAGGTGCCTTCACGAAATCTAAACGAAAATATAGTGTTTATAAATGCAACTTTATACTCTAAATATCTGTAGGATTTTTTTTTAAGGGGGGAAAATCTTCGAATGACTGCCTGGGTGAGGCGGGAGGGAGTGTCAAGAATCAACGTCGCTGTGGACAGAAGGCGCGCGTTGTCGCCTTATAATAATATTATGTCGGGCAAAATCGGCCGGCTTCGCTTGACATGTGTCCATGTTGTGGGAGATTTGTCCCCTATCTTATCCTTGGCTTAAAGTACCAAGTGTTATTAAAAGTTTTAGTTTTCAAAAAAATCTCTTAATTTTTTATATATATATATTTGATGGATCGAGATTTGACCACTATCTCGCCTGGTGATAAGCGATGATGTGGCCTAAGATGGAGCACGTCGTCTCATAAGCAACCTATTCACTCGAACCTTGAAGATATCAATTGATTATTAGGCTAGTTTCTATTACAATTGCACATACAACAGGCAACTGATAATTTGGGTGTTACATTATGATTGAATCTGCATATCATAAGGAACTGTTCGTATGTAATATTTTACCTTTTGGTTTCGTCGGGGCTTGCAGTTTTTCAGGCTGCAAAGAAGTAAAATTTATTGTAAGAATTGTGTGTATACCATTAATTAGGGGCCGTCCATAAATTACGTCACACGTTAAGGGGTAGGTAGGTTATAATATAGGGGTCGACGAAGTGTGACATTGTGTGACAAGGGGAAGAGGGAGGGATTCTAAACATTGTGATGTTACATTTCAAAAACTATTTTAAAACACGAAATACATATTATTGTCTTTTATTTTGTTTGATTCGGTAATAATATTTTTTTAATGTAATATAAATAGAAATAAAACTGATTTCCGAACCGCTGTTTCATTCAATAATATTTATACACACGTAATTCTGCAAAAAGTGACGACACACTATCTCACATCACAAATGTGACTAGCTGTGACATGGATGGGGCGTTTTTTTTAAGGAGGGAAAATCATCGAATGGCTGCTCCCGCCTGGGTGAGGCGGGAGGGAGTGTCAGACTCTTACTGACTAAAAACCACCCCGTTCCTTCTTCTGTACGTCGAGTCGGAGCCCCGGTTACCCGTTAGGTTCTCCGCGACAAGGACGGGCGGGCAAAAAATCATGAACTTCGTGTGACGTAGTTTATGGATGACCTCTTATAGGTAGGGCCAATATCTTTCAGAATTAGGTAACCGTGCCTAAATATAATGTTTAAAAGGCATACGAAGCTACTTACAATATCACTGACGCTGGGCTTATAATACTTTGATGATATGTCCCTCTCACTTGCACCGCTCAATATCTGCGATGCTGTAAAATAATGAATTAAAATCAATACATAAATACGCCACGTAATCAATTGAACAAATACATTAAACCTCTATATACCTACAGGTTGTAAAAAGAACGCTCACAAAAACAGTTTTAATAGTTTTTGTTTCCATTTTATTCATGCAACATCAGCCTTGAGTTGATTACCTACAACTATTATAACATAAAAGAAACATTTCATTCCTTACTTTTATGAAAATAAAACTCATTTTTGACCATCACCTGTCAGCGTTTATTGGGATAGCAAGGAGTTTGAAATAGGGGCGAACGTTTTTTTTTTTGCCTGATGGCGCAAATCTTAGTACCTGACAGCTCTCAGAATACGCTCCGGACACATGCCACTACGAGTCTTTGCTTTCTTTATGAAAAAGGTGGATTTTCCGTTTTGTCCAGTTTGTTTTAATAAAATAGATAATGTCTACCATCGTCCAGTGGAGTGTGTCGGGAATGATCCTGGGAGAAAGATAAGTTACATGTAGGAATATTTAATAGTATTTTAGCCAAACCAATGTCGACAGATGCTAAATTATTTTAACAATTAGTTACTATGTAATTAAGTCTTAAGTGCTTACAGCAAGTTACAATGGAACTGGCGAGACATATTGTTTAAAAGTTACTAAATAAATAAATTCTAAAACAATGACGTAATGTAAAAAAAGGATTTTTTATCCAACCACAGCAGCTGTTAAATATTGAACATCCAATAATGTGACACTAGCCAAATTCCCTATTGGACAAAAAACGAGAGCTTCACACTAGCGCCATCTAATGAGCAGAAATACAATAGGGCACCATTATGTTATATGAAAATGGGCTTACTTCTTAATATGTAGGACTCATCATAACATAGCTGGCGATAGCGGCACCTTCATTGTATCATTATGTTCCTACAACACCCCCTTCCGGGAAATCAAAGGTGTGACGTTTTAATCGTTTATATATATAATATATCGCATAGATTCACAAATGCTAGTAGACTACTCTGGACTGCCTCGTTGGCCGAGTGGTCGCAAGTGCTACCGGGTAAGGGGTCTCGAGTTCGATTCCCGGGTCGGGCAAAGTACTACTGGGTTCTTAATCAATTCCCAGTAGTAACACGGAGTCTGGAATTGTATCTGATATGGCAATAGGCTCACCCCCTATTACATGGGACTCATAACATAAATAAATAGTGAAAAGTGGGTGTTACTTTACATTGTACAGTGCCATAATGTACACCTCTGCCTACCCCTTCGGGGATAAAAAGCGTGATGTTATGTTATGTTACTACTCTGGGCGTCTGGAGCTTATTATTTTAGTTACATTTCACCCGACTGTCAAAAAAAGGTTTATTCTTTCACTGCTTATATTGTTTTACCTTTAATTGGTGGTGCTTTGTTACCTTTAAAAGTTATTTTTAACAGTAAAAGTAAACAACAATAACTTACAGATCTGCTTGCCCCAAACGGACTCCCGATAGTTGACTCTCTTGCCAGCCCGGCGTCGTTTGCCGCGGCCTCTGCGCGACACTGCCGCCCGAGACTCCACTGAGATGCGTCTGACCACGCGGTGGTACAGGCAACGAGACGATACGTTTGACACCTGAAATATAAGACAAAAATTGGTGTCCGCCGGGAAAGCATGCAGCAGGCAAGCAAGCAGGTGTTAAATCACCATCCAGTTGCCCAGCCACCGCGTCAACAGAATTGTCTTGTTCCCTAGGTTTACAATAAATTGTTTCAACTTTTCAATGCAATCAATAATTACAAATTAATCATATTCTCATCCATCGATTTGACAATTTACCTACTTTGGGATTTTTTCTCGCTAATTTCAAGGAAATAAGTATGATATTTGACGCAGAAATATGATGACGTCATAAGTTGCGATCCAATACAAAATTCATAGAAAAGTATCGTTTTTGACATTTCAATAAAAGTATTGAATTTGACTACCTGTCAACTACCGTATTCGTCACCTCGATTCAATCCTTCTTTAGTTCGGATAGCAAAAAATTTGGGTAACTTCTTTTTTGTTTATTTAACGGCATAAAAACGTTACATTGTTGTTTGTGTTCTAGTAACTGTACGGACTGTTCATATTATTTTATTGTTATATCCACTGGACTTCTATTATATATAGGATTATCTATTACTAGGATTTATTCACTCTATTGATATTAATAAAGTGATTTGACTATGAAATCTTTTAATAAATTACCAGTGTAACATTAACTTATAATTAAAGCAGTCTTATTTATTTAATAATTTTATTTTACTGTTATAATGAAATTATATAAATAAGGCTGCTTTCACCCCTTACCAATCCCTTAACTAAAACTAACCCCTACTTGATTGTTGACTGTTAAGTGTCAGTTATAGGTATAGGTTGGGGAAACCAAAATATCGTTAGGGGTTATCTTAGCTTAGGGATTCCTTTAAAGTTATGAAAAGTAGATGAAAACTAGTCTTACTAGGATTTATTAACCATATATTATCATATTTTATTATTATTAAATACATAATATAGCAATATTAAAGTAAGGTCTCAAATGTTTGAATGTTCGCGCGTCATACCAAGTGTCAAGTAGTACACAAACGTTTAGTTCTCCAAAACACCAACAGATGTCACTGTGCCGTGACGTCATTTTCTGAATCGCGGTGTTAAGATTCTCCGCGAATGAATGACCCTCCCCGGTATTCAGTTCTACGGCATCGCTTCTCGGCCTTTTGGCTAAGATCAAAGTGTAGTATCTGTTCTTTTCAGCTTAATATCTGAAAGTTCCCTCACTGAGGGACCAGTATATTAAACTGATTTTTGTAAACTGACGGGATGTTCGGGGCTCGCTCCACTCCCGTCACGGGTCGGCCCGGCATTGCAGTGCCGCCGGAATCGGCCCACAGAATTACTTGAAAATTGGTATTCATTATTAAGAAAATAATGAAAGTATGTATTGCTGTTGTAATTAACTGTTGAAATCTTTTTTAACCGACTTCCCTAAAAGAAGGTTATCAATTCGGCTGTATGTTTGTTTTTGTGTATGTTACCCGATTACTTCGATGTTTCTGGACGGATTTTGATGATTCTTTTTTTATTAATTCGAATTAATTGGTATACTACTAATTTTGGATGATTTGTAGTTTGATGACGTGCCGAATTAAATACAGTTTGTATTTCACTTAAATACAGTTAGAAATCTTATTCTGAATATAAATAGTAAATTATTATTTTAACTAACATTTCTTTACAAATTATCTTTTTGATTAATCAAATCCCAACTTACCACAACCCGTTTTTTTTTTTTTTTTATTCTCTTATATTTGGTGAGGGGTTTTTATCCACATGGATATGTCAACCCCATTGTAACTTATACACTATTTTCATAAAATTATTAAACACCTATTATTAACACTTTTCGTACTTAACTATGCTTTTGCCTATACGAAGGGGAATTATTGCCTAGAACTCTTTATTAGGGTAGAAATAATGCATTTAGACATGTTTGATTTAGGGTGAGCTAAAATATTTTGCATAAGTCCAACATCCCACAGGTTTAGTTTAAATTCTCTAGCCAAGGATTCCCTCTCATTCTTGTTCCTTTCACATTCCATCAGTAAATGCTGCACATCTTCAATTTTATCACATATCTCACAGTTAGGCGATGAAACTTTCCTCATTAAGAAGGCAAACTTTGCCGATGGATAGTGGCCAGAGCGAAGTCTTAACGCTAACTTAACATAATTCCTGGGTAAGTTTTTATCATCAAACCAAGGTCCACGAGGGGGTACATTTTGTATGACTTTATACCAGATGCCTTTATCTTTAGAAATTTCATTGAAGTGGCTTATCCATTTATCAAAACATATATTCTGGAACTTAGAAAAATATTCCCAGTAATCTGGCACATACATGGTATCATTTCCCATCTCAACTGCCATTTTGGATAATTGGTCAGCCTCTTCGTTGCCTCTAAAGCCCAAGTGTGCTGGAACCCATTGCAAGATAAAATTAATGCCATCATTATTATAGCAGTGTAATAGTTTTAAAATTTCATAGGCTGTCGATGCACCTCTGCTATCAGAGGCGCATCGAGCCATATGCTGTAAAGCACTCTTGCTATCTGTTAGTATAACTACTTTTTTCAAATTTTGACTTAGGGAGTAAGATAACGCTTGATAAATTGCAAATAGTTCCAGCGACATAATACATATATCTGAATTAATTTTATACATACATTTATAACCTATATCTTGGCGGAAGAATGCTGCTCCACATCCAGCCATACTCTTTGATCCATCTGTGAAGATTTTATACCAACCATTATATTTAGAGGTTAATTCTGCTACCACTTCATGTATTAATGAATTGTGATTATACCATTTTTTTGAGTGCGTTACACAATCTAATTCACTTTTAATATAATCCTTAAAACGAAAACCAGACAACCAGGTATCTAATGAGAACATCCTCAGACTATCAGAGCTATTAATTTGCAGGTGTCGTAACTCTTTAAAGGAAGTAGCCAATAAGGGTTTTCTTTTATTTGTCCAATAGTTGTTATTAGATAAAGAGTCTAATTCTGATATTGTACCTATAGTTACACTATTAGAGTTTGAAAGAGATTTCAAAATGAATTTATACGCAAGATATTCTCTTCTTAAATATAATGGTGGTATGTACAGTTCACTCTCCATCACATGGATTGGAGAGCTTCTTATGAATCCTCCAACAATTCTAAGTGCTTGGTTTTGTAATTTGTCCAATTTACTTGTATGTGTTTTTGCACTAGAACAATATAGATAACAGGCATAATCAATTCGACTTCTTACTAATGATATATACATTTTACGCATATTTTTTTGTGTGCACTCCCCAAGAGGAACCTGATAATACCTTTAAAACATTTAGATATTTTCCACATTTCTTAACAATTTCGTTGATATGTTTTTGCCAAAGAAGACTTCTGTCTAACCAAACGCCTAGATATTTAACATATTCTACCATTGTTAAAGGCTGATCATAAACCTTTAATGAAGGCAATATTCGCCTTCTTCCCCTACTAAATACACAATAGTTAGATTTGCTTGAAGACAGAGTCAATCCTATCCCATCCAGTAACAAGATAATGGAGTTTAAGGCATTCTGTAAGTGACCCTGACATTTGTTTATTTCTTTATCACTAAAATATATAACGAAGTCATCTGCGTATTGCGATATCATGACGGTTTTTAATTGATGACATATTTGATGGGTCACTAGATTAAATAGCAAAGGTGACAATGGATCACCTTGTGCCAGTCCTCTGTTAGTTAACCTCGTTTCTGGATTTTCATAATTAACGGATTTGATTTTTAAATGTCTTTCATTCATGAACGACCAAAGATATGTACAAATTCGAGATCCAACCTTAATTTCATCTAATATTTTAGTGACAGAATCAATTGAAATATTATTATACGCATTTTCGATATCCAAAAAGCAAGCAACTGTAGGGAAGTTTTTAGTGAATCCGACCTGAATATACGAAACTATTCGAGATAAAGCATCCATACAAGATTGTGCCTTTCGCAATCCTACTGTGTGAGCAGACAATAACCTCTTTTTTTCAACAAACCATTCCAACCTTTTACAAATCATTAAATGAAATATTTTACAAACGCACGACATTAACGAAATAGGCCTCAATTTAGTTTCATTATTAGCATTGTTTGCAGTTTTTGGTATGGGGATTATTTCAATGTTCCGCCATTGATAAGGGACAATTCCGAATCCAAAAACATTATTGTATATCTTTAGTAGGAGATTCTTGCCCGAATCCGGCAAATGATACAACATCGAGTAAGATATCGCATCCTGTCCTGGGGCTGAATTCTTTTTTTTCATGCAAGTATCCAGTTCTTGTCGTGTAAAATCGGATTCTAACAAGTTATTTTGGGATTTGAAGCTAGGGAAAACATTAGTTACATAATCTGGAGTCAGAGAACGTAGAAGTGCAACTTGTTTCTCAACGGGAGGGTACCATTTTTCCTGTTTAAAACCTTTAATCCATTTCATACGACGCCACATTTCCCTTGTAGACATCGTTTCGTTAATAGAGTCACAAAATTGTTGCCAACAGTTAAATTTAGCTTTTTTAATTGCTTTATGGGCTTCTGACGTCTTATGCTCCAGTTTACTTAGATT
Source organism: Spodoptera picta (assembly GCA_038387885.1). Lineage (NCBI taxonomy): Eukaryota > Metazoa > Arthropoda > Insecta > Lepidoptera > Noctuidae > Spodoptera > Spodoptera picta. Next base: position 429,408 of record JAZHFQ010000314.1, read on the forward strand.
ATCAGGGGTAGGGTTTTTACGGAACGTCGACAGGGCCAATCTACGTTGCCCTGTCGACGTTCCGACGACGACGACGACAACGACATATTATTTTATTGTTATATCCACTGGACTTCTATTATATATAGGATTATCTATTACTAGGATTTATTCACTCTATTGATATTAATAAAGTGATTTGACTATGAAATCTTTTAATAAATTACCAGTGTAACATTAACTTATAATTAAAGCAGTCTTATTTATTTAATAATTTTATTTTACTGTTATAATGAAATTATATAAATAAGGCTGCTTTCACCCCTTACCAATCCCTTAACTAAAACTAACCCCTACTTGATTGTTGACTGTTAAGTGTCAGTTATAGGTATAGGTTGGGGAAACCAAAATATCGTTAGGGGTTATCTTAGCTTAGGGATTCCTTTAAAGTTATGAAAAGTAGATGAAAACTAGTCTTACTAGGATTTATTAACCATATATTATCATATTTTATTATTATTAAATACATAATATAGCAATATTAAAGTAAGGTCTCAAATGTTTGAATGTTCGCGCGTCATACCAAGTGTCAAGTAGTACACAAACGTTTAGTTCTCCAAAACACCAACAGATGTCACTGTGCCGTGACGTCATTTTCTGAATCGCGGTGTTAAGATTCTCCGCGAATGAATGACCCTCCCCGGTATTCAGTTCTACGGCATCGCTTCTCGGCCTTTTGGCTAAGATCAAAGTGTAGTATCTGTTCTTTTCAGCTTAATATCTGAAAGTTCCCTCACTGAGGGACCAGTATATTAAACTGATTTTTGTAAACTGACGGGATGTTCGGGGCTCGCTCCACTCCCGTCACGGGTCGGCCCGGCATTGCAGTGCCGCCGGGATCGGCCCACAGAATTACTTGAAAATTGATATTCATTATTAAGAAAATAATGAAAGTATTGCTGTTGTAATTTACTGTTGAAATCTTTTTTTAACCGACTTCCCTAAAAGAAGGTTATCAATTCGGCTGTATGTTTGTTTTTGTGTATGTTACCCGATTACTTCGATGTTTCTGGACGGATTTTGATGATTCTTTTTTTATTAATTCGAATTAATTGGTAACGTATACTGCTCGTATACTACTAATTTTGGATGATTTGTAGTTTGATGACGTGCCGAATTAAATACAGTTTGTATTTCACTTAAATACAGTTAGAAATCTTATTCTGAATATAAATAGTAAATTATTATTTTAACTAACATTTCTTTACAAATTATCTTTTTGATTAATCAAATCCCAACTTACCACAACCCGTTTTAACCATGGAATAGAAAAAAAACTAGTTTCAACTCACCAGTTCACACTGCAGGTCATCGACCTCGTCCTCCAAGATGTCTAGCTCGTCAGTATCCTTCGCTGGTACTATCAGTAGTTTGGTTTCTGGACAGCTGCCTGATACTATCAGCTGGGACGACTTCGGGAATATCAGGCGGTGAGCCGTCCTGGAGATTTATTTTGACGGATTTTTAACTTTATAACAGAATAATTAAGTTTAAAATTAAAATAGATCTATTATAATACGTACACTGTTCAGTTTGTTTATTTATTTATCTACTATGCATTATTGTACACATTTAAGTAGCTTAAAAAACAATCAATTCAAGTAAATATGCGAACAATGGGCGGTATTATCACACAATGGTGATTTGTTCCAGACAACCTTTGTATAGAAATATTTATAAGAAACCAGATATGGGGTAGTTAAGTGTACAATAAAAAAAGACATCGTCATCATCAAGACACGTTCAGTCCTTCGCGGCTCCGTATCGGCGTCAGCCCTATTGGGCCCCATCTGTGGTGGTCTGATATAACTGAACTTTGTAAATTACGATCTCTAACCTACTTACAAAGCGTAGAGTTCATGGCTTCTTAACTTTCAAAGTTGCTAATTTATTATTTAGATCCACTGAACATGAGTTTGCGTTAATAGATTTATAGAGTATAATAAATACCTGGGTATGTATGCAGGTGGCTGGAACACCTCTCTGGTGGCCATGTCCTGGCAGATACCGTCCAACAGCACTATGTCTTCCATCAACTCGTTCACCACGAACACCTGGAAAACATTTCTGATTTTGTATCTTATTATCTTAGTATCTAATCGTGGTGGGGAATAGGGACAAAGAGTATATACCTCTAATTATGGCTATTATGAAATAATGAATTGCGAAATTATTATAATTTTCATCCAGCATCTAATATAGACTATACAAAAAAAACATCACCGTAAGAAACTGCCTATAGTCAGCACTCGACTAGTACCACAAAAATGATAGACTAGTCAACGTATATGGTACGGCGTCCCGCTCGGACGCTGCTCATGTCACAGAGGGTCATGGCGATCCGAATGATCCGCGGATACCGCGCGATCTCCTGGGAGTCGGCGAACCTCCTTGCCGGATTACCGCCGTGGGATCTGGAGGCGAAGGTGCTCGCGCGGGTGTATAGCATGCGCACGGAGGCACGTCGCCGGGGCGAAACTCCGCTGCCGTGCCAGATAAGTGCGTGGCGGGATGAAGCGAAGCGCTGCCTCCTCGCAACCCAGCCATTGCGAAGGACACACCGGGCGTCGGGGATCGCGGGACGATCTCCGGCCACCGTAAGCGCGGGCCTGCGGACGGCGAGCATGGGTGGCTCCCCGTCCGACCAGAAACAGACCCGAGCGTACGGCGCGTCGCGTTCCGCGCGCGCCTCAAAGAGCCATCAGACCACCACAGATGGGGCCCAACAGGGCCGATTCCAATTCGGAGTCGCGGAGAACCTAACGGGTAACCGGGGCTCCGGCTCGACGTGCAGAAGAAGCAACGGGGTGGTTTTTAGTCAGTAAGAGTCTGACACTCCCTCCCACCTCACCCAGGCGGGAGTAATTCGATGATTTTCCCTCCTTAAAAAAAACAATATATATCGCACTACTGTTTAAATGTATATTTAGTAGATAAAACGTATTATATCTTACTTTAAAAGCTTTGAGACAGGGTACGAAGGCGTGCTCCAGTCTCATACTGAGTCGTTCCACCGGCCAGCCGTGGTAGGCGGGGACTGTCGGGAGCACCATCATACTTAACTTGATGCCGATCTCACGCCACATTGACGCTTCGAGACTGCGTGGGGAAAAATGTCTTATATTTAATATTATCTGGAGTAGAAAAAACATGCATTTATTCATGAAAGTAAGAATCGAAACAATTGGCGTTCCATAGTAGGCAGAGGCCTACCCCCATAGGAGACAGGCGTGAAATTATGTATGTTGTTTACATTTACTGCTGCAGTGCTGGACATTTCCAAAAGCAGGTTACTCACTCATTTTTGGTGGTGCGACTTTTTTCATGGTCGCAAGTGCGACTGCCGCAAGGGGTCTCGGGTTCGATTCCCGGGTCGGGCAAAGTATTACAGGGTTTTAAAAAAAATCTCAGTACGAAGCACAGATATATTAAAGAAATATTTCTGTGGTACGGAGTCTGGAATTGTGCCCGGCATGGCCGGCCTGGTGCACCCCCTATTACATGGGACTCATGACATAAATTGTGAAAAGTGGGTGTTACATTATACAGTGGCATAATGTGCATCTCTGCCCACACCTTCGGGGATAAGAGGCGTGATGTTGTGTTATGTGTTTACTCATTTTTCAGAATTTGCATCCAACCACTGTCAGCCACTTTGCGAATATAATACTAAAGGAATTATTTCGTCTGATTGCAGTTACACTGCAATATTTTTATAATATAAAATAGAGCTTAAAATTGTTTTGTTTTATGGCATAAGCCTGTAAACGAGATCACTTGATGGTATGCAATCGGTGTCGCCCATGGACACCCGAAACACCAGAAGCATTACAAGTGCGTTACCAGCCTTTTGAGAATAGGGAATTTGAGGATTGGGGAGATTGGGGGGTAACTGGGCCTCAGGTAACCTCACTCACACTACGCAAATGTTGTTGCACGTCAGTTTTCTGCTCGGTCGTGGTATCACTCCGGTCGAGCCGACCCACTTAAAAGCATTAGAGGAATATTTTAATTAGAAATCAACACTCGTATAATGAATATTTACCCCATGATAGGATGTGGAGCTAGATTGAATGCTTCCTTAATGACGGGCATGGTGATGTAGTAGGCTTGTACCGCGGAGTCACAGCGCACTGTGTAGCTATATGGACGGTTTGTTAGCACCTGTAATACATATAGTCTAGTTTTTAAACTCCGCAAAGATATTCGGTCTCAAAAATAAAAGAGCATCAGGACAATTTAAAAAAACCCAGTAATACTTTGCCCGGGAATCGAACTCGAAACCCCTTGCCCGGCAGTCGCACTTGCGACCACTCGGACGAGAAGATTACTAAATATTAACAATATCAACAAAACCCAAGTACGGCATTGTCTTGTGACTACGGCGAAATTTTCTATAATAATATGCGACTTAGTGATAGCCTTCTGTCGCGGAGAACCTAACGGGTGGGTAACCGGGGCTCCGGCTCGACGTGCAGGAGTAGGAACGGGGTGGTTTTTAGTCAGTAAGAGTCTGACACTCCCTCCCGCCTCACCCAGGCGGGAGCAGTCATTCGATGATTTTCACCCCTTAAAAAAAAAAGTGGTAGCCCTCTGTCTAGAATTTATGCCATTACTAGCTTTGCCAGCGGTGTCACCCGCGTAAAACATAGCCAATGTGTTGTTCTAAGTCCAAGGCCAGGCAGACAAATAAACCAACGTAAAATACTTTCGCATTAATATTATTAATAAAACGCTAATAAAACTAGCGTGAATACCGTTTCTCTAGCAGGGTCCTTCCGTATAGATCACATCTTAATATATCTGTGATCACATCCAATTGGATTATGACAATATTCTTAAAAAAAAAACTTTTCTTTTAAAAATTTTGCCTCACACTAGGATTTTCTCCTGTGTCGTGGGTGCGTTTACAAAACATACAAGTTCACATACACATGACACCCAGACCCGAAACAACAATTTGTAGATCACACAAAGAGTTACTACGTGCGGGATCGAACCCGCTACACGTTGCGCTGTAGCCGGTTGCCTAGCTTTTTTTTGAAGGGGGGAAAGTCATCGAATGACTTCTCCCGCCTGGGTCAGACTCTTACTGACTAAAAACCACCCCGTTCCTTCTCCTGCACTTCAAGTCGGAGCCCCGGTTACCCGTTAGGTTCTCGCTGCCGCACCGACTGTGCAGTCATGGAAATAAATAAACACACATAACATAACATCACGCCGTTTATCCCCGAAGGGGTAGGCAGAGGTGCACACAGAAGTAACACCCACTTTTCACTATTTATGTAATGAGTCCCATGTAATAGGGGGTGGGCCTATTGCCATATACCGGGCACATTTCCAGACTCCGTGCTACTACTGAGAATTTTTTAAAAACCCAGTAATACTTTGCCCGACCCGGGAATCGAACCCGAGACCCCTTGCCCGGCAGCCGCACTTGCGACCACTCGGCCAACGAGGCAGTCAGGCAGGCAGCAGCAGATAAATAAACCAAGACTAATATTAATCTTTTTCAAACCAAACCATAGAAGAATTTTGAAAACGAGTCCACAATTGGTGTAGTAATCAGTGAACATACAAACATAGAAAAAAAAAACAACAATCCGAACACAAAACCTCCTTTTTTTGAAGTCGGTAAAAACAAACAGACTGCCTCGTCGGCCGAGTGGTTGCAAGTGCGACTGCCGGGCAAGGGGTCTCGGGTTCGATCCCGGGTCGGGCAAAGTACTACTGGGTTTTTATAAATTCTCAGTAGTAGCACGGAGTCTAGAAATGTGCCCGGTATATGGCAATAGGCCCACCCCCTATTACATGGGACTCAACATAAAAAGTGAAAAGTGGGTGTTACATTGTACAGTGGCATAATGTACACATCTGCCTACCCCTTCAAGGATAAAAGGCGTGATGTTATGTAAAAACTAGTTTAAATCTCACCCCAAGAACTCCCACAGCGTTACCAGACACGATATAGTCCTGGCTGGGGTCTCCGAACTTGAGGTCCGTGATGAACTCATAATTGGGTATAGCTTCATCAATATCCTCGTCTGGGGGTATGTAGGTGGCTTCTAGCAGACCTGATACTAGGATGTACATGCCTTTGGGCTCGTCCCCTGAAATATATTATTATGACGATCAGATGTGTACTTATTTTCTGTTTTTTATGTGAAACTAAAACCCGATAGATATCGTCCTGTAAAAAAAAATATATTCGAATTTTTCTCGCTATAAAAAACAAAAACATATCCTTGAACTCCAACGAACATTTAAAAAAAATTGGCCCAGGCGTCAACTATAATATTAAAATGTTTCTCATGCACTACCGTTGCCGGTGCAGAAATATAATAAAAGAGAAAAAGAAAAACAATATTATGGAATTTCAACATCAGCTAATTTCGTTACATCTTTATGAATGAAACTAGCTACTTCCGCGCGGTTTCACACGCTCTGCTCAGCTCCTATTGGTCGTAGCGTGATGTTTTATATCCCCATAGCCATCCTCGATAAATGCGCTATCCAACACAAAAAGAATTATTCAAATCAGACTTGTAGTTACGGAGATTAATGCGTTTAAACAAACAAACAAAAAAAAACAAACTCGACCCGACAGACGTTGTCCTGTAATAATAAGTATAGATAAATAACCTAGAAACCGACTGCAGCGCCATCTACCGGGCTGATTTGTGAATCTAAACCATTCCAAGATCCCCTTGAACACACACAAAAAATTTCATCAAAATCGGTCCAGTCGTTTGAGAGAAGTTCAGTGACATACACTCACAGAAGAATTATATAGGTACATATATAAAGATAAGATGAGAATACAATTTAAATTAAAAGAATCATATTATTATGTCAAAATTATTCCACATTAACGATTGATGTTTAGTTGTCAAAATAAATCTAATTTAACGATAATTCCACATTTCCACATTAACTATATTGATGATGATAAGTATAATTTACCTCTAGATATCAATATATCATTAATATTAAAGTTAAGTATGTCCGAATGTTCTAAGAAGAAGTCTGCTATCCGCTCGTTGCCTTGCAGCCACGATACTGCGCGGAGTTGAGTCTGGAAACATATTTTTTTTTATATTTGATGGGCCGACGTTTGACTATCTCGCCTGGTGGTGCACGATGATATGGCCTACGATGGAGCACGTCGCCCCATAAGCAACCTATTCACTCGGGCCTTGAAGACTCCCAGGTAATACCGTTCAGGAGACCAGTGGCGTAGCGTACCTTGGGGGGGGGGGGGCTGTATAATTTGTTTAATAAAAAAATTTGTTTAAGGACAATGCTTTTTTTAAATAAAATACTTAAAATTTGTGTGAAAATCGAAAATTTTTTCAGGCAACTCCCTCTGCCCTATTTAGAAGACCTTAATTACTTTTATTTTTCTTAAGTTTCTGCCAACCTTTGAACGCATGCTTTACGCGGGAAAAAACGTTTTTTTTTTACTTTTGTGATTACTGAAATAGAATAAAAATTGGGAAGTTTTTATTAATTTTTGCTTAGGCACGTTGGGGGCCCCTGTAGTCCGGGGGCCCCGTATAATTGATACGGCAGATACGGCGCTAGCTACGCCCCTGGCCTTATAATAATATTATGTCGGGCAAAATCCGCCGGCTTCGCTTGACATGTGTCCATGTTGTGGGAGATTTGTCCCCTATCTTATCCTTGGCTTAAAGTGCCAAGTGTTATTAAAAGTTTTAGTTTTCAAAAAAATCTCTTAATTTTTTATATATATATTTGATGGATCGAGATTTGACCACTATCTCGCCTGGTGATAAGCGATGATGTGGCCTAAGATGGAGCACGTCGTCTCATAAGCAACCTGTAGTTCGGGGCCCCCGTATAATTGATACGGCAGATACGGCGCTAGCTATGCCCCTGCAGGAGACACAGAATCTGGCAAAGAATTCCACTCCTTAGCAATACGCATAAGGAAGCTTATTTTTGTAAATCCGTATTGAGAATCCTAAATTGGTTATTTGTTTGTGTTTCATGTCGTGAGTATTGTTAATGATTTTTATTTATTAATTATTTCAATTTTATAAAATACTAGCCGGTTGCAGCGTAACGGTCACTGTGTCGCGGGTCGCGGAATGCTGCTCATGAATATGAGCCTCTAGCATGGCTTCCTGCTGACTTTTTCCGAGTTAGGTGTACTTCCTAAGATTATTTAGATGCCACTAACAAATGGTAAAGGAAAACATCGTGAGGAAACTGGGCTTATAATTTCTAATTATAAGTTTAAAATCGCCAACCCACATTGGGCAAGCGTGGGGATTAATGCTTAAAACCTTCTCCGTGTGAGAAGAGGCCTTTGGTGAGCAGTGGCGACTTATATAGGCTGTTGATGATAGTATGGCTTGAATTGAAACTAGTCGAGTTCCTCGTCAAACAATAACATCATCATCACGCCCTTTATCCCCGAAGGGGTAGGCAGAGGTGCACATTATGCCATTGACAATGTAACACCCACTTTTCACTATTTATGTTATGAGTCCCATGTAATAGGGAGTAAGCCTATTGCCATATACCGGGCACAATTCCAGACTCCGTGCTACTACTGAGAATTTTTTAAAAACCCAGTATTAATTTGCCCGACCCGGGAATCGAACCCGAGACCCATTGCCCGGCAGTCGCACTTGCGACCACTCGGCCAACGAGGTAGTCTCGTCAAACAATTACATGAGTAAACCGAAAACATAATAATAAAATGAGTTATATAAGTTATAATATGACTTTTGTGTCCGGAAATAGGGGGCTGCAGAATGACATAAGCTATTTATTTTTTTTGACTACGCGGTCGGAATCTTAGCTATTTTATAAATGCGACTGTTTAAATAAATATTTGTTACTCAATCTCAAAAATGACATGGCATGAACAGAATTTGCTACAAAGGGACCTAGGGAGACCTAGGAACATAGGCCATGGATATCTTGCGACTGTTATGGTGATGATGATGAAACGACTTAATTGAGCACTCTATTGTTATCAAAATCTCACCTCAGGCGACGAGGGCGCCACCAAGCTGCCTTTATGACGACACATCTGAATTTTCTCTCGAATCGCGCTTAGCAGTAATCTGTATTCCATTTCGTCCAAAAAACCTGTAAAATTATAATAAGTTTTGGAAAAAAAACCGGGAATCGAACCCAAGACCCCTTGGCACTGGCGACTAATAAGGCATTGACCTCCACCCACCTTCCTCCTTCAGCTGCATGGCGTCGAGGATCATGATGTTGAGCGTGGAGGTGGTGGCCTGCCTGGTCTTTACAGTGATGGCAGTCCACGGCCTGTCGCGCTGGAGTAACCCGAGCTGACGAGTTACTACCAACCTGCAAACAAATACATTTTATTATTATACATTTTAGGTACCTACTCCCAAAAATCTGCGTATTAAGCATCGGTGTCGCCCATGGACACATGGAACACCAGAGGCGTTAAAATTGGAGGAATTAGAGGATTGTTGGGGATTCAGGGATTCGAGAGATTCGGGAGGGGGGGGGTAATTGGGCCTCCGGTAACCTCACTCACACTTCGAAACACTACGCAAACGTTGTTACACGTTAGTTTTCTACTCGGCACTGTCGTATCACTCCGGTCGAGCCGACCCATTCGTGCCGAAGCATGACTCTACCACACTTACTAAGTGATAGTGAGATAAATCTGATGATATTATTCGAGTTAGAGAATATTGAAGGCTATTTGAAGATACCTGTCGTTATCCAGTTGTGCTGTAAGCATGTCTTGTATTTGTTTGTTGTCGACTAGCTGTGGGAGCAGCGTACATACTTCTTGAGCACCCGTCACAAAACCCTACAATGTTATATTTATCAATGTATGGCTTATTTTTAAAGCCAAGTCAATTTGAACTGGTATGTATGGAGTCTTACTGGGTATTTAAAAATAATTATTGGGTTTTTTAAAAAAAATCTCAGTAGTAGCACGGAGACTGGAATTGTGCCCGGTATATGGCAATAGGCTCACTCCCTATTACGTGAAACTCATAACATAAATAGTAAAAACTGCGTGTTACATAGTGCAGTGGCATAATGTGCACTTCTGCCAACCTCTTCGGGGATAAAAAGCGTGTATTATGTTATGACGACAAAGAGTTGCTCCGTGCGGGAATCGAACACGTAACACGTTGCATGGCAGCTGGTTGCCCAGCCATCGCACCAACCGTGCCGTCATATGAGCTAATTTAATAATAGATACCTTTTTTTTAAGGGGGAAAATCATCGAATGACTGCTCCCGCCTGGGTGAGGCGGGAGGGAGTGTCAGACTCTTACTGACTAAAAACCACCCCGTTCCTTCTCCTGCACGTCGAGTCGGAGCCCCGGTTACCCGTTAAGTCTTCCGCGGCTCTAATAATAGATACCTAGATAGTGTTTAGTGATTGTTCAAATAAATTATATGTACCTTTCCGACATCGTATCCAAACGCTAGCTGTATGTCAATCATGCGGTCTATGTACGCCATTATTTTGGGCACTGACACCCTGAAATAACAAAATTATTATTATTAGATACCCAAAAAGTAATTATTTTTTCACAATAATCAGTCGACACAAGAGATCACAAATATTTATACTGTACCCAGGCGCCATGCAGACTAAAGGCGCTCCTATCAGTAGTATCAGTTAGAGGTTACATACCTGGCCAATTTACACAGACGTAGAAATCTGAGCATCCTCAACAACTTTGTGGCAGTTATGAAGCTGGAGTTCAGGTTGCTCCATTTATCCCAGGTCGTTAGGGCATCTAGCACGTCTAGGATTAAGTCTGAAATAGAGATATACAGTTCAATCAAAGGGTGCATGTACTAGTGATGAAAATGCTAACGTGTGAAGTAATTTTTATCGGATCGAGGAGCAAACAAGCAGACGGATCGCTTGATGGATTAATCAGAGCCGTCGAACCTCAAACAGTACAGTTAAAGAAAAAATAAAGTTAAAGGCAAAGATAAAAATGTGTTAGCGGCCTTTTGAGGGGGAAAGGAGTTTTTTTTAAGGGCGGAAATCATCAAATGACTGCCCCCGCCTGGGTGAGGCGGGAGGGAGCGTCAGACTCTTACTGACTAAAAACCACCCCGTTCCTTCTCCTGCGCTTCGAGCCGTAGCCCCGGTAACTCGTAAGGGGCTACGGTTTCGATTCCCGAACGGATAATTACTTGTTTGATCCAAGAATGTTGTTCCAGTCCTAAGTGTGTTTTATATGTGAAATTATGTGTTTGATACGTGAATAACGTATCCACGATGCAGGAGACAATCAGACAATGCTAGTCCATGTCAATGTGTCACCCGCAACACCAACGATTGCACGGTTGGTCTATCTACAAAAAGTGGTCGAGTATATTAGGGGCAACATAAAAAAATGTCTTTTAATAGAAAATGGGCGAAGGAACATAATGCGCTGAAGCACAATTAAAATTTGAAAAGACTTTCGGATCTTAATGTGAGCTCCATCTTTGCATTTTCTAAGATAGTACGCTACTTAATATCCTTGGGATTAATTATAGAATTCTGGACACCTAAACTTCCCGTTAAATAGGTGACGTAACTATAATACCCAAGCTCTCTGGTAATACGCACGAAGCGCTTCGCATCAAGCTTCCTTGTGCGTACTGCTAAAGAGTGGAATTCTTTGCCAGAGTCTGTATTTCCTGAACGGTATGACCTGGGGGAGTCTTCAAGGCCCAAGTGATTAGATTGCTTATGGGACGACGTGCTCCATCGTACTCCGCATCATCGTGCACCACCAGGCGAGATCGAGATAGTGGTCAAAATCGGCCTATCAGATATAAAAAAAAATGTGAAGGATAGGGCAGATGCCTAATTTTTATTTTAATGTCCATCTGGTAGATTATTTTGAATCATTAGACAGGAATTTTTATTTTCTTACAGAAACGAATACTTTCGACGATATATTGATTTGAAATGTCGCGTGACGTCACTTCTATGTACATTTTATACGTAGAAATGACGTTTTAGCCCCCACTCCTAAACTTTGATTCGTTTTATCTAAGTATTGTTTTATTATATGACATAATAAAAAAATACAGGTCTAATATATTTTCATTACCTAACTTACGGACTAATTAGATTTTTAATTTTCATACCCTGTCATCATCCCAGTTGTGGCTAACAATTATCTTCAAGGAAGAGTCCATTGTTTTATCTATGGACAACTCCCAGCTGACTGATGATGATAGTGATAAAATATTAGACCATGCATATAGATTGGCATTTAATAAATGAAGCCCCACTCACCACTGGTCGCCATGACGATGATGAAGAAGTCCAGCTTGTTCCAGTGCGACTTGAAGTACCCACAGAACCCGTACGCACACATCTTGATGATCATCTCTAACACGTAGATTATGTAGAAGAATCTGGAATTGTTTTGTTTATAAAATAAATATTTTTTATATTTATAGTCTGGTTAGTAGAGCGACTGACTCGTTGGCCGAGTGGTCGCAAGTGCGACTGCCGGGCAAGGGTCTCGGGTTCGATTCCCGGGTCAACACCCACTATTTATGTTACGAGTCCCATGTAATAGGGGGTGAACCTATCGCCATATACCGGCCACAATTCCAGACTCCGTGCTACTTCTGAAATTTTTTATAAACCCAATAATACTTTGCCGGGCCCGGGAATCGAACCCGAGACCGTCGTACTTGCGACCACTCTGCCAACAAGGCAGTCAATTACTTATTCTCTAGTAGTTACTGTTACATAGAAATTAATTGTAAAAACTCACAAATTAAGGGACTTGATAGTAATCATAGCGTTTGGCGACACGGGCGCAGGCATAGCCACCTCGCACAGTATGACGGGGGTGTTGCATAGAATCATCAAGTATATAAACCCGTCGAACCACACATTTGTCACAATCCTGCAGCATGGAATACACTTTATTGTATGAGTATGTAACATACTCAAATACTAAATGAAGGTCGCCCCTTTATAAGCAAGTACATACCGGTAATAATTAAATTAACAATTAAAATTACATGTAGACATGGAAACGAACAGCATTCACAACTAGACACAGCCTATATCGTGGTATAATTCCTCATATTTGAAAGAGTTTTGGTACGATACCACTTGTCAGTCTGATGGGATCTAATAGGGGGTGAGCCTATTGCATATGAGCATATACCGGGCACATTTCCAGACTCCGTGCTACTACTGAGATTTTTTTAAAAACCCAGTAATACTTTGCCTGACCCGGGAATCGAACCCGAGACCCCTTGCCCGGCAGCCACACTTGCGACCACTCGGCCAACGAGGCAGTCGCGCTTCCCTAGGTATTTTAATTGTTTTTGGTGCCGCCAATCTATGATCACGCCGCGGCGCCTCACTGTAACCTGGCGCCTTAGGCATTTACCTAGTTTTAGAGAGAGCTAATACACTTGGTTCTGGACACTGCTGTGAGATTCTGATACCATTAAAGATTAAATAAAAGATGGATAAATTGTATGAGGATTTTAAGACAAAATGGGAATTTGTAATGACATATGACGTCTGATAGAAGGGAATGTATAAATGTTACATGTTACTTAGACTTCAAGTTGTTTGAATCAAAGGCAGGTTTACCTGAAGCACTGCTGACGCCATTTTTGTCGAGGTACTTGTGCGTTAGCACCTTCGGGAGTCATCACGTTCACCAGCTTACCGCGAAGCCAAACAGCATACGCCTGCGGATCAGAGAATGGAAAGTCAGTATAATTCGTCTCAGACAAGAATATAAGAATTATAAATCTTTACTTATAGGTATATACCTCTAAATCGGAAAATGAGTTTGTTTGTTTGTTCCGCTTTCACGCCGTAACTGCTAAACCGATTGCTTTGAAATTTTGCAGGCGTAAAGTTAGAAGTCTGGATTAAATAATAGGGTACTTTTTATCCCGAAAAAATTAATATTTCCGAGGGAAAACAAAAATATTGGTATAGATGGCGCTGTGTGTATCGGTATAGATGGCGCTGTATGTCATTTAAAACCAGTCAACGAATTACATACTTATTGGAAAAATTCCACGCGAGCGGGAAGCTATTTGTTTGTTTGCCTATCTTAACGACAGAACGACAGAACGACAGAACAGGAGGAGGAGGAGGAGATTAACATGATTTTTAACTGAAGGTTGTTGAAGGGATGGATAGTCACATAGGCTATTTTTTATCATTTTGTGACGCGAGCGAAGCCGCAGGTAAAAGCTAGAAATATAAAACAGATTAAAAAGCCTAAACTTTTTGATACGAAGTCGATTCTATTGAAGTTACACACCACTTACAAAAGACTCTAAGACTGTAAGTGTGGGAGAGCCATACTTCGGCACGAATGGGTCGGCTCGACCGGAGCGATACCACGGCCGAGCAGAAAACCGACGTGAAGCAACGCTTGCGTTGTGTTTCTTCGTGTGAGTGAGGTTACCGTAGGCCAAATTACCCTCTCCCCTTTCCCAATCTCCCCAATCCCTGAATCCCCAACAATCCTTAAACTCCCCACCCCTCCCCATCCTATCCCCAAAAGGCCGGTAACGCACTTGTAACGCCCCTGATGTTCCAGGTGTCCATAGGCAACGATGATTGCTTACCATCAGGTGATCCGTCTCCTCGTTAACTGGCTTATCCCATAAAGACAATAAAGCTGCTATAAAAATGTGATATTCTCCAAGTCCATCACCGCGTACGCTACTAATGAGGAAACCAGTAGAGCTTTTCTCGGAGCCACGCAGGTCTTAGGGAACCGCGGAGGACTTATGGTTGCCGGGCTCCGGCTCGAAGTGCAGGAGTAAGAACGAGGTGGTTTTTAGTCAGTCAGAGTCTGACACCCTTCCCACTACACCCAGGCGAAAGAAATCATTTAATGACTCCCTCTCAAAAAAAGTAGCATTTTCAGTATATATTTACGTGTGTAAACCATTATTTTTAGTTAATTCAGTGTCTCACTATAGTTATTGTAAATAAAAATATTCTCCAAGCTTGGAATAGGCTCACCCCCTGTTACATGGGACTCATAACATAAAATAGTGAAATGTGGGTGCTACATTGTACAATGGCATTAAGTGCCGTAATGTACACCTCTGCCTACCCCTTCGGGGATAAAAGGCGTAATGCTGTTTGTCTACAAGCTTGCAGTTAAAACCACAAAATTAAAGACTAAAATCCAAAATAACTCTTACCTTAGGCTTCCACAGAGTCCCTAAAGTGTCCAGATTGACCCTCCCGTCCTCGGAGTCAGCAGCGACCTCTACAGCCTGCACCAGCACTCTCACTCCATCCTTACTGACTTTCCCATGCTCATACTGACGCCAGTACGAGATCTTCAGAGCTTTTAGCACTCGTTGGTGTGCCTCCCTGGAGTATCGTTAATTTATAGTTTTAAACAGTGTACAGACTTTTTTTAACACCTTATTAACCTGTTTTACGCAAATAAAGGATTTGTCAATACAAACAGTACAATTACTGTATCGAAGTATTGGAGAAAATCGTCCCCCCATAAGCCAGAAAATTACTGATGAAGAATGGCTGTTACATGCAGTATGAGTACTTTTTCCCGACCCCTGTATTTGGGATTTAAAAGGTATTTTTAATTTATTTAGCTGCAACTATAATGTTAATCGATCTACATCCTTAAAATCTCATCTAAAACCTATTATTTTTCATATATTTAAATTCTCATATAAGTAGTGTTATCTACCAATATCAATACTATGTAGATATTTCATTTTAACATCTAAATCCTCATCCACACTAAATGCCAATAAATTATTATTGTAAAGTAAAATAACTCTGAACACAATAGCTCCCATTTTCGCCAGCAACGCCATCTACCATTATAAATAAACTAATAAGCACAAATACTCATTAGAAGAAAATTACTTGGTCATTTCAGCGAACTCCTTCTTAGTCGGTTCATTGGGTATTTCCCTCTCACAATCAGGGCAGGTGGTGTAGTGATATCCCATATAGGTGTCGTCCTCGCTGTCCTCGTCTCTGCCTGACATTTGAAGCTGGTACGGGTGCTTTATTGTAGTACCTGAGTTAGAGACGGAAAGAGTGTCTGTTGTAAGGTTTTTCTTAAGGATTGTTTTATACTATATAGGTTGATGGTTTAACACGTTAACTGCCGCGTAGGTGACCGGTGACCGTACGTTAGCGGAGGATTTGCCTTCAGCAGTTTTCTGTCGGCAGTCAAAGGCTTAAAGATCAAACTGATAATCTATATGCCTCGTCCTCATAAAGCAATATCAACCTCATCAACATCTGGAAGCAATTATTTTCTGCTGTTCCAAGTTATATTTTTTTTACTTAATAGCACTTCTGATATCTTTACATAACATAACATAACATAACAGATTGGCGATATATTAAAGAAGGGCCAAATTAAAAGTACCCTTAACCGACGAGCATGCATGAAAAGATTGATGACTGTTGATGAAGCGAAAGAGATATGTAGGAATCATAGTAATGGGCGTTCTCTAGTCTCTGCCTACCCCCATGGGAGACAGGCGTGAAGTTATGTATGTATGTATGTAACATAACATCACGCCATTTATCCTCGAAGGGGTAGGCAGAGGTGCACATTATGCCACTGTACAATGTTACACCCACTTTTCACTATTTATGTTATGAGTCCCATGTAATAGGGGGTGAGCCTATTGTCATTTATCGGGCACAATTCCAGACTCCATGCTACTATTGAGATTTTTTTGAAAAAACCCAGAAATACTTTGGCCGACCAGGGAATCGAACCCGGGACCCCTTGCCCGGCAGTCGCACTTGCGACCACTCGGCCAATGAAGCAGTCGGATACCTTTAAAACTTATAAACATGAAAATCGAAGACTCTTTTCCTCATCCCTTTCCATAAGTAGCCAGTTAATAGTGAAATACCAACCAACAGTAACCAGATCCCAGTTAGCATCAGCGAGGAATTTATCCATCTTCAGCATAGAGATACATCGATCTCTGGTCATCATGACCCTTTTCACACAATTCGTCATATTCGCCTTCTTCGCAAGGGAGATCTCTGCCAAGCCGAGGACCTTTAGCACTTTCGTCATACTCGTGGCGTTTAGAAGTAGGGAGAGGATCACTAGACCTGCTGTTTGAATTATGAAGATCTGGAAGCGAAAGGTTGGGGGAAGCTGTGAATTATCCAATGTTTTGTAACGGTAACTTGGACTTTAACTTTTTAATCACAATTAATCGCTAATCCCCGTGGTAATTAATGTTCATTACTTCTCTGGGTGAGAAGACGGCTTTGTTCAGAAGTGGGACAGCAGATATTGCCATATTGGTATAATACAATCACATGTGGTTTAATTACATTGCGAACTTAGCCATATTTTACCAAATGCAGAGGCAAATTAACAAATAGGGTAGATGACTAATTTTTAAAAAAAACATTACACACGTATTTTTTTAACAGAAACGAATACTTTCGACGACTTATTGATTTGAAATGTCGCGTGACGTCACTTCTATGTACATTTTATACGTAGAAATGACGTTCTAGCCCCCACTCCTAAACTTTGATTCGTTATATCTGAGTATCACTTTATTACACAACAAAATAAAAAAATATGTGCCTAATATTTTTTTACCTACTAATTAGATTTTTAATTTTCTTACCCTGCCATCATCCCTATTATAATAGTTAAAAATTCGAATTGAAATTATATTAAAGAAAATTATTAGTATTTGAACTCAGATCTCAATGATATGATGATGGTAATAACTTACACGACAAGACCATGGGAACAAAGACAATGTATATTAGTACTTACTTCTCCAGCCTCAGATAATACAGGAGTCTGTAACACAAGCAGTGCTAGACACAGAGACAGTGGACCCCTGAGCCCGCCCCATACACACGCGAGGCAGTGCTGCCACGTCATGCCGTACCCCACGTGGCGAAGGAGGGGGGTCATTGCTGAGTATACCATCAACCTTAAAGGGGAGGGGGTGTAAGTATATTTGTATTCATTTGGAGAAATGGTGCGGATTTTGGTGATGGGATCTCGTCTTCGGGTACGAAGCCCTAAAATTGATAGGTGTGCATATTTTCTGATTAAAAGAGCTAGAAAATATGGTTATATGAAATCAATTCAATGTATGCCAAAAGGTTAGTTTTTTAACTATAAGTGAAAGTATGCGAGTAATTTATTTTTATACTTTGCCCCCCACACTAGGATTTTGTCCTGTGTCGTGGGTACGTTTACAAAACATACAAGTTCACATACACAATGACACCCAGACACGGAACAACAATTTGTGGGTCACACAAAGTGTTGTTCCGTGCGGGAATCGAATCCGCGACACGTTGCGCGGCAACCGGTTGCCAAACAACACCAAATTAATAAATTAATTGAAAACCTTTCGGAAGGAAAAATAAAAGTTGGTATTGTTATCAGATCATATAAAATAATTTAATTACACTTACATAATTTTATCCCCGAAGGGGTAGGCAGAGGTGCACATTATACCACTGTACAAAGTAACACCTACTTTTCACTATTTATGTTACGAGTCCCACGTAATAGGGGGGCTCACCCCCTATTACTGGGTCTATTGCCATATACCGGGCACAATTCCAGACTCCGTGCTAATACTGAGAATATTTAAAAAACCCAGTAATACTTTGCCCGACCCGGGAATCGAACCCAAGAACCCTTGCCCGGCAGTCGCACTTACGACCACTCGGCCAACGAGGCAGTCTAAAATTGCCCTTAATTCTACCCATTTATTCCCTTACATAAAAAACCAACTCACCTTGAGCAATAAACTGTAGTATACGTCACAAATATAAGCGACACCTGCCGGACACTGATCACATCGCTAACTTTCTCAAATATCACCACGCCAACCATAGTGAACACTAGAGTATTCGCCGCGTGGGCCAATATCCCCCAAAACGTAGACAACACTTGTTCCACATCCCCAGCAATGGTCGACTTCTTATTACTCACTAAAACACCTATAATCACCGTACCCAACAACCCGGACACATATAAAAACTTTTCACCGATATAAAATGTCAAATACGCCCCAGCAATCGTTACTGTCACCGCGCACAAAAGATCGTTATATGTTATCGATAGTAAAGTGTCCGTTATCTTCCCCAACACTAGTCCTAGCAAAATTCCACCGCCAGCGTATCTTATAAGGAATATTGTGATCTGTGCAGCTTCCGTCATGGCGTAGGATATGTAGCCGAAAACTGCTGTGAACTCGATCATGACTGTGACATCCCCCATCAGTCCTTCACCAAGGAGCAAGACCCCTATGTACTTCCCTTTAGACATAGTCTTCAATTGCCTTACGACTTCCAAAGGATATATAGGCGAGCATATGATCCCAAATAGAAAAGCAGTAGCGAAGTCCCACGACGATTCTATTAAATAAAAAGCCATGAATGCCACCATGAGTGCTGTTAACAACGCTCCAGGGACACCAACTAATAAAATCTGCGGGATACTCCTCCAAAACGAGTGCGCATCAACACTGTACGACGTCCGAAATATCATTACTGGTAGGAAAGCTACGAGCAAAATGTTGACGTCCATAAAACAGACTTGGACTATCGGTTTAACGCTGGGATATCTATTGGCACAGAAACCGGCGAACCCTCCGAGAGTGAACATCACCACTCTGTACGGTATGCACATTCCTAGACGCAGCATTATGGCCCTCACGATCACTCCTATAAGGAGGGTCATGAAGATGAAGAGGTACCCAAGGGAGGTTGGGTAGGCTATGGTAGGCCGTCCGCGGTCCTTCAACCGGACGCCTTCCTCCGAAGAGTTGAGGAACTTCCCCGATAGAATTACATCGTCATCATCCAGTTGTCCATTTATAGTTGTTATTAAAAAAAGAAATAGTAAAGATATCTTGTTGAACGACATTTTTTCCGTGGCTGTATAGATTTTGAGTGATACTGGCTTCCGGAAGGTGCGCGTATTGTGTATATATATACCAAAGTAATAAATACTTTTTAGTATGATTGGAAAAGATTTGTTTAAATATGACCTAATGATATTTTCATTATTGATTGAAAAATCTAATAAATGAATGTTCTTAAAGCATAGTCATGTTCACTACATATATATTTATCATATAATCATAATACAATTCATTTGAAACAATGAAATTAAAATAAAATGTAAGCCAGCAGTAAAATAAAAAGCACTCAATACTAAATTAAAATTATAATTACGAAAACTAACTTAAAAATACAATACATTACTTACATACAAAAAAAAAAACAAAAAATGTCAATTCATTACTTAAAAAAAACAAATCGGAGTCGAAATAAATTACAAATAAAAAAGTACATTTTAAATCATAAATCTAGAGGGAATAATAATCTTACGCCATCTGTCTTGACAGGACTTTTGTACGGGGCAAACTTCTGTGGGGTCTTTCGAGGCGACTTTCTGGGGGTCACATTTTTTTTCTCAAGTTTCTCCAATTCTTTTAATTCTTTGTACGCAGCCTCTAACATACGTTTCTTCCAGTCTTCATACGACTCTGTTTTATCTTCAAAGACTTCTTCAACCTTAGGCACATCAATCTCCATCAATTCTTCATTTTCAACTGAAAAAATGCGAAAAAATACGTTAAAAATGTATTTTTCAGGATATTTTCGTTAAATTAACAAGTAAATGTCTTATTAAAGGTTTAACGAGGTAATAAATAATCATAAATAGTAAAAAAGATATTTGACAGCGGTGGGATTCGAACCCACGCCCTTTCGGACTGGTGCCTAAAACCAGCGCCTTAGACCACTCGGCCACGCTGCCTACATGAAAATAAGTTGAATTTAGCGACGATGTATTATGGTAAGAATAAATTATAACTTAACACTTTTCTTTCTTGAAGAGGGTAAGTAGAATCTAAGTGTGGGAGAGCCATGCTTCGGCACGAATGGGCCGGCTCGATCGAAGTGATACCACGGCTTAACAGAAAACCGACGTGAAGCAACGCTTGCGTTGTGTTTCGTCGTGTGAGTAAGGTTACCGGAGGCCTAATTACCCTGCCCTTCCCTAATCTCCCCAATCCCTGAATCCCCAACGATCCTCAAACTCTTAATCCCCAAAAGGCCGGTAATGTAATTGTAATGCCTCTAGAGTTCCAGGTGTCCATGGGCGACGCCGATCGCTTACCATCAGATGATCTATCTGCTCGTTTACCGGCTTATGCCATAAAAAAAAACGGTGCATTATTCAAAGTCCGTAAGGGTAATCTTTTTGTTAATAGTGTTACGAATCCTATGTAATAAGATGATAAAGTTACTGGCACAAATCGAGACTCAAATTTTTTTAAATATTTTTAGTTCAGGGACCGAAAAGTTATTCAGACATATTTTAATAGATACCCATAAACATTTTTTTTTTAATTCGCCTGCCAATTTCTCGTTCCCAGTATCTGTGCTGGCCAAAGCAATATTTATTTTTATTACGATACATATTTACGCTAAAATGCGTGACGTTGTATTTTTTATTACAGTTGGGTAGTTTAACGGGGTATCAAAATTAAAAAAATAATTAGTCCGTCAGTTAGATAATGAAAAAAATATTAGACACGTATTTTTTTATTTTCTCGTATTAAGTTGCAATACTTAGATAAAATGGCGCTAAGTTTAGGAGTGGGAGGTTGTTACGTCATAACGTGTTACAAAATGTGGCACGCTGTGACGTCACACGATATTTCAAATTATTATATCGTCGAAAGTAATTACTTTTGTGAGAAAAAAAAAATACGTGTCTAATGTTTTAAATTAATGTACCAGACGGACATTAAAATAGAATTTAGGAAACTACCCTATTTACAGGAAGGAATTAATGTAATAATTATGCTAGGTTCTTTATTTACCGGTTTCTGCAGATTTATTAGTTTGTCGTCCCTTTTTCTTGGCTGCCTCGAAGTGCAGGTCAGTGAACTTTGTCCAGTCAGCATCCAGCTTGGTCCACTGTGCAGGCTTCAGTCTTGACTTCTCAATTACTTTACTCTTTGCTACTTTCACTTTACTCAGCCTGGAAATGTTTAATGAATAATTAAATTATTTGTTTTAAAAATGTTAAAAGATATTTTGTCGTCCCATAACAAGATCCCATATAAAATTGGGTTTATCTTAGACGTAGGAGAGTTATTGTTCGGTAGAATGCCGTCTTGACCACTCTAGCGGCGTTTGTTAGAAAGTAAACCGGCGTTTGCTCCCCTATCGGAAAGCCACAAAAATATCCGAAATATGTTTTTGTATGCGATCCTAGATTACTCGAACATTTACTCATAAAAATAAATATTTATTTTTATTTAACTTCATACAACAAGTGTGTACAGGTGGACTTAATGCCTTGGTCATTGTCTCCCATTTAATCATCTATCTTCTATCTATATCTATTTACATATAATAAAATCGTAGAAAATACAAAACTGTACATTGAATATTTTTTAAATCATACTTGGAGCGTGATCTGCAATCGATACCGAACCCAAAATCTGTATGTATATCCGGGATGATCCCGAAATTAGATGGATTTACTTTAAATTTTGCATTAACATTACTAACAAGTCGGGTCAACATATCTGCTACATATTATCACGCTACGGGGGAGGAGCCCTATACTAGGTACTGAATCAATACTGACGACATTCGTTACCACAGAATATTCCCTTGATAAAGACTAATTCAAAAGCCTAAATTGTATCAGAGGACATTATTCTACGCGGTCGAAGTCGCGAGCAACAGGTAATAATATTATAAAGTATTATTTATTCCTCTTACCTGCAAGCTTGATAAACAGCCATACAGGCATATTGAGGAAGATTTAGATCCACTTCCTGAAAACATTAAAAAAATCTTATTTCTCATACAATACATGATGTCTATAGAGTTTCAGACTATGGTAACTATTTACGAGGGCTTACTC
The DNA here is from genome assembly GCA_038387885.1 of Spodoptera picta. Taxonomy (NCBI): domain Eukaryota; kingdom Metazoa; phylum Arthropoda; class Insecta; order Lepidoptera; family Noctuidae; genus Spodoptera; species Spodoptera picta. The sequence goes on from JAZHFQ010000314.1 coordinate 452,404, forward strand.
TTGAATCCAATTCCGATCGATAGACATTGGTATTGTGAAATATCGTACTCTTGAGTTGCAACAATAACGGCCATTACATCCGTATTGCGTGGAAATTGAATAAACCAAATGGTATTGAGTTTGGCTTTACATTCAATACGCTGAATGCTATTTTAACAGCTATGATAAGGGTTGTATAGTTTTGACAATGAATAATTATTGAGTTTTTATTGGATTGAAATTGCATTGACATTAAGATTGGTTTCAAGAGTAAGCACCCTGATGGCCAATACAGTATTATAAAAGAAACTAAATTATTAACTATTTTATTTATTGGTCAGGTGGTCGCAAGTGCAACTGCCGAGTAAGTGTTGAGTCTTTTTATTGTATGGTGTGACCGTGGACTGGCAGAAGTCGCTTGGACTCTTACTAGGTGGACCGACGACATCATCAGAATTGCTGGAAGCAAATGAAAGCAACTGGTGAGATGTCGTTTGCCATAGAGGACTAAGAAGGAATCCTGTGTTCATTAGTATACATCTTTTGGCTGATAATGTGAATGTAAAGTAATCTATGTATTATACTAGCTACTTCCGCGCGGTTTCACACGCTCTGCTCAGCTCCTATTGGTCGTAGCGTGATGTTTTATAGCCTATAGCCATCCTCGATAAATGCGCTATCCAATACAAAAAGAATTATTCAAATCAGACTTATAGTCACGGAGATTAGCGCGTTCAAACAAACAAACAAAAAACAAAGTCTTTCGCTTTATATAATATAGTATATAATATACAGGTCTATATATATAAAAGAAAGTCGTGTTAGTTACACTATTTATAACTCAAGAACCGCTAAATCGATTTGGTTGAAAATTAGCGTGGAGATAGCTTAGAACCAGGAAACGGACATAGGATACTTTTTATTCAAGGATTTCTATACTAATTTTCACTGAAAATCACGAACGGGAATAGGAAAAATGGAATTGCGCGTACGAAGTCGCGGGCAGAAGCTAGTATAAGATAAAAGAAAGTCGTGTTAGTCTATTTATAACTCAAGAACGGTTTAATCGATTTGGATAACAATTGGTGGGGAGGTAGCTTAGAACCAGGAAACGGACATAGGACACTTTTTATCGGATTCTTTTTATATTATAACTTTTGTGAGACATACTAACACAATTATGTTTTCGGCTTACTCACGTAATCATGAGCAGCATTTCGCGACCTGCGACGCGGAGACTGTCGCGCTGCTATGCTGAATATGAGTCTCTAGCATGGCTTGAAAATAGTCGAGTTCCTCGTCAAATATTTACGTGAGAAAGCCGAAAACATAATAACTGATTCTTTTTACTGAAAATCGTACGAAGCCACCGGCAGAAGTTAGAAGTAATAAATAAAAGCTCACCACTATAGCAAGTCGCTGGTACTCTGCGAGTATCCTGTCAGCTAGCTCCTGCACTCCGGTGCACTGCAGCGTGAGACACAGCATGTTGGTGCTCAGCCTGTCACTGTTCAGTTCCAGAAGATTTTGCACCACTTTCTTTGTGTTAGTGTAAGTTGAAGTCTTCAGCCCTGAGTATTTTACTGCTGATTTCTGTAATGTATAGATGAAGGATTTATTGGTGGTATATGGTTTTCGAACATCATCATCAACTGCCTATAAATATGGCTACTGCTGACCAAAGGCTTTTCTCACACGGAGAAGGTTTGAGCATCAATCACCATGCTTACTAAATACGGGTTTTCACTATTTATGTTATGAGTCCCATGTAATATGTGAACCTATTGCCATATACTGGGTACAATTCCAATTCCAGCCTTCATGCAACTACTGAGAATTAAAAAAAAACCCAGTAGTACTTTGCCCGATTCGGGAATCGAACCCAATCCCTTTGCCGCACTTGCGGCCACTCGGCCAACGAGACAGTTTAAACTTATAATTAGAAATTCAACGCTCAGATTTCCTCACAATGTTTTCCTTCATCGTTTGTCGGTTGTGTCTAAATAATCTCATGCATGAGAAGCAGGTGTCTCAAACCTACAGGCCACCACGACATAAGTGGAACAACTGATGAGTACTTAAAGTTAGACATAATTCCTGTAGTGGATACTGAACAGAGTAATTGAATGGAAAATTATAGGTAAAAATATAGAATTTGAGGCCAATAAATGAAATGGTAAAATATATTTATTACCTATTTACTTAGATGTGCTATTATTTAACTAACGGAATTGAAAATTACAATGAACTATGAAGCTTTGGAGTCCTAAAATATTAATATTTAACCGAATTTTTTAATAAATGACCATCGGAATTGGTAATTGGGTCTGGGGGGCCCCTCTCTCCAATCCCTGAATCCTCAACAACTTCAAATTCCTAATCCCAAAGGGTCCATAACATAACGCACTTATAAAGCCTCTGGTGTTCCAGGGACACCTGCGCAATAGGCGCCACTCATGGACACATGAGTGGCGCCTATTGCTTACCATCAGGTGATCAGTCAGATTGTGGCCATAAAAAAATTAATTGTTTTGGGCATATTTATTTCAAATTTTACGTCTAGCAACAATGATCTAATGACAATGGATTTTTATTGTATTATTATTATTTTTTTCTTAACGAGGGATAATCATTGAATGACTGCTCCCGCCTGGGTGAGGCGGGAGGGAGAGTCAGACTCTTACTGACTAAAAACCACCCTGTTCCTTCTCCTGCACGTCGAGCCGGAGCCCCGGTAACCCGTTAGGTTCTCTGCGACTATTGTATCATACTAGCTGTCCCACTGTTACTTTCAACTCCATATTATATGTACCAAGTTCCAAACAACTTACAATATCTAAATCAGCTCCTAGAATGCTAGCAGCCAAGTCTAGGCAGATGACAATTTTACTGGTGTCAGTTATATTGCTGCCTGCCATGTTCTTTGTCTGAAGCAGTCTCTCAAACTCTGCGGCTTTCCTGTAATCATGTACAAGACGGATGTGAGACGGATGGTAATTGTCTGTACTCAATGATATAAATGTGCAAGTGTAGGAGAGCCATGCTTCGGCACAAATGGGCCGGCTCGACGGTACTGATACCAATACCACGGCGTCATAGAAAACCGACGTGAAAAATGGCTAGCATTGTTTTTCATCGTGTGAGTAAGGTTACTGGAAGCCCAATTACTCACGCCCTGCCCAATCCCTGAAGCCCCAAGAATCCTCAAATTCCTAATCCCCAAAAGCCCGTAATGAACTTGGAACTCCATTGGATGTCCATGAGTAACGCTGATTACTCACCATCAGGTGATCCGTCTGTTTGTTGACTAGCTTATCGCATAAAAAGACTGTTAAGACCATAGTCTGTTTATTTTTCTTTCTTGTTCCAAGAATTTATTGTAAGATTTCTGTACTTGGAGAGTGATATATATATATATATATATATCTTCTTTGAATGCAGTTAGGAAGTTAGTAGTAACATAATAATTGTAATAAGTAATTGTAATTAAGTACACATTATTTTTGTTAAATTCTGTTATAGGCAATTGGCATTAAGAACCGTGGTAAATAAGACCCATAATGTAACTGGGGAAAAGTTTGTGTCATATTATAGGCAAATAGGTATCTCCGCATACCATTTGGGAGATTAGAAGGCGCGATGTTATACAGTTAAAAAACTTTTTAAAGGTCTTTAGTCTCAGAAAAATATCATGCCTTCGTGTCTACGTAATCGGGCATCCTATGCTATGGTATTAGCTGTTTACATACATTAACTAGTGGGATTTTCAGCGTGTTTAATGACCAATTATATCGAGAAATAACCTAACAAATAACTTTACAGATCTATATTCTATAGCAGTATTCATGTTGTAGATATTATTAGAAAGTAATAAAGAACTTTTAATCTATGTGTTAAAAATCTAATTATGTTATGTTAAAAGTAGTTTTCATTCAAATCGCAGTGGTTTTGTTTACTTACTTTAAAACTTTATCTTCTTCACCCAAACCCAGTTTGCTTGCAATCAGGTACAAAGTTTTGTTGTTAGACGCCATTGTTTTTATTTATTACACACACTTATACTATAAATTCACTGTTATCGTCACAAAATAAATTAAATTCACAATAAATTCATGCCACAACAAAGCGCGCCATTTGAATGGTTTTTGACGTTTAGTAAGATCCAAATCCAATCCGATGAAACCATTCAATCAGCTGTCATTGTCAGATGATTAAATTCATTCAAGGTCATTCATTCCTCTTTAGCATAGACAAGAGAGGAGGGAGAGGGAAAATCCTAGTGATGTAGCGTGATAATTCAATAAAAATGTACATATTATGCTTTTTGACCATGAAATTGTACAATTTTCGAAATGAATAAAATTCTATTACCACACAATGTAATAATTACAATGAACTAAGGTAATATTGCAGTGAAAACTTAAGTATTATTTTCAAATGTAAGATATTAAAAACAGTGAATAGTCGACTAAAACTTAATTAATTTCCTATTCCAGACTATTTTCTGTACATTTCTTTAACTGATGTGTATTTATGAATAAAAATACAATTTTCGATGCATTTCGGTGCTGAAATAAGTGGAAATAATTTTTTTTCAGAAATATGCACGACCTGACATTGTTTATCTCTGTCGTTCATGGTCGGAAAATCTTCTCGATTCTCGATGACCACGCCCCTTTATCTCGATTTTGACTGAAGTTTCAATGATAAAACACCTTGCAATATCACAGGAGGCGACATGTTGATTTTTTTCTATAGGTTCTGTGAAGCCGATACGGATCGCTGTCATTGCTACAAAATGTCTTTGTAGTTATCAGGGTGTAGGTCATATAATTGTAGTAATATTAACTAATCCGTGCTAATTTTCATATGTTAAACGTATCGTAAAGAGAAAGAAGAGGATCCACTCCGCCCGAATCAGGGGTGTGTATTGAGTGATACATCGATATACATTTGTATCAAAATAATCCGAAGCTATTTATAAATATTATTTTCTCAGCTTTTACTTATGTTCAAACGTTAATAGTAACGTCTGATCTATAATTAACTTGTGAAAGTTTATAAATATTACAGTATTCCATGGTGAAGTAGTGAGGCGACGCGGTTATTAGTGGCAAAGGTTGCCATTTTTTTAGTGGGATATAATCGTGTGTGGTGATATCAGGGCGTGATCTCAGTGCTCCGAGTTGCTTTGAGTCCGGTCGGGGGCAGTGTGAGTGCACGGCCGCAGTGTTCTGGTGCCCGCGCGACCCGCGAGCTTGATACGAGACTAAGGTAGTGTGCTGTGGTGGTTTTACAGGTTGAGATGCAACTAGTGTCAGTGAGCTCGAGGTAATAGCAGTGCGTGTTGTGGTCGTGGTGACGTGATGATGCGGTCGCAGTGAGGGGGCAGAGCGACACCACGGCTTCGTCAGTGGCGGGCGGCGCGCGGGGAGCCGAGTCTCCTTCGCAGCCCAACCAAGACACGGTGGACAACGCCACACCCACCTGCTGGTGAGTCCCACCACCTTCTACTAGCACCAAAAAGTTTTGCCATTAAGGAGTTTTGTTGCTCATTCATATTCCTTGGCAGTCAAGTGAGCTGTCAGCCTATACAGCTTCAAATGTCATAGAAATACCTAGAATATACAACAGCACAACAATAAGCTACTTCAAGACAATAATTATCTTGAAGTGTACCTAATTATTCTACCTACTACTTCATTTTCAATAACATTTTATACAACACAAAACACAAATTTTCTTATTACTATACTTATCAATCTAACATTTATCTATTTAAACTCAAGCTATGAAATATTACAATATTCTTGACTCTTTCTGCCTCTTCTCTAACTGTTAACATTGTATTTTCCTCATGAATCTTGTCTATTTAGGTTAGTGGTAAAACCAATTAGAATACCTTAAGTGGCTGTATTACTATTTCATAACCTTTACATTGACAATGAATAGTAATTATAAAATCGTCCTTAGATTAACTCGTCGAATACCGGTTTCGTAGACACAATTATAGAACAATAGGTTGCGGTCACCGGTGACCGCTTGGTGTTTGACAGTTTAAATTGATTACCGTGAATGTCATACAAAATTATTGTCAGTTAGGACTTCAATGAACAAAGTAACTGGCCAGCTTTGGTGGCTTTAAGTGTATCTGTGTTCAGACTGTTTAAAAAAAGAATGCATTCAAAATCTTGTTCCTTTTTTTAAATCTTTTTATTTTTCTTACTAGTTTTGTTACATATCTCCCAAATGGAGTTTTTAATTTATGTTATTGAATAGGACTTTAATGATATTCCAAATGTTATAATATATAGACAAATATAGACACATACATACATATTCAAAACTTAAACTATCAAACACCAAGCGGTCACCGGTGACCGCAACCTATTGTTCTATAATTGTGTCTACAAAACCGGTACTCGACGAGTTAATGAGTGGAACAAGTAAGCTTTGATCAAATTATTTTATGCTTTAGTAGTTAAATTATTACTTAAAAATTCCATGCAGAGATTACATTTTTAATAAGATTAAAATAGCTAATTTACATAACCAAAATGATCTCAATAGCAGTAGATTTTACTACATTTTTTATACCTACTTATTAAAATTATTCTATAATGGACAGTGTCTTATATGTACCCAAAGATGTACACATAATACTAACATATAAATAATATTATTAATACTATGCCTTCCATATATGTATATTGTCACGGCTGTCTCCTATTGAGGTAGGCAGAGACAAATAATAAGAAATGATATGATTCTGACATACTTATTTGAAGTTCGCAATTCAAAATGTTGCTATATCAGGGAATGCTGCTGCCCAGTCTTTGTTGAATATGTAGTGCCTTTAATGGCTCTTATTGGTATATTCCATAGTTATCTTATAAATAAATAATTATTTAACAGGAAATTGGACCTGGACAAAGCAACGAGCAAAAATTAATGTCATACATTGTCTACCCAATTATTTAGTGAATTCAATGTTTGAGGAAAAACATATTATTGACAATATTACATTATTAAAACAAATAATTGAAACAGTTTAATATTTTATTGACTAGTTAAATAATATTAAAATAAACGTATCAAAGTGATTCAAATCCAAGGTCTCATGTAATGTATCCTAGTCTAAAGTAACATGGCTCTATATTTTAATGTCCTTACTAATAATGACATTATATTACATTAAAAAAAGAAAATAACAATGTCTATGGTACCTACATCAATTTTGTTTAAACATTATTTTTAAGTCATACAAACTGTAATGTTTGTTTAATTAAGGAACATGCATAATGCCGTTTGTTTTTTTATATTGGCATTCTATTCTACAAGATAGAATTAGGTGTAGTTACATTGAGTAAGAAAAAAATACTTACTTATCTTTTAAGTTTTGTATTTTGACATGATTCTAATTCATTTTCTTTATGGTCATTTCATTTACCTATCTTAATTATGGTAATTTAGAAATATGCGGATCCCATCGAACCCGGTATTAATTGAGACGTTTAACAGTAATTATGTCTTGTTGCTCATATGGTGATGATGTTGCGAATATTATAATTAAAACCATTTCAAATCGGTTTATAAAAAAAAAATATATGTTACATAGTTATATTAATTATGGCTAAATAATTAGCATTTAAGTTTAAGCTTTTTTTTTGAGGGGGGACGATGATCATAAACTTTGGATGCCTACTCCCCCTTGCGTGAGGCGAGAAAAAGTACTAGACTCCTACTTGGCAAAAATGCAATAGACTTGGTAATACTTAGTCACTAAATCGTGTGGTTAAGTGTCGTGGTGGCCTGGAGGTTTAAGACGCTCGCTTCTCATGCATGAGGGTGCGGGTTCGAAATCTACCAACGGCAAGTACCAATGTGACTTTTTCCGAGTTATATGTACTTTCTAAGATTATTTAGACACCACTGACAAACGGTGAAGGAAAAACATCGTGAGGAAACCTGGACTTATAATTTCTAATTATAAGTTTGAAATCGCCAACCCGCATTGAGCAAGCGTGGTGATTAACGCTCTAACCTTCTCCGTGTGAGAAGAGGCTTTGCTCAGCAGTGGGCATTTATAGGCTGTTGATGATGATGATGAACTAAATCGTAAGTAAGTGACGTGCTCCATCATAGACCGCATCATTGCTTACATATAGGCGATATAGTGGTCAAACGTCGGCCTGCCCAACAAATATAAAAAAGTAGGTACTTAGGCATATTACAGCTTTCATTTCTTTCCAAGAACTATACCACAACAATAAATTGTTTTTGTTTTTAACATTGATTAGTAAACAATGGAGTACTAAGGTTGACATATAAAACGTAATAATATATAACCACAAAAGGCGATGATGGGTTACATAGTTGACTCTATGACGTACAATGACGTATGACGGCGATAGTCCTTGCTATGACTAGACTAACAACTTTTAACTTCTAAATAGGAACCTAAATTACTGATAAAGTCTCAGTAGCTGTTATTTAAAACTAAGGAAAGGTGAAAGGATATTCAATCTTAATGGCGGTCAGGAATTTTATATATTTAGGTAGTTATTTGATTATTTGTGGGTTGAAAGGTTTGAAACCTTTACTGTGTTGGATTAAGGTTGCAATTTAAAATATAGTTTAATATTTTTCTTCATTATAATATTTTTCAATGTGTCTAAAAAAAATGCATATTTTATTTAAATTATGAATTAGAGTGAAGTCAACACACTAGCAATATAATTAAAAGCACAAATGTGGTTTCAGATTCGGTGCTGCAACAAATAATTTCAACATTAGATAACCCCTTCTTAATTTTTTTTAATTCTTATAAGCGTTGCTGTGGGTCACACAGGATACACCTTTTTGCTACTCTTATTTTTTTAATTTTAATACTCTATGTATAGACATATTTAATAGGTAGGCTAAAGTACCTACTTAATATTAAAATTAAAAAATTTCCGGCATTGGAGATGGTTCACATGGCTCCACGCCTTTTATCCCCGAAGGGGTAGGCAGAGGTGCACATTACAATGTAACACCCACTTTTCACTATTTTATATTATGCGTCCCATGTAATACCGGGATCACATCTTCTGGACACACTCCATGCTACTACTGAGATTTTTTGAAAAAAAACTCAGTAATACTTTGCCCGGCCCGGGAATCAAACCCCCCCTTGCCCGGCAGTTGCACTTGCGACCACTCGGCCAACGAGGCAGTCAGAGATGTTTCATTTATCTAGTAAATTATGGTACGGGTGTCCATGGGCGGCGGTGATCGCTTACCATCATGTGATCTGCCTGCCCGTTTGCCTCCTACAATTAAAAAGAAACTTAACAGTGTAGTACTCTTTTTATTATTATATAACAGTGCTATAAATAACTTCTATATACATATATATAGTACAGTGGGTGTATATCAGCTGTGTGTCCTCCCACCCACACATGGACATTTATAAAATTAATACTTACTATACATACATACTTTTATGGTATTCACGGTGATATTGTCACCGGTTTTCTAGTAAATATTATAGTAAACAGTTATATATTGGGAGAATTGTTGACAAATAGGTATTTGTTTTCGAGGAAATTGGATCTGTTTGTAATCCTTCAGGTGAAATACATTATCCTAATGTACAGTCAGCCAACTTATTTAGTATGCAGGTAAGTAAATAAAGGTTGATTCGGTACAGACAGTAGCATTTTTTTTTGTTTTGAGACAAGTCCGCCTGCTACAGCTCCTGTAACCCAGGATCTACAGTAGATACAACAATGAAAACACCGGGACTGAAGTCCAGTGCGTCTCAGGGACATGAATATCTGTCTTGAATCCCGTTATGAAATAAATCAGAAGACATTAATAAAGAAGAAAAAAAACTATAATTTTCACTTCCCTCACTGAATCTATGCAGGAGGCAGAATGACTTAAGCCTAAATTGTATATACCTACTAAATAGTATGCTTTGTAACGAAGCCATATCTTTTGTAACTCAGTCGGCTCCAGACAACCAATGGTTACTATCTCTGTACTGAAATAATCTGACTTGGCTGACTGTACATTCCATGATATTATGGGTATTTTGTATTTAAATATTGTGTCATCAGCAGCTAACCTAAGCATAGATCTTTGCACTCCTCAAAAGTTGACTGACAGGAAATTGTGTTGGCATTAAGTCCCCATGTATGCAATTTTAGATATTTATTTATCTATATTTATCTTCATCAGTCGTACTGAGGCTTATTATGATATTGGCATAATTATCATAATAACATAACATCACGCCTTTTATCCCCGAAGGGGTAGGCAGAGGTGCACATTACGGCACTTAATGCCACTTTACAATGTAACACCCACTTTTCACTATTTATGTTATGGGTCCCATATTATAGAGGGTGTGAGACTATTGCCATATACCGGGCACAATTCCAGACTCTGTGCTACTACTGAGAGTTATTAAAACCTCAATAATACTTTGCCCGAGACCTGGGAATCGGAACCCGAGACCCCTTGCCCAGCAGTTGCACTTGTAACCACTCGGCCAATTATTAATATAATAATAAATGTTTAGGATTTTGCTTTACCAAAGTGAAAAATCCATTTGCGTAACTTAAGATTCGATTTCAAAATCCTTTAAGCTCAATACAATAGTACCATTTAACTAACAAAACCACTTGGAAAAAGTAGGTACCGAATTTCCCTAAAATGGGCCTCGTCGGAAAACAGGAGAAATCACTCAGATATCGAATCTATTCCATCAGATAATAGCTTTTAGATTGATATCAATGCAACAACTTCAAAAGTCCAATGTTACTGTTTAATCTATAGTTAATCTCTATATTAGGTATATTAGGTAGGTATTTGTGCTAGTAATGTAATTTCGACCTTACGGTGGACAGTAAAAGTGTGATTGTATAACTAATTTGGTGTCAAAAACTGTATGTTATAAATTAACAAAAATGATCACGAAAGCGCTAAAGAATTTAGTTAGGCTATGACATATTTTATTTGATTTAACTATATACGGGTTATGAGAAAAATCCATAATCTAACCATTACTTTTAAAATAAATACTTACATGAAGTACAATTACAATTTTAGGTATTGAAATGAATTTGGATTTAAACACACATTTTTATCTCAGTCCTAATCCCCTTTTCTCCCCTAAAGGCCGGCAACTTGTAACTCCGGTAGCGTTGCCAGTGTCAAAGGGTGGCGCCGATTAGGTAATCTGGAAAATCGTCGTCCACACTATTCTTTAAAAAAAATCTAGTTGTCCTATTTTGTATTAGATTGTGTTATTAAAGTACCTATAATCGAAAGCGCCAATACTAATAGTAGGTAATAAGGGTACCGTAAAATGTTAAGGTGTTTGTTAAGTGTTGCGCATACGTCCTTCCCTACGTAACAAATTCTCAGCTTCTATCCCTAAAAACAATTCCAATAAATTTGTTCTCATACTATATTTATAAATATATTGACAGAAACAAATCAATAACAAAATATACGCAACAATTGACTGTTCACCGTAATTACTCTTGCGCATACAAACAAACTATGATTCAATTGCAACCGCAAATGACTAGGTTCCCTTACCTCTCATACATTTTTGTCATAAAAACAATAACAAAAGTGAAGTTAGCAGAAGAGCCAGGCACTAAAAAGTACCTAGTGCCTTGTTTTACGTAAACGTGTTCGATACGTTTATGACGTTCGGCGCTGTGATTGGCTGCTTGAAATTATCCAGCCAATCAGAGGGCTAAACGCGAGTTTCGATCGCGTCCGTAAAAACAAATTCGCACTAGACACTGAGTAGGGGATTCCCGCCATAACCTTCTTTATTGGACCAATATATATTCAGAGTTACTCCTGTATTCATCTTTGACTGACGTTTAAATGCGAATCAAAGCTCCTACTATTTAGTTTAAATTGTGAAATTCACAGTGTATTCTTCAAGTTTAGTCGTCATTTTTAATGTGGTTATATATAAATTATGTTTCCTCTAATAATTTCTATATTACTGGCGACTTGTGATGCGCGTTCTACTCCTGTTAGCCGGGAACTGGTGTTGTTAACGACTACGAATATCGTGTGAGTTTTTATTAATGTTATTTTAAGTTATAAGAGGTTGATAGTCATTCGTAACGTTCAACATCATCTAGTTTGTTTGTGTGTTTAATCCTATCGTCTGTGATTGTGGTCGAATACTGCAATATGAGATATTAATTGCATGGGACGGAGAACCTAACGGGTAACCGGGGCTCCGGCTCGACGTGCAGGAGAAGGCACGGCGTGGTTTTTAGTCAGTAAGAGTCTGACACTCCCTCCCGCCTCACCCAGGCGGGAGCAGTCATTCGATGATTTTCCCCCATGAAAAAAACTTATGATGCAGCTGGTGAAAAGGGGGTTGTTACTTTTAGATAATGTGTGCTCCGCGTTGAACCCTTATTGACTGGCAAACAAAAAGTTTTTATATTTGGTTATGTAGCTTTTCTTCTGTTTTTACTAAGGTAATCTTCTTCATGGAGCCCTTTCATACAAAATACTGACTAAAATCCACTCTTTACGCCATTACGGTTTCTTCCAATGAGGTATCTACATCTTTTCAACTGAGTTAAAACAATCGTAAGTTTCGACTGAGTAAAAATTATTACTACACATAGACCTAGTAGACCTAGATCCTAGTGAGGGCTGGATACGGAAATTCCGCTACCGAAACTAGGTATATTATTCAGGTTCTCTATACTCTAAATCCTGATTATTCACGTACTTGAAACTTCTCATTGTTACTAACCATTACTAGTTGTTTAACTTGATTACAAAGTTCCACAGATATTTCAACTCTTTTAACTCATAATCATTCAGTAATCTATCATTTTCCTCTTAAACATAACTGACTACATTGTTGTCGTCATTCAGTTAAAGTAATTTATTATTTTTGCATCAATGGACGCAAATGAACCGGGATATTGACATCAGTAACTGTACTGATACTCACAATGACGTTGGTGACCATATAGTTTCCCTAATTCACCTTCGATTCTGTTTTCCTTGTGTATTAACCTTTTTGGTCTATTATTTATATTAATTTGGAATTCTATGAATTAAAGATATTGTTATGGTATGAACCGTCTTTTACCTAAAGGTTAGAAATATTTCAGAAACAGTGTGGTTGATAATTTTGGTCATAAGTTCGACTCTGCTACTTGGAAACTTATAATCAACCAGTGGGTGCTACATCTAATATATGCGGCTTACCATATAGGATTAGAGGTGTGATTTTTAATTAATTAAAAATAACGGTTTGTTCATGTAAATATGCTGAGATAAGCTCTTCTTGTTTCGAGTCAAAGAGGGACTCTTCCTCAAGAGCAAAGTGCGCGGACGCGGTGACAGGACTCCTAACTTCTTACTCACTTAAAAGCTGGAAGTCCGAAAGAATGGTACAAGCCACCGAAAGACAGGTAGCAGCTTTCACTTTCGAAGACGTAACTGCGATCCCCAATTCGCCTGCTAATCCCAAAACTTCTAAGATATTAGGGGTAACACCTGTTATTCAACACGGGAATACCCTATTAAGTACCCTTAGTACGAATTTGGGTTGTGTTTGACGAGATCGAAACGAGACCGCGTTCGGCACTCTGATTGGTTGGCTCTTTGGACCCGGCCAATCAGAGTGTCGAACGCGGTTTTGTTTCGATCACTACAAACATAAAAGAAACTCGTACTAAGTCCTGACTGATGACGACAACAAATCTAATTTTTGACGTCTTCTTTTCTTGATCCAAAGAATTTAGAGACTAGTTACCTTCCATTCCAACTCCATGCTTAAGTATTACGTGCAAAGCAGTTTTTGTGCGTAATAATTATACTAATAGCCGGTCGATAGGTTGGCAACCTATCAAGTAGTGCATACAACATATTTATCAATGTTTACTTCAGTGGATTTATGCCAAATGTAGTGTGTAGGAATTCTGCTTACTCCCGCACTTGGCAATGAGCTGCAGTTTTATTTTTTTTTCAAAATGTTGCTTTTGGGTGTTGTATAGGAATTTTGATGTCGTTAACTGCTTTATCGTATCCATAAGTGTGATTGTTGCGTACCTACTTATAACACCTCGTCTCGATTCCCGAAACTGACACTGTTCTGAACTTTTCAATAACTATGGCCACTGCAAAATCTGGAAGCACACTGTTTAGTAATAAACTACCTCCTATTACAATGTCTGCTTAAGATAACTCGATTATTATCCACTTAGTTATCCTACTTCTTTCGGCCTTTACCTCAAGTTGCTTGAGGTCTCCAGAACATGTCTTTAAACTCCCTTTCCTTTACTTCGAGATAGGACAACTCTCTATCATCCCTTGGATTCCTTATGATGCATATCAGTCATACTATTATTTAGACTGCAAGAAAAGAGAAATGCAAAGCGTCCCGACGTAAGTGAATGACGTATAAGAATATAGCGTTATCAGATAAACACATAATACTAAAGGAAATAATATATCCAATGAAGTCGGTTAAAAATAACTCCGACGCCTCACAAATAGAAAATATCATACTCACAATTATGTATTATAAATTGATAAACGAGACAAAATCCATTGTAGATTGTTATCTTGTTACTATAAATATGTAGGCAGGTATGTGCTTATAGGTATATCGTGTAAATAATATATGTATACGGTAAACCGTATCTACAATTTCTTGGTACTGTATTAAGATGGGATAAGATATTATGAAGTGTAGATCAAAATAACTAAAGATCTCTATTCTACAATATTGACAGTCCTCTGTCGGATTTTGAACCGCTTCTGCATAATGGGTTTGCCATAATCCCCACGCATGGCAGACGATTAGGACCCAACAAGTAAAAACTTATTTTATAGCCTAAACAGCGATGAATTGGCATGGAAACAGTGCAAGCCATTTCGAGATGGATACCTCCTAAAAGTAGAATACAAACAAACAAATAGTTTTAATGATGTTAACGTTACTATGATCTTTTGGGACTGGGTATAAAATGTCCTTCATAAAATAGTAGGTGAGCCATGCTTAGACATGAATGAGTCGGCTCGACTGGTGTAATACCACGGCCTTACAGAAAACCGACGTGAAACAACGCTTACTTTATGTATCGCTTCGTGTGTGATGTTACCGGAGGCCCAATCATCCCCCAGCCCCCTCCCATCCCCGATTCTCCAAAAAGGACGGCAACACACTTGTACGGTATAACTAGCTACCTACGCTTTTGCCATTGTTGACGGCACCGATTGCTTTACCATCTGGATATCTGATGATCTTTTTCCAATTTGCATAAAAAAGTTAATTTTCTTAGTTTAGTTTTCACCAAACGGTCGAATTCATAAAAGTCAATGAACCATTGAATCGACCTGCTTTGATTAGGTCTTTATACGTAAACTGTGTATCACAAATCATAGCAAACCGAATAGACATGACAGTAAAGAAAACTCATATCTGGCACGGGATTTAAAATACTTTCCTTAAATAAAAATACCATTTGGAGATCGCAGATATCGAATAAATTCATTTGTAAGTTCATTTTAACATTTAGCTTTTTGTTTCACGTAAAAATTTTGTGCAACGATATGTACCAGACTATAACTTATCTTTGTGCCAAATCTCATCGAGATTTTTGTAATTTTCAATCAGATCCAAGGGCCCAATTACCCCTCCTCCCTAGTCCCCGTCTCCCGAATCCTCGAATCCTCCACATCTTCAAATTCCCAATTCCCAAAAGGCCGGTAACGCACTTGTAACGCCTTGGTGTTTCGAGTGTCCATGGGCGGCACCGATTGCTTAACATCAGGTGATCCGTCAGCTCGTTCACCGGCTTATGCTATAAAAAAAAAGATTCGTTCAGCAGTTTTAGTGTGATTAAGGGATAAACGTCCAGGATACGCAAATACTTTTGGCTTTACAATGAAATTCATATTATTATTCTTCGCTTAATTTTTCTGTGTTGACTATTAGAGAATGCTGCTTTAGTTATGTGCAATAAAGTATACAGTCACTTCACTACATAGTATAAAACAAAGTCGCTATCCGCCGTCTGTCTGTCCCTATGTATGCTTAGATCTTTAAAACTACGCAACGGATTTTGATGCGGCTTTCTTTAATAGATAGAGTGATTCTTAACTCTTTGAGTACCGTCATTATAGACACAATTAAAGAAGAACCGCTTGGTGTTTGACAGTTTAAGGAAGGTATATGTATATTGCACCCGTACGAAGCCGGGGCGGGTCGCTAGTATACAATATAATAGTAACTGTAAGTACATTAATAATTTGTACATGTCCGAAATAAAACCATCATGTTCCACAGTTTTTATGCCATTGAATCTCAAATGTGACCAGATGGACTCTTTTAACCAGAAGGTCACTGTTAACTTGTTAACAGCGTTCCTTTGTTGAATTCATTAGCACATAACTCAGCTTATATTGCTTGCAATGTGTCACGACTTACAGTGAAAGTTCCTTTCTAACTGGCCGAAAACTGTCCTCTGTTACTCTTTCGGAAAAACCGAACGTTTCCGAACCCATTCGGATATGTTCGGGTCAATGTTCCTGTGATGGTTTTCTGTATTTTATTTATGATCCTGTTTAAAAAAAAATATTGATAGATTGATGCTTTTACTCGTTGAGTACCGTCATTATAGACACAATTAAAGAACAATAGGTTGCGGTCACCGGTATCCTCGCGGTGTTTGACAGTTCAAATGGCTGATACGAACAGCATGACACATCAGATTTGTAATTTATTGTCAACTAAGAAAATACTTGAACTATGGAATATTTTAGGTGCTCTTCACTTGAAGATGCCCTTGGATTCCATTCGCTTTTATTTTGCCTTTGTCTCTATATTTTCCCTTTCAATTCATTTTGTCATTACACGTCTCGATAATAACAAATACCCAATGGAACCGAAAAAGTTGCTTTAAAATCAATCACACACACACACTTACACCATCCATGCTATTATTGTACTTAGATCCTATAGGGTTACAAAAAAGGACTATAGTAGCCAATATTTCTAATACAGTTCTTCTATAAATAGAACGATGGCGGGGTAGAATCGCAACTAGGGGGTAACCTCGCAGGCAATGCATAGTACTAAGTGCCATTCGTATCGATTGCTTTTTACCCGTCTATTTTACCTCATTACTTGAAAACCTCGAGGCGGTTGCTTGGAAAAAGAAGTTGTTTCTAAAGCCCTTATTATGCAATTTTGATTTCATTTGCATGCTTCCTTTGATATCTTGTTGCATAAGTTACAATGTTCTTCAAGCATTTAGGCTTCTATGACTTTTTTAATATTACCAAAAATCTTTTGCTTAATTGATCCATGTTGTATTTTTAGTAGTGTAACCAAAATTAATTAAAATGGATCAATTCGGGTTTTCTTGTAATATGGGTAAAAAAACTTCAAAATGAACTCATTATATGCTTAACCTCTTGAGTGCCGGTATATGAGACACAATGTGTTTCCTATCTATTAAGTAGTTAGATACCAATTTAGCATTTCAATCGGATCGTACGCATTTAGATAGCGGTACTAGCAAAAGAAAAATGCAAGGCATTCATCAGTTCACAGAATATTGCAAAAAATAGTTAAACAAATCTTTGCGAATTGTCTCCAAATCACCATACATTGAAGACTAGACACAACCAGCTTAAACGTCTCCCCGTATCACTTTATCCCACCCATAGTCCCATAGCACGTCTCAAATCCCTTTGAGACAAACCTCCATGGGACCTCTATTAATCTAATCAAAAGCTCGCGTCGAAGTAATCACAAGCATTACACTGCTATCCCATTGTCATAAACCGATTACTAAAGAAAAAACTATAATGGTTGTCGTGGGATCAAAACAACAATGCTGTATATATAGATCGGATAATTTCGCTCCATAATTAGTTGTTAATAAGTCTGCTGGGTTGATAGTGTTTTCAGTTTGTTGTCTAGGTCTTATGTGATTATGATTATTATTTTACTACAATATACTTAATACTAATGGCAAAGTCATATCAGGTCAAAGTCATTTAAATTTCAATCAAACCAAGAAGGCACTTTTGAACGTCAAATATTACAATATTAAAAATATCAGTCGGTCATTCTTCAAGTGAAGCTATTTGCTCGTTCTAAAGCGTAGATTCCTATGGAGAAGAACGGACAAGAAACTCCATAGGTAACTCTTTTTCAACCAGGTTCACAATACAATTCTTGGTTCAATTATGTGTGAACAATGTAATACCAGTATTTAGTCAAAGAGTCAGAAACAGAAAATTACCTTGAGGACAGTAAAATTAATACAGTTTGGAGCTAACCAGTCTCAGTTGACGGCGCCTGTCCACGAACATGACACGTACACCAGCACCTCCCAACTCAACCATAATTAGGGAATCGAGCGATCCACTGCACGTATCACCCCTACTTTCCCGCGTTATAATAAAAACCGGCTAATCATTTGACAAATATCGGACAACAGCGCTCTCTGATGAATCTTTTAAAATGCGATTTCTTAACCCGACTAAAATGTTCTTTAGTAGATGAGTTCCGTAGTCCAGCAGTGGATCATCAGTGTCACTGTTGTTGTTGATGAAAATTTAAAACTATTAGGGATTTAAAAAATATACTACCTTTTAATCTATTTATTTTCGAAAAGCGATCGTTACCGTGGAAACGCAACAAAAACAATGATACCATGTGTAAGTAAACCACAGAGAAACTGACTAAGCTTTCAAATAATTTTCGTCCAGGAAAAATAAAGAATTCCTCGTTAACGAGCTATAATATAGATAAATCACTTCAGCGTAACCAAACCTTACGTTACCTTCTACGTTAGTCATATGCATCGTTGCGTTTTTATTTGTTTACATTTTCACGCTAAACAGCGAAACTGATTTTAATGTTGACATACAGATGACTCTAGACTAGTTCATCAACATCATCATCATCATTATCAGCTGCCACTCGTTTCCTTTCTCTGCTGAACACATGACAAACAATACTTAGATAAAACGAATCGAAGTTTAGAAGTGGGGGCTAAACGTCATTTCTACGTATAAAATGTACATAGAAGTGACGTCACGCGACATTTCAAATCAATATTTCGTCGAAAGTATTCGTTTCTGTAAGAAAATAAAATTAAATACGTATCTAATGATTTAAAATAATCTACCAGACGGACATTAAAATAAAAATTAGGCATCTACCCTATTATCGTCACGTCGAGAAATTATCATTTGCGAAAATTAAAAATGAGAGACACGGGGTGGGTGGACTGACAAAATCTACCTCTATAACACATCAACGCTCGCAAAACAGTTACTTTAAAAATAATTATTCAAAGAAAATTATGACCAAGATTTTAACCTTCGAATTCTCCTACTCCTGATTTCATTTGGTACACAAACATTCAGGTGACTCATTTGTTTGTTATGTTCCACGTTCAAATGTTAGCCGGTAATACCAAACAATTCATTCATATAGCGAAATCATATAAAATTGAACGGATCCGAAAAACCCAGTGCTGCCATTGTCAATAAAGATAAATAAATAATGTACCTATACACGCTTGATTTTTTTACTGTTGCTATTATTTTTTTGGATCAATTTTTTACAGGATATCAATTTCTGGACTACTTTTTGGATCACTAATGCGCAAATTTGTTATGGGCGGTCTCTTAAACTCAAACACCGCGAGGACACCGGTGACCGCAACCTATTGTTCTTTAATTGTGTCTATAATAACGTTACTCAAAGAGTTAATTGTAATTTCATAAAATATATAGTTAACTATATTATGAATCCCTATGCTTTTTTTAGTATTCTTGTATTGTAATTAATTGCAAAAAAACATATTATCCGCATTGATCCAGCCATTCTTGAGATTTGACATCATATCGTAAAAGATGTTGATGCGAAAACTTCCAATTGAACGTAAACAGTTATTTAAAGCGCATGCGTTCTTTTATTTATAAAGTTATTTGGGATTTGTGCTATCAAGTAGGATACGTATTTACCTAAGCTGTGATCTTATTCACCGGATCTACAACTAGAAACACCACCTAAATGACAAAATATGTCGATTGCAAAAACCGATGTGGTAACACAATTTCATTTATCCTTTAGCGGGCCTTGGTTCAAGTGAAAGCATAACTTGTTGGATGTATTTTTGGCAATGATATTTACGTCATGTGACATGATGGGAAACCCCGTGAGCGTCTTGATGATCTTTACAAAATACCTAATGATTTATCTCTTTAAAGTATCTTCTCGGGTTCGATTCCCGGGTCGGGTAAAGTATTACTAGGTATTTTAAGAAAACTCAGTAGTAGCACGGAGTCTGGAAATGTGCCCGGTATATGGCAATAGGCTCACGCCCTATTCCATGGGACTCATTAACATAAATAGTGAATAGTGGGTGTTACATTGTACAGTGGTATAATGTGCCCCTCTGCCTACCCCTTCGAGGATAAAAAGCGTGAAATTATGTTATGTTATCTTCTGAAGTATTTTTTAACGTTACCCTACACAAGATTGTTCTCCTGTGTCGTTGGTGCATTTACAAACATACAACTTCACATATACATGACACCCAAATCCGAAACAACAATTTGTGGGTTACACAGAAATGGTCTGTGCGGGAATCGAACCCGCTACACAATGCGCGATTGCCAGCTACCGCACTAACCGTGTAGTCAGAATTGACTCCTTTATTCGTTTTACATGTTTGATTCATTTTAGGAATTTACCCTTAACTTTGTATTGTAAAAGGTTGTCTTAGTTTAGAAAATCAAAAGAATTGTTATCTGTCAAACAGATTACCTATTTACAAAAGTCAAAGTCAAAATCATTCATTTCAATTAGACCAGGATGGCACTTTTGAACGTCAAGAACAAAAATTTAGAAGTGAAGCTAGTTGCTCATTCCAAGGTGTAGATTCCTATGGAGAAAAACGAGCAAGAAACTCCATAGGTTACTCTTTTTCAATCGGGTTTACAATACAATTATTTTTTAAGTATACCATTTTTTTTTTTCAGTTATCCGAACTGAAAAAAAAAATGGTTTTCGCTTGGTCATTCTAAGCATGCAAAATAAAACTGTAACGGATTACCTATTTGCTTTTATGATCCAAAAAATGCAGATCATATTTGTCCAGAGTACTTATTTATAAAACGCATTTTTTCGGTACAAATATTCTCAGAAATATGTCATGCAAAAACATAATTTGTTTAAAAAAACAACCAGCAAGAAACATTGCATTTAATACAGCAAGCAAGTAAACAAATACATTTTTGTCCTCATCGTGGAACAAAAAACAAATAAGCGCGGTCTATTTATAAAACGCTCCATAGTTTTTCGTGTTATCGGTTCACTGACTCAGTACTGTATTGATGGGCAAAAACATCGGTTTTTTGAGAGGTAACTAATCAGGCATTTGACATGCCACTGCCCACTCTAATACTCTCTTGACCCCGTATTTGTGAAGTTAATTCGATTAGAAGATTGATTTCCTAGTTTTTTGAACATCCTAATTGGTTTTTATTTTCGATTTGATGATGTTTGGATATTAGGTTTGGCTTTGGTGTAGCTTAATTTTAAGTAAACATGGAGATAGACCTGTAAATATACAGAACTTCTGAATAAAAGAATTAAATATGACCCCTGCAAATGGCATAGTGATTTTTGATATAAATTCTCAGTGATGTTGCAAATTACTATACCTGCTTTTTGTCAATAGCATTAATCCTGACGGTCCACTCCAGGGTCCACAGCTTGACTGTTTTACTCTGTCTAGTATCTAACCCATTATTCGTGACACCCACAGACAGAGAGAGTGTGACAAATATACCTACTACTTTGCCTATGAAAAAATTATAACCACCAACCAATTCATAAAAAATAACACCGCTCAAACAACCTGTCCTTATATTTTTATTCACGGCAATTCATTCATTAATGGCGTCGCCTGTTTAAACCCTCAATCGGTTTGGACGACACCCCTGGGGGTAGCGTGCCAGCCGTACTCGTCCACACATTCAATATTAACTAGCTTACACACTTTTATTACCTCAGTTTAATATCGATGTTCAGTAGCAAGGATTTTTTGCTTTAAATGTTCGTGATAGGAAACAGTTAGGTACTATGATTTTAGTATACAAGTGATTCGGTCAAGTTAAATTTCTAAGGACGTTTTGGTTTATATCTTGCAATATTCGGTCTTCAATGCCCCTGATTGATGGATGAAATGCAACTAATACTTTTTGCTTATCTCTGGAGGTTTTCCCTTAACAAATTCATAAAAATTAATGTGTTCCAGGGTATTTAAACTACGAATATTTTTGCTAGCTTTACCCCAACCGTAAAGCGTCTGTCTCCATTCGTCTAAATCTCCATATAGTACATGAGGTAACATAGAGCTATGGCACATACAACACGATCAGAACAAATATCAACAAACGACATTTTAACACCAAAATCACCTCTACCTCATACACAACTTCACAAGAAACCCCATCTTATCCTCGAATACTTAAAAGCGTTGTGGCGACTTTAAAAACGACTTTCCCATATAAAGAATGCTGTATCGCTCGGTACATTTCGTCACAGTCACGATTGTCAGACGGTTGTCCAACAAGGAATTTAAATCAGTTAGTAGGTACCCGTTTGTTATGTTAAAACCGCTCTTATGTAATTATTCCGTTTACGCCTCAACTAATGTGTTTTGGGATGATTTCTCGTCGTCGAAGGTATTTTTCTTGTTCACTTTTATGAAGGTGCTTGTATTTTCTTTGCTGTTCTCCTTTGATTTATGTCGATATCATATCTTGTGTGTTTGTTTTAACACACAAGTCAAGTACAATAAGGATGGCTCCAATGACTTACAAGTCTCAACAAGACAAAAGCAGCAACTTTTTCTTAATTTGCCTTTCATCAACAAATTCACAAACGCCAATTTTATGTCTCATAACTTTATAAATATCTATCTCTCCTACTGTCCTGTCTTAAGGTTGATAGCGAAACAGGTCATCGTGTACCTAGTTAAGTTATTCATTTATCACCAGAACGCTTATTCCGGACAAAACTTGGATATTTTCACAAAATTTCCCGGTTTGTGGTGAATTATATCCTAACATGGGGATCAAATAATGCCATATATCCATATAGCTTTGTGGTCACGCATCTATATTTAAGCAATTTACACTTCATTGCGGATATTCCAAGTAGTTATTTTTACAATACCTAATTTATTAATACCGTTAGCTATCGATCACCTAAAACAGACGAGGTTTTTTTTTTTATTTTTAAGGGGGGAAAATCATCGAATGACTGCTCCCGCCTGGGTGAGGCGGGAGGGAGTGTCAGACTCTTACTGACTAAAAACCACCCCGTTCCTTCTCCTGCACGTCGAGCCGGAGCCCTGGTTACCCGTTAGGTTCTCCGCGACTCCGAATCGGCATCGGCCCTATTGGGCCCCATCTGTGGTGGTCTGATGGCTCTTTGAGACGCGCGCAGAACGTGACGCGCCGTACGCTCGGGTCTGTTTCTGGTCGGACGGGGAGCCACCCATGCTCGCAGTCCGCAGGCCCGCGCTTACGGTGGCCGGAGATCGTAAAACAGACGAGGTTTGCGAAACTGAATTTAACAACCAATATCCATTGTGTCAATGGACCTAGACTTTTTTGAAAGTGTGAGGATATCAATTACACTCATTTGTCACATAATTGCAATAAGGTAACTGAACCAGATGATTTGCTAAGCGTAATCTTGCATTGATCATATTATGATCATACACACCAATGAATAAATCCAATATCGCGAAATGATACGAAATATTAGGACGAATGCAAATTCCCTGCTCATGGTTGGGCCACATCCAGCCAGGTACAATCACCGTGCGAAGAATCATTCCTTTAATGAAATTAGAAACGTCACTTCTTATCCTAAAACCACAAACAAAGATAGGACAAATCTAGTAGCTACACACATGATATGACATCCTTTAAATGTCCGCCGCGGCTTCGTATGGCGGCACGAATCTGAGAGGTCCAATTTTCCATAACTCTGCTGCATAGATCCGGCTGAATCTGAGCGATGGCCTGCGTTATATTGGCTTTCAGGACAACAATGGAATGTGGTTTATTGGCATAGACTTGCGACTTCAGAAACCCCCCAAGAAAAAGTCTAGCGGAGTCAAATCACACGATCTTGGTGGCCAATTCACGTCACCTCTGCGAGAGATAACCCTACCTTCAAACCGTTCATGCAGAATGTCGATTGTGTCGTTCGCTGTGTGCCAAGTAGCGCAATCTTGCTGGAACCACATGTCGTTTACGTCCATATTGTTAAATTTAAGCCAAAAAAATTGTTTATTATTGATCTGTAGCGCTCACTTAGACTTTGAAGGACTACCGCGTCTGCCGTAAAATGGGCGCAATGCTCGCAACATTTGCAATAAAGTTAATGATAAAATTTGATAATAAAGTTTTATCATTTGCACATGCTGCTCAACCGTGAAACTTGCCATGGTGATTTGGCATCAGCAGCTGAATAAGGAAAATCAGATTTGACAGATGCCGCCAAAACAAAATGGCCACCACAGATTATTAACATCGACCCGTTCTATTTGAAAGACCCTTTATCTCTACGGTACAATTGTCCATCTTATTATGCGCACAGCTGAAAATATCGTCCCAATTCACAATCGTTCTTGCAGTAAGGAATTGCAAATGCAATTTCGTACTTTTGTAGGCAGCACCGGCTTGGAATGACGCGAATAATTGCATACGTTCGCTTACTGCGCATCAAAAGGGACTATCTAGTGAATTTTCTTATGCTATATTGTCTTGTTTATCATGTTGAAAGACACAACTGTCCTAGGAGGGGCTAATTTATCATTCACGTCCGTATTTTGTCCCAGAAATTGCTATTTGATCTTCAAAGGTATTGGTATGCTCCGGCTCCTAAATTCTATAAAGTACTGGTACTTTAACGTCATAAGTAGAAGCATAATTTATAAAAAACTACTTTCAAAAGCCTTTGTCAATCCTCAAAAACGTAAACAAAACAAAACAAACTCTATACAGACGCAATTAAATTCATTGTTGTCATAATAAGTATCACCTAACATCTATATTTAATCAGTAGACACAGGAAACTCGTCTGGTAGCAATTCAGAGATAGCGTTAGAACGATGTCAAGGTAATCTTTCATCTCCAAAATGTTCTTTGTCATGTTCAAGTTGGTTCGTATTATCCTGTTCAGAAATAGACTCGGTATTGATATGGCTTCGGTAGGCGTTCCCTACCATTGTTTATTGTTTTATGGCACGATGTTGCAGTGTTCTTGACCTTCCCCCTGATTTGATCTTCTGTTATGTAAGCCAGTAAATATTCTGATGGTTTTTAAGGTTTTCCTACGTAATTTACGGTACAGTTGCTGTTAAATGTACTCGTATATTAAGATGTCTTGGAAAGGAACGTTTTTACTGAGTAGAATTTTTTCGACCGAATAGTGTGATTTACATGAAATCTTTTCGTATTATTCTAGTATTATAGTCACTACTATTTTAGAGGCGTGGTGGGAATTCCTCGTGAAATCCCTTCGTTCCTAAGGGAAGGGGTCTTTCAAATTCCTTAAAACGTAAAAACCACCCCGGTGTCCATTCTCCCACGTATGCATCTAGTAGTCTCTTAAGTTTAAGCTAATTGTCTAGTTTAATTAAGCCTTTACGTACACTGTAATTTGAATAATTACTTATGATACCGACTAAGTATCAATTCAGACTACATTTCAATGCTCCTAAGACCTTTTTTACCTCTAAAGGATGTCCATATAAAGCGCATAATGGTACGCTCCACATAAAATTGATCGCGCCCTCACCTTGCATTTGGTTTGCAAATGCCATCAAAGTATGACCAGCCTTGCACCAATTAGTCCAGTGATAGTCAGGATTGGAAACTTAATTAAGCGGCCGTGGTCGAAACTAGATTTTAATCACGACTCAAAAGCTAGGCTCGACAGGATACATGGTGCAAATAAACCAATTACGGTATAATTTTGATGGTATTAAAGTAAGCTTACATTTCCTTTGTGATGAGTATCTACCTCTATATTAGTAGGTGTATATTAATCACCGTATTTGCCTCTTTCTACTAATTACTACTCTTCAGAGAATAATCTATCTAACCAAGTACTAAACTGATTGCGTCACCCGCCACAGTCTAATAAACCATCCAGTACATAACTTCTTCCTAATATTAAGAGATCAAATCGGTTACCAAAATCGTTTAGCATACTCGCACACACGACGACAAAGGCGTCCGCACATAATGAGCCATTAGCATATTTGCAGCATTACTGCTGGACAATTGGACGTAAATGATCCAAACGATGGACATGTAAGGCCGAATGTTTTCAACGATTTTTCCACGAGCGCTTATTGCTAGGCTGTGGCGAATTGTATTGGTTTTTATTTTGTATGAAATTAATCTTTAAATAACATCTTGTTTGGAGTATTTTTGTAAGTTGAAGCAAATATGTGAGAGGACTGTCTCAGCAACTATCAAATTGAGTATTTCATGTTGAATTTTTGGGACTTTTGGTTCGAAGATCCTCTTTTTCTTATTGATTTAGCAACCAAGCCAAAATAGAAAGAAAGAACTGATGCCTACCAGGGCATCAGAAATGTAAACATATATTCCTTTATTAATTCCACAATTGTCGCCCTTAAAGCCTCTTTTGAAAAGACGATTATCCATAGCTTTCGGCGATTTGCCACGACAAAATGAAGAGCGATCTTTTAGTCCATACTTTTAATTCAAGTGATTTGATTTGCTGTTGTTATTTCAGCAGAACTGATCAAGAACACGATCAGGCTTCAAGGAAACAGGGGTAAGCCCGTTTATTTATTTTAACGTATCGGCAGATTATGATGCCGTACTAAAATATTAACCAGAAGAGGTGATAGTGAGATTTTTACCGTGTGTGCTTATTTCATTTAACTCTCATACTGATGGGTCAATTCATTCATTCATTCGTGTTTTAGGGTTTTGGTCGCTTTCTAATCACGCTTAGGTTTTCCAAAATAACGGGTTGCATCACTCATAAGTGAGTTACACATTGAAGCAGTGTTCCATTTGAGATACCTGTGTATGTCTGAGGTATTTGAGGTACAGGTTCTTGAAAAAATGTCTTAGAACATTTTTATGATGTGTTAAGGTTCCAGTTTATGACTTGAAGTTTTTGGAAACCATTCCCGATTGAACGAATCTTTCGAGAACACAAAGAAATCTATTTAGGTTTTTTGAAGGACAAAATTTGATAAGGTACAAAAAATATCGTAGTTTGCCTGTTTCCTTCTATATAAATGAAATTTATTTATTCTACGGCAACTTTTAATTGACAAATCAATAGTTTTGCTAAAGAGAAGGTTTCCATAATTTTTATTTCATGCTCAAACGATTTCTTTCATTGAAACCAACCCTTTGAAGCCGTACCAATAAAACACAAATTGCGCATCAACTAAGCAACGAGGTACATTTTCTTTTACCTATTGAAAACGGATCCATTTTCTATTTATAGACGCAAAAACAGCGAAGAATTCAATGATTGAAAGCCTTAAACGCATACAAAAATAGTTTTCCTGTTGCTGGCTATTTTTAGACTTTAGGTTAGGCACCATAAAGTTGTATTTAGGTTTACTAATAGCGTTATGAAAATATGGAATGGAAAGTAGGTCTCTTGAAGGCTAGTCAGGGATTATGGCCGGGTTGATTATAATAGTCATAATAATACTTAATGGTTTAATTGCTAAGCACGAAATTAAACAGTGATTTTTTCGTTTCGATTTTATTTTTATTTACCAAACCGCATTGCACCCGTTTATCAGCGTCGCAAGCGTAGTGATTAAAGCTCATTTCTTCTCCGTGTGAGAAGAGCCAGAGCATAGTCTGTTTCTGACCACTATTCCGAATTTCATCCCGATCTCTTCAGCCGTTTTGACGCGATTTTTTATGGGACAAGCCGGTAAACGAGCTGACAGATCATCTGGTGGCAAGCAATCGGCGTCGCTCGTGACTACCAGAACACCAGAAGCGTTACAAATGCGTTACCGGCCTTTTGGAGATTAGTAATTTGAGGATTGTTGGGGATAATGATGGGGGGGGGGGAGGCGGGCAATTGGGCCTCCGGTAACCTCACTCGCACGACGAAACACAACGAAAGCGTTGTCTCACGTCGGGTTTCTGTGAGGCCGCTTATCGCTTCGGTTGACCTGGGCCATTCGTGCCGAAGCATGGCTTTCCCACCACCCATTCATATTATTGGTTAGATTAATAGATTGATAGTTAATACTGAATTTTATTAGGTATGTTGTTACCGATACCGAATAAATGCGTAATTCTTTCTTTCCTTTCTTTAAACAAACTTGGCAATCCAATACATTACAATATTATTAGATACCTTTGCATTCTCAGTAGAGGTGAAAATTCGGTCAGCAGGACAATACCATTAATTTATTAGCGGGTAGAGCCTAAATGACAAGCGAGCTTAATGAGGTAATAAATAATTGCGGCGCGTATCGACGCCATGATTGTCTGAAATATTGGCCGTTCCTATATTGGGTAGTACGGAACTATTTGTTGCAGTTGCGGCTTGTTGTGGCGGACGATTTTTATAACAGACTTTGTTATATTCGTTTTGGTACCTTGTTTAGGCGTTATAAATATTTGTGAGATATGAAAGTATTTATTTAATAATTTATGTACACACAAACAGCACAGAGGATAACACATATATAAAATAAGAGTACAAAGGTTCTACTTATTCCTGTTGGAATTTCTTCCAGTAGACCTGATACAGGAAATGTAATAAAAATATTAGACACAGTGTGTAACAGAACATAAAAAAAAATTACGATAAGAAATGTGTATCAAAAAAATTCAACTAAATTATAACTATATTATAAATGTAAAGTAGTTGGGTTTTGGTTAAGCTTAGTGTTCTTTCTTCAGTTTTTAAGAAGTTTGTGTATGTACTAAACGTAGTGGTAATATTTTGAAGCTGAGCGATAGTTATATTTAATCTTAGGTTGACAGTTAAATTGTTGATGGAAGGTGGAGGTTCTAACGTTCTGAGGCCTTGGTGCGACTTCTTCTTATGGTGCCACTTCATTCCTGAAGGTTGGCCGTCAACTTTTTGAATTGGTTTTTGTTATTGGCCAGGCTTAAAAGTTGTTCCATAGAGCTGATGCCAGTCCACTCCTGAATATTGCGAAGCCACGACTTTTTCCTTCGCCGAGCACGTCTCTTCCCTTCCACCTTACCCATCATTATAAGATGAAGCAGCATGTATTTGTCATGTCTCAGTACGTGACCGAGATATTCTATCTTGCGCTTTTTGATGATTTGGATCATTTTTCGTGGCATGTGGTACGAGTTGTTTTACGTTAAAAGTAATCTAAACGAGACCGCGTTCGGCGCTCTGATTGGTTGGTTCATTGGAGCCGACCAATCAGAGCGCCAAACGCATACTCGTTATGATTACTTTAAATGTAAAACAAACTCGTACTAAGGCCTCCGTTTAAATATTACGACGGTTAAGAAAAAATCATAATAGTTAAGTATGATTCATAACTGAAATGCCTAATTAAAACTGTACCTTTCCTTTTCTTAATGAACCACTGTCAACTTCATAAGTAAAAACTGTAAGAACCTTTCATTATCTCTAATTAATAGCCAATATTTAGCATTAGAATTAGAACAATGGGAACTTAATTTTAACCACGGTACTATATCTCGATACGGATTCGCGATCATAACAATGTCGGTTTAAAAACTTATACTTAACAGCCATCTTTTTCGTATCTACTTTATTTCTTTCTCTACCACTTTGAGTTCCAACTGCCTTCAACAGAAGCTTTAGTATGAGTTTATTTTAAATTTAAAGTAATCGAAACGAGACTGTGTTCGGCGCTCCAATTGGCCGGCTCCCATGAACCAACCAATCAGAGGCCTTAGTACAATTTAAAGTTAGTTTAAGGTTAGTCATTTGCGCCGGCCAATCAGAGCGCCGAACTCGCTCGATACTTTTATGTTACGAATGCGATAGTTATTCGTGCTTGGCACTTTATAGTGCTTATGGCCTAAAGGCTATTTCACACGGGGGCAGAACAGTGACAGTACTGCTACTGTTTGTTCTCACAGATCAGTACTGTCTTGAAAGTATTACACATGTAGACAGAACGGTGACGCAGGACAGTGGGCAGAACAGGATAGGCTAATAGTAATAGGTTGGTTCATTGCAGCCGGCCAATCACAGTGTCAATCGCGTATTCGTTTCGATTACTTCAATGTGCTCCCTCACCGGGAGCAGTCAAAGTCAAAATCATTTATTTAAATTAGGCCAGAATGGCACTTTTGAACGTCAAAAAAAATTAAAAGTGAAGCTATTTGCTCATTCCAAGGTGTAGATTCCTATGGAGAACGAGCAAGAAACTCCATAGGCATAGGTTACTCTTTTTCAATCAGGTTACATTCACGTGTAATGTAACTTTATAGATTCGACTTTGAGCATTACATTACAATAATACCTCCCTGACTAACGAGCATTTGCGTGTAATGTAACATATTGATGTTGGATTGGGGAAGTGGAGCGCATTGATTGTTACACGTTGTATTATTACAAGGTGCGCATTGTAATGCTCGGTTCTTCTCCTTCACTGATGTAATGCTCCCGGTGAGAGAGGAGCACCTTTAAACGTAAAACAAACTCCTACTAAACTCTCAGGTTGTATGTCTGTTACCCTCTAACCCTCTATATTAAGGTTCCCGACTACGCCCGCCCACACTTACGCCAGCCGTGGGCGACCCCTCCACAAATGACATATTTCTTCAAATTAATATTTTTATATCATTGCTATGTTTCAATGTGCAATACTAATTCTATTTATTAAAGCTGATGAGCTTGATTTGTTTGCGTTATTTGTGTATATTGGATTTTATATTCTGTAGTCTATTTTTAAGGCTGATTTTACTTTGAGTTATAGCAGTCAAATACATATGTTTTAATGGAAATAGTTGCAATGAGCTGAGAGATAAAGCAAGATATATTACACTAGCTACTTCCGCGCGGTTTCACACGCTCTGCTCAGCTCCTATTGGCTGTAGCGTGATATTTATAGCCTAATTTATAGCATATAACCATCCTCGATAAATGCGCTATTAACTCGTCGAGTACCGGTTTTGTAGACACAATTATAGAACAATAGGTTGCGGTCACCGGTGACCGCTTGGTGTTTGACAGTTTAAACACAAAAAGAATTATTCAGATCAGACTTGTAGTTACGGAGATAGCGCGTTCAAACAAACAAAAAAAAACAGACTCTTCCGCTTTATTTAATAGTATAAGATTTAAATTAACCCTTTTTATTGCACCTGTACATTGAGTAATTGAAACTTGATGTAGAGGTATATGTGTCCTATACAAAATGTGTTTGCATTCAAAGTTTAATCTGAATAGTGCCAATACGGGGACTTCGAGTCCGATTAAATCTACGCTTTTATATTTATCTTTTCATTCTGATAGCTTCTATTTATGTATTATTTATTTATTTTATATTTTAACATATATTGGTGTGTTTTCTGTTTGTTTCTTTGTTAGCTTCATGACAGTTGTGAAGTAAATTAATAAAAAAACAACATTCTTTTTAAGCTGGGTTTTTAAGGATCTTAGGGCTGATTTCTAGAGGTAAATCAACAGATAATTCTTAATTGTACAATAATATTGCCAATTTTCAATATGAAAGAATTGTCAAATATTCAAAGTTAATGATAAGATTTAATTGGCGTTGATAAAATCGGCCCGGTAACTTATTATAATATTTCTGGTTGCTTGAGAGCGAATTTGGACCGTCACATTATAGTGAACTCTGTGGAATTAACTTTGAGGATAATAACACAACATACGTATCATTTTGTACCTTCTTTTGTGAGAATCACCTGTCTCCTTTCCGGGGTTTTTCTTATTAATATGATGATGAGTCACAATGAAATCTTGCTAGCGGGAAGATAGTTAATTAATATATTAATATAAGAGTATGTCATGAGTGTATGTTTGTTCATTTGTCCATAGGTGGGCGGCGTGGTCGGCAATGGGATGCTTCGGCTCGCCAGGCGGCAAGAGCAGCGAAGACGATGCGAAGAAACAGAAGCGTCGCAGCGATGCCATCACCAAGCAGCTGCAGAAGGATAAGCAGGTCTGTTCACTACATTACTATATAATGCTGCTTATTCACATAAAGTCTTCGAGGAAAGCGCACCACTCTATTGAGAGCTTGGCTGTGCTTCGGCACGGATGGGTCGGCTCAACTATGTTGAGACTACGGCTTCACAGAAAACCGACGTGAAACAACCAGAGTCCAGAGCGTTGTCTGTGTGAGTAAGGTTACAGGAGGACCCCATCCTCTGGTCCGGCCCCAATCCACAAAGGCCCGGCAACACACTTGTTACTATTTAATGTTGCATACTTGGGCGGGCGAAGCCGATGGCTTCCTATCAGCTCGTTTCTCTCTCTCTATCCTATAAAAACAATCATACCTACCAATTAACCAATATTCGAATTAACGCATTTTTACATATAAATAAATAACATCACGCCTTTTATGCCCCTTCGGGCATACACTATGCCATTATGTGGGTGTACATTATGCCACTGTACAATGTAACACCCACTTTTCACTATTTATGTTATGAGTCCCATGTAATAGGGGGTAAGCCTATTTCCATATACCGGGCCCAATTCCAGACTCTGTGCTACTACTGAGAATTTTTTGAAAAACCCAGCTATACCTTTACATTTAATTATTATATCATTAGAAAATTCTACCTCTAGTAACATAAAATCGTTAATTTAACAACTATTTAATAAATAATTTTTGCACTATTCCAGCTATATCGCGCGACGCATCGGCTGCTCCTGCTGGGCGCGGGCGAGTCCGGAAAGTCGACCATTGTGAAACAGATGCGCATCCTACACGTCAACGGCTTCTCCGACAAGGAGCGCCGGGAGAAGATCGAGGACATCAAGAAGAATATTAGAGATGCTATACTTGTGAGTACCACGACAAAATAGTGGTTAACTGATATCAATCTTATAACATAACATCACGCCTTTTATCCCTGAAGCAGAGGTGCATATTACGGCACTTTAATAATGCCACTGTACAATGTAACACCCACTATTCACTATTTATGTTATGAGTCCCATGTAATAGAGGGTGAACCTGTTGCCATATACCGGGCACAATTTCCAGACTCCGTGCTACTACTGAGTTTTCTTAAAATACCTAATAATACTTTACCCGACCCGGGAATCGAACCTGAGAAGATACTTTAAAGAGATAAATCATTAGGTATTTTGTAAAGATCATCAAGACGCTCACGGGGTTTCCCATCATGCTACTACTGAGAATGAAAACCCAGTTCAGTTCGACCATTCGGCCAACGAGGCAGTCATATATTAACTGTTTGATATCATGGCCCACGCTCTGGCTTGCGAATATCTATGGACAGCACTGACTTACCATCAGTCATCTAGCTATCCATTGTTATAACTAAGGAGTAGGAATATTGTTGAATAATAAATGTCATAATGTATCGTATTTTTTGTTTCAGACAATCACGGGCGCTATGAGTACCCTCACGCCCCCCATACCGCTTGAAAAGCCCGAGAATAAGGCGCGCGTCGATTATATACAGGTAAAAAACAATTTCTCTATTAACCCGTCGTATGCCGGAACGTAGATATACGCGGGACATTGTGTGTTTTCTATTGTGACTCATATCGATAGAGGTTAATACGATGTAATCTCAATTATTCTTCCTGTCCCTATCTATCTATCTATCGATCTATATAAATAAAAATTAATTTCTGTTCGTTAGTCTCGCTAAAACTCGAGAACAGCTGGACCGATTTGGCTAATTTTGGTCTTGAAATGTTCGTGGAAATCCAGGGAAGGTTTAAAAAGGGAGAAAAATTGCCCTGTCAGCTAGGAAATAAATATAATCTTGACTATATGTCATGATTTTTAATAGAAAAAAATGAAGTACAAGTTTCTTAAGTAGTAAATAGATCTAACTGATGAAACAACTGAAAACCCATCCACTCATGTCAAAAAAAGTAGCAAACCACCACCAATTATACTATATGGCATAGAAGACCTAACAAAGTTAACAGAACTATTAAACAATACTATACCCAGCGACAGTTACTCATATAAAATTATTAATAGAGATCAGTTAAGAGTGATGACACGCTCAACTGAAATATATAAGGATCTTATAGAACTCATCCGGAATAATGGCCTCATTGGTCATACTTTCACACAAAAACAGAAAAAATGCTACCGAATTGTAATTAAAAACTTACATCATACTACACCTAAATCGGCTATAACAGAAGCAATAGAAAACACAGGCAATAAGGTTCGAGGCGAGATCGTTTGTGGAATATCCAGAAAAAATAAAAAACCTCTAAACATGTTCTTCGTGAACATTGAGCCTGGCCCTAATAACACAGTAGTTAAAAGCATACAAACCATATTCCACACGAGGGTCACCATTGAAGACCCAAGGAAATCAAATGAAATACCACAGTGTACCAGATGTCAACAATATGGCCATACCAAAAATAACTGTATGCGTCCATACAGGTGTGTCAAATGTGGACAAGGACACAGAACAACTGACTGCCTGAAAAAGGATAGAAACTCGCCAGCCACTTGTGCCCTCTGCCTAGGAGATCATCCAGCTAACTATAAGGGGTGCCAAGTATATAAGGAGATCCGCTCACGAAAAATGATACATGCTGGTAACAGAAACTTTCCTCTAGTCAAGACAAAAGCCACAGATACATTTAATCACAAAATAGAAGACTTCCCCCCATTAAAACTCTCCAGATACACCAAACAACAATCAACAAATAAGCAGGAAATAAACACTTTGCACCCACCAGGTAACATCTCTAACACTGTAAATACTGATATCTGGAATAGAAAAATAGAGAACGTGGAATCTCAGTCAACAAGCTCTTTAGAGCAAATCATATTAAAACAATCGGAGAAGATAGATATTCTCATACAACAAATAGGATCCCTAATGGGCCTCCTGACGACATTAATAGCCCAGCAGAAAAAGTAAAATTTCTTCGAATTGCAGCATGGAACATAAATGGTATATCCCTGAATAAACAGGAATTAGAACTATTCATGAACATTAACAAACTGGATATATTACTAGTCTCTGAAACACATATGACTGACCAAAGAACTGTTAACATTAGGGGATGTAATGTATACTATGCCAACCATCCAGATGGAACGTCACATGCTGGGGCCGCAGTGATAGTCAAATAACACATAAGACACCACGTCACGCCAAGTGTTAGACATGCACATATACAGGCCGCAATTATATCTGTGGATGACTGGCAGGGATCTCTAAATATAGCTGCAGTATACTGCCCCCCACGACATCGTATAGATGAACGAATGTACACCGATTTCTTCCTTACTCTCGGTGAAAGATTTATTGTAGGAGGAGATTGGAACTCCAAGAATACGTTTTGGGGCTCTCGTTTGACCACGACAAAGGGGCGAGAACTAAAAAAAGCAATTGATATTAATAACCTTAATGTGATATCAACAGGAGAACCAACTTACTGGCCAACAGACCCTAACAAAACTCCAGATCTCATCGACTTCTTTATCACCAAAAAGATGTCAGGGCTCTACATAAAAGTGATATCATGTCTGGATGGGTCCTCGGATCATACACCCGTGATATGCGTACTGAGTACCACAGCAATCTGGAAAGACCCACGGGAGACTCTGTATAATCATAAAACCGACTGGGAAGCCTTTCAAGATTATATCAATGATAACGTCAATTTGCACATACCTCTTAAAACAGCAGACGACATAGAGGATGCTACATGGTATGCCACTAACTTAATACAGAAGGCGGCTTGGCTATCAACTCCGCACATAACATTTAAACCACAAAATTATGACACAACTCTGGAAATACGAGAGTTGATAGGCGCTAAAAGAAGATTACGACACCGATGGCACACCAGTAGGAACCGTCAAGACAAAAAAGCTCTCAATAAAATACAAAAAGAACTAAGGGAACTTATTACAGAAACCGAGAACAACACACTACAAGAAAAACTTAAGACCCTATCACCATGCAAAACAGAGGATTATACACTTTGGAAAATGACTAATGCAATGAAAAGGCCAAAAGAACACATACCTCCACTAAGACAAACTAACGGCACCTGGTCTCGAAAGCCTCAAGAAAAAGCAGATTTATTTGCTAACTACCTTAAGAATGTATTCAAACCTAATGAAACTGACAATGTGCACACCGAGCGGGAAATTGACGAAGCCTTGAATAGTGATCAACAGATGTCTCTACCATTGAGACTAGTGACAACGATAGAGGTGAAAAGAACAATAATAAACCTAACACAGAAAAAGGCACCTGGATTTGATCTGATAACAGCAGAAGTTATCAAATATCTACCAAAAAAAGGCATCGTCTTGCTGACAATCCTCTTTAATGCCATACTGAGACTACAACATTTCCCAGAATTATGGAAATTCTCAATAATAAACATGGTAGCCAAACCAGGGAAGCCGTCAACAGAGGCTACATCATATAGACCCATAAGTCTTCTCCCCTTGTTGTCGAAAGTTTTCGAGAAACTGGTCCTGAAGCGCCTTCTACCAATACTGAAAGAACAAAAAGTGATACCAGACCACCAATTCGGCTTTCGCGCACACCATGGACCGACAGAACAAATACATCGGGTAGCTCACACGATAAGGCAAGCGCTGGAGAGAAAAGAGTACTGCTCGGCTGTTTTTCTCGATATTCAACAGGCATTCGACCGCGTTTGGCATAAGGGCCTGTTATATAAGCTGAAGCTTCATCTACCAAATACTGAGTACATGCTACTGAAATCTTATCTGCAAAACAGACTATTCCAAGTCAAATGCGAAGACTCTCTGTCATGTATCTCAGAAATAGAAGCAGGAGTGCCCCAAGGTTCGGTACTGGGTCCCATCCTATATACAGTCTACACTGCTGATCTGCCCACTTCAGACAATGTTGTGACGGCAACCTATGCAGATGATACCGCAGTACTTTCCTGTGGTAAAGACCCAAACATAGCCTCCGCAAAACTGCAGGAATGCCTGGATGCAATAGGATTGTGGTTAAAAAAGTGGAGAATCAGAGCCAGCCCATCTAAATCAGTGCACATTACATTCACACTAAAAAGAGGGCAATGCACACCAGTAACACTGGATGGTGCTGTCTTGCCAACAAGCACGACAGTTAAATACTTAGGCATGCACCTTGACAAAAAACTCACTTGGCAGGCTCATATAAAGGCTAAAAGAGACCAAGCAAATAAAAAGTTTATGGAACTATATTGGCTCATAGGTAGGCAGTCTAAACTAAGTTTGGAAAATAAAGTCCTTATCTACAAGTGCATCCTAAAACCGATTAGGACATACGGTGTACAGCTCTGGGGATCGGCAAGCCACTCAAATATTGAGATCCTCCAGCGCTACCAGAACAAAGTGCTAAAGGTACTGGTTAATGCACCATGGTTCACACGAAACACGGAGGTGCACGAATATCTGCAGATTCCGACAGTCAAGGAAGAAATAAAGAGTTCATCTGTGTCTTACAAACAACGCCTTGGGCGACACATTAACCATCTGGCTTCACAGCTCATAAACTCAGACAACTGCTTATCTCGACTGAAAAGAAAGCAACTAGCGTCTACATAAACCCATTTTTAGGGAAAAAAGAAATAGAGTTAGCATGTCACAGGATGTGCAACTCTCCAAAGTCCCAAAAGCACGTCATCTCATCTGATTAAAGCCGTATCGGCTGATTGTAGATCTGAGGGGAATTAAAAAAAAAAAAAAAAAGTTTCTTAAGTTATTTCTCAATTATTCCAGGACGTAGCGTCGCAGCCGGATTTCGACTACCCGATGGAGTTCTACGAGCACACGGAGGCGCTGTGGCACGACGCCGGCGTGCAGCGCACCTACGAGCGGAGCAACGAGTACCAACTCATCGACTGCGCCAAGTAGTACGTAGCTAACTTCTGATACTCCAATACTGCACTATGGACCTCATCTACCCAAGATATTGTTTGTCATATTCACCCACTGTCCAAGCGGGTTGGAGGAAGCAGTTTAAAAGGAACAGGTTGATCAGAGAATGTTAAATGAAATGATATTTATTTCTGCAAGTAGGTTACAATGTAGCACTTTTACACGTTAATGTTTAAGTTACTAGACGAGGGCCGGCATTCCCTAACTGACTACTCTGAGAAAAAATGCCGAAACAAACTCAGAGGTCATTGTCTCTTTTAAAGTCCAGACTCTTAAATATGCACTCTGAATACTGAAAGGCTACTTAATTTTAAGGGGTGGTATTTAATACTTTAACTGTAAATTCCCTTTATTCAATCAAAATATTCGAAATTACCACCAAAAATACTGAATTGCACACAAAATTTGCTCATCAAATAAATCAATCATATATAGCTCCAGAGGTGATATTCTATATAGCATTCTAATAAAAATGACAATTCCTAAAATCACAACTGTTATCGAGCAACGATTTATCTTACCTATTAGACTTAGAATTATTTGGATATCGTGTTTCATCAACAACAGTTTTTTTCTTTAGTATTTTAAAACATACATACACAACTTTACGCCTGTCTCCCATGGTGGTGGGTAGGCAGAGACTATGAAACGCCAATTGCTACGATTCCTAGTATTTTAATGTAATGAATATAATTTCGTTTCAGTTTCCTGGACCAGGTGCACATAATAAAGCAGCCGAACTACACTCCGACGGAGCAGGACATCCTCCGCTGCCGAGTACTTACCTCCGGCATCTTTGAGACGCAGTTCGTCGTCGATAAAGTCAATTTCCAGTGAGTAATATAAAATCTCAGTAGTAGCACGGAGTCTGGAATTGTGTCCGGTATATGGCAATAGGCTCACCACCTATTACATGAGACTCATAACATAAATAGTGAAAAGTGGGTGTTACATTGTAAACTGGCATTAAGTGCTGTAATATCCACCTCTGCCTACCCCTTTGGGGATAAAAAGCGTGATGTTATGTTAATATAACGTTTAACGCTGCCTTATTGGTCTAATGGCCAGTAGTGGTGAGAGAAAGGGGGCCTGGAGGCAACATACTCAGTATTTTCGATTCGCATAGTAGCACGGAATCGAGTCCAGTGCCTTAAGCCAAATGCCACTTTAGTGCTTGTCTACAGAGAGAGTAGAAAACTAAATGTATGGAGATGACACTGACAAGTGTCAAGATTTACGTCAATTCCATATAATTTGGTTTTCTATTCCACATGTAGACAAGCGCTAAATGGCATTTGGCTACAGCTGCAGTTTATCATAATGGACTCCTCATCCTCCAATATATAAGACTTCATTCCAATAGATGGAAATGCAGACATATCGGGACATTTCCAGGCTTTGGCTAGATTATAAATTCAAGAAATACAAAAAAAATCTATAATACTTTTTGGCATTTTACCCTCCCGACTTTTCTAACAAACTTCACAATTACAGCATGTTCGACGTGGGCGGTCAACGAGATGAGCGTCGCAAGTGGATCCAGTGCTTCAACGACGTGACGGCCATTATATTCGTGACGGCCTGCTCCTCGTACAACATGGTGCTGCGCGAGGATCCCACGCAGAACCGGCTACGGGAGTCACTCGACCTCTTCAAAAGCATATGGAACAATAGGTACGGGTCATAAATTAATAATATGGTAGGTACTTGCCAGGGAATGAAGATTAAAAATCGAATTAGTCCGTCAGTTAGATAATAAAAAAATATTAGACACGTATTTTTATTTCCTCGTATAAAGTTACAACACTTAGATAAAATGGAGTTAAGTTTAGGAGTTGGTCGTTACATCACAAAGTGATACAAAATGTAGCACATTGTGACGTCACACGATATTTCAAATTAATATGTCGCCGAAGGTATTTAATTTTGTAAGAAAAGCAAAAATACGTACTTAATGTTTTAAAATAAGGACATTAAAAATTTAGGAAACTACCCTATTCACCAGTCAGCAGTGGACTGTCGAAATATTATTAAAAACGTATGAATATCTTTTAATTTTAAACAGCTATCATTGTAGTTACCCAACATTTTATGGCCGATATTGAAAGGTCAATCGTCTTCAATATGAAACATGAAAACATTTCACAATTTTGAGAACCTTACGAAAGAATAAGACTAAATATTGTATGAAAATAAGACAATAGTACCTTATAGTAAGTTTTGTTATTGTGTTTAAACCTGTTGTTGTGCCTACCTACTAAAACAATATATTTGTACGTATTCCAGATGGCTGCGCACGATCTCAGTGATCCTGTTCCTGAACAAGCAGGACCTGCTGGCGGAGAAGGTGCTGGCGGGCAAGTCTCGGCTCGAGGAATACTTCGCGGACTTCGCGCGATATACCACGCCGCCCGACGCGGTGCCCGACCCCAGGGACCATCCCGACGTTGCGCGCGCCAAGTACTTCATACGGGACGAGTTCCTTGTTAGTATACCATCTTACTTTTATTGATTTTATTATCTTCCCTGGACTTCTACAAATAGTTCAAGACCAGAATTAACCAAATCAATCCCATCTGGATTTACGAGTTATAGCCTTATCGCCTTCTCCGGTATATGGACTATCCAATGCATAAAAATATATATTCAACTAGAACCAGTAGTTCCGAAGAATAACGCGTTCACATAAACAAGAGCCCCGCTCTCACACGCTCAAACCAAGGGCAGAAGAGTAGTAACCCGCTAGGTCGTCCGCGGCATCACCCCTACTGAGTCCCATCTGTGGTGGTCTGATAGCTCGTTGAGTATGCACGGGACTGGTTCTAGTCTTGTCAGGCGATCCTTGACACCCGATGGTGACGAATGATTGCTGTTCTAGAGTATATTTAAACCTCGTATATTGTATATTTCAGCGTATAAGCACGGCGAGCGGCGACGGCAAGCACTACTGCTACCCTCACTTCACGTGCGCCGTGGACACCGAGAACATCAAGCGCGTGTTCAACGACTGCCGCGACATTATACAGCGGATGCATCTACGCCAGTACGAGCTGCTCTAACCTGCACCGGCGCCCGTACGTACGCACTCCGTCCTTGCTCTAGTTAGCCTAGATCTCTAGTTTTACGTTGCAGTTTATGTGACCGGCTTTGGTTCCTAACAGCTACAGTGTTAGCCGCTTGACACATATCATACACATTCAACCACTAAATGACTAAACGACAAAGGATTGACATCCTCAGTAATTTTTTTCCCATTGGCAACCGAGTCTCCGATACATGTCGACTATACTGTCAGTGTCGAGTGGTGAAATTGGATACTTGCCAACTAGTCAAATTCAATACTTTTTTTCGAACTGTCAAAAACGATGGTTTTCTGTGAATTTTATATGAGATTGTGTACTGTGACGTCACGTTTTTTAACGCCAAAGAGCATACTTATTTCTGAAAAAAAAAAATGCTAGAATAAATCGAAAATTAAGTATATCGTAAAATATATGAATGAAATTGTAATTATTTTTGAGTATTTAATTGGATTTAAAAAATGAAAATAAATTATTTTTGACCGAGGAAAATACCCAAATGGTGCAATCTAACCGTATGCTGTGATCTTCACTTCTTCAGTAGCGTTACGCCATATCTACTAACAAAGCTTTTTGTCCACAGAAAACGCTTGTGCGGTTACTCGGTAGGCCCGCAACTCCAATGTCCCGATCAGCAATACATACAACTTGGCCGTGAGTCCCCTCGTTATTTACCGCCAATAACGATAACGCTTCGTAACAATACTATCGCCACCCTATCGCCAAACGTTATATATTATACAATCGACGTATCTATCCATGAGGATCTTTTTCTAAAAATATTTTTTCTTCTATTATCTCAAAAACCTCAATCTCGAATATTTTCGTAATATACTTAAACGTATCTTTGAATATTTTTTATTAAACTACGACTTAGGCGATTTTTAGGTGATTCTGTATCGATTACGAAGCGTTTATCGATATGTTCGCGGCTAGCGATGTTCCCATGGTGTTTCCGAACGTTAAAGTTCCCAAAACGCTGGCAACTTTAGTCGATTTTATGTGAGAATTTACTAAATATGTTTTTTAAAAACATTCATTGTTAATTTTGTTGTTTTGGTTGAATAATGCCACTGTGTCTCAAAGTACTGACAAGCCATATGCAATGAACTAGCAAATTCTATTCTAAAATAAACACTTTAGTGTAACTAAGTCCAATAAGTACCATAGACACACAGTGACATAATTAAACCGTAGACTTTTAGTAAGTTGTCACCTTAGTCGATTTTGTGAACGCACATCACTACGTTACTTATTCGCGTAGTAATGTGACGTTGTCGGGTCTATTGGGTTGTGACGTGATTCGACTAAATTCGACAGCTCGATTATGTAGCGTGGAATTTTCGATAATTCGCCAGTTATTATGTTTATATTGTATCGATATATTTAGTCGATCGGTCTATTTTACCGATATATTTATATCAGTTGACACAAAATGGTACTTATAAGTTGTTCTTAATTCTTATTATAATTATTTGCTTCAAGATTCTATTATAAATTGATAGTTGTTGATTTTAATTAAATCTTTATTGTTTAATTATTAACTTATATACATTATAATCATGCGATATTCACATTTAGTGCTGGGTTACGTCAGTATGTAGTCGATGACATTTTATTAAATGTTGTAACCGACTAAATCGTTTGGGAACGAGAATCGACTAATCGCGTCGCCAAAACAAACTACTAGTGATGTAGTTCGGGTATATGTTTAGTCGATTGTATGGGTATGAGAGTCTAGAATCTAGATTTTGGTCTAAATTAGACTGGATTGTAAAGGTGTGAGCGACCCGAATAGGAAGCGGTGACGGCACGACGACGGTACGATATCACAATAGATAACTACAAAGCACTTGGAAAAAAACTAAAACTAATATCATATATTCTCTATAGTCTCGCAAAAAGTAAAAATCTACAATAAAATACGTAAATGTAGTAATTATACTAAAACCATATATTTTTCATTGTTAAAATGACCTTGGAAAGTGCCGTCGTCGCCCGCGCCGTTGTCAAGTTCTAAAAACAGTTTTATATTAAGGATCATCGAGGCTAGACCAATAGTATTCACTTTCTGTCAAGCACACAAGCTTATTTAGGTTTTAAGCTTAAATGGGACTAGCTGGACTATGCATACTACCTAGATATATCTAGATTTTTACTTCTATACATCGTTTTTGGGAAAAATTCTGACTAAAATGTTATATACACACCTGTGTCATACCTCATATAGGCGTGATGCTTTTTCTAGTTTCTTTTTAAAGTAAATATTGACTATTGACACTATTTTAACCAAGATTTTTGAACAAAGGGAAAGAAAAAATGATTAGTAAAGAAATGGGACTCATAACATACCTGGCTAAACACGAGTGTTACATTTCATTGAGGAATAAAAATAGGTAATATTGTTTTGTGTTTCTTGAATGGTATATATATAACCTGGGAGTCTTCAAGGCCCGAGTGAATAGGTTGATTATGGGACGACGTGCTCCATCGTAGGCCGCATCACAGCCTACCACCAGATAGTGGTCAAACGAAATTACGTATTAAAAAATTCGTTGTTTTTTTTTAAGTACAATAGTTTACAAAATATGCATAGTTCTATGCTGTCCCATAAACCCGAGCGCAATTTTCATTATGCTCAAATTAGGCCAAATTTATATTCTTTATTTATTGTTAAATGAATAAAATCTGAATGTTTTTAATTTATAGTAAAATTATACAAAGTATAGCCATGTTTTTTAGAACAGAACGAATGAGTTTTTATTCCTATATTATCTGTATATTTTTGATTACAGACTTTTTTGGGGGCACTAATGTGTTTTTTTTATTTATGAAAATTTCTATAATCATGCGAACTTAATTGTTTACAAATCAATCTATACGACTTATTACACAGAATTTCGACTTCTTGTATCTAATTATTCAGACAGTAAAATGTTTATAATACGAATTAATAACGAAATTCGATAACTGAAAAAGAAAAATGGCGCCGAAACACAAGTGCACGTATTTATTTAGTTTTTACTAAAATAGTTTAATTTTATTGAGAAAAGCATTTTATTTTATTTTCAAATGTACGTCTTCCATGTTTTAGGGTTCTCCCTTTTTTATGTATATTTAATTTCGTTGATAGCACAAATTTTTTACTAAAATAATATGTAACATGAAAGTGCTTTTTTTAGTTTTAGTAACCTAGTTTATAATATTTTAATGTTGAGCTTCTAGGTAAATAAGGTCCAAAGATGCGGCTGTATCTAATACGGCCGGCAGAATATCAATATTTTAGCAGTATTTGAGTTTAAAAAATATTTCAAAGATTATATACTATATTTTTTTTTCGTTATAAGATGGACACAATTTTAGCCTTTAAGTACAAAGATTACTAACCTATCCTAACATTAATTTACTAAATAAATTTACCATTATTATTTATATTTAAAAAGAAT
Source organism: Spodoptera picta (assembly GCA_038387885.1). Lineage (NCBI taxonomy): Eukaryota > Metazoa > Arthropoda > Insecta > Lepidoptera > Noctuidae > Spodoptera > Spodoptera picta. The sequence continues at coordinate 497,131 of JAZHFQ010000314.1, forward strand.
ATTAAAAAATTGGTATATGTACTTACACCTTGTGCTATTTTAGGAGATATCGTTTAAAATATCGAAAATGATCTATTTTATCGTTATGAATCTTAATATATTTTTGATTTAGTGACTTTATTTGCCGTTTGAGGTAATTTTCGGCAACTTTTGGGCTTCAGCAGTGGTATATGTGGCTAGACTATCGTACTACTTTCATTCCACAGAAACATTGTAAAATATCTAAGCGATTTTCATAGTAGTACCGATAGTTGCCCTAATGTTGCTCAACTGTCGCCCAACTTGTTGCTTTGTAGTAACCAATTTTCACTATCATCAAATGACTTCTAGCACCAAATTGTTAATTCTTGAAGCAATTTCTCTGGTTATACGAAATCTTATTGTGTTACCTTTGACGGTGAAATATTATAAAATTGTTAATATATAATTTGTTAAAAATGGTCCTTAATATAAGAAAGTTAAGCTGGAGTTTGTGTTATGTGCCATAATGTAGTGTTGCCAGCGGAAACACCATATCCTATGTTACCATACTAAAAAAACTGAAATAATTCCTTCCTTCGTATCATATGTAAAGTAACAAAAAATCGCTATTTTTTGCTTTCTAATCGTAACACTGTCGTTATAATAATTATTTTTTAAATATAACTAAATATATTGAAATTGTATTTTTTCTTTTTTTGTGTTTTATAAGTTTCACTTTAAATGTAAGTAGAAGAGAATATAACGTACATTTAAAATATTAAATGAAACTATATGTTAATTCATATGTCGTATAGAGGTTACCACCGTTGACCGCCTGTCAATTATGGGCGAATTTTGAATTATGTGAAACGACTTCGGTGACATGAATACTTAAAACCAAAAGATTACATCAAAATAACCCACATTTTACGTAAATATCGTTGAAAGAACAGCGGGTTATTGATGAAAAAATTGGTTTTTTGTCAAAGAAATGTCACCGTGTGTCGTTATATCGTGCAATAAGGCGACCTCTATACAAATCACATCACCATAGGATCATTGTAATTATAAATTAACATGGCATTCTTTATTATATATGTAAAATTTGAAAAAAAAAGTACTATTTGGTAGCTATTTAAGTAAGTAATAGTGTATCGCAAATAAAATGTATTGCAAAAGTAACAAAAAAAGTGTATATTATAATATTGTAGACTGCTAAAGTTTGGGTCATTTCTATCTTGCAGTGCCACGGTAGTCGGATCTGTTCGGGCTGAGACACGACTTTTACGACTAATCCGACTATTTGTACGACTAAACTGACTATCTGTGCAACTATTGCGTTATATTTTATAAAGAAATTCAAGTTTTTTGGCATTATCAGTATATTTTTATCTTAGTTTTTTGTCTTATTTTGAATTTTGTGTATAGAAATTGGAAAATTTGGGATAATGTACTATTTTTAAAAACACTGGGTTTTATAATTTCTTCATAAACTGCTCTACACTTTTTATTGGTTGTCGTAAAAGTTTTGCCTCAGTAAAAGGAACATACTGTCATTTCGATCTTATGCACAATTTTATTTTGAAACTGATTTATTGGTAGGCCCGGTACTTAGTGGGAGTTTTTCATAACTAGATATTTATTTACTCGTAATAGGCTATTTATTTCATAATGTAAAGGGCTCTTGGAATTGAAAATGACTAAGATAAGATGGTATTAACTAAGTAAAGTGAAGATTTTTAACAGTTTTTTTGTGATTCTTTTATTTTTTTCGTTTTCTAGTTATGTAAAATGACCATCAGTTAAGCGGCGCCGGGCTAAGCTTTCTTATAAAAGTACACGACTTAGAAATATCACAATTAATAGAGAAAGCACGTGAATTTTTTATATTAATTTATAGTTGCGCCTCAGTTCGACTAGTATTTAGTTGACTAAACAATTTCTATATAAATGCCACTAAGCTCACAATATTTTCGGTTGTTCATACTTCAAAGACTTAAAAATAATACGTAATCAATTTAGTTTTCAATGTTTTTGTAATATCTATGCAGTGTCCGCGATTTGTTACTCGGCTCGACCGATTCTCTATTTTTTCACTGTACATACGGCGTTAGATCATTTTTAGGGGTATTTCGTCCATATTTAAATGAGTTTTTGAACTAAATGTTTTTAAACTAGATGGTAATGCGAATAGTGAACATTCAATGCTTGAGGTGTCAGCTAGAAAGGGTCCCCTAAAATATCGACGTATATGAACATTGTATATTGCGGTCCTTCCCTCATCCTTTACAATTTAAGTGAATGCAATAACATGTGAGTCATAGTAACGTGTATAAAGGTAGCTTAGAAAATAATTTTCTATGTTTTTCAATATTTAGATGACATACCGGCAGTATCGTGCTATGTGTGAGCATGTCATCGACATATTTTTCATGTAATCGTGTGGCCGCAAACATTGTCGACGTAGGTTTAACTTTGTTTCGCGTGTTCAGATCCTTCACTCGTAGTATCGTAACGTCCGTTGCCAATAACCAAATAGTATTGAGAAATTCCTCCTTTTTTAATATATCTTCATAGTAGTGTTAAGTGAATGTACTTGCGCACAACATGTATGTGAGGACGGTGTCGAGTACTGTTTTGTTTACAAAGCGCAGCGTGTCCGCGTACGACTGCAAATATTTTTGGTAAAGTTATACCTATTCCTCGTCGCATCTCTCTCGCTAATCGATCAACGCATTTAATTAGTGCTCATAGATTTCTTTCCATTGTAGCACAAAAATAAATAATAAAAACGTATTTTTCTCTCAATTTTGGGTAGTTAATTTTTTAATAGATATTTTATAGCATAGCTCAAATTCACTGTTTGTTTAGAATCGGTACTCAATCAGCACTTGCATTGTGTTCGTTACCGGCGGACTGCGGATTGTGGTGTATTTAATCTTCATACCTACGTTTAAAGGTATACTGAAAATCTATATTTTTAACAAATTTAATTTAATGAATATACCTAATTAATGAAATTCCTAAAGATAAAAATGAAATTTTTAATATTTATGTGTATAGTAGTGTGTACTGCGAGGTGATAACAAACGCTTGAGTTTCATGTCTCCACAGATTCGTGCAAAGAGAATATAATTTACTGTCCATGAAATTAATAATATTCTATAACTGATGTGTACAAAAATCAGTATGTTTCAGGCATTTTGAATCCGACTTAATGTATGTAAAAATAAATGTTGTTTTAAAATTGTTGTATTTCATTTAGTCCTGCATCCCTATGTCCTTACCTCCAATCCATTTGTATCCTTGTCAGAATAGAAATTAATATAATATACCAAAGGTGGCCAATTTGATTAGACAAGATCTACTTTTTACTAACGAAACCCTGTGCGATCTACCACTTACATACTTCTTGAAATCCTAAATGAAACAGCAGCAGTCTAGTACATAATCATAAAATACATTAAAAATTTACTCAAGATATTACTGTAGTAGTTCGTAATTACGTTTGCAGTCCGCCTTGCCATGATCGACTGGACTAATGGTCGCGATCGATAGCTTGGCCATCCCTGTTATATAGGAACATTTTTTAAGCTTTGAGACAGATCCCAGATATATAATTACTGATTAGGGGGCTAGTCGAGCACAATATGTCCCAAGTAAAGCACTATCTTGAATTAACCTTTCGTGTGTCTAAGACGAGTACGGAATGAGGGGACGAAAATATGGCGGGCGCAAACTACTGGCAGGAGGGCGAGGCTTTCGGAGGAGTCTCTGCAGCTGATGAAGAGGCGACGTGAAAACCCAGCAGTCGCTTCGTCGGGTCTTAAAAAAAAAGATCTCGAAGCAGGTAAGACGTGACCTCCGGTGCTTCAACGCACGCGCTATCCTAAAAGAAGCCATCGAGCGAAATCGGGGGTCAAAAGTTTTCATCCAGCGACTAGGTCGAAGCCATCTGACGAAGCTGACCACATTTGAGGGAAAGTCGTCGCTTTTGGGTCAGAGATTCTTGAGGAGGTTCGGCGCTTCTACGGTGATCTATATGCGTCACAAGCACCCCAACCTCAATCATGCTCGGGGGATCCCAGGGCCACACTTGTCCGCCATTTCACTGAAGAGCTGCCAGAGGTCAGCTAAGACGAGATCGTGGTGGCTGTGGGGCAGCTTAAAAATGGAAAAGCCTCCGGTGAGGACGGAATTACGACGGAGCTCCTTAAGGCAGGGGGAAAACCGATTCTCGAGCGGCTCCAAAGTATATTTCATTCCGTCCTCTTCACGGGGAGAACTCCTAGGGTGTGGAGCAGAAGCATTGTCGTCATTTTCTTCAAAAAAAGAGATAAAACCCTTTTGAAAAACTATCGTCCTATTTCTCTTTTGAGCCACATCTATAAGCTGTTTTCCAGGGTCATCTCGAATCGTCTCGCACGAAGGCTTGATGAGTTTCAGCCCCCCGAGCAGGTCGGGTTCCGAGGAGGATTTGGCACCATAGACCACAGACCACATTCACATGATGAGGCAGATTGTACAGAAAACCTCCCATTATTACTCCCATAAATATTCCCATACTCCCATAAAGAAAACAAAAAAGTTATATCCCCAAAATTGTTCACAAATGCTATGGAGGATATGTTCAAGACACTGCATTGGAAAGGACGGGGCGTAAACATAAACGGCAATTATCTCTCACCCTTGAGATTTGCAGATGATATCGTCATCGTGGCTGAAACCGTTCAGGACTTCCATTATATGCTGAGCAGCCTGGCTGATTCTTCCGCGCGCATTGGGCTCTTGATGAATTTGGACAAAACAAAAATAATGTTCAATGTACATACAGGTCATTCCGGAGACTCGAAGTTGTTCAGGAATACATCTACCTAGGACAAACTCTGTACCTCTAGTTTGGTAGGAACAGCTTCGAAAACGAGGCCCGTAGAAGGATTTTTTTTTTTTTTTAAGGGGGGAAAATCTTTGAATGACTTCTCCCGCCTGGGTGAGGCGGGAGGGAGTGTCAGACTCTTACTGACTAAAAACCACCCCGTTCCTTCTCCTGCACGTCGAGCCGGGGCCCCGGTTACCCGTTAGGTTCTCCGCGACTCCGAATCGGCATCGGCCGTATTGGGCCCCATCTGTGGTGGTCTGATGGCTCTTTGAGGCGCGCGCGGAACGAGACGCGCCGTACGCTCGGGTAGGCCCGTAGAAGGATACAGCTTGACTGGGCAGCATATAGAAAACTTAATCAAGTCTTCTCGTCTCAGATACCGCAAAGTCTGAAGACAACAGTCTTCAACGAGTGCGTCCTTCCAGTAATGGCATACGGAGCTGAGACGTGGACACTGACATTGCGACTGGTCCACCAATTTAAGGTCGCGCAGCGAGCTATGGAGAGGGCTATGCTCGGAGTCTCTTTTAAGGATCTAATCCGAAACGAAGTGATCCGATAGAGAACCAGAGTTATCGACATAGCCCAAAGGATCAGTAAGCTAAAGTGGCAGTGGGCCGGCCGGTCCCATTTGTTGAAGAACCGATAACCGTTGGGGTAAACGTGTTCTAGAGTGGAGACCGCGTCTAGGCAAACGTAGTGTAGGGCGCCCTCCAGCTAGGTGGAGTGACGACATCCGCAAGGTGGCTGGCAGTGGTTGGATGAGAAGAGCTGAAGACCGAGCTCAGTGGCGTGCCATTGGAGAGGCCTATGTCCAGCAGAACACAGGCAGACGAATACAGGCTGATGATGATGTGTCTAAGACGTGGACCCACGCCACGCGAGACAATGTAGTTTCTATTGTGTCTCATATCAGTGCATTCATTCAACAAAAGGTTAATATTGCAAGAATCCTAGTTAAAAAATAACCAAATTTTCGAACCCACCTTGGTGATCACACCCCCTGTATAAAATTGCTGATTGACAGAGGGGGTGGGAATGACCTAAGGTTATTCATTGACTGGCAGGAGCGGGCCCATTTATAAAATCTCAAACCGGTTTATCATTATTTTTGCGGACAGAATAGCTTAGGTCTCGCGTGTCTAAATATGGAGAACCTAGTTCAAAATTAAAACAAATTTTCATATCCCTAGGGGGTATAGAAGCCCCTAAGTAAGTGTAACTGTAATGATATATTTGATGGTACTCTACCTAAGTGTGAAGCGGAAGTGATCTTGTCTAAAAGAGGACCCACTAATGAACATGAGAGAGACAAGAAGATGTCTAACATTCATCACCAACTACCTATTCCGACAAAAACCATCGTATGTTGAGCATTGTTACAAATACGATTCCCATGTGGAACATCTCTGTATGTTCCACAAATTATTCCAAGTCTGGTGATAAGCGTATGTTGGCAAACACACCCACGACACGGAATTAAATCGTAATGCAGAGTCTAGGAATTTGTATGCAATGTAATAAGAGAATAAAACAAGAAATTCATAAAATAAAACAAAATCATAATAAAAATCAATTTTATTATAAGTATCAAAACCAAAATTCACACTTCTGTGTAATTTCAAAAGAGCACATCGGTAGGTAAACGAGAATTTTGTCAAAATAATTAAAAAAGTTTGAGACAGTGCAACAGTTTATATAAATAAATTAATATTTATATTATGTCCATTGCCATACAGAATGAATTATCTTTGGGCTAGTCGGTATTGTGAGTAGAAATTTTTAAAAAGAAACAATTATTAGCTCAAAATAATGTGTGTGACAGAAATTGTCTTAAAAAGGTGTTAAATTCAGATCATAATATAAATATAGACTAGGATTCGATGACACAATGAAGGAATAAGAGCTTAGCACAGTTTTTATAGACAAATTATGCATTGCACATTACTATATTAAGTGTATTAGGGCAGAAGCGAATTAACCTCTTGTCTATTGATGTGAGACACAATAGATAACACATTGTATCTTCCGTAGATATGCGTTCTAATCTAACATAACATAACAACATAACATCACGCCTTTTATCCCCGAAGGGGTAGGCAGAGGTGCACATTACGGCACTTAATGCCATTGTACAATGTAACACCTACTTTTCACTATTTATGTTATGAGTCCCATGTAATAGGGGGTGAGCCTATTGCCATATACCGGGCACATTTCCAGACTCCGTGCTACTACTGAGATTTTTTAAAACCCAGTAATACTTTGCCCGACCCGGGAATCGAACCCGAGACCCCTTGTCCGGCAGTCGCACTTGCGGTCGCAAGTGCGACTCGGCCAATGAGGCAGTCTAATCTAACATTCCACGGATTAAACCTATAGAGCACCCGAGACAAGCATCTCATAATAATCACCTCGTAATCTGGCACCCTAGGCACTGGTCTAGTTTGCTAGCGATAATACGGCTTTAATACCTTTAATAGGTATTATTAATGACAAAAATGTTGCTATGAATTTTACGTACGATCTAAGTTTTAACGTCAATTTTTAGCGTCAAATAGACCAATCAGTGACAGAATTACTACATCGTGTTGAAGTCTAATCAATTTGATTTTGGGCAAGGAATACTACCCAATTGTTCTAATACAGGTTAAATAAAATATCAGTAAAATCAAGACATCATATTGGTTAAAACAGTTAATAAATTACAAAAAAAACCTGTGCTAAGCTCTAAACATGGACAAGTTACAATCAAACAAATTCAATAAAATTGAGTATTAAGTCGTTTCGCAAGCCTGCCCATTTGGAGGCTACTAACAAATTATTCTAACTTATGAAAAATCTTAAATATAAGCGTACTGTCCTGAACTTACATTCATAAAAGCGTAAAATCATGCTTTGAAACTACCGAGGTATGTGTAACAATCCTACTAATATTATAAACGCGAAAGTTTGTGTGTATGTCACTCAATCGCGTCAAAACAGCTGAAAAGACTGCGATAAAATTTGAAACAGGCTGGACTATCTAGTAGGATATATTATATACTTACTTTTTATCCCATTGGAAACTGGGTGAAGCTAGTTTTAAAATAATCTAGTGTAGTAATGCAAGATTTGTTGTCTGGTTTAATAACAGTAAAGAATATCAAGTGGTAGCATAAAAAATAAATCAAAATTAAAAACTCTTTAACGAGAAAATCTCAAAATGCATCTCAAAATTAATTCTTATAAGCCACAATTGAATTCAAAAATTACAGTAATATTTTCAAAAATCGTTAAAAAACGTCTAAAACCTTAAATTTACACTTAGAAATAGACTTAAATTACTTGAGGCACATAAAACTTAATCTAACGACTTTAAAATCAACATTGGCACTGTCTTATAATCAATCAAAAATTAAATATTTCTAGTTTCTTAGAACCCTTTATACTAAGTTTTATTCTAGCTTATGTGTTTTGTGTAAGCACGGTAATAACTATCGTGGGGTATAGCAAATTAATTGAAAAACATGGTTGTTACAGTCAACTGTTGACTATGCAGCGATAATGCGCGTCTTTTTCTCATAAATATAAGTTGACAAAACTAGTAGAGTTAGCACTATTTCTCAATTAATTTATTTGTATTAGGATTGTTCTAATAATTGTTACTGACTCCTAAGAGACTAAACTTTTTCAGTTGTATAAAGTACTTGTTGCACTATCAAATAGTCTTAGCTCTTAGCCGGACGAAGTACAATTTATATTACATTTTTATAAATTGAGTAAAGATTATAGTAACAGCAATGGACAATTACTCAAATCAAAGAATCAAACACTTGACTAAAGGTTTAGTATAGAGCTTATTTTAAAATAGACCTAATTGGACCCAAAGTAATCACTTGGCAATAATTTTGTCATGCAACAACAAGAAAATAGTATCAAAAATAATATTCTTATTAGAATATTTATGTCTTTTAAATAAAAACATTATTTTAAACATGCTCTTCGAGAAAAAGTAAAAAAAAAACATAGCAATACTGCATGCAAAATGTTAATTATTAAAATCATTGTTTTTCACCATAATAATCTTTTAAGAACAACAGTTAAAATTATACTTTTTAACCACATTTTTATTGCAATCATAAAACTGCTTACCATTGAAATAGTATTTTAGTATTATACAAACACAAATATGAACCAGTTTTGCAACATTTCTATAGAATTAGACCATTTTCAGCAATACAGTAGCTTTTAAACCTATTAATGCCCTTGTTTCATACATAGTTGTATATTTCCACAATATTAATCAAAGTATAATAATACAGCCACATTATCAACACAAGAATTCAACAAAAGAGTTCATAAAACACGAAATTTTACATATTAATGCATTCTATGCATTAATTATTGTCCATTATGTTATAACTTAGAACACATTTAAGTTAAAATTAGTCACAAATGCACTCCAGTTTTCACACTCTGAGGTAGACTTGTTTTTTGCACTTCACACACATATTTTGTTATTAGCTGGTATTATTTTAGCTGGCTAGTGGTAGTGTAGGCTTTCTATAGTAATAACTATAAGTTTTGATAGGAAAATTGTTGTAATCTTACTGACAATGGAACAGAAACTTAACACTTCTAAATCCACCACATTTGTTCATACAAAAGTAGTCTCTAAACATCGGTAATAAGGTCTATAATGGAGTAAGGACCTTGGGGACCTCAAAAACCATCAAAATTACTATAGAAAACCTATTAAACTACATTCACACACTGCAACCAAGCTAAATACCAGCAAAACACGTAATTTCACTTAAAAACAGTTCATATTAATATTTACACGTCATGGAGTTTGCAAACCGAACTTATTGAACACAAATACACTTTCTATAAAGTATTTTAACACTTAGACTGGCTGTCTTTATTCCAAATATACGTAGAAGTTTGACGTTCCACAGTATTTGGTCGCGAAGGCTTTGCCAGCGGCCGTAGGAGCGCTAAAGGCGATGTCAGTTACTTTTAGGGCTTCACCGTACAGGAAGGAAGCCCTAGCGCAAGATAATAGGCGAGCTGCAATACCACGCCTTCTGTGGTTTATATGCGTCCAAATTCGGGATACGCCGCATCTGCAAAAGAGTTTTAAATAACCATTAGTCAAAGAAGAAAAGTAACACAGGTATAGTTTAATCATAGCAAGTGACAATTTGGTAAATAAATATAATGATGAAGTTAAACTTTACAGATATCAGCCAAATCCAATCTGGTTCTCATATCCTCTCTCATCATCAAAAGACTGACAGTTTATTGCTGGGTATGGACCTTCTCTACATATAAAACTAACGCTTGGCAGCTGGATTATATACATTACACTTTCAAACTTTATCTTTAGCCAGGTCAACAGTTAACAATATTCTACATCATAATTTTAATAAAATATTACAAGTATTACTTACTTGACAGAATAGCTCTCGACGCTGCAACAGTCAGGGTCGCCAGGGATCAGCTTGTAAGCGCGCAACTTGGGCTCCACAATCAAACAACCCACTATTTGTTTCTTATCTACGTATAAGTAAGCCTGGAAAGAAATTGAATATTTTAAGATCTATTATTTTTGAAAATACTATTTTTTTATGGGGCAAGCCTGTAAACAAGCAGATTGTAAGCAATCGGCCCATGGACACCTGGAACACCAGAGGCGTTACAAGTGCGTTACCGGCCTTTTGGGAATTAGGAATTTGAGAATTGTCCAGTCCACACTTGCAACCGTTAGGACAAACAGGTAGACAGACATATATTATTTTTAGGTATGCCTTCTTACCTAGGGAGTTGCCAAAATTTTAGCACTCAGTGAACAAGTTAGACCTCGTATTAAAAAAAGTTCAGGTGTATCATCACTAACCTCTTACGACTTATGCAGCTGGAATAAAAGTGGTGACAAAATATATTCTACTGTCACCACAATCCACATGACTACGCAAGCATCAATATTAAAATAAATCAATTCCAACTTACTGTAAAGGCATGTATCTGGTCCTTGGGAAGTTCGTTCCCATACCCCAGGTGAGGATGTACGACTCTGTTTAGTAATTGTTCAACTTTCTTCCACCCATTCTCTCCTCCTCGTATGCGGATGCACCGCTCTGTGGGATTCGGCCTGTCCACTATGCATTCGTCTTTGAAACCCTGGAAATTTTAATTATTTGGTTAGTTATAGTATAGTAAAGAAACAATGAAATATTTAGTCAAAATACAACTAAAATACTTGGATAAATTAAAAAAAATAATTGCATACTTGTCAAGAATTGAAATGACTTTTGAAAGCATTTGATTCAGTATTGGCTTTATAGCTTAATTAGACAGACATGCTATGCTTGTCCACCCTAATTATAATGATGTCTCTAAATAGTGAGTACTGAAGTATGTTTTTTTGAGGGTGAAAAGTCAACCAATTACTTCTCCCGCCTTGGGTTAGGCGAGAGGGAGTGTCAGACACTTACTGACTAAAATCCACCCGGTTCCTACTCCTGCTCTTCGAGCCGGAACCCGGCAACCCGTTATGACCTACCGCCGTTCCGTATACTAAACTAAGTTTAAATTGCATGTGTTGTGGGTGTATGTTAAAATTTAACTTACATTGAACTTTAACACGTCTGTGGCATTGTGATGCACCAAGTGATCATGTTCATCTTGAGGGTCACCAATCTGGAAGCAAATAATTAATATTACACATTTACTTGCACACTAATCAAATTCAATACTTATTTCGAACTGTCAAAACGACAGTCGACAGTTTTGTACGAGATCGTGTATGAATTTTGTGCGACGTCATGTTTTTTTTTGCGCCGAACAGCATACTTATTTCTTAAAAAAATGGTGGAAATATACTAAAATTAAGTTGGACGTATAATCAATAAATGAAAGTGTGATTTTTTTTTATATTTAATCATTTATTTTGACTAAGGAAAGTTCCTAATTGCCAGTTCCTGCTAGCATACACACACAGCAATAGTTACAAATACTTTTTTGAAAATGTTAATGGCAATACTATAAAATATATACCTGATAGATAGTCCCACATTCAGCACACTGCGTGGCTCCAAACTTCTTCTGTCCAGCATCTATCACATACTGGTCATCTCCAGTCTTGATCAAGCGTTTACTCTTGTCTCCACCTGATAAGAAAAGACATACAATTTAATATAGTTTAGAGAGTAAGTATAGAATAGACCATAGTGGCCAACCATGCAGTATCTGACTGCAACTGCTGGCTGTGGTTGGTCAACCAGCTGCAGCGCACTGTGTATCAGGTTGGATTACCGCACGAAGCAACTCGCAAATTGTTGTTTTGGGTCTGGGTGTCATGTGCATGTGAAATTGTATGTTTGTAAACGTACCCACGATAGGAGAAAATCCGAGTGTGGGTTTAAAACAAGAACAGAACATGGTTGTTTTTTTTTTAAATAATGTGATAAACGGGTAAAACGATGTAACATTCCATTATTCCATATCAGTTTAAAATAAGTAAATGGTATTTACCTTTCGAGTTGCCAGTAACAACAATGCCAGGGTTGGGCTTGTCAAAGATGGGGAACAATTTAGGTTTGTCAGACTTGTCACTAGTTTCTGTAGACGTCGTGGGAACATCTGAAACAAAATAAATAAAGATTTTTTTGGTTAAAACTGGCTTTTCGTGGTACAAATACAAACATAAACATTCCACAGGAATCATACCACAGTCTATTTGTTATGTGAACTGTATACTAAATTTCGTTCAGTAGTTTTCGAGATTATTTCTTTCACACAGACACGTCGTGAAAGAGGACTTCATTTTATAATAATTTAAGGGTTCAAAGCAACAAAGCTTACGGCTAGTCTGATGGCAAACAGTCATCGTAGCTTAAGTATACTGCAATACCAGAGGTATCACGAATGTGTTACCAACTAGAAGAACACTTTTCAATTTGGTAGTTTCCAGGGTATCAAAATTAAAAAACTAAATAGTCCGTCCGTCCGTATCTAACATAATGAAAAAATATTAGACATGTATTTTTTTATTTTCTCGTATTACGATGCAATACATAGATAAAATGGCGCTAAGTTTAGGAGTGGGAGGTCGTTACGTCATAACGTGCTACAAAATGTGGCACGCTGTGACGTCACACGATATTTCAAATTAATATATCGTCGAAAATATTTAATTTTGTGAGAAAAGAAAAAATACATGTCTAAAGTTTTAAATTAATGTACCAGACGGACATTAAAATATAGGAAGCTACCCTCCTTTGCTCAACTACATGCAAAGTCTAGCAGGCCGATTGGAGACCGCAGTTTAAAACTTTTAAACGCCTTTTATCCCCAGAGGGATAGGCAGAGGTGCACAGTACGGCACTTCAGTGTCACTGTACAATGTAACACCCACTTTTCACTATTGGTCTTATGAGACCCATGTAATAGAGGGTGAGCCTGTTGCATATACCGGGCACAATTCCAGACTCCGTGCACTTCTGAGAATTAAAAAAAAATACTCTAATACTTTGCCCGTCCCGGGATCCCAAGACCCTTAGCCCGACAGTCGCACTTGCAACCACTCGGCCAATGAAGCAGTAATTTATTTCATTCATTCATTTATCATTTCATTATTATGAGTTATATTTAAATAAAATAAAAACGAAATGCAATGTCTGTGCGTGTAAAACGACCTTGGGCTTGGTTAAAACAAAAAAACTTACGAACAATGGTACATTAATCTGCAAATTTTCACAAATGATTATAATTTTTAATTACCTACTATAATATTATAACTTAATGCTGTTTAAACACAATTTGGTGCTGTGTGGAGCATTAATTATACACTTCAATGCGGTTTCCCTTGCCTGCCGTGCTTCTAAATGATTTAGATTGATATTATTAGTAAATACCTAATTAATCATTAGGTATTTTACACGCAAGTATATATTTTTTAATTTGATTTCTTCTTCAAGATTTTTTATATTTGATGGATCGACGATTGACCAGTACCTCGCCTGGTGATAAGCGATGATGCGGTCTACGATGGAGCACATCTGCTATAGGCAGATGTGCTCCCTATTCGCTCGGTAATTTAGCATATTACACTTTTACTAGAATACTGATTAGGATGAGTGCTCGCAAGCGCGACTGTGCTAAGTCAAAGGTTTGACGTTAACTTTCTGAGTCGAGAAAATATTTATTAAGCTATTTCATTTCAGAAGTTCTGTCTGAGTAATGTTTAAGCATGTGTTTAAATTACTTCACATGTAGAACTTTCCAAACTGCAAGGTCTTTTATATCAGTACTGCTTCCCCACGGTTTCACCCGCCCTGCTCGACTCCTATTGATCGTAGCGTGATGTCTTATAGCCTATAGCCTTCCTCGATGAATGGACTATCCAACACAAAATAATTATTCACATCAGACCAGTAGTTCTAGAGATTAGCGCGTTCAAACAAACAAACCAAGCACCAAATGGACTTTTTAAACGCCCCCTTGGGATATAAATATTCAAGCATTTCTGCTTATTAATTAGTGCCCTGCATCCTTAAAGGACGGTAACGCACTTTAAATCATCTAGTGCTGCGGGTGGCCACGGTACCACGTACGTGTACGGTGCACTGATTTCTTACTACCAGGTGATCCAGCAGTCCCGTTTGTCACCCCTATCCCATAGTAAATGCCGTGATGTGATGTATATTTTCTTACCTTTGCCAACTGCTGGTATGGTCTCAGTGGATGCTAGCACGGCGTCAGGGTTGATATTGTTAGACTCCGCCATCTTGAGTATCTGTTCGTCCAGCATCTTCAGTTCGCGCTCGATCTCGTCCAAGTCCGGTAGTACTTCTTGCGCTGAAATATTCAATATTTTTATTATGTATTTGTAAAAGAATTTATACGATTTTCTGAGTTTCGATTTTGTATGGTGTCTTTCAAAGATCAAACGAAAAAGTTTGGAGTGGAAGGAATGGGTAACTTTTAATTTGTAAACTTGTTATTAAAGAAGGCTCGAGAACAGGTGGACATATCGACAGATTTATCTATTTTTTTATTGATTTATCACACTAACATTATGAATGCGAAACTTTCTTAAGAGTTTTAAAAGAGAGACAACTCTTTGTGTGATCCATACATACATTGTTGTTCCGGGTCTGGGTGTCATGTGTATGTGAAATTGTATGTTTGTAAACGCACCCATGATACGGGAGAGAATCCTAATGTAGGGCAACGTATTTTTTTTAAATATTCTTTATTTGGATGCTTGTCATTTCGTAAATCACGCTGGAACTACTGAACAGATTTTGATGATATTTAGTAATTAAAGGATACTTTTTATTCCAAGTAAATGTTCCCGAGGGATAAAAGCAAATAAAATACATATTCTACGCGAAATCGCGGGCAAAAGCTAGTTCTACATATTTTCTTATTACTACAATCCCGGGTCGGGCAAAGTACTACTGAGTTTTTATGTAGCACGGAGTCTGGAATTGTGCCCGGTATACGGCAATAGGCTCACCCCCTATTACATGGGACTCATAATATAAATAGAGAAAAGTGAAAGTTACATTGTACAGTGGCATAATGTGTACATTAATTATCCAGTTATACAGCGAAGGGGTAGGCAGAGGTGTACCTCCTAGGTGTGCCTACCCCTTCGGGGATAAAAGGCATGATTTTATGTTATGTATGTTATTATTACTACAACGCCACATTTGATGGTTATGTCACTTAAGCTAACAACATCTTCAAAATACATGAATCAAGTTTTTAATACATTTAAAGTTAAAATAAGTATGATACAACTGAATCCGAAGGACACTATCTATACAGTGAAACCTCTCCATGACAGTTGCAAAAATAAATCTCACACCCTTAACTTTTGAAACTAAAACACAAGGTCTCGGCTTCGAATCCCGGGTTGGATGTGAAGACACATTCAAAATACCAATGACCATGCAACCCCTAAGTTAGAAAACCAGTTTCTTTATACTTTGTAAGGCCAACAGCTGTCTTTTCCCGTACTAGTAATACTTATATTTAGGGGTCTGCTAAGTGAATGGTTTGACCACCTGTGTTTGTAAAGGGATATTAAAAGTGAACTTTGACTTTAGTTAGACCGTTAAGACGTAACTGTGGTCAGTTAGTATTGTAGAATAATAATTGGGTACTTTCCTTAATTGATTTTATGACCAACTTAATGTTAGTATTTTTAGAGCAAATTCTTAAGAAATAAGTCCGATGTTTGATGCTAAAAAAGTGGCGTCACAATACACAATCTCGTACAAAATTCATAGAAAGCTGTCGTTGTTGACGGTTCGAAAAAAGTATTGAACTTGGCTAGTTAGCAAATATCTAATTCTTTTATAAACTACGTTTAAAAAACCGACTTCAACCTCCTCAATTTTGAAGTCGATTTATTAATCCCTTCTCCTAGGTGTAACATACTTTTCTGAAAACTGCATCGAAATCGATTCAGCCAAACACGAGATAATCGCGAACAAACATTAATTAGGTATCAGGTCAAATTGAGACCCTCTTTCTTTTTTCGAAATTGGTTAATAAAAGGTTGTGAATTGTATAAAAAATATACATATATGTTATATTGTAATGAATTGAACAGTTAACACTGACTGGATGAGGAAGACGGGGATCGAACATGATACTTACTACTCACTCAATCGTACTTGTGGCCAATGAGTAAACACACACCTAGATAGATAGCCAAAAAATAATAGAAAGCCAGTTTCTTAAAAAAAAAACGTGGTTTTAACGCACTATTCACTTGTAAATATATCAAAATTAATGGATAATAGAATGGATGTCAACAAAAGCGAAAGTGAACTATCTGAAGACTTCTTTCAGCATACTCTTATGACCTAACCAATACTTTAACAGAAATTTTGACATTTGTTTTGTTAAAGTAAGTTGGTATAACCCAGCCTTATTGTAAGCTTGTAAACTAAATACAACCGGCACGACGTAGCCATATTAACGAAATAATATTAGAACTTAAATTACCTTGCACAGCGTTCTCTTCAACCAGGATATATCCGCCTTCAACAGGCAAAAATTGTCCACTCTTGGGCAGCTCGCCATGGCTCTGCGCATGGCCGTCCACTTCTGTCATAACCACGTCATTCGTAGCCGAAGGTGGCAAAGTCAGATCTATTGATGGCACCGTCACTCGGGACATAGTCAAAGGTGCTACCGTTGGTGGTAATGCCACTTGTGGTAACGGCTCTACCGTCGACGGTAGACAATTATTCTGCGGTGTTATTGCTTTCTGGCAACCCAATTCCACAATAACAGCTTCGTTATCCTGTGGTAGTGTTGCCATGTTAACTGGCACAGCTGTGATTGGTTGGAATATTTGTTTGGTTTCTTCTATAACTGTGCTGTTGAAACATGGTAGCTCTTGCATGGGCTTTGAATATGACAGTTCGGATTCCGGAATGTCTTCCTCTGTCCATTGACTTAATAGGGCTTCGATTGTTTGTTTCTCTTTGTCAAACGGATCTGCTTTGTCTGTGGAAAAAGAAAATGAAAAATGTCATAATTATAACTAACTAGCGACCGGTCCCTAGTTCGAACGGGTGCAATATGCATGTATTATATATATATAATTTATATTATATCAGGCTCTGACTGGTGCCCAAGCAGCTGATGATTTTGCTAAATATTTCCACTCGGTCTACAGCATGGAGAAACCCAGGTTGGAGGTAGATAGGGCTATGGCGGAGGCGGGGAGTGGCAATGGAGCAGCAAGGATTCATCTTGACAAGATAAACTTAGATGAAGTAATAGGTGCGCTTCGCCAACTTAAGCCGAAAACCTCGTCGGGACCTGATGGTCTCCCGCCATTTGTATTTAGGGATTGTCGTATGGTCCTTGCGAAACCGCTATTGCATATCTTCAACACTAGCCTTGCAGCTGCCAAGTATCCAGAGAGATGGAAGATGACCCGGGTCATACCGGTACCGAAGGGAGGTTCGGGTACAAAAGTCGAGGAATACAGACCTGTTGCGGTATTGTCAACGCCGGCAAAGCTACTCGAATCCGTTGTTCAAAAAAGTATACACCTTCAAGTGCGCTCGCAACTAACGGACACGCAACACGGATTTAGACCTGCAAGAAGCACTACTTCAAATCTTCTCAGCTACGTAGCAAAAGTGGTGCCGACAGTAGACAGTGGAGGGCAGATCGACGCCGCTTACTTCGACTTTAAAAAAGCCTTCGACTTAGTCGATAATGACGTGTTGCTGAAGAAGTTGGCAGCTGTCGGATTCACTCCAAAACTGCTTAGCTTTTTTGCGCACTATATGAGAGATAGGCAGCAATATGTGGAGTATGCAGGATACCGAACGCAGCCATATTATACAAGATCTGGTGTAAGCCAGGGCAGCAATTTGGGTCCTTTGGAATTTATATTGATGGCAAACGACATGCCAGATGCCATAGAAGATGCTCAGTGTCTGTTGTTCGCGGGCGACCTTAAATTATCTCTTCCTATTAGTAACACGGAAGATTGTGAAAAATTGCAGAGAGATATTGACGGAGTCGTTCGTTGGAGCAAACAGAATCGGTTGCAGTTCAACGTGTCGAAGTGCGTTACGATTTCATTTTCTCGGGCACGCGCTCCTATTCAATATAAGTACACTGTGGATGGAGATGAGTTGGCCAGGGTAAAGACTGTGAGAGATTTGGGAGTTCATTTTACTACTGAGCTGACGTTTCGTGATCACATACTCAAAATCTGTAAAAAAGCATACAGGAACTTGGGGTTGGTTCTTCGAATGGCTAGAGGCTTTACAAATATAAAAGCTATTAGAGCGTTATATAATTCGTTAGTTAGGAGCCAACTAGAATGTAACGCAGTTATCTGGGCCCCACATGAGACTAAATATAGCCTCATGTTGGAGCGTGTACAAAATAAGTTTATTCGATTTATTTACATGAAGCTGTAAGGGGTTTATCCTTTTTATCCGCTAATGTATGTAGGATACATTAGCGGATAAAAAGGATAATGTTATGTTGTTTATCCTGTTTATCCTAGGTATGGTCGGATATAATGAACTGAGGGTCAGGAGGGAACTCACACTCGTAACCTATATCTTTTCGGTGGTTAGGGGGGTGATACATAATGCGGATATTTTGGCCAGGGTAGGGTTGTGTGTGCCGGACGAGTATGCGACGCGTCGGCGACGACCGCGCCTACTGGCGGTGCCGCGAGCGCGCACTAAGTTACTGAGCGACGCGCCTCTGACGCGCGCACTGCGCACGCTCAACCTCATAGCTGAAGACGTTGATATGTTTTATTGCACTCTGAGTGAATTCACTAAAGTGGCACTTCGTAGCATTTGTTATGGTTAGTTAAAAATTTAGTTTGTAATTTAGATATAAGAGGCCTCAATATCGATTTGGTTAAGTCTGTAAGGATATTGCTGGGAATAAAGTAAAATAAAAAAAAAATAATAATAATAAACCTTCCTTAAGAATCAACTCTATCTATAAAAAAAATCGCTTCAAAATCCGTTGCGTAGTTTTAAATATCGAAGCATACATAGAGACAGACAGAGGGCGGATAGCGACTTTGTTTTATACTATGTAATGATATTGAAGGCTTTTGATGGGGTAAAATGATCCAACTTCTATTTGACTTCTCTCCATCCGACTTCCCCCCGCCTTGGGCGAGGCGAGACGCAGTAGATTCTTAGATTACTGACTAAAAACCATCCCGTTCCTATTGCTTTGAGCTAGAGCCCCGGTAAAGGTCGTTCACAGTTCTATATCTGCGCTATTGAAGAGTAAAGGCGTATTACATAATGTCTAATTAGATCATTGATACCCTACCTGATATGCATTTTAATTTAACACATTTTATATCGAAAATATATCTAATTATCCGTTAATTAAGACTTCAACAAACTATCAAATATATTGTGGAACACATGAATAAAAATGTCCCATTGCTTGGTGACAATCTTCCTTACATAAAGCAACGATCGTTAAACGGATTTAGGATTTGAAACTGTACTTTTGTTGTAGTCATGATACGGAGTTTTTAAAAAATATGTCGACCAAAAAACTAAACCAGGATATATTATTTGAGAAAATATATTATTATGCTCTAATGAGCTTTAGTAATGAAGTAATGATCAATCAATCAGTTATTGCATGTGTTGAAATGTAGGAGAAAAAATGCATCATCTTTTAAATTACCAAAAGCTTTTTTAATCCTTTTCATAATTATCGTGACCTCTTTTTCTATTCCGCAAAATAATTCATATGTTTGCATAATCGAAATTCATTTATACATTTGACCTGGGCATTGAACCGGATACATCCTGTTCGGCAGTCACACTTCCAACTGCTAGAGTTATGAAGCAGCTTCATAATAATCCGTGTGTCTGTCGCAATAAAGTTGACAATCGCCAAATTATTTATTTTATTACTAAGCTTATTAGGTAAGCATAAGACTCGATTCTAATGAGACAATGATACTGGAAAATCTAACGAGTAATCTACTCACAATGGCTCAAAAAACGTTCCGAAGGTCACACGACAACGCGACGCAACCACAATAATATTTTCAATGAAAACAATTAATTACACAAACAAAACACAGATACTAATTAATTTTACTTGTACACCGAAAATATAAACTTCAGAGGGCATACAATGATGTTCACATGCTAACAATAAGCACTTACCATTACAGAGTTCCTGCGACGAGTTCTGGCTGACCATTGACGCATCCGTCACATTAGGATTCGAAATGACGGTGTCATTCAACATGGAACTATTCAACGAAGCATTCTGGTACTTCATCACCTTACTCTTGTTATACTTCGGCTTCCTGATCCTATGTCTCACTCCTGAATTAATCTGTCCCGGCTTTCTCTTACGCCTATGAGAGTGTGAATGTCTTAAACGCCTGTTGCTGGTCGTAGCTTCAATCGCATGCGAAATTTTGGCTGTTAGGTTGGTATTCAGGTCCGGGTTGCTTTTCCCGTAGAACGACTTAGCAGATAAGATTTCTTTCAGCCTGTCGCTGTTGAACAACGACAGGCGTGCTTTAGGAGCATTTTCCAGTCTAGGGTACTTAGAATTTGGACCGTGTTCCGAAAGACTATCGTTCCGTAGTCTCTTATTGCTCTTTTCGCTGTCACAAGCCGATTCAGGACTTTCACCAATCTCAATGACGGAACGACGGTTGTGTCCCAACTTGGGGGGCGAAGGACCCGCGTCTGTCGTTTGTGGAGTTTTCTGCATCTGTGTAGGGGATATAATACTATTCATGTCCATTTTTGTCAAGCAAACCACTGCGTTTTTCATTGGGGAGACATTTTTCTTCTGTTCTAGAAGTATGCCTTTGAAGCTGTGGAATTTCGGAGTCAGCTTATTCCTTCTATTGGATCTCCTTAAAGATTTTGTAGGTGTATTTTCCTTAGAATCTGTGCCTGAATCGGTGTCAAAGTTTAGGTCTTTTAGAGAGCTGCTGCAGCTTTCTGTGTCTGCGATGAGACTGGCCAGGCTTTTGCGAGCCCGACTTGAGGTAGAAGATGTTGTGTGGACACTGGCACATGAGTGCGTAGAAGATGGAGTACCAGGGTGGTTGTTCAGGTGTGGAGTAGCCGGAGTGGATACTGAACCAGAGCATTTTGACTCCGGACAATACCTTGTCTGATACTTCTTCAAAGTGAATGGAGACTTGATAAAATTCTTCAAATCATTGCTTTCCTTCAGAAGCTTACGAGTCTGGCTTCTTGTTTCATCTGCGAATAAAAATAAATGATATTATGAATAATAGCTGCATATGACGGTCGCTTATTGTTATAAATGTAATTAAAATAATGGAATATAATATAGAATTTGCATACAATGCTTGTTTGTACTTTGATCATGGTAACTTAAGTAAAATAAAATAAATATAAGTTTTAAAATTGAGATTAAATCAATGGTTATTTTAGCCTCATATCATAACAGGAATTGAAGTTCTTTGTTGTGTATTTTGTATTGGAATACTAGGGTGATGCCTGCGACCTTGTTCGCGTGGAAGAGTAACTTGGATAGATCTTTACAGCTCCTCCCCGAAGGTGACAGCGTGATAATATGTAGCATATATGTTGACCCAATCTTTCAGTAATATTCATGTGAAACTTGAAGTAAATCTATGCAGTACTTTTTAAATTTAGCTCGGACATACATACAGACAAACAGACAAAAATTGTAAAAACTGTATTTTTGGCTTCAATATCTATTGTTGATCATGTCACAAGGACTCTTTTAAAACATATATTTAAATTCAGTTTTGAGTTTTCTACAATTTTATTAGGCATTTGTATAGATATTCTTTGCAATGAGTCTGTTTTATTTGAAAAATCTTTTTATAATTGATAACCCTTTTATCGAGGAAGGCTACAGGCATTAAATAATACATGACACTACAATCAATAGGAGCTGAGCAGAGCGAATGAAATCCCGCGGTAGTGGATAGTTAAGTATAAATTAAGATCTAGATTTCATACTATGGTTTATAAGTAAAACTTTGAAATGAAATAATAAGGCATTGATAAATTAATTTAATACATATCAATGTCCACTCTAATTACAGTGACGCCGTATAAAACTAATCAGTGCTAGATAGTCTGATTTTGACCTAGTTGTGATTATAAAACATCTGGTTCAGTAATTACTAGTACTCAGTGATTAGGAGTGTTATTATTTAGGTCACCATTCTATATTGATGGTAACTTGTGTAGAACATTATTACCTATTTCTGAATGATTTTAAATAATAACATAACATACATCTTTTATCCCAAAGGGGTAGGCAGAGGTGCATATTACGGCACTTAATGTCACTGTACAATGTAATACCCACTTTTCACTATTTATGTTAGGAGTTCCATGTAATAGGGGGTGAGCCTATCACCATATTCCAGACACAGTTCTAAACTCCATGCTACTACTGAGATTAAAAAAACCCAGTAATACTGCCTGTCTCGGGAATAGCACCCGAGACCCCCGCCTGGCAGTTGCACAGCAACCACTGGGCCAATGAGGCAGTATTTTAAGTACTTATATGGTCATTTGTGTGCTCAATATAATAGCTTGATAGAGAGACCTATACACACTTTCTTAAAATATATATCCTAGCCTGCACCTTTAATTTACCTGATGAACATTCATACAATCTTTTGCATATATAATAATAGTGAAGATTGTTATCAGCACAAGCATGTTATCTAAACAAATAAGAAGATAAAGTAAGTGGTCTCTCACCATCAGAGCAAAAACTTCAGATTGATTTAGACTGAGTAAAGTTTTGTGTTACATGATAGGTTAGTATGATAAACGCTTAGTATGATTTCTTCATTGATCGTAGATTCAAATTAACCTTGTTGAAACTCAAAACCAACCCTAATTTTAATGAAAATATGATTATGTAACTGCATAATACAATAAAGTAGGAGTACATCTACTGTAGTTGCAAATAGTTGTTTCTTGCAAAATTATTCTTCAACTTTTAGTTAAAATTAGGTAAATAATATAACAAAAATGTAAATGAAGTTCCTGATATGAACAGTACAAGCGTCAACATAAATCATTCGCTAAAACAGCCCTTACAATGTACGAAAATGAAGTTTAATACAAGTGGCATACAAACAAAGTGTCACAGACAGGAAAATAGCATACAAGGTTAACTTTCAAGTCAAATTCAAGGACTTCAGACCTCTCACATAGATAGGAAAGAAATACCACATTGATAGACGAATAAAGCCCATCAGCTGTCTGTTTAAAGTGTTGTTTACAATAATACCACGAGTTTGTTTAGTAGATGTTAGAAGTTAAGCAAAAAAACTTACGCCACAAGCTTCTCTCAGGAGTCTTGGGAACATTCTGGTCATTCTCGTCAGAGCTGGAATCTAACGTACTGATGATTCCCAAGTCACAATCTTCACTATCACTCTCGCTATCCACCACCGGCAGCTTCCTATGCGTAGTCAGTGACTCCCGCGAAGGTAACTCCTCCCGTTGAAATAACCCCTTCTTACGCTCAGACATTTTCGGTGTATGAGTATGCGGAATCCGCGTCGACCGCCTAGGAGTCGTCGCAGCCATTTCTATGACCGAATAGCTGACCTTAATTAACTATAAAACATGAAATAGGACACGGCACTCTCAACGTATCGGTGATCCAGTCTCACAACTTGATACAATTTCTACTCAATTCTTGATAGTACTGCTACATATTGTAGCTCTAACAAAGTTAATAAACGTTAATGAACAGTTAAAACGGTTTTTAGTTTAGAAAATACGTAAATTGCAATAAAAAACGTGCATCAAAAACTTTTATCAAACGTTAGCAAGCAACCATTGTTGTTTGGCGCGTAAACACCTGTCATGTTCGGTGCTGCCAGAACAAAATAAATTACTGTTAAGTTGGATCTAGGATTTTTATTTTTATATTCACAAAAATGTTATGTTTTAATTACCAATGTGCATCATTAGGTGACAACATATTAGTTTAGAGGCAAAAATATTTTTTTGAATTCTTAGAAACGTTTTATAATGTGAATACAATCATTTTCTAGTTATTTGTTTCATTAACTAATCACATAGTTACTTAATCACACATACTGCAATCTTTCTTGCATAGGTAAATTACATGAATTTCTACTTACCTAACAGTTTATGTTTTATTTATAAGCATAATTTAGTTTTGTCCGAAACAAAATTAATTGATGTTAATGTTAAAATTAATTGCGAATTTATCCCTGTAGGTATTAAAAACTGGTAACATTTAGCAAAATTTCGCGCCGATCGTTCATAGCATAGTTCGCGCTTTTTATTTTCTAGTTTGATCTTTGTAGATGATATGCATTATTTTGATCTTTAAAATAAAATAAATTAACATCTAAGTAGGTCATTTTACTTTGCTTAATTCATCATTATCCACGGCACGTGGTCTTTTGACATCGGTAGGTACTCATCTACCTACTTATGCGATTGTACCATAATCTTTACGCCTACTTGGCAGACAGGCTGGAGAAGGTCCAGGTAAGCCCAGGTTTAACAGAGAATGCTACTAATGCGTGCCTGGTTTCTGTTAATTATATAAGTAAGTAACGGCCATCCTACTAATATTATTAATGCGAAAGTTAGTATTTTTGCTTGTTACTCTTTCACGTCAAAACGGCTGAAGAGATCTGCAGCTGTAGCCAAATGCCACTTAGCGCTTGTCTACATGTAGAATAGAAAACCAAATTATATGGAATTGACGTAAATTTTGACACTTGTGAGTGTCATCCCCATACATTTTGATTTCTACTCTCTCTGTAGACAAGCGCTAAAGTGGAAGTTTGGCTAGAGGCCGGATGGAATGGATCAGAACAGGGGTAGATTATGGTCTGACCGGACCATGGGACCGCGGGCGAAGCCGCTAATAGAACCTAGTAATTAATAAGCCGTACTTATTACCGTAATAGACAGAACAGAAATGAAATTTAACGTTGATGCAGCAAATCATTAGTTACCTATGTATTTACTAAAAATAGGACAAAATAATTACAAATTAGCCATCTTATGATACGATACTTATTAGTCATTAATCTAATGATGCAATTATGCGCAACGTTAAAATAAATTACATGTACCTATGATGAATGATGACTTGATGAGACACAAGTATCTACCAAATCTCTTATTATAGAATCGTAATTTTGTCAAGGTAGCAAGCAAGAAGACGAGTCACTTGACAGTAAGCAATACCTTTGTTGCTACAGGTATAAACCTGTAGCAACAAAGGTATTTCAAGTGGAAATACCAGCCTATTTAAAAAAAAGAAACGTTCCAAAAAGGCAAATTATTATTTTGCCCAACGGCCCCAGCACATTCTAAGACGGCCCTGGCTGTCGGTGATGATGCTGAAACAGCAATAATTACTGAATTATCTAATACATTAGTCGATTACCTGTTTTTCTTTTACACTTTATAGGTCGACGTTTGACCACCGTCTCGCCTGATGGTAAGCGATAATGTGGCCGACGATGGAGCACGCCTACCTATAAGCAACCTTTTCACTCGGGACTTGAAGACACTCAAGTCATGTTTGACGGGAAACACAGCCTCTGGCAAGGAATTCCTTTCCTTAGCGGTTCGCATGAGGAAGCTTGACGCGAAACGCTTCGTGCGAATGGGTGGAATGTCCACCAAATAAGGGTGGCGCCCCGCCGTTCGTCTGGTGGTACGGTGATGAAATAGACTAGGGGGAACAAGTTTATGCAATTCCCACGCACACTCACCGAAATGTATCCGATAGAAGACCGAAAGGCTTGCGATTTTGCGCCTGTGTTCGAGGCTTTGTAGCCGAGCCTCCACAAGCGAATCGTCATTGATGAGCTTCTTGGCACGCCTCTCGATGGATTCGAGGGCTTCTAACTGGTATTTCACCGAGCCATCCCAAAGATGGGAGCAGTACTCCATACACGACCGAACTTGTGTTTGGTAAAGAGTGAGCAACTGCTCCGGCGTGAAGTACCGTCTCACCCTCGACAGGACACCCAACTTTCTACCAGCCAGTTGCGCCTTTGTCTCGATATACGAGCCAAAATTGAGAATGGGCGTCAGAATTACGCCGAGAAGCTCGAGACGGTCACCCATCGGAACGGACACACAAGTAGGAGTCAGTGGGAACCGACTCCGTTTAGCGGAAAACCGACACGCCTGGGTTTTGCTGGCATTGAACCTGACTAGATTGGCGTCACCCCAATCGGAGACCGCCTGCAAGGACAGGTTCAGACGATTTACCATAGATTCTCTCAGAGACTGGATTTGAGTTGCACTGGTTCGCGCATCGGACACATATCTCTCAACAACGGTGCTGTCATCTGCGTACCCAAAGATACCGGGCTGGAGCAGGTCATTAATGTGCAACAAAAAAAGTGTTGCTGAGAGTACTGACCCCTGAGGAACCCCGGCATTAATACCAAGTGGATTGGATGAGCAGCCATGAATGACCACTCGGATCGATCGATCCCTCAGGAAGCCTGTTATCTATCTGCACAGGCCTTCGAGACATCGAGCGATACAGCTAACGCTTCCCCGTATTTCTCGATGGCCTCGCTCCAGATGTGGGTGGCATATGCAAGAAGGTCCCCAGTAGATCGGTTTCGGCGAAATCCGTATTGTTGATCACTAAGGAGATCGTTACCTTCTAGGTATGCCAGGAGCCTGTTATTCAGTATACGTTCCATACTCTTACAGAGTATGGACGTGACCGAGATAGGTCTGTAGTTTTAGGGTCGGCACGGCTACCTTTTTTAGGCACAGGTTGCACGTTGGCCAGCTTGCATGCTTTCGGCACTTGACCAGTCTCTATTTTATCCATCACTTCACAGCAAAAATTAGTCGTTGTTATGGTTTATGTAAAGGTGCTTAAATAGGTAGCGACTACATATTAACTGTATTTTACACATGGGTAAAGTACCGTGCAGTTAAATATGCCAGTTTTTTCGCAGCAAGCGAGGTAATAGCGTAATTTTTCACCAAATTACCATAAGCACATTAAGACTTCTTATTGCATGAAGTTTTTTTGTTTAATTTATTACTTTTGACACTTATTTTGAAAAAGATATTTAGGAGCCATAAAACAACCGTTTTTGCTTTACTTATCTACGTAAATATTTTCGAAATTTTGTTTCTTTTACAACATTTCTCAGTATTTTGAAATAACATGACCATGAGACGTGTACATTTTTTGGTAGAGTTGTGCAGACAGTGCAGATGTTAATCATCTTGAGTACTTATTCTAATCATTTATGAATATTCAGCCAGAAGACGTCGTTGTGTCGTTTTCTGCTGAATATGGGACTTTCTTATGAAGGGAACGGTTCACCATAATCTTCACGTTTTGTCAGACAGCTTGAAGATCATACCTACTTGATAGGTAAAACACAGTTTAGTGGACGTAGCTATCCATCCCAGATTCCCATCATCATTTAAAGTTTTATGGTGCAATTGACGTTTGTTTGGAGTACGGAACTTTATGTTTATTGTCATTGTTGACTTATTTTTAAACGGGGAAAATCATCGAATTACTTCTCCCGCCTGGCTCACCCAGGGAGGAGCGGGAGGGATCGGCATCATCCGTGGTGGTCTGATGTCATTATTGACTTGGATTTCGAAAACGACTTTACCGGCGTTACTATAATTGAAAGTGGTTCCTTAAATTACTGTAGCATAGGTATTATTTGTTAACCATTTCATGATTTAAATTTCTACCAAGGATTTACTACTTATATGAAGATACCTAATACTAAACGGTAGCTAGTTGAAAAATTCGTTGATATAATTCATTACTTAGGTACATATCAAGGCAAGAAATACTATGCATTTATTTTTACCGACAACAAACGCCATAAACCTTATCGTGATAAAAACGAAGACCACTCAAAGTCCATTGCACTAGCAATAAAAAAAACATAACCTACGTCACAGGATTGCACATTTGGCGGGAAATGTTTCTAATATCAAAATGGCGGCGAACTCAACAATGCGTTATGATGGAACGCTTCGATTAATTATTTACACAACTGTATACACGATAAATACAAGGAATCGTATTAAATAACTTCAATTGCTTGTTTTTTTCTATTAAATCCTTCAACGATATGAAGAAAAATGAAAATGGAAGCTACAATGCTAGGTTATTTTTTGTGTTACGATGTTTCGTGGTAGATTTTCTCAGGCGTATCCAGGTAGGAAGGGCGACCGACCGGTTAGGTCACGCATCACCGAAATGTATGGTTTTTAATACGGCACCATATATGGATAATGCGATACGGAAGTAAAGGGCACGGGATAGTGGAAAAAGTTTATCATGATAACAAGTGCGTTACTTTTGCATATTTATATGGTCATGTGGAAGGATGTAACAATTTGAGTCCTCTTTTATAGCTGCTCTTATTTTCTTTGGTGATTATAAAGCTAGTTACTCGTGTGATAATGACGGCTTCTCACCCGTGGGTGTAGTTAAATGCAAAATGAGGGACTACGTAGGCTTGCCAAAGAAATTCTGAACTATTTTAACTATCTGATAAATCTGAACTATTTGAACTATTTGATAAATCTGAACTATTTGAACTATCTGATAAATCTGAACTATTTGAACTATCTGATAAATCTGAACTATTTAAACTGGCTTGCCAAGCGTGGAGTAGAGATAATGGCAAACCCTATTGTGTAGAGGAAGTTTGAAGTCCAGCAGTGAACTGTCACCGGCAGTTGCTGATAATTAAACCTCTTCCAGGTCTTCAGTATGATCTAGCTATAGTTTGAATGCCCTTTTTTTTAAGGGGGAATTCATCCAATGACTTCTCTTACTGACTAAAATCCACCCCATTCCTACTCCTGCACTTCGAGCCGAAGCTCCGGCAACCCACTAAGTTCTCCGCGGCTCCATCTCGGCATCAACCCTATTGGGCCCCATCTGTGAGTTTGTATGCCCTAAGAGCGCTGTTTGTGGTCTGCAGTCATTTTGATTCTCCTATCATCTTCTGGTTCATGGCTGATGATGATGGTGATGAGATAGAAGTAGAACACTGGGACAACTAAAACAAGTTATTTTAAGCAACTAAAACTAGTAAAAAGCATTATTTCAAGTTGTAAGTGTACCTACATATTATGTAGTGGGCTCCATGTTTGAAACAATCATTCATAGCTCTTGTAATAGGGTAGATGCCTAATTTTTGTTTTAATGTCCGTCTGGTAGATTGACCTTAACTTACAGACTAATTATAGTTTTAATTTTCATACCCTGTCATCATAATTTCCATCCAGGATTAGACGATGTATCAATGAAATTGTAAAAAAACATTTTTTTAAAAGAGTAACGATTGAGTTTCTTCCTCGTTGTTCTCCATTCGAAACTACACTTAGGAACGAGTGCCGAGCTTCACTGACATAGGTACAAGGTCACAAGCGGAGGGATAATTCCATTTTTGACGTTTCAAAAGTGCGTAATCCAAGATTCATAAAATAAAAGCTTTGACTATAAAAGAAATAGGTCTCCTCGGATTCCATCATGGCTATTTCTTTGCTTTGGTGATCTGTAACACAGGTTATTCCTTTAACAGACACCAGTTTCTTAAATGTAACATAATATATAATTTGTATCCGTAGAGTATTTTTGAGAAAATTAAGATTTTTATTATTAAAAAAAAAAATACCTGTGGAACTAAAAACTACAGTCTTATTTTAATAACCGGTACTTTGCTTAGGAAACCTCCATTCTAAGCTGCAGGTGGATCGCACGTCATAAAAACTAGCATTGTCATCATTACAATAACAATGTGTTATTGTCCTTTACTTCTTGTATAGTTTAATCGCTCTGTCCTTGTCTGTCGATGATTAGTGGCTAGGTATCATGTCAGTACAGGTAGATACTATAATTTAGGTGTTCGGAAATGTTTTTTTTAAGGGAGGAATCGAATGACTTCTCCCACCTGAGTGAGACGGGAGGCGTCACAGGAGTGTTACCGGCCTTTTAAAAAAGAATACGGTCTTTTCTTGAATGTTATGAAGAAGATAAGAACTTTTTTCTTAGAAAATATTGACTAGGTATTTTTTTTTAAGGGGGAAAAAATCATCGAATGACTGCTCCCGCCTGGGTGAGGCGGGAGGGAGTGTCAGACTCTTACTGACTAAAAACCACCCCATTCCTTTCCCTGCACGTCGAGCCGGAGCCCCGGTAACCCGTTAGGTTCTCTGCGACATTGACTAGGTATATTTTAGTATTATTAGCACTGCTCTGTTAGTTAGCTACAGTAAAGGGCTTTGGCTTCGGTTTGCAGGTCGGACAGAGTTAGGTATAGGGGGTTTTAGGTTTTCCAATAATTCTCAAAAATAGCATGAAGAGAAGCCTTCCAAGCAACGAGGCAGTCAAGTCAAGACACAAACATAGGAAGTAAGTTTTTTTAGGTAAGTACCTTCTTACCTACCTAAAGATAAACTTAAAGATTAATAATAATAATATTAAAAAAATAAGATAAAAAAAAGAAAAAAGAAAAAAAGATAAACTTAAAGATTAAGATTTGGAAGAGTCTGTCCTCTAAATAATTCACATTTTAGAAGGCCTAATTACATTTTAATTATTTCCTCAAACTGTCTATATTTCAATAACGTCAACGCCTGTTCTTTTAAGCTTCAATAGGTAAAAATCTTCCAGTATCTCCTGAATTATCCACTCAATATCCAATGAAATCTGGGCGTTACCCGTAAAACAGTGTAGTCGTACATAAACTAAAATAAATAGATCATTCGTCGGCGGGATTGTTTACAAAATGTCACACATCTGGCGGTAATCGGAGCGGGTGGGCGTCCATCTTGAAATTTTATAATGAACGCGCCAATCGTTCGAGCGGGGCGTTGCGCGCGCAGCTTCCTCGCCTAATTGAAAATGATTTATGGTTGCTACTGCAATCCTAGACTTTTGTTTTAGTAAGTTTTGATGAAAAGATTAAGGACCGATTTTTCAATCAGTTAATTCTTTGGTGGTACTTTGAATATTTGACAATTCTTCGATAGGTACTAAAAACTGTCAAATGTCCATTTTACAGTTAAGAGTTAAGTAACTGATGAATGATTGAAAAATCGGTCCTAAATAGATCTATACTAATATTATAATAATTATAATACTGAAGAGTTTGTTAGTTTGAGAGCGCTAATCTCCGAAACTACTGGTTCACATTGAATAATTCTTGTTCTGTTGGATAGCTGCCTTTTCCGAGGAAGATCCCTTCCTCATCACGTAAGTACAGTTACGTGAGCAAGCCGAAAAAATAATAATTAATTTAGTATGTCTCACGAAAATTTTAATATAAATCTGGTAAACAAACAAATCTTTAATAAAATCTATAAAATAATATCTAGAGACTTCCTTGTCCACTATTTCAATGAATATTATTTGAGAAACTTTTTAATCAACCAGTACCTTTTTTTTTTTTTTTTTTTAAGGGGGGAAAATCATCGAATGACTTCTCCCGCCTGGGTGAGGCGGGAGGGAGTGTCAGACTCTTACTGACTAAAAACCACCCCGTTCCTTCTCCTGCACGTCGAGCCGGAGCCCCGGTTACCCGTTAGGTTCTCCGCGACTCCGAATCGGCATCGGCCGTATTGGGCCCCATCTGTGGTGGTCTGATGGCTCTTTGAGGCGCGCGCGGAACGCGACGCGCCGTACGCTCGGGTCTGTTTCTGGTCGGACGGGGAGCCACCCATGCTCGCCGTCCGCAGGCCCGCGCTTACGGTGGCCGGAGATCGTCTCGCGATCCCCGACGCCCGGTGTGTCCTTCGCGAATCAACCAGTACCTAACGTTCACGTGTAGAACTTAGACCATACGTCCTTGATTTTTATAATAAGTAGGTGTAATGGCAACATTTACGGTAAATAAGCACCTAACTATGAGAAAATCAAGTAAATTGTTATTGCTGGCCTTACCTAAATATTAGGTGCCTAAACAAAAATTCTACTTAATTTTTGTAAATTTTCATAGAAGCAAATATTCTGTAAGCCTTTTTTTAATGTATAGACATTATACAATTTAAAAAACAAATACTCTTGAGCTTGTAATGTATTCAGAAAAGTGGTTCGTGTTTAGGTAAACTGTATACCTGCCAGACGCATATCATATTTCATTGTAAAGAAAAAAAAATTTAAAACTAATGCATTGGGTAGGTTATGATGCAGATGAATATTCCCGCTCAATGCAATGCCTTTGAATAAAAATGTTTAAATTAAATTGCTTAAATTGCTGGCTTAGAACAAAAAATGTCGTGACTTTGAACTTGTAAGAACGTTAGGTCGACAAATAATATCATGCAGCTAAAAATATGCTAATTATTGCGTACTTTGCAATACTTAGATATAGGTATGTAGCTGTAAATATAAACACAATTATCTACTGCGACCTGCTGTACCAGCCACGCTGCTCTACGTGTCCCGCCTACATGACTCCACAAAGGTTGAGGAGATTGTGGAGTTCATCAAGATCAAGGCAAAGCTTCATCTGAAGGTTGAGCAACTTCACTCGCTACACAGAGTGGACTTCAAGTCTTTTGTAGTCAGGGTACCGACTGAACATCTGCCAACCTTAATGAAAGAGGAGTTTTGGCCGTGAGGGGTAGTCTTCCGACGGTTCCGAGGTCGGCTACCGGACACTGTGCGACACACGACGCCGTCTATTCGTGTGACCTAGTTATTTAGTACTTAATTGAGTAATTATTTTGTTTTTAATCTATGTATAGTATTTATAAATCTTTAATTAATGTATTAGTTTATAGTATTCGACATGGGCCTGTGATGCCTGAAATATATATAAAAAAAATAAATAATAATTAATGACTTTAGGGAACAAATTTTGTTATACCTACGACATCAAATTGTAAAGACTACTCTAGAAACTGTTTGACGATGTATCTCGATCAGTTTCAAGCCAGGCTGGGGTTCATAGTCATCAGGATCATTGCCCGAAAAACGTCATGAAAAGCACTTTTACCTAAGTATATGGAGGTCTTACCAGAGATTATTAGTTTATTGCTGACCTGGACCACATTGCTAGGCCCATAAAACAATGTTTAGAATCCAAGGTTTTTACACCTACCTTAAACTGTCAAACATCAAGCGGTCACCGGTGACCGCAACCTATTGTTCTATAATTGTGTCTACAAAACCGGTACTCGACGAGTTAAATAAAAAAGTTAGGTGTAAAAATCATTACCTACGTAGCTATTACCTAGTATCAAAAAATTAACTTGTAACTGTTATTCACATAAATATCCGAAAGATCCGAAGAGTCCCTCTGTGACTCGAAACTAGTAGAGCTTTTCTCACAGATGGGGCCCAACAGGGCTGATGCCGATTCGGAGTCGCGGAGAACTTAACGGGTTACCGGGGCTCCGGCTCGAAGCGCAGGAGAAGAAACGGGGTGGTTTTTAGTCAGTAAGAGTCTGACACTCCCTCCCGCCTCACCCAGGCGGGAGCAGGCATTCGATGATTTTCCCCTCTTAAAAAATTAATACTAGGTATGTGTACATAATTATAGTACCTACTTATGTATTTGATGTTGGTACCTAAATCCCCTAGCAACATAGATAATATATTTGCAACCTTCAATTTATTACTGACCTTCATAAGTTGCGTTCAAAATGATTGTGAAGTTACATTGATTCATTCATTTTACCTCTATATGTAGTGGGTAGCGGATCAATCTACTCTTTTCTGTCAAATTCCTTTATTACATATTCAACTCTATCGCCTAAATAACTATATGCACTTAAAGTCGAAAATCCAATGATAAACATTGAAATATTGGAGAAGGTTAATGTGCCGGTCACTGTACCTAAGTACATACATCGATAAAGTATCTTAGAAACTACAGTATTATTACATATTCTGATGCCTTAATTTTTTTTTAATTCTATTTAGGTAAAAAGTTTCATAGTGAAATTGCTTCGCAAATCGGCTATTGGAATCGGCGCCATCTATCGAGTAACTGTGTTAACTCTTAACAGTTTAAATTTTAGATGCATGGTATTTTTTTATTTTTAGCGTCCCTAGCCCTACTTATTATGTTTACTTACATTTATAGTAAAAAATGAATTGAAAATGTCTTAATTTACCTAAAATGTGAAGCCTTTTATATTCTCCGTTATTTATGCCAAATACAGAGCAGTTTGCATTTGATAAAATAATGTTCCAGTCGAGTGTAGGCTGTAGAAACGAGAAATATTCATCAAATTGAGTTCAGCTGTTTATAAATGAGTTTAATACCGACAGATTCATGATTTTGATTCGACGGCTTCGACCTTACAGGGATTGCAGTCTGTGTCTATAATAATATTACAAATTAGGTAAGTACATGTTTTTGAACCTACCTAGGTACAGCCCAAGTACGAAATGTCATAGCCTAGGTATAAGTAGCCTAGGTAACACAATAGTTAATTAGATAGGTACCTAAATAAATTAACTTTGTAGGACCCAATGTCAATTACTTGTAACAATATTAAACCTAAATGTTTTTAATGTTAATGATAATGATGTAAAAAAATACTAGAAATAACACGTTTATCTAATAACATTTGTTAATAAGAAAAACACTAATCACCGAACGTTTAAAAGGTAATGTCGCAGTTTTTAGCCAATGGCTTCAGACGTAACGTGATCAAAATTAAACGTGGTCTTTATAAGTAACTCCCAAATCTCCTTCATATATGAAAATCATGAATAAGTAGGTGCTATAAAAACAATCTGTCGTGACGAATTTTTCATATTTAGTAAGTAGGTACGAGTCTGTAACATAACTTATCTTATTATTAAACAAAACAAAATTGTATCAACCAAAGTATTTATCTCGTCAAAATGAACAAAGTTATAATAAAGAAATACCTAGGTAGGTACACAAAATAAACATGTGACAGCTAGATGGAAGCACCACAAATATATTTTATGTATTTAAAACAAAGTTAAACGCATTTTAATTAGCTGCCTGATTGACCTGCGGTGACTTCCAATCGTTAGGCGCATATTAAAGGACTTTTCCATACAACAACCATCTTGGATTCCAGAAACTAAATGAGTGTATAAATTCATTTAAAGAAACAGGCTATGTACACAGATTTTGAATTGATAATTATTCCGCGCTATGCATTTGTTTTGTTCAAGTCAACAAAACAAAAAATGCACCTATGCAGGTAATCAGAAATATAATTTGAATTATTGAATGAGTCGCCCGCACTGGACTATTTAAATGAAAAAGGTGCAATACACACAAAATTATCGTTTACTTTTTAATTGCTTAATCCTCGACCTTGTCACGCGGACTTATATTTGTGTAAACGCTAATAACGCGATCGCATAACACCACATCTATTTACACTTTCTCTAACATTACGGTAACGAGGTCGCAGTGCCGCGCACGCAATGTATCCTGCACAACTCACACTGCAAAATGTCCATTAACATTTTCAAAAAAATAATTAAGTACACAGTCGTCAATTTACCACGACCACACAATCTCGATACTTGTTCCACGACACATTCCATTAATGCTCTAAAATGCAACTTTTGGATAAAGAATAGTGTATAAACAGCATTTTATTACGTTGGCAACGATGCGTGAATTTCGAAATGACGTGGTAGAAGCAGCAGCTATCTCATCATCATTGATAATAGTCGGTTTGGCAACGTCGCGTCGCTCACCTGGCGCTACCTGCGCAGTGTCAACAGGGGGGCAAGCGAACGGGCGGCAGTCGATCCTACGATCCGACAGACACGCTCGTCCCGAGCTGTCTTACAATTTTTTATTAAAAATATTCCACGAATATCAAAGTTAAAGTTATACAGTGACGCGTAATAAGTACTCTAGTGTTGTTAAAGCGCGCGAAGTGAAATCTTTAAAAATCTGTGGACACATACAGTATTCAAATTAGGAACGTTCATCGACACCGTTCAAAGCTTGTTCTTTCCATAGAGTTAGCGACTGGACTCTTAGATTTGGTGTGGCTATGTGATGTGAGTTAATTCTAGATTTTCACCTACAGCGGAAACAGCTTACGTAGACGGCTAGCGGTAAAACGTCGTCCGCGCCGCACGCTAGTTCTTGTTTCATGTTGAGTAACCGTCAGGTTTCTAAAAAGTGCTTTCGAGCGAACATACAGCAACGTATACGTGAATTTTCGGTGGTTCGCCCACTGGAGTCCCGTTAGAAAGTGTGTGGCACTCTGTGGACTGTTTGTTGATGAGGTGTGGGCAGGACAAGTGCTGAGGGTTGTGGAGTTAGTGGCGGGCGTGTTGTTGTGAGGTGGTGTATCAGTGCATGGCGCGATGATCAGCGGCGGCTGGGTGTGCGCTCTGCACGTGCGCACGGCGGGCCTCGGCGGTGCCGCGCTGGGCTCCGACGAAGAGGAGATCGTCTACCTCGCCTATGTTGTTATTGATGTGCTCACGAATCAGGTAAGCGAACAAAAACATGTAAAAACAGCGCTCAACCATCCATTGACACCTCCAACTTCAAAATTTGTCATACACCTAGTAACTACGGCCAAAAGATTGATTGAAATGAGTATGAGCGTGAACAAATACAACTTGTTGAGTGTAGGGGCGGCGTAAATTGTATAACAGATTAGGTAAACCCTATTGTTGATATAGATAGTTATCGATGTCGACCAATCCGGCGCGTCTCAATTCCAATTCCTACTATGTGGAATTCGGAAAGTGATTACAACTACATTTTGTGAGGTATTTATTAAAAAACTTTTTTATGAACATTAACATGTAGGTTAGTGTTACTATTCACTTTTTAATAACTAGAAAAGTGAAGTAAATTACTCTAGATTATTCGTAATGGCATGAAAACACGGAAAGCGTAGATAGATAAAATAACATTCTCGTTGCGGCGATGCGGCAATAAATCTATCTCTTTGATATATTTATTAACTTCTTTACCTAATTCATCTTATTTTTCAACAAATTTAAAATACAATTGGTCATTTTAAGACCTCGAAACATAGAATAAGATTTAATTAGTTAAAAACGGGACTGCCGCAAGGCACTATTTTAGGCCCTTGGCAAATTTCATGTGTTCTGTGTTGAAGATAAGTGAAATCTAATCGTACAATCACCTCAAGTATCATGGGAAACTATCTGTTTGTCCATTCGAAGCAGATAATCCCATAAACAATATTCCAAGCCACCAAGACAGGATTCCCAGGTTGATAAACAAGCTAATTAAAAATGAATCCTAATGACATGGATTTTTTACTGATTACGAGAAAAAACGAGTTCTAATCCAGTCTACGTGTAGTAGAAGAAAAAAAGAATGAAATACAGGATTTCCCCAAGAACCAAATATACGAGTTTGTCAGGATAGAAACAAATGCCAGTATAATTTGGATACTAGGTATATCCGTATATTGATTAATTTAGAGTCGTATTCAAATTGTATTTTTATTGCGAAAATTTCAGAGCATCGACAACACTATTTGTGTTGCGGTAGACTATTAATATCTCTGATTGCAACTGCAAAAGTATCAAAACTAAAACGTCATTAAAAATATATATGACAATTTTTGCCACACTTTCCATCGAATCGTCAAAAAGTTACATCGATTCAGAGATTGACGGCTTGAGATCAGCTACTAATATCTTAAAACATCATCTAATTAGTAGTAGAACAGTATTCAATTACTTACATAATGACATATTATTGTCAATTGTGAATTTAGGTACCTACTATCGAAATTGTTTATGGTCAATCTTATTGTTTTCTGGATACTTCACGTGCACGTTTTTGAAAATCGAACGGATCTATTCCAGGCTATTATTGTGTTATCACTACACTGACGCTTGGGTTTTTAGTGCTTTAGTTGTATTTATGTATAACTACAAAAATAGAAACTACACATATATGATAATTTTTACATTCCTGTATGTATTTTATTAGATTGTGTTTATAGATCTTACTGATAAAGTGACGTTATTCCCACTCCTGAATAACAAATTTAAACGTCAAAACTGACGTAGTTTTGTATTGGACTGAATTAGGTAACTAATTGTCATCTATGTATTTTGTTTAGATAACATTGTTTACATGTTTTCTTTTTCTCTTATGACAAATATTTTTAATGTTAATACAAAACTATATTATATAGACAACAAGCAACGTGCCCCGGTTGCGCACGGGTGCAATATGCATGTATTATACATATAAATCTTCCTTGAGAATCGTACTATCTATTAAAAAAAACCGCATCATATCATCTAAGCATACATAGGGACAGACAGACGGCGGATAGCGACTTTGTTTTATACTATGTAGTGATGTTATATATTTCGGATCTTATAGCGTCCATGCTCTATTCTTTCTTGCAAATCTAAAAGTTCATTGCGAGAAATCATTATGGGACATTCAGAGGCTAATTTTCAATTTTGTATTATTATTTGCCTTTCCTATAACAATGGCCAAACTGATTAACGTGTTAAAAACCTTTTTTAATATGACCTTTCTGATATTTTAAACGATGCCGTTGATTTATATATATGTTCATAACATAAATTTTTCATTGATTCTTGTCACGCATGATACAAATAAATGTTCAAACATAGGTAGTTGTTTGTTAGTATTTTTTGCTGTTTACTTCTAAATATGTAATCGTTTGAGGTTTGGGGCCCCAGTACCTAACTACAAAGCAAGCGATTCATTATAAACTTTAATTACACTTCGACTGAATTTATTTTAATACTAAACAATGTTCCAGTATGTTCTAGAATAAGTATGTACTTATAGTTATTTGCTTTTCGCCATTTTTATAGAAAGAAATAAAGAAAGAACAGTTTACATGCACTTTTAAAAATACAGAAACACGAATAATGTATATTAAAAAAAAACAGTGAAATGGCGCAAAAAGGCCAGTGCTCAGCTAAAATTATTGGTTGCATTGTTTTGCGACTGGTCTCTATAACCTGTATGTCTATATTATCTATATCAGTAACATTAATAGGTACTGTCTATAGGCTACTAATGTTAGCCATGCAAAATCTGTCTAAATTCTAATCTCTAATATTCTAAATCCATCGACAGACACTGGCCTATCGAAATAGGGTACATGCCTAATTTTTATTTTAATTACCGTCTGGTAGATTATTTTAAATCACTAGACACGTATTTTTTATTTTCTTACAGAAACAAATACTTTCGACGATATATTGATTTGAAATGTCGGGTGACGTCACTTCTATGTACATTTTATACGTAGAGATGACGTTTTAGCCCCACTCCTAAATTTTGATTCGTTTTATCTAATTGTATTGTTTTATTATACGACAACATAAAAAAATACGTGTCTAATATTTTTCATTACCTAACTTACGGACTAATTAGATTTTTAATTTTCATACCCTGTCATCATCCCAAATTGTAGGTCTTATGTAATTCGGTGTCATGTCCAAATACTCAAACGCTACTCAATTTTAAGTATAGTTCTGTCTCTCTAAATTCTTTGTAAAATGACAGAGATTAAAATTGACTAGTCTTTCAGTATTCAGGCGTCAGAGCTATTACTGTGACTTTTCCGTCAATTTGAAAATAATCACAGGGTCTGTTCTATACCTCAGCCCCCATACTTAGCTGACAGTTCCATTTGGTTTCTCCAAGCGAGAATTCATTTGTATTGCCTCTGTTGTTGTTGACCAGTAGCACTATTTAGCATCTAAGGAGGGACACTCGACTAGATTCAAACCATGCTAGAGGCTCATATTCATAAGCAACATTCCGCGACCCGCGACGCGGCGACTGTTGCGCTGCTACTGACTACTCTAGTCGCAGAATATGAGCCTCTAGCGTGGCTCGAAACTAGTCAAGTTCCTTGTCAAATAATTAAGAAAGAAAGAAAAACCATTTATTTCTGCGCAAAACACACATAACATATTTAAAAAATAAAAAATAAAATAAAAAAAAGCTAAAAAATTAAAATGAAGTGAGATCTTGTCCATGGTCCACAGACTTATTATTTTACTGAAATGATAGAATATGTCGCACCTACGGTGCAATATCGTCACTTATACAATTTTTGTCAAAACTTAACTGATTATGAAAGAATACTCCAAATTCACCTCTTTACTTGGTGCGTTATTGTAATTTGTGTAGTAAGCAAACTGACATAGTGAGGGCATTACTGTCGTTACGGTTTTGGCGCTAATCTGGACGGGCGGCACTAGGAGAAACAACGTTTCATTGTTCAGTTGCGCGCGGGCCCCCGAAATACATAAGTGACGGTATCGCACCGGAGGTACGATGTAATATCTAATATTATCTGTGGACCATAGACAAGGAAACACCCTACTTACTTCATTTATAATAATAATTACTAGTTGCATGCATTTATTAAAATTGTTAAATTGGATAAAGGAGTATTCAAAAGGTTTAATTATAATAAAACAATACGAAGCCATTATAAGTACTTGATGCTAGTGTAACCCATTGCCCTAATATTGTGCGTCATGTATGCGTGCGCAAAAACAGGATAATGCTCAGCAATTTCTGCGACTTAAACCTCAAGAGGTTAGCGTCGCAGCGCTGATTTTCAGCACATCCTTGGGCTCCAAATTACGTGTGTAAGCCGAAAAACATAAGAATCAATTTAGTATGTCTCACGAAAATTATAACATGAATATCTATGGACACTGTGTCCATGGTGCCCGTCTACTTAAGAATGTGGAGCCATGAATATTTTTCGCATTTTACCCCAAAAACTTCGAAGTCGCGGAGAACCTAACGGGTTACCGGGGCTCCGGCTCGAAGTGCAGGAGAAAGAACGGGGTGGTCTTTAGTCAGTGAGAGTCTGACACTCCCTCCCGCCTCACCCAGGCGGGAGAAGTCATTCGATGATTTCCGCCCCTATAAAAAAGGTAAAACTTACGATTCCTCGACCAATGAGGTAAACAATAAAGATAAAATCCGGTATGTTTCTTTTGAGTTACTCATATTTAGACTTATAAAGATAACAAACTTATCATACAGATAATTTTATAATAATATTAATTATTACAAGTTACAACAGATTGGTCACACTCACAATAGAGGTATAGATAAGTCCTAAATTGATGTACCTACATTTGACATTCTTTTCTGTGAGCATAGGTAGGTACATGTAAAAACTATTGTGAAAAAAAGTAACGAATGAAGATTCTCGCTCGTTCTTCTCTACTCGAATCTGCTTTTTGGAACGAGCACCTAGCTTCACTGACGGACTGACTGACAGACTATTATTTATTTTATATTTGTTGACGTTTCAAAAGTACCAAATTATGGTTTCATTGAAGTAAATGCTTTTGAGTTTTGTTGTGTATCTGTGGTATACTCTATGGCCATATATAGTCTATGGTGATAAGTAGATCATCCATGTGCGTGGCTGAGCCCGCGAATTGGTAAAAAACAGACCTTCTCTGGTTTTACTCATATTTCGTTTGCTTATAACATACTCAACTAGTTTTGAGTTTTTGTGTATCAAAATATTAGATTTTCTTTTCTCTGGAATCTTAGGGCAAGCACCTAAAGATGAACCTTAGGATATCCACATTTGTCATTACTTTATATGCAATGTACATAAGGCAATAAGACTAACTAGGGAGTCTCAAAGTCCCAGAGACAAAGATATAGGAAATTCGTGAAAATCAGTACATACCTCTATATAGTAAAGTTTCCATCTAAAGACTTTAATAACATCTAAAACCCATGCCTTCACTTACTCATCTCCAAAATAAATCTGTAACTTTATTGTGAAACCTCTATTTTAACCCGGAAGTATCTTAAGACGGTACTCTCATAGGGTCACGTCGTACATGTGTTGGACTTACTCATACACCCACACACACTTCCAAATGTTGAATCAAGAACTGGTTGGCGACTCTTACAAATGTATGTATGAAGGTAACTCAGTGTTGAAGGGTTTGGCAACCTTTGAAACGTATTGTTCGATGTTTTAAGTAGGTATTTAAATAATTGAGAGTTTTTTCTAATGCTTCGTACTAATTTATCAAGTCAGTATAAATCGAATTTACAGATACAATACATGATGTATCGCAAAATTGTTAAAAAAGAGTTGTTACTGTTAATTTAAAAGCCGTATTCGAAATATAAAAGTTAGTAAAATTTGAATTTCGAAAACAACTGACCATAAATTCCAATACCCCACACTAATATGAGGTAGATATTAACAGATTACTATTAAAGTTCTGTAATCAAAAGTATTTGAGATAGAAGAGATGACAGCATTTTTTCAAACGACACGGCAGTAGATAGGTACTTGCGTAGGTGTAACCTACTGTTTGTTGTTTACATAAGAACCATGAAATAAACAGAGAAATAGGCATAATAACAATAAAAATACAACTGCCTTTCTCCGGATCCGGAGGTTTATTAACCACAGTCATAGAGCTACTAGGTATTTTTATAAACACAGACACGCGTTTGTTTTCCCTTTTATGGCCTTCTGTATTATTACCGTGATTGTATTAAAACAATCAACGATCAAGTACCAAACTGCCTATAACTAGCTTTCTGACAAATATCTTTATTATTTAAATAAATATTTGATTATGTAATCCTCTAAAACAACTTCAAACAACAAATTTTCTAACCTCAGTTTTACGAAGATTAATTAAAATTAATTGAAATAAATTGATTAAACTCAAAGCTTACCTTTATCTGTTCGAATTTATAAAAAAATAATACGTTTGACATTGACAGAAACATCCATTGACAGCCTATTGATAAAAAACAAGGACTAACCAATTTTGATACTTTGTAATTTAAATAAAATAATGTAAGCTATTAAGTTTTTAATAAGTATAGTCGAATCCGGTAATTAAAGGGTCTTCTTATTTAATTTAAATATTATATTAATATTAATTGTGAATAGGATGGTTCCATTAGATAAATGCTATGTATAAACATTTTTTCAAATTTTTAATATATTTTTTTCGTTTCTAGC
Source organism: Spodoptera picta (assembly GCA_038387885.1). Lineage (NCBI taxonomy): Eukaryota > Metazoa > Arthropoda > Insecta > Lepidoptera > Noctuidae > Spodoptera > Spodoptera picta. The sequence goes on from JAZHFQ010000314.1 coordinate 540,508, forward strand.
AAATGGCTTTTTTTTTTAAGGGGGGAAAATCATCGAATGACTGCTCCCGCCTGGGTGAGGCGGGAGGGAGTGTCAGACTCTTACTGACTAAAAACCACCCCGTTCCTTTTCCTGCACGTTGAGTCGGAGCCCCGGTTACCCGTTAGGTTCTCCGCGACTCCGAATCGGCATCGGCCCTATTGGGCCCTATCTGTGGTGGTCTGATGGCTCTTTGAGGCGCGCGCGGAACGCGACGCGCCATACGCTCGGGTCTAGCAAATGGCTAAGAATTAATCGATCGACCTTTTGAACTTATACCAAAATGAATTATAGGTACCTAGTTACCTACCTACGTCAATATATCAAGAGTATAATTTGGTATGGACGGACGCAGTAACAGTATCTAATAATTCACGCGACATGTGTAAAGGTTTCTTCTTTATGTTACATTAAAATATATTACGCATGTAAAACATCTTGTTTCTAGCAGCTCTGTGTTTATAAACATTACCTTCAAGAGGACATAATGAATAGACATTACTATGTAGCATACGGTATAGTTTATGTACTATCTTACCGCTCATTGTATCACGTTTTAAAACCTCTTTGGTCGAGCAATCCTAGAGTGACTATAAAGTAGTAAGTTTAATTCGGCAGCCGGATTGGGCCCGGTGTTAATTGTTGATGGTTTAGCTAGCTGCTTTGTACTAGGTACAAAATAGGCTCAAAGATTGAAATTAGGGCTTTATTTATGAAACTGCGTCCCTATAACCTGGTTGGATTTGGATATATAGGTACCTATTACATATAAACGCTAAAAGGCAACCTAGAAGTGCTAGAATAACTGTAATGTTTAAAGTAATTAACTAAATATGCATCAATTACTACTAATTGATATTTAATAAGATACAAATGTTTTAAGCAATTAAATAATTAAATAGGTTATATCTGATAAATTAGTCACCTTTATGAGTAGGCTACAAAATAATATTAGGTACATAAATACTTAAAATATTTTGTTTAATTAAAAACTTTCGTGAGACAAACAAGTACAAGTGTGGGAGAGCCATGATTCGGCACGAATGGGCCGGCTCGACCGGAGTGATACCACGGCCGAGCAGAAAACCGAGGTTACCGGAGGCCTAATTACCCTCCCCTTCCCCAATCTCCCCAATTCCTGAATCCCCAACGATCCTCAAACTCCCGATCCCCAAAAGGCCGGTAACGCACTAGTAACGCCTCTGGTGCGCCAGGTGTCCATGGGCAACGCCGATTGCTTACCATCAGGATCACCTGATGGTAAGCAATCGGCAGAGTATAAGCCGATAAACGAGCAGACGGATCACCGCCTGCTCGGATTCAAATACGTATATATTTGTTTTCTTATCAACGTCTTCTTGGTCCTAGTATATTCTAAACTATTCCCGTACTTACCAACCTTTGACCGTACAACACTTTCATATACTTAAGCATAGGTGCTATAACAAAAATGCAAGACACGCAAAAGGAAATCTTAATAAAACAACCATAGAATTAGAAATCAAATGCCCATTTTCTTTCACTTACTATTTCTAATATCACGTCAAAAACAATTGACGTAAGTCATTGAATTTAGTATTTCACAATTTCAATTCTAAGTATTATCATTTAAAACACGATTTTGAATGCCATGTATTGTGATCACGTTTACTTATCATGAATATTCCCTATTTATTTAAACTTCGAATACAGCGTTGAATATTTAATTATTTCCATCCTTTTCTATCTGATTTAGTGCGAAAGAGATAGCACTAATCAATTTGAATAATTTATGAATTAAAATGATTTATTTTTGACATTACCTTTATAAGTGACAGGTTTTGATAAATAAGTATTATAGGTTTTTTATTTAAGTAGATCAGTAATGGATGACTAAAAAAAGGAAAGTCATGACTTAAGGTTTTTTGCCATTTGACTTATAGAAAAATATGCAAGTGCTTATACTTAAGTAGAAACTTAACTACTTAAGTTTCGTAACCGCTTTGTTTTCTAGCAGTTGGGTAATTTTAAGCCTGAGTTGACCCAACCTTTGGCTTCTTTACAATATTTTTACACAATAACACCCATACAAACCTAAAAACGAAGAGAAAATACACCTAAAATCCCACCTCAATAAAACGACAGAAACTAAAAGTAGTTTTGTTTTTGACACAGAACTTGATTTTTTAAATTTAGTAAAAAGTCATTAAAAATATAAGCCAGCATTTAATTTAAAAAAATGATTAGAGCCTCTACGACAAAAATAGAGGAACAAACACTAGTTTGAAAATAAGTTCTTAAAAAAGCAAAATTCAAATGGGTTCTAAAAACAATTTATTTACATTTAATTAATTCAATTCCATATTGATTGGTTTTTCTATAATCTTGTTTCGTAATAACATCGTTTGAAACAGAGAAACGTCATTAAAATTCAATGTAACTGACTATTATCAAGGGCTGAAGGTTTCCAGTTCAGAATTAACCTTCAACCTTCGTAAGATTAGCATTACGAAAGATTCTAGAAGATTGATTAAATGCAAGGTACAGTAACTAAATAAAAGTGGACAGGAAAATTATTGGGTGATCCGTGGTCAACCTTCTTACGCTTACATACTTTCAATATCTGTGGATAGATTTGGCTAGAAAAAACAAAGTTTTGACATAAGCTCCATACATAATGTCTCACAATCCAAGCCATATTACACAAATCCACCGGACGACACATTATATTATTCAGACTGGTTATTAGTAAGGATCAATTAATATCCTTAAACTTTGAAAATTACAATGTTATTAGTAATTTTAGTAGGAAGTGTATGTTACACGGTGGGTCTTTAATATTAGTTAGAAACAGTATTAAGTCAAAGGATAGGAAAGACATTGTAGCATTGTCAGTCGAACACACCATTGAGTTGTCCTGTGTTGAGCTGGATAGACATGTTGTAGTTTGTGTATATAGACCACCTAATTACCAGAATCTTGCATTATTCGATTCTGTCATGGAGGATGTTCTGGGGAAGGTCTGTTCTGGTAATAAATCTGTACTTGTATGTGGCGATTTTAATATAAATTTATTAGAGAATAACACAAGTAGCATGGAGCTATTAAATTTATTTTATTCATTTAATTTGAAAAATGTGTTTCTGGAGCCAACCAGAATAACATCTTCCACAGCCACTTGTATCGATAATGTTTTCTGTAATTGTGATTATCTAGAAAAAAAAGTCATGAACAGCTTGCCTTCCGACCACTGTGGACTTATGGTTGCTTTCAGCTCTTACTTGCCTCTGCAGAAAATTCGAATAAGATTTAGACAAATTACTTTTAATAAATTAGAGAAACTCAAGAATTCTGTGGTTAATAAATTAGGTACAAAAATACTAGATATAAGTCATCCTAGTCAGTTATACGAAGATTTTTTTAAAGTTATAAACACAGAATTTAACAATATTTTGCCAATAAAAACAAAAGACATTCATACCAAGTTCGTATTTAGCGATTGGGCAACTGTCGGTATTCGTAAGAGTAGGGACAAACTTTTTGAGCTTTATGGAATGAAACCATACAACACCAACCTCCAATTTCATCACTATGTAACATCATATTCAAAAACCTTTAGAATAGTATGCAGAACCGCGAAACGTCTTTATATTAGTAATAAAATAAAAGCAGCTGATGATAAGATAAAAGCTACTTGGAAAGTTATACACAACGAGACTGGTAGGAAACGATTAAGAAATTCAGAATTTAGTTTAAATACTGAAAGGGGACAGATTTCATCCAACGTAGATGTAGCCCAGGAGTTTGAACATTTTTTTGCCAACATTCCTATCAAAACAACCAATGATTTAGAGTCATCAGCAACACTCTCTGTAACTTTGCTTAAGAATAATACACAATCGTGTCAGCACGACTTTAGTTTTCGATATAGGAATCCTCTAGAAATAATAAAAGTTTTTAAAGAGATCAAGATCAAATCAACTGAAGATCTATGGGGACTATCGGTAAAAGTTTGCAAATCACTTATTCAAACTATAGCGCCATACTTGGCTGTGATTTTCAATAAAAGTATAGATGACGGTGTTTTCCCTGACCTAATGAAATATAGTAAAGTTATCCCACTATTTAAAAGTAGTGATACTAAAGAACCAAACAATTATAGGCCAGTATCTGTTTTGCCGGTTCTCAGCAAAGTATTTGAAAAGGTAATGCTGTCTCGGATGCTTCATCATTTTAATAAACATTCTATCTTTCACCAACAACAATACGGTTTTACTAAAGGTCGTTGTACAACTGACGCCGGTGTCACTTTAATGAAAGAAATATTCGGTGCTTGGGAGGAAGCACAAGATGCTATTGGTATCTTTTGTGACCTCTCAAAAGCGTTCGATTGCGTTGACCACGAGACACTTTTGCTGAAATTAGATCACTACGGGATCAGAAACACCGCACTCTGTCTAATAAAGTCTTATTTGGAAGATAGGCAATTAAAGGTTCATGTTAACGGTATTAACTCGCAGGGCTCTACGATGAATGTGGGCGTTCCACAGGGTTCAATATTGGGTCCCTTTCTCTTTTTAGTCTATATAAATGATTTGCCATTTATATTCAAGAATGAACCAAGAATGGTGCTTTTTGCAGATGATACCTCATTAATTTTTAAAATAGATCGACGTGCTAATAATCTTGACGACGTAAATAGTTCCATTCTTCGAGTGCAAAACTGGTTCACCATTAATAATCTAGAGCTTAATGAGAAAAAAACAAAATGTATTAAATTTAGTTTACCAAACGTCCGAAGTAATGATTGTGATGTTGTTTTAAACGGCCAAAAGTTAGAATTTGTCGACGAGACGGTATTTTTAGGCATTACATTAGACAATAGACTACAATGGGGCCCGCATATAAAGGCGCTTTCGGGGAGATTAAGCTCAGCTGCTTTTGCAGTTAGACAGATCACGGACGTAGATACGGCAAGGCTTGTCTATTTTAGTTACTTTCACAGCATTATGTCGTACGGCATTTTGTTGTGGGGTCGAGCTGCAGAAATAGAATCAATTTTTATTCTTCAAAAGCGGGCTATCCGAGCAATGTATAACTTACGCCGTTGCGAATCGCTAAGAGAATTGTTTAAAACGATAAATATCTTAACGGTGCCCTGTCAATACATATATGAAAATATAATGTATGTAAGAAAGAATAGGCAATTATTCGAAAAAAGAAGCGATAGACACAATCTTAATACTAGAATAAGTTAGCTGTACTGCAATCCAGACTGTCCAAGGTACAGAAATCCTTTATGGGGTTAGGTATTAAATGCTATAAAAAATACCAAATAGCATACTAGATCTCAATGAAAGTAAATTTAAAACATATATTAAGCGCGAATTATGTAAACAAGCTTACTACAGGGTGATTGATTATCTTGAGGATAGGAATGCTTGGCAGCGTGTTGGTTCGGCTCCACTGGACAATACTCAAATGTAGTCAGTACCTACATAGTTCAGATTACGATAATAGGTAATTTAATACTTTGATTCCGATGAAGGCAATCTATTTTTCTTGTGGCATCGAGCATTTCTTTCTTTATTTAAACAAGAGTTTATTTTTTTTTCTTGTATAGAAGCACTATTTTATATGGATTGTCAGTATACATATGTGAGGACCATGTCAGACTTAAGTTTTTTTTTCTATTTTAGTATGTTCTGTTATTTGTATGTTGCGTCAGGTATGTCTTTACATTATTCTCACATGTGTGTACAATATTGGAATATGTATCAGAGCAATGTAAAACAGACTTTTTTTTAAAAGAGTAACGAATGGAGTTTCTTGCTCGTTCTTCTCCACTCGAATCGACATTTTGGAACGAGCGCCTAGCTTCACCGACGGACAGACTGACAGACTATTATTTATTTCATATTTGTTGACGTTTCAAAAGTACCAAATTATGGTTTAATTGAAATAAATGCTTTTGAGTTTGAGTTTGCTAAATTGACAAATAAACTAACTCAAAACTATTTTTTCTAAATAAAAACCAATCCCTTAAGATAAGCGTATTAAGAGTTTTATGAACAAAAATACCTGTATTCGGTACTTACTTGGAATACAGCCCTACACAATATTAAAATACCTAGACAGTTTTTAAAGTAGGAAATAATTATTCTATTTCAAAACAAGAACAAACTTAGGTTTATCTTTCTCACTCGTAACATTACGTAAACATTTAAAAGTACCTCTTCGTGGTGTTTAAAGCGAATATCTTTATGTCATAGACACCCCAAATTAGCAAAAAATGTCCACAGGTAAATGCGACCCTTGAATATAAACTATTGTTTACCTACCTGACGCTAGCTGCCTTACAATGACGTCATTTCTACTTCTTGTTCACTTAGACACCGTGGTGTTATTATTTACGAAGGAGATTTCATTTATTTTGCAGAAAATTTAAACTTAAAAACGTTTGTAAAAGTTACTTATAGACCAACTTGAAATGAATATTTGTATTGTAACTTTCGTGAGACATACTAAATAAATTATTATGTTTTCGGCTTACTCACGTAGTGATTCGACGAGGAACTCGACTAGTTTCAAGCCATGCTAGAGGCTCATTTTCATGAGCAGCATTTCGCGAACCGCGACGCGGCGACTGTCGCGCTGCTACTGTAGAGTAGCAGCTACTAGTCGAGTTCCTCGTCGAATCACTACGTGAGTAAGCCGAAAACATAATAATTTATTTAAATGAATATACTACAATGAACATTTTTAATCATTTCAATTACCCTAATAATAGAATTAAAAAAGCAAGGATCAAAATCTATTGAGCGGCGTATACTCCGATGTTCGACTTTTAATTTAAAATTTTGACACAACTTTTTATTTGCTTCAATGTTGGTGACGTTTATTTGCTAAATATCACAATTTTATCGGTCATAAGATGTTCACTGCTGAAAATAGGCGTGCTCCTATGACTTCCTGACAGGCCGGTTGAAAGCGACCTGCGCTCAATCCAATAGCTAACTGCGACCTTTAAAAAAAAACAATGTCAGAATTTTATTCAAATTTCCCGCCATGATGAATTACCAAACGTCAAATCATGAGCCCATTTATTTAATTATAATCTGTTGAGATGGCAATGGGCCGTAATTTTTTTTATTACCGTTTAATGTCATGTAATAAATATACAGCCAAGGTTTTAATCGCAACTAGCATGGCTTGAAAGTGAAACACTTCTTACCCGACTTTGGCAACACAAAGGAGGGTAATGTGTTGTACGTGTGTTTATGTATGTCCCACATAGTTATACTATGACCTAATATAAATGGTTACATTAAATGTTTAGGTTGTTAGATAATATTTTTATGGATTACATAGAAAGTATTGTTGGCTTTTATTTGATTTATCTTTGTATAAAGTTATATTCTTATACCCAATATATAGGGATACTGGGATAGGAACTATTCTAGCCTTAGATGAGAGTACCTATACTTGTATTGACTTGTATCTATATCAGTGCCTTTAGCCTAACGCCACTCTAACGCTTGTCTACCGAGAGAATAAAAAAAATTAATGTATGGGGATGACACTGATAAGTGACAAATGTCATTACGTCAATCTCTTATAATTTAGTTTTTTATTCTACAAGTAGACAAGCGCTAAATGGCATTTGGCTACAGCTGCAGGGCTGTTAGGGACCTCCGTAACCGTAACCGAAACTATCGGATATCCGATATAAAAAATATCCGTAACCGAATCCGAATTAGGAATTATTATTAAGCTTCTGATACTATCGGATAGGGGCGTGATGTATAAATGAAATCATTATATTAGCTATTTGTATTTTACTTTAGAATAACCATAAAATTTTAATATCCGTAACCGAAATTATCCGATACTAACGGACAATCCGAAATAATTTCACATCCGTATCCGTCACCGTATCCAGTTTAATAATCATTTCTATATCCGTATCCGAAATTTCATATCCATAACATCCCCGATCTATACTTAGTACCTACTGCCTACAGTAGGTAGGTACGGGTATGACACTCTCACCTCACCTTATCAACTACGGGAGGAATCATTCGATGATTTTTACATGTTTAACAAAATGGCATAATATAATGAGTAGGTTCTTAGGACTTAACAAATTCCTATTTAACTGTGTATCTTACATGACACTCATTCGTCATTTCTATAAAGTACAAGGAAACTCAGTTTCATCATCACATCTACGGTCCATAGACAACTAATTAACATAGAAATGCTAATCACGGACAAATGTAATATTTTACACAGCCAAGTATAAACATTTCGATGGTTATTTCTTATTATAATGTGGAAGAGCTTGCATGTTAATTGTTACCTGAATATTGCGTTTTATTGGGTAAATAAAATTCAATTTAAGATGCATAAATTGTAAACATTTTTTTTTTAATATGGCATAACACTAACCACAGGATTTAAAAAAGAATATATAAAAAATAAGAATTTAAAAGTTTCAATTCGAATTCCGAACACCCGGAGGCGTCAAAGAGAAGAAAGTTCCGTTCAAAAATATGCCCCGTTTACTGTTGATTATAACTGTACTGTCCCGTTCTCTTTATCCCGCCTATCTGCACTTGCAATCATGACGCCCGATAGTGACAGATAATGTCGAATTCCAGGGATAACACATAACATTACTCTTAATAATTTACAATTACGATTTATGTTCTTACATCTTCTAAAATAAGTCCGTCCCCTCTAATAAAATTCTCAATCTGCTGGATACTTGCTACCGCAAGACTACAATCACAAGAATTGTTTGTTGTTAGTTAGTTTCCCAAAAAAGTAAAACAACACAAAATCACGCCAAAGCGCATTGTAGTTGCCATTATTCCTATGAGAACATTTGTTTACTTCATTTTACAATACAACCGTTTAATTTTGTTATAAATCTGCTTAAGAAAACTGTTGCTAGTAAACCTGTTGATATACCTACCTACTGTACCTATGCTTTTCTTTGCAACGTCTATGTCTTAAAGAAACAAAGCGTCAAGCAAGTACAGTTAAACGCGAGTATGCAGTTTGTAAACACTGCACTCGTCTTATTTACTCGCGCAAGTCACTAGATAGTGACAAACGGGGCTTGCTTTCTATTCATTATTTAAAAATGACATCGATTTTAAATTGCAAAAGTGAAAATTGTTTATTTATTTTGTTTTTCTTTACTCTGATAAAACATCGAAATAAGAAAATTAATTTATTATAGGTAGTTTAAGTATTAAACGAATTCTTTGTAGGTAACCTGCAGCTGTAGCCAAATGCCATTTAGCGCTTGTCTACATGTAGAATAGAAACCGAATTACATGCAATTGACGTAAATTTTGACGCTAGTCAGTGTCATCCCCATACATTTTGATTTCTACTCTCTCTGTAGACAAGCGTTAACGTGGCGTTTGGCTAAAGGCACTATTTACATATACCTGAAAATGAACCGATTTGGCTAATTTTAGCCTTTAAAAGTTCGTGGAAGAAAGAAGGTTTAAAATGTGAAAAAATAATGCGTCAACTAGTTTCTGTACAAAAATAAACCTTCATACCAAATGTTCTCTAGGTTCCGAAGTGAACATTGGTACACACACAATGGTAAACTCAAAAACATTGAAATGAAATCGTTCAGATTTCGTTTATATGAAGTCAGTAAATAAAACTAGCAGCGATATAATGAGATGAATTTAATAACTAGCAGTCTTTTTTTTTTTTTTTTTTTTTAAGGGGGGAAAATCATCGAATGACTTCTCCCGCCTGGGTGAGGCGGGAGGGAGTGTCAGACTCTTACTGACTAAAAACCACCCCGTTCCTTCTCCTGCACGTCGAGCCGGAGCCCCGGTTACCCGTTAGGTTCTCCGCGACTCCGAATCGGCATCGGCCGTATTGGGCCCCATCTGTGGTGGTCTGATGGCTCTTTGAGGCGCGCGCGGAACGCGACGCGCCGTACGCTCGGGTCTGTTTCTGGTCGGACGGGGAGCCACCCATGCTCGCCGTCCGCAGGCCCGCGCTTACGGTGGCCGGAGATCGTCTCGCGATCCCCGACGCCCGGTGTGTCCTTCGCGATGGCTGGGTTGCGAGGAGGCAGCGCTTCGCTGCCTCACGCGTCCCGCCTCCTCCTTAGCTAGCATCACTGCTTCGCAAAAGGAGGAGACGGCATCCCAGTCCCCCTCGCTCCGCATCATGGCCTGCACTAGGCCCGGACGCGAGAGGTCGCCATCGCCGATCACTTCCCTGAGGACACGGCGGTGCTCAGCCCACGAAGGGCATTCTCCCACCGTGTGTTCCACCGTGTCCTCAGGGCGGTCCTCGCAGTGATGACACCCGGGCGTTTCCTCCCGCCCCATCAGACACAGGTACCTCCCGAAACTTCCATGTCCGGTGAGGACCTGCGTCAGGCGGTAGGTGAGGACGCCGTAGCGTCTCTCAAGCCACTCCTCAAAGAGGGGACTTACCGCTGCGATGCCATGAGATCGCGCCGGAGCTCATCCCGCCACGCACCTATTTGGCGCGGCAGCGGGGTTTCGCCCCGGCGACGTGCCTCCGCGCGCATGCCGTACACGCGCGCGAGCACCTTCGCCTCCAGATCCCACGGCGGTAATCCGGCAAGGAGGTTCGCCGACTCCCCAGAGATCGTGCGGTATCCGCGGATCATTCGGATCGCCATGACCCTCTGTGCCATGAGCAGCGTCCGAGCGGGACGCCGCAACAGGTTTGGCGCCCAAACAGGGGCGCCGTAGAGGGCCATGGACCGCACGACCCCGGCGTATAACCTCCGGCAGGAGGCGTTTGGCCCCCGAGGTTGGGGAGGATGCGTTTAAACGCAGCCCCCGTCCTCTCCAACTTTGGGGCCAAACGTCGGAAGTGTTCTATGAAGTTCCACCGACTGTCGAGGACGAGTCCTAGGTACTTCATCGTCGTCTCGACGTCGATGGTAACTCCTCCCGCCGTTATTTGGGACCCACCCGGAGGTGGCGCGTTCCCGCGGCCATGAAAACACATGGCCTCGGACTTGTGGAGCGCCACCTCGAGTCCCAACTGCCGGATTCTCTCAACGACTGTCGCAACCGCTGTCGCCATTAAGTCGGCCGCCGCCTGGTGTGACCTCCCGTGCGCTAGCACCAGCGTATCGTCGGCGTAGCATATTGTGCTAACGCCGTTCGGGAGGTCGGTGCGCAGCACCCAGTCATAGCCGATGTTCCACAGGAGCGGCCCCAGAACCGAACCCTGTGGAACACCGCGTGACATCTCTCGCCGGTTCCACTCGCCCCGGTGACCGGGGTAGCTGACGGACCTGTCCGTCAGGTAAGCCTCGATTACACGACGGAGGTAGGTAGGCACCCGATGATATCGGAGTGCCTCCAAGATGCAGCTCCAGGGCAGGGAGTTGAAGGCGTTGGCGATGTCCAGAGACACCGCCACTACGACCTTACCCCTGGACACTGCAGTCCCCGTCGTGAGGTCTCTAACGCGCATGATGGCGTCCACCGTGGAGCGCCCTCTGCGGAAGCCGAACTGGCCGAGCAGTCTTAGGAATCACGGCGCGTGACGGCTTGTGGCTTGAATTGTAACCACGCCTACGATTACTTGGCTACATTTTTGTGAGTCTCATTAAGATTTATAAAAGCGAAATTATTTAACGAATACATCTTTATTTTACTAGCTTTTACCCGCGGATTCGCTCGCGTCACAAAAGGATAAAAAGTAGCCTATGTGACATATTATACCAATACACACAGCGCCATCTATACCAATACTTTTGTTTTCCCTCGGGAATATCACATTTTTCCGGGATAAAAAATACCCTATTATTTACTCCGGACTTCTAACTTTACGTCTGTAAAAATTCAAAGCAATCGGTTTAGTAGTTACGGCGTGAAAGCGGAACAAACAAACTAACTTTCCGATTTATAATACTAGTAAGGATAGTAAGGATTTAACTTTAATGTAGATTGAAGCCCAAAGATTGAGGTTGTGAGTAATTTTGCCATCTCATTTAAGTTTTTGACTGCCAGTAGATAAGCGGTGAAGGCAAATCTTTTGCTTACAAACATCATGCTTTTTATCCCCGAAGGGGTAGGCAGAGGTGCACATTACGGCACGTAATGCCACTGTAGAGGTAAGTACAATATAACACCCACTTTTCACTATTTATTTTATGCGTCCCATGTAATAGGGAGTGACCCTATTGCCATATACCGGGCACAATTCCAGACTCTGTGCTACTACTGAGATTTTCTTTAAAACCCAGTAATACTTTGCCCGACCCGGGAATCGAACCCCTTACCAGGCAGTCGCAGTTGCAACCAACGAGGCAGTCTTTGGTTTACTTTGCACAAATGTCATGCATAAGACACTTAAAGGGTTAATTAGCCACTTGATTCAGATCCCATAAAAAAAACAACTACCTGGTGTAACATTTTTGCAGTCTACCCCCACATTATGTCGCGGAGAACCTAACGGGTAACCGGGGCACCGGCTCGACGTACAGGAGAAAGAACGGGGTGGTTTTTAGTCAGTAAGAGTCTGACACTCCCTCTCGCCTCACCCAGGCGGGAGCAGTCATTTGATGATTTTCCCCCCTTAAAAAAACCCCACATTATGCTACATAAGTAATTGTAATTTGTAATTAACACTATTAACAGTATAGATATCCTAGATAATTATTATCTTGTTTAGTATAGGAAAATTTCTAAATCTAAGTACGTATGTACTATTTTGACAAGTCATGATTTGTTTTCAAAATCTCAGCACATTATACCTCTAGATAGTCATGTTACTATTTTCATTTCTAGCTTTCATTTTATATGCGTGTTGATGACGTAGTTTTTATTGTTGTTACTCTAAGATAGACTGAACACAGATAATACAAAAATATAAGATACGTCAAACGCATTTTTTATTTGCTCTGCCAACCACAGATTACCTATGGCAACCGGGAAATAAGTAGGAACGGGGTGGTTTTTAGTCAGTAAGAGTCTGATACTCCCTCCCAAGTGATTTCAAAAGAGTAACAAATAGAGTTTCTTGCTCGCTCGCTCAGCTTTACTGGCAGACTATTATTTATTTTGTATTTGTTTACGTTTCAAAGGTACCAAATAGGGTAGTTGCCTAAATTTCATTTTAATGTCCTTCTGGTCGATTAATTTAAAACATTAGACTCGTATTTTTTCTTTTCTCACAAAATGAAATACTTTCGACGATATATTAATCTGAAATATCGTGTGACGTCACTATGCGCAAAATTTGTAGCGCTAAGCGCATAGTGACGTAACGACCTCCCACTCCTAAACTTTACGCAATTTTATCTAAGTATTGTAACTTTATACGAGAAAATAAAAAAATACGTGTCTAATATTTTTTCATTATCTAACTGACGGACTAATTAGATTTTTAATTTTCATTCCCTGACAACTACCCTATTATGGTTTCATTGAAATAAATGCTTTGACTTTGACTTTGATGGTTTTCTCCCTAAAAACAAGAGATTACGACAAACTCCTCTTTTGTAGAGGAGACTCATCAGCGGTGACAGTCACGAAGTATTGAAGATGAATTGATATTGATAACCACGATGATTTCAATTTCATCTAGATACCTACCTATAATATGTTTACTGAACATTTATATGTTCTTACTAAACTTCCAGCTAATTTGAAAACCTGCGAATTTTTTGATTAATCATTGTTTGTACAAGTGTTGCCAGTTTAGCGACATTCGTGTTAATTATTGTTACCATCTGTGCTAAAATTCTACTTGGAGTATTTAATTTTATAGCCGGAGTGTTGCCATTTGCAGACACATAAATAAAGTAATACCGTTTAATTAATCCAAAAGCATGTCTCTCATATATCTAATACAACTTTTGACAAGGAAGGAAATAAGTTCAATTTCATATACAGAGTATAAATAGAACGCTCCCAAATTAAACTAAAAATCGCGGGTTACTCAGGTGAAAATATTGAGAAAAGCTCTACTAGTTTCGAGCCATCCAAAATACTGACAAAAAGAAATATTTTTACAATTCTAATCGTTTGTTCGTGTTATTCATAATAGTTATTCATTTAATTCTTTACTTTTATGAAAATAAAACATGATTTTTACCTGTCGGCGTTTATCGGGAGCATTCCGTTTACCTACACGCTGTATGAATACTTTTGACAAAATAATAATTCTTATTACGGCTATTTCCGCGGTTACCGGTACGAGCGTGAAACTTCGTTTTGCCTAAAAATGTTTCTCACCTTTCAAAGCCTTCCTTGAACATCCACAAACATTTCAAGACTAAAATTAGCTAAATCGCATCAAATAACTATCGTGAGACATCGGAACGAATTAACTAAAAACGGTGGTTTTCGGCCAAGGAGGCAGTCAAATGTAGAAATCGTCAAAACTACATGTACATAATAATACTAAAATATGGTAGAACTAAAAATAAGTTGGAACGTGTTGTCAATAGATATGAGTTTCTTGATAACAGAATAACAGCTATCATATATTATCATCTGACCCGCGATATCTTATCACTGTTATGCCTATTGCCCGTGAAATGTGGATACAACAGGTTTCTGGATAACGGTAACAAATTGTGTTTTTCTTCTAAGGACATAACATTACGCTGTATATTCCCCTGGGGCAAGCAGAACTTCCACTTTCATATGTTGTATAACATCTTTCTAGTAATTTAAATATGTTTATTTTATTTTTTTTAACTAGATCCTAAGCCTCACTGTCGAATTGGGAAAATCCTGTAATGAGAGTGTAGGAAGATTTTTTATAATAATTAAAACGTATTACTATACTTCGGGCACATAGGTAATAAGACTTTCAGTTATTCCTGAGAATTAAAAAAAACAACGAAGAAAAGACCAATATAATGCTTTGCCAGACTCGAGAATTGAGCTAAAGACGCTTGATGCCTAGTCGTACTTTTAAGCCAACCACTTGACCAACTGGGAGAGAACAGATTAAATAATTGAAGATACAAGTTCTGTAGTACCTAACTATGTAGATGAAAAACTAATGATGAATTAATGACAAACGTATATGTTTGCATCCTTTGAAATTCAAAAATAGAACCCTAACAACATTCGTGTTGCCAGTTGTCAAATTTAGTTTTTTTATACTGGTACAGCTAAAGTTTTTACACTAACAACTTTTTGTTTCATCCACATTTTCAAGGCTTAAAAATATTTTTATTTAGTTTCAAAGATTAGATAAATAATTTTATCTATTTTTGACCATCCTTAATAAGATTTCGAATGTGCTAGGTCATGCTGAAACGCTAAATATTTAAAGCAAAGGTAGAATGGTTTGATTAACCTAGTGATTTGTTGGCTGACAACACTCAAGCGAGTGGGTTGACACGTTCAATATTTTGTCCACTGTACAAACTATTATGATTTCTATTCAGTTGCCATCCAAGGAAAAATAATCTTATACTCTTGTTTGTTTGACCGCGCTAATCTCATGAACTACAGATTTGATTTCAAAAATTATTTTTGTGTTTGCCCATTTATCGAGGAAGACAATCCTTACTAATATTATAAATCGGAAAGTGAGTTTGTTTGTTTGTTCCGCTTTCACGCCGTAACTACTAAACCGATTGCTTTGAATTTTTACAGACGTAAAGTTAGAAGTCTGGATTAAATAGGGTACTTTTTATCCCGGAAAAATTTGATATACTCGAGGGAAAACGAAATTATTGGTATAGATGGCGCTGTGTATTGGTATATGTCACGTAGGCTACTTTTTATCCTTTTGTGACGCGAGCGAAACCGCGGGTAAAAGCTAGTAAGCTATAAAACTTCACCCTACGATTGATAAGTGCCGAGCAAAGCGGGTGAAACCGCATAACTAGTACACTGACAGACCATTAAAAATAATTATGATGGTAAGAAAACGATGACGTCGTAATGAAACAGTTTTCTACAACCTGCAACGAACTTGTGATGTCTAGGTGTCTCTGATTTTTTAGTTAAAGTTACTTATAAATAAATAATACAAATTTCGAAAATTTTCCCTATTAGTGCAGAATGTGGAATGTACCATAAGACTATTGGTAACAAACTCAATCCCTATTACATGGGACTTGGAAAAATCCTCTTGTTTGTCCCTTCCCTTCTGGGTTCATAAATCTTAGTGTTGTAAGATGTAATGCATATTAATTAATACATTTTATTATCATTGTTTTTCAACGATGCATTTAATATTCATACAAGCAAGGTACCTATACATAACAAAATTTATTTAATAAATAATTAATCAGATAAATATCTTTTCGCTTTATGATTGCACTGGGCATACACGGCATTACGATGTGAACTCTAAACCATTCAAAGTTATTTTTTGTCATTATTCTATAGGAAGTCGTGTCGAAATAATGACGATAGATATACATTTTTATATTTTGTGTGATTAAAATAATTATTTGATATATCAATTTTTTGTGTAATTTCCTGGTATATTCGGTTTGGTAATTTTTAAGTGAAATAATTTTTTTGTATTGAATTGTTGGTCTTTTGGTATGGAAAATGCATATTTATTATGAGTAAAGTCAGTTATTCGAAGGATTAAAGTTAAGCGCCATTTTAGATGTCAAAGTAATCTTGAAACTGAATTTTCTGTCTATGGTAATAAAAAAAGTCTTGCGTCTATATAGGAATATTTATGACATAAAGGCATAGGTACAATTAAACGTCATTATCACAATAAGTCATTACTTAGATTATGTTCAGTACGTCAAATTGAGTATTCTTCACGTTTCCATGATCCGGTTTTTAGTTTTGTTTGGTTTATTTTCAAGACGCTGAGACAATTTTATTAGACGCTAATTTAGGCAGATATGCCAGTAAGACGAAGTGATTAGATAGAAATTATCTTATCAGGTATAATTACTCTAAACATATAGTAGTTTAAGTAAATTCTAGTATGAATATGATGATCGTAGTGAAATGGAGATATTTTAATTAATTCTGCTATTGCATCAGTCTTCCGAAATAGTGGAGCAGATACCATTAATAAAGTATATTTTATTCTATACGTGTCACATCTTAAATTGTGATTTGGATGAACGTACTTAGTCAAATTTAAAATCGATAACTTAATCATAAATGAATATATACTGAGAAAAGCTCTATTAATTTCGAACCACAGAGGAGTGCTACTTCAAGAGCAGCGTGCTCTGTCTAGCGGCAACTACCTAGTAGAGCTTTTCTCAGTATATTCACTCGAATAACCCGCGGTTTTTAGTTGATTTAGCATGTCTCACGATAGTTATTATAAAAACACAAATGCTTTTAATATTCGTTAATTTAGTGAAAAAAATTGTTCCCAAACATATTTTTGATAAACCAGTAGTTAGTGTGATTCTGTATCTATGTGAAAATACCTGATATTTCAGGACTTCGTATCATAAAAAATACAGCAAACTATCATTTCATCAATTCCTAACATAAAACAAAAACTCCATGACATTAATAACATAAAATAATATATGAAAATAATTACAAAATCGTGATTCTATGCGGTAACAACGAAACGTATCGTAATTATTATCTAATCTGTGGCAAAAACATTGTGGTTGTTGTTTCGCGCCATTTGACGAGACGCCATACTTGTTTGAATGTGTCAATATGCATGCGAACGATGTAGACAATCGTTTTGAAAACCGGATCAAGCAAGATTTATACGTAAATGAGAATTATTTTCTAGGTATCTTGCGAGAATCCTAGCACTTTTGTTAACTCAAAACTAAAACGCATATTTCGTAAACATGTGAGTTATTCGAATTCAAGAACAGCTGATCAGATTTTTATTTTAAAGTGAGTATTTATAAATCAACACAATATCTAAAAATGAGATGTCAAGTGAATTTTCGTATACTTAAATCATTAACACACTAGTAGATGACAATTATAGTATCAAGGTTCGATATAACTGAAAAAGGAAGTCACAAAAACAACTAAATTACTTGTATATGGTACGTAAATTAAAATTCAACGGACGCACTCATGCTAATATTGGTAAAAGTAATTAGGCAATATTAATTCATTAGTAATTTTAATTCATTTAGGAAATTTTAAATCATTTTTGTGAAATATTTATTTTAGCGTTTGACGGCATTGCATCCGTTTGACAGTTTGTTTTTTTTAAGAGCACGCACGAGTTTTGAGATTTCTTTTATTGGTCATCGAATGACTGCTCCCGCCTGGGTGAGGCGGGAGGGAGTGTCAGACTCTTACTGACTAAAAACCATCCCATTCCTTCTCCTGCACGTCTAGTCGGAGCCCCGGTTACCCGTTAGGTTCGCTTTGTGCGGCATAGACAATGACCAAGTTGTTATAGTTTTTTGAAACAAATTTTAACTTTCATAAAATATGTCTCTTTTTGGAGATAAGAGAGTGTACGGTGACCACTATCAGCATTTAGAAGAGGGCATCATTTGTGCAACACCATTTCGGCACATTTCTAGGGAGTATAAGCTTAGAGTTTTTGGTATGCTTATCTATAAGTAGGTATTATAGTTTTTGAAATTTAGATTTAATTAGAATTAGTACCTAAGTTATCTGCAATTTGTTGGATGCAAATGCAATATCATCTATTGCCGTTACCTACAAATGAAAGTAATTAATTATTATGTTGTCGGCTTGTTCATGTTACTGTTGATAAAACGGCGATGCTATGTTAAATAATTTTATTGTTTCGTCAGGTGGAGCCTGGCTTCACCTAGTTGTATAGTCTCTTTTTTGTGCCTTCAGGCTTAATTCATTCTATCTCCTGCAGTAATTCACCGAGGGAATTGGAAACTATCGTTTTTTCCTCTTCTCCTCTTATAATATCTTCTGATTCACTTCGTTGCGGGAATCAAGACAGTTATTCATGTCCCTGGGACGTGCCGGACTTCAGTGTTCCGGTGCTTTCATGGTTGTACCTATCTACTGTAGATCCTGGCTTACAGGAGTTGCAGCGGTTTTGGGAGGTTGTGGCGGGCTTGTACTATAAAAAAGCACGGCGATGCGGCGACATAAATATGAGCCTATAGCATGGCTTGAAAGTAACTAGCCCAAGTTCCTCGTCAAACAGTTACGTGTTTAGCCGAAAACATAATAATTAATTTTGTATGTCCAAAGAAAGTTTTAATATAGGTACCAGTAAATGAAAATAATGTCTAGGTACTCTATCTTCTTCGTTGAATAACAATATCCCTGATTTTATCACAACTTACCTTGTATATGTACCTAATTATCGTGTGATATGATATCTTTATAATCTTCTAAATACTGATGTTTTGCCTAATTTGTTTATTTATAGACATTTTTTTCTATGTTACAGGTATTCACTGCTTTCGATTGCTTCTTATATTGTTGTGAGTAAGACTTATTTGTCTAAAATATCTACAATCTATATTTTTATGTATTTCAGTACGCTGGCCAGCATATTACTCAATTACAACTTGAACTTTAGTGTATTACCATAAAGCCGATAATGCAATGAATAAATTTGCCAGATTGGAGATGGGTTGGAGTAGGCTGATATGCTGGCTACTGTACTTACCTGTGTCGGACTGAGGCCTTAGTACGAGTTTGATTATGTTTAAAGTATTCGAAACAAGTACGCGTTCGCACTCTGATTGGCCGGCGCCAATAAACCCACCAACCAATCAGAGCGCCGAACGCGTACTCGTTACGATTACTTTAAACGTAAAATAAATTCGTACTAAGGCCTCTGGTTACTTTGGTCGTGACAAATAGTGACTACTGGTACAGTTTGTTGTTTTCAGTGTCAGAATTCTTATTGATAGTGAAATTGATATCTGAATATAAAAAGCATAAAAGGCTTTCATAATAAAAAAATCAATAACTCGGGTTTAAACTTGCTGTATTAAAGCTAAAGCTTGAAAGACTAGAAAAATATTAAAAGCTAAACTTTTTCAAGCATAACAAAGTTAAAAAAAAAGCGCTTCGTAAAAAACACAGTCTTAACACCGAGGCTTTTAATCTTAACATAGACACGGATCTAGATTTTTTCTTTAAATTTGTTTATTTTTTATATTTATAAGAATTTTAAGCAAAAACGCTAGTTTGTGTTGATGTTTGACGTTCGAATTAGGCATCCATCGCACATCCATTTAACTCTGGCGCTAGTGAGCTTTGTCAATAGACAAGTGACTTTCAGTATTCCAAAATTAAGAGATTGAAATTTTTAATTTAATATTTCTAATCTGGAAGTGAACGTATTGCGAATTATATTGTGATATCATATCCATGTTTTTTGTTCATGTAAACAACTTATTTATAACCACATTAAAGATGTTATGTAGGTACTAGTAAATAATTCGTGGAATTCCGAAATAGGTACGTAACTTACGCAGAAATCAAATATTCTCACTAAAATTGCGTAATAAATGAATATACATTTTCATGAAAAGCTTAAGTATATGTAGAAGTAGCTATGTATGTTTGTAACAAGTATGACGTCATAACTACGTATTTTTCCTTTAGTACTCTAGATCTGAATGACGACTAAGTATTGACTATATGAGATCATGTAAGACACACTAATATTTGTCCGCAGTAATTTGTTTGACAACCCTCAACTCGTTTTGTTATTATTTAACATTTATTTAAGCAAGTTCGCTGAAAGATTACGTCAATCATAAATCATAGCTAAGGTTTAAAAAAAAATAAATAATCGATTCGATTAGAAGTGTCCTACGATTGAGGACTTTTAGAAGTGTTTAAAGAAATACTATAAACAGTAAGTAATTGGCGAATAACAAATAAAGCTTTATTTGTTAATATTGATTAATCCTTCAGTCAATTTCTAGTGCTTGCCTAGTGTCTCGTTTGTGGAGTCGTCGTGAGTGCAACACTAAGCAAGGTTTTGCGGTTGAGAAAAGTATTATTAGAATTTTTCAGTTTTTCTATAATTTCTTAGTACTTGTTAGTAATAGCTTGAAGTCATAAAGTTATGTGCAATGGGGGCTAACGTTTGTTTGATCACCAGATGGCGCCAATGTATTAAGGGGATATTTTGTCCAATCACAGCAGCTGTCAAATATTGAACGTCCAATAGTGTGACACTATATAATTCCTTATTGGACAAATAAAGAGAGGTTCACACCAGCTCCGTCTACTGAACGAAAATACGGAAGGCCCCATTGTGCCTATGTGCATCTCTACCTACAAAATAATAGTAGTACAAACACTCAACAAATACTAGAAAAATTTTTACATACAATTTTTTTTTAAGTATACCGAAGTTCTGCACCGTACGACTATTTCAGACTGTGGATATGTATACCTATATAGGATTTTATAAAATAGTATTTCTGTAACTAATCTGTCTAGTTACCATCTCAGGTTACTTTGACGTTTCTATCATGGAGTTTTTATATCAGTTTTTGATCAATCAATCCTGAATAAAATATTGCGCGAAATCACGCTAGTTTAACAACTTATTCTTCATTGAATATGGGCAACGAATGTCTAAACTGATCAAGTTATTCTCTATTTTAGTATACCATCGTCTTGTTGCTTACATTTTTTTTTGTTGCATAGTATATAAGAAAGCTACAATAATTTCACTTTCAAAATGACACGCAAAAACTAAGTCATCAATTCACAAGCTGAGGAAGTAAACAAAATTATATTATGACAGTTGTTTTTTAATATGGCGCTGTTCTAACAGCTGTTTTGAAACTGTCAAAATGTTTACTGATGCATATTTTTCATCTTGGTTCATGTCACCGAGGTTGTGATGAAGTTCTATAGTGCCCAAAATCTATTATTATTCTGTATTTAGACCGATCCTTTTGGTACACACGGCTACACATCGAGCTTTACATAACCAGTATAAACTGAACGTTAAATGTGCGGAAAGATGATGCGACGTGACACCAGGATAAACTGGTTTTGTATAGATTGATGTGTGGCCGTATGTATAATAGATGTACCTAAGTATTTTTTATTGAGTGGGTATCACTGAGATGGCAAAAATGGAAAGGAAGGAAAGGAAAGCAGTAAATGGCTTCGCAAGTTACCCAAGGGATTTTTAAAAATTAATTGTGTTGATATCTAATTAGTTTTCTACTATAACCACGTAATTATTTACCTATCATACCTTTCCTGCCCTGATTAGGCAACGGCCGTAAAAGCAATTACAATATCGCTTACAACTACAGGAAACATCATACTTTTAAATGAGTTTGCAATAAATTCAACTTGTTTTCCTAAAGCAGGTTGCATTGGTTGCGCTTGCTTGTCTATGATACGAACGAAGTTTTTGTTCCAAAGAGGATTGCTACAAAAGGTTAAGTTTATGGTAGATGCCTTATAGAGACCGTAGGTTATAGGCATCAAGATACCTAGAAGAGTGTAGGGGAGCACCATTATAGATTCTTTTGAACATTCAAAATTGTGGGAAAAAGCATGTATTCGCAGGTTTATCCAGTATTTCTGTTATGACGTAACTTAACAAAAAAATAAACTGTAATTATAAAAAGGAAGTTGAACTTCTGTTACTCGCTTGGCTGGTTTACAATAACAGACTTAATAGTTCAAGTATAATACATAGCTTAGATTCCTTAGGTCGGCACGCGATCGGACACACACGAACACGTAATTGTTATGTGCTAAGTATATACCTACGCATGTATCTGTTGCCCTATTTCGCATTTGAATGGTCTAGATTTTGCTGTAAAAAATTCAATGTTTTCTAGTTAATTATAGGTGATTACAAAATAGATATACATATGTCGCATACAAGTACACAACCACTATAGGGATTCTCGTGGGTATCATCAGAACCTTCTAAACGTCAAACAGATCGGACAACAGCGCTCTAATAAACATGAAACTTTTAAAATCAGTGCTGTGTACTCGAGCCTTCGTGCCCGGGCTACAACTTGCTTTAGCTTGCTTTAGCTTGCTTTAGCTACGGCCTTTTGAGCAGTGATGTACCATGGACTATTCTTGTGTGTAGTTTTGTTCTTGTCTAATGTGTATGTCGTGGCACAATAATCGGTTTTTGTTTCATTCTTTTAAACTGTGATCTGAAAGAAAGAAAAAGAATTTATTCGACAGTAGGCACGCACACAGATTCAAAAATAATACAATATTAAAAAAAGAAAAGACACAATAAATACAGATACTTATATAGGTAATACAAAACAATAAACAATGATATGCAAACTTTAGTCTGGCATGTGAGTAGATATTGCAAACCCTCTTATGTAGAAGAGATCCATTAGTCCTGCTGTGAGTAGACTGTCATGGATCGGCTTTTGATGATGATATCTTCATGTCAAAGGATATCAGCTCTGGTTTTTATACCGAAGAAATCTATGACAAGGAATTTTTTCAACGTCCTTGATCTGCGATTCCTGTATATGTCTAGTGGTCAACATAGACGAATCACGAAGTCATGGGTGAATAAGCTAAGTACGGGTATAAAATAAAATAAAAATATGTTTATTGACAAAAAGCTTCACGTTACATATTTGTATGGCTCTGTCCCAGTCTCTTTCAGTCAGCAAAACATTATAATACAAAAGAAAAACAAAATGAAAAGACAATTAAAAAAAAGAAATTAAAAGAAAATAATAAGTTTACAGTTTTCTTATATTTACACTAGCAGACCCAACAGACGTTGTCCTGCATATCCACTTGAATGTATGTAGAGGTATAAACAAAAATTCATTCAAATTAGTTCAGCTGTTTAGGATAAATAACCTAAACATCGACTGCAGCGCCATCTGCCCGGCTGATTTGTGAATCTAAACCATTCCCAGATCCCATTGAAATTTGAAATTGGTCCGTTTGAGAGAAATTCAGTGACATACACACTCACAGAAGAATTATAATATATATAAAGATATGTATAGAACTAAGTAGTCTATAGTGGACTAATTTCTAGTTCATACTTGTATGTAGATGATAAATTAATATATGCCGAAGCACTATAAACAAACATTGTAGATAATGGAAATAAATCGGAAATGCATCTAATGCGCATTAAACCACATCATCGTAAAGATTGCATTAACTTGTCAAACGGGCCACTTATCTACAATTATTTAGACAACCTAGATTATGAACTAAATGTTATGTAACGTAACCTAGACAATCGAGAGTAATGAGTCCTTATACATGTTATTAAAATTGTAAACTGGTTGGAGACAAGCAACTTTTTTATGACGTATGAATCTACATAAGTATGTCGTACCTTTAAAGTCCTTTTAAGTAAATCCAGAAGGCCAGAGGCCCGAGACCATGTCTCGGTACCATACGTCATCACTGGCAACACACACTGGTTGTACATCCTAGGCTTTAGGCACTGAGGGATGTTCGATGAGAAGATTTCGCCTAACTTCCCGCTAGGTGGACCGACGACATCGCCAGAGTCGCGGTTACCAGTGGCTGCAGATGGCGAGTTGTCGTTCAACGTGGAGGACTAAGGGGGATGCCTTTGTCCAGCAGTGGACATCTTCCGCCTGTTGATGGTGATGATGATAAAAGTAAACCGAAAAATTTCACGAATTGAGTATTTACATGAAACGACTATTTAAAAATCCTAAAAGAATTATATGGCATTAACTCTATTCATGAAAATTTTCGTTTAATAACGGTTTTGTTTTAAGGGTGCGATGTGGTTAATTGTGGTGTGGTGAAGGTGCTTGCTTCTTAACCGTGAGATTCGAGTTCGACCCCTGGCAGGCACCAATGTGATTAAGTGACAAGTTATACTTATTACTATTTTGTTTCTAAGTTTATTTTGCCATTAAAAATAAATGGTAAAGGAAAATATGGCGGGGAAACTAGGACGTATAATATTAAATCTGATTGTGATGATCCATGGTGATAAATGCTACTTACCTATAATTATTTCATCGTGTTAAGACAGGCCTTTTTCCAAGAGTGGAATTCTGTAGTATTCCCTCATAACTCCACAGGGGTCCAAGAGTTATCAAAACAGGTAACTCTTGAAAGAAAAGGTTCATAGAGGGGACAATAAGAAAAATTGGCAATGAATATTCTACGCGTAATTAATGCATAATAATTATAAAAGTAAAATTATATCTATAATCCTCATTAAAAAATATTTATTTTTTGTTTTGAAAGGTTCAATTAAACATTTCACTTCTATGGACGGCTACTGGCTGTATAGTGTATACGTCATAGACAAGAGAGTTTAGTGCCAAGATCAAGATGGCGTCGGTAGGAAGTGACGGATGAGTGAGAAGGACGCGCCCCTTTGCTAAATGCCCACTCATTGATTATAATTATTTAACGACTCAACTACAACGTTGATTAAGCGATCATTAAGTGCTAATGTCGAGAATAACACCATAGGTTCGATGACAGGACTAGGAAAATTGTTAATAATAACGGATTTCGGATCGGATGGATTAAAACATAACTTATGCAATACTTTAAGATTCATTTTACATATTTTTATTACTACAATGTACACTCACTTTTCACTATTTTTGTTACAAGTCCCATGTAATAGGGGGTGAGCCTATTGCCATATACCGGGACAATTCCAGACGTGCTACTACTAAGAATTAAAAAGATCCAGTAATACTTTGTCCGACCCGGGAATCGAACTCGAGACCTCTTGCCGCAGTCACACTTGCGACAACTCGGCCAACGGGGCAGAGGCAGTTGATTCTTACCATATATCCTTTTTTGATTCCATATATTATTTCTATCAACTACTAATTAATTATATTATAATGAAACACTTAAAACATGTCATTTATGTAAACTAACAACGATTGCATGCATATAAGAAATTATTATGATGATTCAGAGCTCGGATTGTCTTAAGAACAGATTAATATGCAAATTGTACAAATGCAGTGATTTGTCCACGCGACCTAGTGATTAGTATCTTTGATTCATAGTTAAAACGTTTAAGTATTCACATAATTTATCTACAAGTAGTAGAAACTATAGGAAAGGAAGTTGTACTGGTAGTCAGCAACGAACTTAACGCATAAGTAATTAGGTTTAATTACCCTCCCCTTCCCCAATCTTCCCAATTCCTGAATCCCCAACGATCCTCAAACTCCTAATCCCCAAATGGCCGGTAACGCACTTGTAACGCCTTTGGTGTTTCAGGTTATGCCATAAAAAAGTAATAAGGACGTTAATTGCCAGCTGGAATCCAAGAGACAGATCTGTTTCAATTAGGACAATAAATAAATAATTGGACAATTTTTTGTTTAATAATTATTTATTGTTTAATAAATGTTTATTGTTTAGGAGTGGGGGCTAAAACATCAATTCTACATATAAAATGTACACAGAAGTGACGTCACGCGACATTTCAAATCAATACATAGGTATATCATCAAAAGTATCCGTTTCTGTAAAAAAATTAAAAATATGTAATGTTTTTAATTAAAAATATATAATCTACCAGATGGACATTAAAATAAAAATTAGTTATTTACCCTATTAAAAAGAGCGGGGTCCTACGCCTGCGGCAGAAATCTTATAAAAAAAAAAACAGTTTCGCCATGTACACTAGGCTCCAGAGACACACATTTATTAACAGTTGTGCAGTTTTACGAGTTGTCACTTCTACAAATTCTTGTCATTGTACTTGCCTTGTACTACCTCTATATAATTTATAGCATTACCTCTATTTATAAGATTCATAATTGACATTTGCTCCTGATCTTTGATCACCATAAAGTTATTACGTAAACAATTTTAATTATTTAATAGTAACTAAGTACTAGAAGTATGTGGGTAACCGTGTAACTTAAGCATATTTATGCTTGTAATCATGGTTCTTACTTTATCATCACCCTGTTTCCGTCTACTAGACATAGGTCTCCCCAATGAGACGCCAATGAGCTCGATCTTTGCTCTTCGCATCCCACCACTGCTAGCCGGATTACGGCATTAGTTAGCGGACGGCGAGCTCGGGTAGCTCGTCCGACCAGATTCAGACCCGAGCCACAGAATATTACCCGAGGGTATGGCGCATTGCGTTCCGTGCATGCCTCAAATACCCATCATACCATCACAGATGGGGCCCAGTAGGGCTGATGTCAATACGGAGCCATGGAGAACTTCAGGTTGCCGTAGCTTATGCTCGAAGAGCAGGAGTAGGAACGGGATAGGTTTTAGTCAGCTAGAGTCTGACACTCCCTCTCACCTCACTGGATAACGTCATTGGATGATTTTTCCCGTCATAAAACAGTTAGTCCACCGAGTACCTAGCTGGTGAGTGTCGTACAAATCCTACAAAACGTTTGCCTAGCGGTCTCGAATCTTGAACATGTGTAATCCAATTATTTTGGGGAATAATAACTTCCCACATCCTCGCACCGTCCTTTGCGTCATCCCCAGCCGACGCGACGGTGCTCCGTTAGGACGTTCCATTTTGGACTTAAAATCTGTTTGATATTTTTGCATTTTTATTCTAGCTACTGTTAATTCTATGTTCCGTGTAACAAACACTACCTATATTACATGTCTTACATCACACCCACAACAAATCTTCCTCCATTAGTATGGATAAAATATATATCAATATGGCGGACTCATGACGTAATAACGTCCGTCATCAGCTTCCTGATTGGCAACACTAGCTTCACATTACCAAGAAATCTAGATGTCTCCTTACACAAAACAAAACAATAGTCTCTGGTAGACAATAAATAATTATAATCTGTGCTTGCAACACTGACAGCTGATGAAATTATATTCGCATTTTTCCTGCTGGTAACTCATTGGGTAGAAATAGTCATGATTCAGAATTGATTGTGGGGTTGATTTATTGACGGTTATTGTTTAAAGATACGGTGACTTGTGTTTGTTGGAAGGTGCATCATAAAATACCTCTATTGGTTTTGGGGGTCAAATTACTGTCTAAAGGATTAAACATTTAAACAAAGACTCGGCAATCTGTTAAAACCTATTTAACACGTTAACCGCTGCGTAGGTTACCGGTGACCTTCGTCACAGTTTTCTGTTGGCAGTCAAAGACTTTTTACATGCAAATGTCTTAAAAAAACTTCTAACCTTATTAATAGCGACTAACCTACTCTAAATATTGCGAACCCTCTTGTGTAAAGGTCCAGAGGAGGCTCACTGAACAATGTAAGCTTGAAAGACAGACCCTATTTGATAAAAAAGTAATAGGTAATCGAGTATAATCTTAATCTTATTTACTTATTCAAGGCAGTTGGAGAGGTAGGTAATGAGGAAATGAAAACCTTAAAAAGGGTTTTTAATTAAAAAAAAACTATGGTCAATAATCATAACTTGACTTATTACATAAAACAACATGATTGTAATACAAATGAGGTTTAATTATAGTCCTGTGCCAGTAACTGTGGCTAATAGCTACCTTCGAAATATTGCCCTGTTTTACAAAGTAATTTGATGTTGGCAACACTGTTTGCTGTGTTGTCAGACTAATTAAATGTGAAGTGGTTCAATAAATAAGTAGGTACTTTATCATTGATCTAGTATTTGTCTGCGAAGTGTACGCATTTAAATAGCCTGTACCACAGGCACATACAAGGAAGGCACTTTGGTACGACAAAAAAAAAAATAAGTGAAGCTATTTGCTCATTCCAAGGTGTAGATTCCTAATTTCCTATGGAGAAAAACGAGCAAGAAACTCCATAGGTTACTCTTTTTCAATCAGGTTCACAATATAATTATCTACCTCTAGTTACATAGTTTTATTGGTTTGATTGTGCGAGAACAATGTACCTCTAATACCAAAATCAGTCAAAGAGATCGAAAAAGAAAATAACCTTAGGAACAATAAATAATGCAGTCTAGAGCTGCCCAGTAGGTATAAAAAAAGAAAATCTCTTCTATTCTACTCAAGATATCCATAATTCCATATGTAAAATTCGGTTCCTTTCACTAAAATTTTTAGCTGTATGTCAGTCTTATGGTGGTATAAGCCATGTAATGACGATAAACCGTAACATAATATGTATAATTCATTTTTACACTATGTAGTCTCCACGCAGCTGTACATATCGTAAGAGCTAAGTCAAAATCAATTATATTAGACTTTTTATTATAAGGGGGGAAAAAATCATTGTATAACTGCTCCCCCCTGGGTGAGGCGAGAGGGAGTGTCAGACTTACTGACTAACAACCACCCCGTTCCTACTCCTGCACTTCGAGCCGGAGAGCCCCGGTAACCAGTTAAGTTGTCCGCGGCTCCGTATCGGTATCAGCCCTATTGGGCCCCATCTGTGGTGGTCTGATGGCTCTGTAAGCCGCACGCGGAATGCGACGCGCCACACGCTCGGGTATTTATATTAGACAAGGAAGGCACTTTTGAACGTCAAAAAAAATATTAAGACGAGAGGCCGTATCAGACTCTTACTGATTAAAAACCACCTCGTTCCTACACCTGCTTTGAACCGGGTACCCGGCGACTTGTTAAGCTGTCCGCAAGTCACAGATGTAAGTCCGTAGCCATAGGGCAGTCGCAGACCCGAGCGTACGGCGCGTTGCGTTCCGCGCGCCCCATTCAAGGAGATGGCGCCCAATAGGGCTGATGCTGATATGGAGCCGCAGAGGACTTAAGGGGTTACCAAGGCTCCGGCTCGAAGTGCAGGAGAAGGAACGGGGTGGTTTTTAGTCAGTAAGAGTATTACGCTCCCTCGCGCCTCACCCAGGCGGGAATACATTAAAAAAAAAGCTGTCTGCAGGTCTGGATGCACACGCAAGATAAAAGACTAAGTAGAGGTATGTATACACGTAATAAAGACAAGGCATTTGTCATGGTGGCCCGGAGGTAAGACGCCCGCTTCTCATGCACGAGAGTTCGAAACTTACCAATGGCAAGTACCAATGTGACGTTATCCCAATAATAAATAAAATAAAATAAAAAATAATTATGTACTTTCTACGAATCAGACACCACTGACAAACGGCGAAGGAAAACATAGTGAGGGAACCTCGACATATAATTTCTAATTATAAGTTTGAAATCGCCAACCCCTTTGGAGATAAAGGGCGTGATGTTATGTTATGTTACTGGTAAAGTAATTAGATAAAATATAATAATTAAGCTCTAATTATGGATCAAGCTATGTCACTTAAGATGGCGCCTCCAGAAGTCAGAAGTCACAGTAATTACCGTTCATATTATGATCATAATAGTTGTTGATTGACTTATATCAACTTGTTGTTAAGGTTTATATTTAGTATAATTTTGTTCATAAATGTGTATGTAATGTAGCCGATCGCCGATCAGAGGGTTAAACTGCAAGCGAGTACACAATTTTTTTTTATATTAGACTAGCTACTTGCGCGCGGTTTCAGCCGCTCTGCTCGGCTCCTATTAGTCGTAGCGAGATGTTTTATAGTCTATAGCCTTCCTCGATAAATGGATTATCCAACACAAAAAGAATTATTCAATTTGAATCAGTAGTTTCGAAGATTAGCGCGTTCAAACAAACAAACAAAAGCCCTTCAGCTTTATATTATTAGTATAGACTACAGATGGGACTGACGTTTGACAACTATCTCGCTTGTTGTTTAATATGTACTCACTTTTTACTGTAACCTCACTTCCTAGACTGGCTCGTTGGTCAAGTAGTCGCAAGTGCGACAGTGCGGTCTCCAGTTCGATTCCCGGGTCGAGAAAAATATTAATGAGTTTTAAAACAAAATTCTAAATAGTAGCATGAAGCCTGGAATCTCCATTACATGGGACTCATGACATACATAGTGTAAAGTGGGTGTTTACATTGTCCAGTGGTATTAAGTGTCGTAATGTGCACCTCTGCCTACCCCTTCGTGGATAAAAGGCGCGATGTTATATTATGTTATCGTTTTTAAGAATCTTTTGTAGATTTATAAACTCGCGTTCATTTTATAGAGTTACGTTTCATTAAAATTTTATTTATATGCTTCATTTAAAACAATTCGTAGCATAATTATGACGGGTGATAATTTACGATTATAATAAATGGTATTTGCGTCATAAAATAGTAAATTAAATAAATTAAACTTCTTATTTAAATACATAACATATTAAATAATAAACAACTTATGCTGCACCGGATGCTAGTTTAAATATAACGTTTTTTATTAAATGTGAATGGTGTTGCTATTTAAATAAATAAACTGTAAAATAATGCTTCCTGGCTGCACATAGCAATGAATACTTGCCTTCCTTGTTGGTCGAGTGGCGCAACAGCTAACACGGGTAACCGGGGCTCCGGCTCGACGTGCAGGAGAAGGAACGGGGTGGTTTTTAGTCAGTAAGAGTCTGACACTCCCTCCCGCCTTACCTAGGCGGGAGCAGCAGTCATTCGATGATTTTCCGCCCTTAAAAAAAAAGTGGTCTCTGGTTCAACTCTGAATCAAGCAAAGTAAAATTGGCGTTTTGAATAATTCATAGTATACTGGGCACAATAGGGTAGATGATTAATTGTTATTTCAATGTCCGTCTGGTAGATTATTTTAAATCATTAGACATGTATTTTTTTTACAGAAACGAATACTTTCGACGATATATTGATTTGATATGTCGCGTGACGTCGCTTCTATGTACATTTTATATGTAAAAATGACGTTTTAGCCCCACTCCTAAACTTTGATTCGTTTTATCTAAGTATTGTTTTATTATACAACAAAATAAAAAAATACGTGTCTAATATTTTTTCATTACTTAACTGACGGACTAATTTTCATATCCTGTCAGACTCCGTGTGTGAGTAGTAAGTGATTTTTTTTAAATATAATATTTCATATTCATATTACACGGGACTCATAACATAAATACTGAAAAGTGGGTGTTACATTGTACAGCGGCATTAAGTGCCGTAATGTGCACCTCGGCCTACCCGTTCGGGGATAAAAGGCGTGATGTTAAGTAAATATAAATATATAATTAAGAGGTAAATAAACAAAGTGAATAAACACGTTATTACATAAGAAGAATTTGAAAAACATTGACGTCAATTTTTAACTTTTTTTTCTGATAATAATCACTTCATTAATTTATTTTGAACTGTCCAACACAACCTGTCGCTTACGTAAAACAGTACCCGATTGCTTAGGTACCTACATTAATGCATTGACATTTATAACTTTAACTTTAATCGTTGATTGTAGGGTTCCCTTTCCATTGAAACGAATAATAATACAGTGTTTAGTTCGTTCGTTAGACTGCCTCGTTGGCCGAGTGGTCTTGGGTTCGATTCCCGGGTCGGTCTAAGTATTACTGGGTTTTTTTAAATATTCTCAGTAGTAGCACGGAGTCTGGTTGAGCCCGGTATATATGGCAATAGGCTCAACCACTATTACATGGCACTCATAACATAAATAGTAAAAAGTGCTTGTTACATTGTACAGTGGCATAATGTCCTACCCCTTCGAGGATAAAAGGCGTGATGTTATATACATTTTTTATCAAGACCCGAAGAAAGTAAGGTGGCAGTAGACCGGCTACATCTTCAAAATAAGCAATGATTAAAACATTCGTGAAACATACTAAATAAATTATTAAGTGTAACAGCGCGACAGTCGCCGCGTCGCGGGTCGCGAAATGCTGCTCATGAATATGAGCCTCTAGCATGGCTTGCAACTAGTCGAGTCCCTCGTCAAATAATTACGTGAGTAAGCCGAAAACATAATAATTTATTTAGCAATGATTAAGCGTTGGCGTAGGCGTGTTCTAGAGTAGAGAACACGTTTTGCAAATCTGCTGTATAGGGTGTCCTCCAGCCTCCAGGTAAGTGAAGTCACAGAAAAATATTGTGGATTGGTGATATCCGTAGTGTATGCGAAGAGCTGAAGATTAACCTCAGTGGCGGGATTTGCTTAATTTTTTTATTTAAATTAAATTTTTATTTTACTTTATAGCATTGACGTTATTTGCTTTTTAAATATAATACAAATGTAAGGAACTCTTACTGCAATACCTGTAAGACTTGACCGGTTTTTTATCTGTATCTCATACGTTTTAAAATTAACTGCCTGAGTTCGAAATGACTGTTGACGTTTGACGTCACAGCGGATTCGAATTTCAATTTTGTAATGCAACTAATACTTTTTGCGCGCGAAAATCATTCCGATACATTCTTTTTGCAATGGTTCTTTTTAAACGCTAATACTTTTTGCTTTTGAAATTGTATAAGTCTATGAGCCTCAGAAAATATAGGTCAATTTATGCACGTTCACCTCCTAATGTTTCAATTTTTAAGGAAAGCTGTATTTCAGCTTGTGCTTGTGTAGTCTCGACATTGATAACGACTTAACGATAAAAATCAGTCGTAAAGATGTAAAATATCAAACATTTTAATTTTTTATAAAAAAAAAATTTGTCTTTTAAGTACAACTGCTGTTTTAGTGCAAGTTGAATTGGTTTTTTTTTAACTTATAGTTACATACTCATAATCGTTATCATCAATACCAATGATATGAATGCTATTGTTTATAACTTTATTACCTTCGTCATAAAAAAACATAGTATTTTATACTTGTACCAGTATATTGACGTAATTTCAATTGCGGGCTAAAAGGCTAGAGGCCAAAGATTAAGTTGTAAATAAAGTAAGACTTAGTTTATGACATATTATTATATTCTGTAGCTCATTAAGTTGTTCTTTTGTTACTGCAGTAAGTTGTTAGATAGGCAACTTTATAACTTTATGGTCTAATTGAAATAAATGATTTTGACTTTGACTTTGACTTTGAAAACTAGACTAGGTGAAACATGAAAGGTCGTACCGCTTCAAAAAATATTTTTTCACTTTTTATACCATCCCTGGACTTCCGCAAATAATTCAAGACCAAAATTAGCTAAATGGGTTTAGCTGTTTATAGCCGAGTTTTAGTGAGACCATCAAACAGCAATTGATTTTTATATACCTAAGTATAGAGATGAGTTGAAGTTTCTCGCGGTACCTATCATAAACGTAATTGTGTTTACAATAATTAGCAATAAGATTTATGTTAAAAGATTTTTGAACAAGCAATTTTCCATTTTAAATATGTTTTACACATCTAATTTCTTGGATTAGTTACCTATATTCTCTTCATTCATCTAACCTTACCCTATTTTATTATGCAGTTAACAATAATTTATTAACTTTAACAAAATACATTTCCTTATTATTCACAACCATTAACATAACATAACATCACGCCTTTTTATCCCCGAAGGGGTAGGCAGAGGTGCACATTACGGCACTTAATGCCACTGTACAATGTAACACCCACTTTTCACTATATATGTTACGAGTCCCATGTAATAGGGGGTGAGCCTATTGCCATATACACACCATGACTAACATTAACAATAAGCATCTATTCAAATAGAAGTACAAACATTCAACAAAACAATAAACAAACATTACCTACCTACATCACTATTTATCGACAGTCCACTTATCGACAACTGTCAACACGGACCTCGCACACCACTAGTTTGTACAAATACTTGGGCTGAATACAGGGCCGGATTGAGATCTTGTAGGGCCCCATAGGACTCTAAGCTAGTATTATAAGGAGTTCCAAGTGTTAACGATGTCCAAAACGATAGAAAGTAATTATACTGATGAAAAATCGACATAAACATAATCCAGTGTTTGCATACATGTCTACAATTAGATTTACTTTCATAAGAGATTATTGTTAAAATTACTTCGCCGCTCAGCCCACACCAACACTCAACACTGTATAGGTACTCCACCCTGTCCTCCGCGCGGTCTTTGCATTGACGACTAACCGGCGTTTCCTCCATCGAAATCCGAAGTCATGCACGTCTATGTTAACCGTATTATTTTTGTGAGTTGTTGTCCACTTGGCTGTTTACGAAAAGTAAGAAATGCCAATAGACTTTCTGCTTGATGTCGATGATTAGCGATATATTAAAGAAGGGCCAAATAAGCCAATAAAAGTACCCTTAACTCGTCGAGTACCGGTTTTGTAGACACAATTATAGAACAATAGGTTGCGGTCACCGGTGACCGCTTGGTGTTGGACAGTTTAATCGAGAAGCGTAAAAAGATTGATGACTGTTGATGAAGCGAAAGATGTACGTAGGATTCGTAACAATTGGCGTTCCATATAACAATTCCCCCATGGAAGACAGGTGTGAGGTTATGCATGTATGTACTTGCTACCTATAACATGAGACTCGAAGCACAATTGGTCAAAAGTGTATTTTGTAAACTCTGCCGTTTGTTCAAAGAATTTAAGGGCCCTTTTACCTTTGGGGCCCTGAGCTGCAGTTCAAAGAGTACATAGATCCGACCCTGACTGAATACCTACAAGACCAAGTGGTTACTAAGATGATAGACCACTAACAGTGTAGCGTACAAATAATTATCTATTATGTTTTTGTTTCTACATCACAAGTAGATATCTAAATAAAACCTTGGGAGATCCTTCTTGGAGTCACGTGACACATATTTACTTATGCTTACATTGCTTACCTAATAACAATCATAACATATGTACAATGTAAGTATATTGTATATTTATGTCCATTGTATCTCACTATATGAGTACAAAATTATTTATGTCCCTACATTCATAACATCAAGTGTGGGAGAGCCATGCTTTGGCACGAATGGGCCGGCTCGACCAACCAATGAATGATACCACGAATGATACCACGGCCTCATAGAAAACCGACGTGAAGCAACGCTTGCGTTGTGTTTCGTCGTGTGAGTGAGATAACCGGAGGCCCAATTACCCTTACCCTTCCCCAATCTCCCCAATCCCTGAATCCCCAACGATCCTCAAACTCCTAATCCCCAAAATGCCGGTAACGCACTTGTACCGCCTCTGGTGTTCCAGGTGTCCATGGGCGATGCCGATTGCTTACCATCAGGTGATCCGTCTGCTCGTTTACCGGTTTATGCCATAAAAAAAATAAAATGCATAAAGTCTAGATCTGGGATAGCAATTTGTAAATCACAGATAGAAAAAGCAAAATTAAATATTGCTTTTGAAGATGCATACATCTGCATAATCAGACTTATTTCTATCTTTGCTTATGGGACGACGTGCTCCATCGTAGACCGCATAACAGCTAACCACCAGGCGAGATAGTGGTCAAACGTCGACCCATCAAATCAAATATAAAAAATATCTTTTAAGTACTTACTCTGTAAAAATAATAAATTACCTCAATTGACTGCCGATTTTAATAAACAATTTCAATACAAAATCTTTTGATTAAGATTGACGTTTGACAATAGTTCTAAATTGATTCTGTCAACAATCAAGACCGATCCGAAGTTTTTGCACTAGAAATGGTTATTGAAATCGACATACAGTTCATCTATGGACATTAATTACAATTAAGTAACGCAATATAGATCCTATAACTGTTAACGAAGGTCGATTTTCGTTTAATTAGTCGCTTACTTAACATAACATCACACCTTCTATCCCCGAAGGGGTAGGCAGAGGTGCGCATTGCCTACGGCACTTAATGCCACTGTCCAATGTAACACCCACTTTTCACTATTATGTTATGAGTCCCATGTAATAGGCGGTGAGCCTATTGCCATATACTGGGCACATTTCCAGACTCCGTGCTACTACTGAGATTTTTGAAAAAACCCAGTAATACTTTGCCCGACCCGGGAATCGAACCCGGGATCCCTTGCCCTGCAATCGCACTTGCAACCACTCGGCCAATGAGGCAGACGCTTAGGTACTTTAATCCGTTAAATAGTGTTACTTAAAATGTTTTGTCCATTACCACTTTCGTCATTATATACAATGGCCCTACATTTTTTTACAACTGTCTGTATGTTTTAAAAATAAACTATTTGTCGTTTATTACGACATTGAATTCTATTTTTAAGTCCAACGTCAAAAATAATGACAACAGTCAAATAAAGCCGTAAACGTATGAAATGTCGAAAAATAAGTAATTAACAATAGATTCTGCTACCTACATCGTGGTTACGTCAATCCTTGTTTATGGACCTACCTTTTTTTTTTAAAGCGGGAATATCATCGAATCACTGCCCCCGCCTGGGTGAGGCGGGAGGGAGTGTCAGACTCTTACTAATTAAAAACCATCCCGTTCCTTCTCCTGCACGTCGAGCCGGAGCCCCGGTAACGGACCTACCATTGCGTATTTCTATCATTTTAATAGGTCTGCAAACGAGCAGACAGATCCCCTGAGGGTAAGCAATTTGGGCCGCCTGCGACCACCAAGCAGTACCTACCACAGATAAATTCAAATGCGTTACCGAACTTTTGGGGGTGATCTGGAGACTGCTCCAGATTACTTAGATTTTAAACATTTTGTCTACTTTTTTTTTGAATAGCACCCTTTTTGAAAAGATATTATAAGTCCTTTTTCTTTGTCAAATAAGTATGAGTACCTAAACTTTATGGGAACTTCGTTGAAATAAGAATTACTAGCTATTTCGTACACTATTTGACCATAAAGTATCAAGTTGTCATCAATAAAATTATAATGCAATAATTTTAATTAATTATTGACCATCAACCATTTTACGTTCAATTAACCGCTTTTTTTAAAACATAAACAGCTAATTTAGCCAATTTAGTGCTTTAGTTATCGTATTCATATTTTTTGCTTCTTCAAACTAGAAAAGGCGGATAATTTGAGGTTACCAGCGTCGATCGTCACTTCCGACATGATTTATAACTATATCTTATAACTTACTAGCGACCCGCCCCGGCTTCGCTCAGGTGCAAAATGCATGTATTATAAATATAAACCTTAAGAATCACTCTATAAAAAAAACCGCATCAAAATCCGTTGCGTAGTTTTAAAGATCTAAGCATACATAGGGACAGACAGACGGCGGATAGCGACTTTGTTCTATACTATGTAGTGATATTAATATTTTTGACATTTTGTACGAGAAGCAATAGTCAGTCAGTCAGTCATTACATAATTATAAAGTAGGTAAAAAATTCGGCCTCTAATTTGGCCTAGAGCTAGAGAAGTTGAGATTATTAAACTTGTAAGCATTTTTTTTGTATAAGACTCATATTATCATGCTTCTACGTGTGATAAAAGCTACAAGTAAATTAAAAAAGCTTGCATTCATATTATAATTTATACAATAACTCGGTTGAAATAAATAACCGCAAAATCTCAGACCTCCATACAACTAATGTCAAAAATTTGTAAGCCCCCAGATCTTGCATTGAGATCGATTTCTAATTTCGTTATCTAAGGGTTGTTAGACCTAGTTTGTTGGCTCGTTTAATTCTGATAACCTACTTATTTTGTAAGTTGGCTAAAATATCGACCAAAACCTGACTTTAACAAAAAATCGCGGGTTACTCACGTGCATATACTTATTGAGAATAGCTCTACTAGTTTCGAACCACAGCGGGGTTCTTCTTCATGAGCAGCGTGCGCGGTCGCGGCGATATCGCGCAGCCTACTCAGTATATTCTGAGTAACCCGCGATTTTTAGTTAATTTAGTATGTCTCACTATAGTTAAACGTAAAAACCTTTATTTTAGAGTATGTACCTACGCTGAAATAAAGATGTCAATATCGTCAAGTGTATTGATAAGTGTACTCAAAATACTTTCTCAGACTGACCGATTCACCTTGATTCGACAATTTCATCGCTTGACGTGTTTAAAAGCAGTATTATGAAGCTTTGGCCTTCTATAACAGGTTCGAAAACTTCCAACTTATTATAGGGCTTCACTTGCCTTTATTTTATAGGCCTTGCGATAAATTTTGACAGCAATTGTCATTTGTTTTTTGATCGTGACACATAAGATCGTTATTTTATTGACTTGTCGTTATTTTAACGATCGGTTTTTGGCGCCATTCTAAAAATAAA
The DNA here is from genome assembly GCA_038387885.1 of Spodoptera picta. NCBI lineage: Eukaryota > Metazoa > Arthropoda > Insecta > Lepidoptera > Noctuidae > Spodoptera > Spodoptera picta. The sequence continues at coordinate 579,350 of JAZHFQ010000314.1, forward strand.
TAATATTATTATGTACTTACATGTATGTACACTTTTTCTGCGGTTGCCATAACTAAGGCAGGGTTGCCTCGCAAAAAATATATTTGCATCACAAATATACAGCCATTAAAGTTGATACTGGTATTAAATCACAGTCAAAATAGCTTCCATTAATAAATCATACAAAATCAAGACACACATCATTTTGACACTTAATTAAAAAGTATAAAATATTATAAAGTGTTTCATTAAACTCACTACTGCGCTACAAACTTCAAAATTCAGGTGGTCGAAATGGGAACTAATTTAAAATTCATACAAAAGTGGCTGTAAGAACGTTTTGTAAAAAGAAACTAGCGCCGCTATGAACTGCAGAATTAATGTTGTACTATGACAGTGTTTAGCAATACGTGGGTAATATTTAAACGTGTTTAATATGAACTTGCGCATGTAATGTTTGTGTCATTGAACGTGTATTAAATAGAATTGCTTAAACATTTAAACCTATTGACTATGATTCGGTTATAAAGATTAATAACTTACATTTATAAGCTGTTGAATAATGTACCTATCTATGATCTGTCTAGACAGTGCTCGGGCAATTTTCTTTTTTAGGATGTGTACTTTATTTAGTACTAGCGCGGGTTTTGACCGCGACTTCGTACGCGTATACCCGTTTTTTCCCGTTCCCGTAGGATTTTCACGATTTTTTCTGTCTTAAGAACCTTCGTTAGAACGGTTTTTAGGAGACTCCTTAAACTTTCGTCAACTTTTAACACGTTTAGCAATACATAGGTACAGTTAGGTATTTGTCAGCGTATTTTAAGGAGGAGGGTTGAAAGTATTCATTTATCAATCAGTGAAACAATCATTACAGTTAATAATCTACTGGTGATTGAAAAAGTTGCCCTTAGTACCTCTATATTGTGGACATTGTGTAATAAGTTAAGTTATAGTTTATAGCACATTTTCTTCCCAACAATTTTACCTAGTAATTAATAAAAAAAAAACAATAGAAAAAATAATGAAATAATAACCAGGTACTAAGGTAGCAGCAACTTGAAGAGTTGAAGTACAATGAATAAAGTCACGGACGTAAAGCTAAGTTCATTATAATATAATACGACACTTACAATACTAATGTCGTATAATTATTGTACCAGGGTGACATGACTGCTTAGAGGACGGGTGCGAGCCTTGACCCTCCGCGCTCCGTAATGATAGAGAAACGATACAATCTAATTCTAGCCGCCTAGTGCTGTATGCTGCCCTGGTACCTGGGGCGTGGTTGGGCTGTGATTTCTGTTAATCTATTTAGTTTATTTTGTTACTATTTATTGATTTTATTTAAGATGCTTTAGGTTTACTGTCATATTTTTAACTAGCTACTTCCACGCGGTTTCACACGCTCTGCTCAGCTCCTATTGGTCGTAGCGTGATGTTTTATAGCCTATACCTATCCTCGATAAATGCACCATCCAACACAAAAATAATTATTCAAATCAGACTTGTAGTTACGGAGATTAGCGCGTTCAAACAAACAAACAAAAAAAACAAACTCTTCCGCTTTATTTAATAGTATAAGATATGGTATAAAGTTCAAATTCCTATACATTGATGATAATAATTTTACCTGCAATTTCCTTTTTAAAGGAATCTGGATACAAAAAAGACGAATCATAATTATGATTCAAATGCACCGAAATACTCGAGAACGCTTATATTTGGTACCTACTACGTATTAAGTGTAAAAAAGTGATAAATACCTATCTACTACTTAGCACCTAGATCATATTAACTAATATCTACTTGAGTTTTTGCAACCTTGTCGTAATAAAATACTACAAAACATTTTGTCTATCTACTTAAGTAGGTGCCTAACTTCTAGCTTCATAAATAGCCTACCTATGTGTTATCCCAGACTATAATCTACCCCAGTTTCCAAATTCCATCCCGATCTCTTCAGCCGTTTTGACGTGTATGTGTGACAAACATACACACAATACTCACAAATTCTCGCATTTAATATACACTAGCTTTTACCCGCGGCTTCGCTTGCGTCACAAAAGGATAAAAAGTAGCCTATGTGACATATCTATACTAATACACACAGCGCCATCTATACCAATACTTTTGTTTTCCCCAATTTTTCCGGGATAAAAAGTACCCTATTATTTAATCCAAACTTCTGCCATTACGTCTGCAAAAATTCAAAGCAATCGGTTTAGTAGTTACGGCGTGAAAGCGGAACAAACAAACAAGCAAACTCACTTTCTGATTTATAATATTAGTAAAGATTAGTAAAAATAAGTACGATGTGAAGCCATTGGTCCTGTTAAACTTTTTACAGTCGTGTTACAGATTAGTACAGAGGCCTTAGTACGAGTTTGTTTTACGTTTAAAGTAATCGAAATGAGTACGCATTCGGCGCTCTGATTGGCCGGCTCCAATGAACCTTCTAATCAGAGGTCTTACGTACGTACGTACGAGTTTGTTTTACGTTTAAAGTAATCGAAACGAGACGGCGTTCGGTACTCGGATTGGTTTGTTCATTCGAGCCGGCCAATCACAGCACCGAACGCGTACTAGTTACGGTTACTTTAAACGTTAAAGAAACTCGTATTGAGGCCTCTGAGCTTCGAACGCGTTGTCTCTTAAGCCATCTAAATTCGTACCAAGCCCACAGATGACCGTCTTTTTTGAAAATAAAGAATTATGTGAACAGAGAATGCAATCGTGTATGGAATTACTAAACCAATTCTTCTGCGTAATTCGTTAATCCAGTGTGAAACTAAAACTGGCCACTGTGAACTGCGATCGAAATCTATTTTTTGCTCTGACAATTTTAGCACTTGTTCGAGAACTTTGCCGGTCACTTTTTGTGCGTCTAACATTCAATTAATTAGGTCTTAAGCATGATTTGCGTAATTATTGACTGCATCGCGTGATTGACACCTAAGTACGATCAATACTTCACATTAGTCTGTGATTTAATTTCTATTTATAAATTGATCTATTTTGTTTTTCTTCTACTTTACCGTACAAGTGATCTATGAAAAGTGCCCGATAAACGACGATACCCATTAAAAGTCTTTGAAATACTTTACTTTATGATTGACACTAAGTACTTATGTAGATTTGATTTATTTTAAATCAGTTTGATTATTAACAAAACAAGACCTAGTTACTTATATTATTCCTTCTAGAAACTTACCCTCAATAACTTCAGGGAACAAGCTCAAACAACGAACCGTGCAAACGAACGAACGGTTTGAAGACCGTCAATTAAAGAAAAAATTACTTATAAAAGAACCTACAACAATACAGTTCTGTATAAAGTATAAAATTACCAAAAATATCCCCTATAATTATTTAAATTTAACGATTAAACCAATGTGAACATCCGTTCGTAACATTTTATCGACTGGCAATCCCGTTCCCGCCATTGTAGCTGATGACATTTGACCCGCACATGCGCAATGCGTGTCGCGACCTACGTTTACATACAATGTAGAAAAAATTGCTCACAAACAAAGCTGCTAGGATTTTTACACATTGATATTCAAGAATTACTTCGTCACACATACATGGAGTTGCTTAATTTTTGTGGCAATAAGCAAGGACGGTTGTTAAAGAAATATATGTTTTGTAGTGTCTTTATTTCAATCTGTTTAACGATAAACAATAGTCTCTTTAATTACCTACTTTATAATATTAACGCTTCATAATGTAAACAACAAACAAAGACAACTTTTTGTTTCTAGAAAAAATATTTAAGTAAAAGGTTAATAAAATATTAAGAAAACATACAACAAGTTAATTACTTAAATAGCATTGCATATCAACTGTTTAGCACCTCCAAGAGAACTCAATTCGGCCATATTGGCAGCTACAATCACTAGCAATTTGATTGGTTAATCGCGTGCATGCCTAATCGTAACGCGCTCTGATTGGCCGAGGGTCCCGACACATATTTGAAATTAGAACTCGTGGGTTGGATTTAGCGGGAATTGCGTACGTAATAATACGTGGAGCTATGAAAAGATGGATATGATATTTTTTATTTCGATCGTCTTACGTATCTTAAGTTACTAGTACTACATAAGATAAATGATTAATTACTTAATAAAGATATCAATTTAAATATGTAAACGATATTCAAGAAACCACAAACAGTATGTTTGTGGTTTCTTAATTTGTATTTTTAACCTTATAACCTTAGTTGGCAATTGCCTGCTAAGAACTTATGGTAGACGGCTATAATTTGTTTGTGCAGTAGATAATGTCAGTTCAGACTAGTTTTTATAGGTCTAAAGATCACCACTGAGGGTAGACCACGCGCTCTTGAGGTCAATTTAAATTAATTATGGGCAAAGAATATCAAGAAATTCGTTAATTTTCAAATCTTAATCCTTATTAAGCCATCCTCCTTTGTCAAATTTGATTAAAGTGAATCCTGTTCCTTTCACAATTAAGTTAATTATTATGTCTTAAAAATAAAAAGTAATGACAGATTGGAGCTTGTTACACAGTCTGTACCTACTAACCTTCAAACTCCAAAATGCTATTAAAAATATGATTATTTTTGCACAATTTTTACAAAAAACAATTGTCTTATTATATTGTGGTGTCTTGGGAACGAGATGTCATTTACCGATTTCTTTATTCCTTTTTTTAAGGGCAGAAAGGGGGGGATTTCTTTTTAAGTGAAGGAATCATCCAATGACATTTTTCGCCTTGGGTGAGGCGAGAGGGTGTGTCAGACTCTTACTGACTAAAAACTACCCTGTTCCTGCTGCTGCTTTAAGCCAAAGACACCCGACTTTTTGCCCGGCCCTATTATTTGGCTAGTAAAAATATATGACTAAAAATATGAGTCAAAAATATGACTGTCTAGTGGTCGATTCGATCGGGTTCGATGCCCGGGTAGGGCAAAGTATTACTGGGTTTTTTTTAATTATCAGTAGTAGCACGGAGTCTGGAACTATGCCCGATATATGGCAATAGGTTCACCCCCTATTACATGGGACTCATAACATAAATAGTGAAAAGTGGGTTTTACATTAAACAGTGGTATAATGTGCACCTCTGTGCACCTTCGAGGATAAAAGGCGTGATGTTATGTTATGTAAAAAAAATATGTATAGGTATATATTTTTTAATAAAAAAACTAGTCGAATTCCGTCAAATAATTACGTGAATAAGCCGAAAACATAATAATTAAAAAATATATTTACCGAAATATTACGTTTAAAAACTTACCTAAATCAATTGCCTAATATCAGTCATTATTGTTGATAATGCTAATTGCATACGGTCAGATTCATTTTTGTGCGCAGAAAACCATACACGTAGACGGAAGAATTCAGATTCACGATTCCGAGTCGACATGATTGTGTGCAGTACAAAAAGACAAAATTCGACCCAGCAATGAAAATAACTTGCAAACACATCACATTAGTCTTAAAGGAGTATATCTAAGTAAGTACAGAAGTGAATACACAACAGAATAAGTACTTTCAAAGAAGAAAGCACAAGCAGCATAACCTCAAAATTAAAATAAGCTTCTCAATTTATCAAAATCTTGCTGTACATGCGTATGTATGTGCGTTTTCATATTTTTTGTATTACAACCGGTTGCTTACCGCTTTCATAACAAACCGCTGATCATCAGGCTATGGACGCGTAAATTGGACAATTTCGTGGCAACGTCAACGCTACGCAACACACAATATGGCTGCCGTGACAGGGCTACCAAAACGTCAAAATTTTATATCGGTTCCTTTGATATTTTTATTCTATTTTTAACTGGAAAATGACGTAAAGGGTTTTTGCAACAAGAAAAATAGTTTATACATCTATAATCTATACGCTATTGTTTTGAAATAAAATTGTAATTCCAGTGAAATATTTTTACCTATAATCTCGGGTTACTTATTTTTCATATTTGGAATGCAAAAGGCTTCGTTCTTTACATAGGTAGACAAAGTTCATAAAGTAGATATTACCTGTCTAAGGGGGGAAAATCATCGAATGACTTCTCCCGCCTGGGTGAGGCGGGAGGGAGTGTCAGACTCTTACTGACTAAAAACCACCCCGTTCCTTCTCCTGCACGTCGAGCCGGAGCCCCGGTTACCCGTTAGGTTCTCCGCGACTCCGAATCGGCATCGGCCGTATTGGGCCCCATCTGTGGTGGTCTGATGGCTCTTTGAGGCGCGCGCGGAACGCGACGCGCCGTACGCTCGGGTAGATATTACCTGTCTAAGAATATGTTATTTAGGAAATTATGGGAAGTAAAAAGCTAAGGAAAAATCCCGCAATGCATTTTCACGAGCTGCTGAGACCATTGTTTAAATCCCCTGTTTTAAAAGCACAGGACTGCAAAAAAAACCACAGCCCACATAACGAGCAATTTCGTCGCACCACGCAAACCGAGTTAATTATTCAAATAATGACATGTTGATGTAAACCGATATATTCTAACTGCTTCTCAGAGTTATTTTAATTACAGTACTTAGGTATTATCGTAACACGTGTAACCTGGGTTATGTGACATAATCATAATTATACAGTTACATTATATTATTTAGTATTTAATTAGGTATAATCTATGATAACAATCGTATTATAATAAAACCTTTTTTGTCACAGAGGATAGGATTTGACGTTTGCGAAACGTCAAATTTATAATTTGAAATGGGAACGTTGGTTGATTGGTAACAACGAAAAATGTGTACGCTTGAAAAGCTCGATTTAAAACATCCATTGTTATTAAGCTATTCTAAAAATTAGGATAAACACAGAACTAAATTTAGAAAGCTCCAGATAGGTGGTGTCAAAAAAGCCACAACTATTCGTAGGTAGCCCTATTCTCGCGCATAAGTTTTTCCATAGACAATAATAATGACGAGTGTCACATAACATAACATAACATCACGCCTTTTATCCCCGAAGGGGTAGGCAGAGGTGCACACAGAAGTAACACCCACTTTTCACTATTTATGTTATGAGTCCCATGTAATAGGGGGTGAGCCTATTGCTATATACTGTCCTATACCATATAATGACGAGTGTCACTTTTGACTTAAAACGTAAACAGATTAAGAAACAAAATAATAACTGCCAGTCTAATTTCACTGACATTTTGGTGCTTCAATCATTCTAAGTGACACTATGCCCGCCTTTTTAAAATCAAATCTTCAATGTCCTTTGTTAAAGATAGAATTTTGGCACATTTTCTAGGGACCTTAAAATATTAAAGGTCTACCTTTAGTAGCCACCAAAAGATAGGTTAGATATTGATTCTAGCTAACAGCCAAAAAATAAACCCGCTAATCTATGAAGATGCCGCAGAGAACTTTACGGGTTGCCGGGGCTCCGGCTCGAAGTGCAGGAGTAGGAACGGGGTAGTTTTTAGTCAGGAAGAGTCTGACACTCTCTCCAGCCTCACCCAAGCGGCTGCAGACATTCGATGAATTTCCCCCCTTATTAAAAAAAAGTTATGACGATCCTGGTATATTGAAGTTTCAGCGGTTTTTGGAGGCTGTGGTAGATTCGTCCCATAAAAAAAATATGCCAAAAATAGATCTCAAACCAAAAAATCCTTGGATTTTCGACAAGAAGTTATTAGGTAGTTTCGGCCTTTAGTTTCGTTTATCTCTTTTAAAATCTAGGACAAGACAATCTATATGAATGTTACTTTACTGAGACAGATACCTATTCGCACCTAAATGTTTGTGGTAACATTTTGTGACCACAAAGTAGAGCAATATTATCTACTAAGCGATGTTTTAACCACAGGTCTTTTGAGTCTAAATGTTTTTAAGATTTTCGTAAAATACCCCATGTGTGTGTGGCATTCTTTAGGTTTATTAAAAAGGTATTTGAAAATGATGTGGTGTTATACTGAATATTTAAGAATTGAAGATGTATAGTTTATTATTTATACGTTTTAGAAGACCAGGAGCGAAGTGGCGTTAAATGTTAAAAGGCTTAAAAGGCAGGATAAAAAAAACATAACATCACGCCTTTTTATCCCCGAAGGGGTAGGCAGAGGTGCACATTACGGCACTTAATGCCACTGTACAATGTAACACCCACTTTTCACTATTTATGTTACGAGTCCCATGTAATAGGGGGTGAGCCTATTGCCACATACCGGGCACATTTCCAGACTCCGTGCTACTACAGCAACGAGCAGAGGATAAAAAAAATAGCTTCAAATCCAGATTTATTTCTTAACATTATTGCTAGCGCCTACACGTGTTACAATTTGAATTCCCATCTAAGTATTCTAACAATCCGAATAACAAAAACAGCTGAAGACGCAACACTGAAAAAAGCCTTCTGATTATAAACACAAATGACGTCACAAAGACATCAAATTTCCGCTTAAACACTTTATCAAATGACGAGTCGTTATTTCAAATGTAACTGGCTATTTAGTAAAATGGCGTCATTAATTTATGGTTATGTTTGTTGCAGATAATCGGAGAGCGGGAATATGCTGTTAGGCCGACGAGGAGGCCGTCAGAGGAATTACAGACTGGACAACCCTTAGAAGTTATTGTACAACAGGTAAATTTCTTTTTTATTATTAGAAGCCTATCGTTGCTCCTCTAATAAGTTTACATGAAGTCGGTAAAGAAAACCATTGGTCACTGACCAATGGCCTAATTAAAGAATACGATTATTTACATGGGCAACAGCGCGATGACGGTTCCGCGTCGCGCACGCTGCTCATCAATAAGATTTCAAGAGTTCCGGTGTGACTTGAAACCAGTAGAGACTCTCTCGAATGTTTAATGTGAATAAGCCGTAATTTGTTATATCTCAAGATAATTACACTAAAATAAATTAGGTTGTAAAAGTCTCTAAAGGACTATTACGCAGAAGTGATTTTTTGAAGTTAAATGCCGGTTTTTTTGAAATTTATAGGACCCGGTATCACAATATTTTTTTGACAGTTCGAAAAAAGTATTGAATTTGACTAATTGGCAAGTCTTAGTATCCAATTACTTTGTTAATTTTCTTAGTTACTTCTTCCATACAAATGGACATTTATTTACTGATAAATACATAGGTGTGTGTGTGTGTGTGTAAGTGCAATTGCGCATACAAATTGCATAAATAAAATAAAACAGTTTTACGTAAGTACAGTTGCAAAACGAAGTATTAAAGTACCTTTATGCATATACCACAGGAGCTTAACTCAAAATATTTATTAAGCATATTTCTTATTACTATAATTAACACAATAATATAAAAAATTACTCAGTACGTACATTATACTGGGTATTTATAAAAAGTTGGTCGTTGACTGTAGTTGGGTAACAATGTATTATGTATTTGTTTATTAATTCCGTATTTTTATTACATTAATACTTAAATGTACTTAAATTGTTGCCTGAATATATGTTTTGTTATATGAATATGTTTTTATGTCGTGGTGCCCCGGAGGTTTAAAACGCCCGCTTCTCATGTACCTATGAGGATGCGGGTTCGAAACCTACCAACGGCAAGTACCAATGTGTCTTTTTCCGAGTTATATGTACTTTCTAAGATTATCTAGACACCACTGACAAACGGTGAAGGAAAACATCGTGAAGAAACCTTGGCTTATAATTTCTAATTATAAGTTTGAAATCACCAACCCGCATTGAGCAAGCTTGATGATTAATGCTCAAACGTTCTCCGTGTGAGAAGAGTCTTTGCTCAGAAGTAGGCATTTATAGGTTGTTGATGATGAATATGTTTTTGGGGTCCTTGGGGTCCGAAACAACACTTTGTGGATCACACAAAGTGTTGTCCCGTGCGGGAATCGAACCCGCGACACGTTGCACGGCAGCCGGTTGCCCAGCCACCGCACCAACCGTGCAGTCATCAGTCAAATATAAATATAATAGGGATGATGTCAGGGTATGAAAATTAAAAATCTTATTAGTCCCTCAGTTAGGTAATGAAAAAATATTAGACACGTATTTTTTTATTCTGATGTATAATAAAATGATACTTAGATATGATATGACAAATCAAGTCTAGGCATAGGGGCTAAAACGTCATTTCTATAATACCTCTACATATATAGGATAGATAAACGATAGTCATATTTCTCATAATCTCTACCAATGTCTAAGAAGTCTTTATCAATCATTTGACGGTTAGATAACCTCCAAAAACCGATTTTGTTTATCCAATTTAACTTAAAAGAAATACATTACCGACTCTAACCTTTTACATATACCTCTAGAAGCGATAATCCTTCCGGCACACAACGATTTACACGGAACATGGAAATGTCAAAATAAGACGGCAAAACCACTAATTGCGAAGTCATGGTAAGCAGACTATGCTTACCATGACTACCGCTTAACCTCGTAACAAAATTTTAAAAGATCAACAACGAAAACTTGTTAATTACCATTCTTTCGACGAAGTACCTTTTTTGATGGTAAGGGTCAGAGTTGCAAAGGTCTTGTGAGGCAAGTGTCACGGCATTTCAAAAGGAAACTAAACCTTGTAGGTACTTTTAAAAATATTACAATGCTAGGAAGAAACTTCAAGTCCTAAGTCAAGTTGCTTATAGATAGGCGTGCTCCATCGTCAGCCACGTCATCGCTTACCACCTGGCGGAAATCAAGACAGTTATTCATGTCCCTGCGTCTTATCATGGTTATATCTACTGCAGATCCTGGCTTACACGAGTTGCAGCGATTTTGGGAGGTTGTGGCGGGCTTATCCTATTAATAAAGGGAATCTTTACCCCATACCCCATCTTTTTCAATCACAGACGCGGCAAAAATCCGGACTGCGCAGCTATTATCCCCAATTCCCCATAGCATTAAGCGGTACCGTCTCTCACACAAGTTCTAATGTCTAAGGTCGAAAAAAACCTTAAGTTTTTTTACTTGAATGTTCGGTAACGATGACAAATAACAAATTACGAACATTATGTAAACTTAGTGAGGTAATTTATCAAGTTAATGTAAATAAGTTTTTACTATGAGCTTAGATACTTAGAAAAAGGCTTATGTCGCACTAGATGTAGCTTCCGACTTTGTTCGCTTTGAGAGTATTTTTCAGGACCTTAGGAGAACCGTATATTTAGCATAACCCGAACAAAACAACCAAAAGCTTTCATTTTTATGATCCCCAGGTTTGTTAAGGCTAAAAGTGCTCTAGGGGAAGATGAAAGAAGTCTTATTCTATCTGGACTTAAATCTGTTTCTATGCTAATTTACGTCCGAATCCGTTCATCCATTTTGTCTGATTGAGTATCAAACATGCCTACGACCACAACAACATGTTAAGAAATATTAGTGTAGATCTTATTCCCTTGGAGCAAGATTGTGTGAGACTTAAAATAATTTTGACAATGATAGGATTGCTGTTGCTAATATTGAAATCTGCTTAGGAAAGATGTCGCTAGTGAGTATTTTGAGGACAGGGTCTCTAGTTTTCTAATTACTATTAAGATATTTGATTACCATAATTGTTAGTTGTTATAGGAGGTCCTGAAGGGTTCCCGATATTGGCCATAGATTTTTTTTACGACAAAATAGACACGAATAATTTGCCTACACATGAAGTGAATGAGAGTTGTGATGTTAAATGTTTGTTGTAATCTGTTGGCCAGACGGATTAGCGTCAATTAATTATGCTTATGTCCAAAACATCCGTACATGGTCGAACATACTTAATATTTCTTTATTAGAACTTGGCAATAAAATATTAATAGGATTTTGGTACAAATCGTCTATTACGGCCGCTTTATAATATTTTTTTTTTGGAAATGAAATTAGTCAATTTACATCTAAACAAACTTGTGAGACTTATACCTACTAAATGGCAATAAATCAAGAACATTTATTTCTGGAGCTTCAGGATTTTACAGAATCTACTTTAATGTATTCTGTATTCTTTTCTATTATGAATTGTAGATAAAACCACATTTATAAACAATAGAAAAATATGGTTAAAAACAATAGTGCGATTGCAGGACAGACATCTCTGATTGGACATGGAATTGTTCGAGTTCGAGTTTGTTTCGGCATTTCTTCTCAGAGTAGTCAGTTAGGAAATGTCGGCCTCATCGTTCGCTTGATAAAATTGACGTGTAAAAGTGTTGCCTTGCAGCCTATTTGCAGAAATAAATTCACTTGTTTCACTCATACTTGAAAACGATGGTACCCAAAACACAATTGTGTATCAACTAGGAACAAATCTGAATGTTGACATTCATCATTTTAATGAGTCTTCTTTTACTTTCTCGTCTAGAAACAAAAGGCATATTTTAAGACCTTTTTTAAACTACCTAAACTCATCAAACGACTAACTCTTACTGACTAAAAACCGCTCCGTTTCTACTCCTGTTTCAAGCCGGTAGCCTCGGTAACCGACTAGGCTTACCGAAGTTCTGGATATTTTAGGGAGTGTAATAAATATTTAGTCACAATGTTACTTACGTCAACTGGTTTTGACCTTTGACATTCTCTCATGATTCGTTCAGTCACAGTTTCTGGACAAAATTATTGCTACTCTTTTGTTGTATTTCCTACGTGAACTTTGGACTTTCCTCATGTACTTTGAGTTGCTGCGTCATGCTTACTCTGTATGTTTAGATAAGTAGTTAAAGGAGAATGATTCAGTTCGATTGTTTGACGTGATTTTTGCTTGAATTTTGTCAAATTGCGTAAGACGATGAAACATGGGATATCAAAGCAACGGTGACAAAAATAGTGATGATTAAAGTGTAACTAGATTTGGAAAAAAACAATAGATATTGCGGTTTAAAAATTATCTTTTTTTACTTATTCTACAATTCTACATGTTAGCCTTACGTAGTTAGGTACGTATCGCATAACATGACTACATTTTTTAATCCCTTCTGTACGGACTTTTGTAAAGGAGGTTGGAGCCTATGGCAACGCAACGGGCGAAATTGTTCGACACTTTGATTTTTTTTTGTGTCATCAAAAGTACCTCGTTGGCCGACCGGTCGCAAGCGTGACTGCTGGTCATGAGGTCTCGGGTTCGATTCCCGGGTTGGCCAAAGTATTACTGGTTTTTTTTAAATTTCTCAGTAGTAGCAAGGGGTCTGAAATTGTGCCCGGTATAAGGCAATAGGCTCACCTATACATGGAACGCATAACGTAAATAGTGAAAAGTGTGTGTTAAATTGTACAGTGACATAATGTACACCTCTGCCTACACCTTCGGGGATGATATTATGTAAGTCATCAAAAGTTACAATTTCTTTCAATTCCTTACTGAATGAAGGTGAGAGCAGAACAGAATGTACGGTCAATGGTCAAAAGTCCACTGCCACCGTAAGACTACTATCGGTTGCGCTGCAGCGCTTATACACACATGCACACGCATATTTTTATCCGTGTGCGTACTCGTGCGTGTGTTTATGCGTACGCACGCGTATTTATGCACATTAATATGAAATTACTTACGCGTTACCGTGTGAACATCACTCGCGGTGGCAGTGGACTTTGACTGTACCTATATATTGAGATTAAAATTAAAAAATCTGCATTATCAGTTAAGATAAATATAAATAACGACTCGTATCGTGGACTATGGATTTAGACACTTAATGAAAGTTATAAAGATAAAATAGTTATACTTTTATTCTTTATATCTATTATATCTATAATATAAAAATGATTCGCATAATATGTTGGTAAGCGCATAACTCAACAACGAATGGACCAATTTGGCCAATTTTTTTTAGGTGTTCGTTAGTACTAATTATAATAATGTATCCCTTTTTCCCTTGGTCACGACATCACGCGTGAACGGCTGGAATGATTTCACAAATTCTTTTTTTGTTGTATTTGTTATTATTACGAGAAAGTTCTTAAGACAGAATAATCCTGAAAATCCTAAGGGAACGAGAGAAAACGGTTGCGCGTACGAAGTCGCGGGCAGAAGCTAGTCTTTAAAAAGATATCATCTTATGTAAGTTCGGCCGTGTGGTGATGGGAGACTCCTGAAATACATTTATCTTCACATCACCATATGCTTATGGATGCCGTGAGACCTGATTTTCACTTCAATAATAAGATTATTAGACTCGATATAATGGAGCCATGGTACTGACGTCTTTTTTGCTCAATAGATGGCGCAAATCTAAAAATGGATTATTTTTGTCCAATCACAGCAGCTGTCAAAATATTCAACGTCAAATTATGTGATACTAGTTAATTCCCTATTGCAGGAAGAGTGATAGGTTCACAGTTCACACTAGCGCTGTGAGGATAAATATACGGTAGGCCCCATTATGTGAATTTGACAGACAGCAGCAGTGCTCTCTGATATGAACCTGAACCGCTAAACTGCAATTCGACTGCAGATATTATTTTTAACATATTATATTAACATTACCATAACATCACGCCTTTTATCCCCGAAGGGGTAGGCAGAGGTGCACACAGAAGTAACACCCACTTTTCACTATTTATGTTATGAGTCCCATGTAATAGGGGGTGAGCCTATTGCCATATACCGGGCACATTTCCAGACTCCGTGCTACTACTGAGAATTTTTTTAAAACCCCAGTAATACTTTGCCCGACCCGGGAATCGAACCCGAGACCTCTTGCCCGGCAGTCGCACTTGCGACCACTCGGCCAACGAGGCAGTATTTTTAACATCTTGTCGCTTAATTAAGATATTTTTGTACCTATGTTTACTTGTGTTATTATGACTTTTATAATAGTCTAGCACTGGACTCTGTCGAGCTGTTGACGATCGATGTTTTTTTTCTATCGAAATAACCAAAACTATTTACAAGGTCATACACGTACACTATCAACCACAAACACAGTTTTTGCTACAAACCAACTTTTAAAACAAACTCCAAGAAGTGACATCAATTCAAAACAAACATTGATATAGAACGTAGATAAACATTTTTTTTTATCGATAAAACGTCAGCTCTATGTATCGATACGTCATTCGTTTGCGCGGTGAAACGTGTTCGCAAACTGGTATTTGAATGTGGCAACACATGTGACGGGCTCCTGTAATAACTATTCAAGGTTTTAGAGTCTGGCAAACGAAAGGAGAGACTGAAAAAGCCCGGCAAATTTAAAAAATATCAGTATAGCCACCCAAAAATTAGTATGTCATACCTGGAGTAACCAGACGTGAAGGCGTAACAAACAAACAAATTATTATAAAGTATCAAATTAGGTTAGGTACTCCAGGTATGACATACTAATTTTTGGGTTGCTATACTGATATTTTTTAAATTTGCCGGGATTTTTCAGTCTCTACTTTCGTTTGCCAGACTTTAGGTGGTAGTTATGTCTATTTTTTTGGTACTTTTGTGATTTTTTTTGTTTATTTACTACCTACATAATGTTTTATATTTATTTACAAGCTGACCCGTCAAGCTTCGTACCGCCTTAAATTTTTTTTACTCGTTATATTTCTCACCGTTTAAAGTTTCCCTGGACTTCCATGAATATTTTAAAACCAAAATTAGCCAAATCGGTTCAGTCGTTCTCGAGCTTTAGCGAGACTAAGTCTTGACATGCTCGTGGATGTTCAGGGAAAGTTTAAAAGGTGAGAAAATATTTTTTTACGTCGAACGAAGTTTACCGGGTTAACTAGTTAGTTAAGTAATAAATCTGACTGACTGCCTGGTTGGCCGAGTGGTCGCGAGTGCGACTGCCGGGCAAGGGGTTTCGGGTTCGATTCCCGGGACGGGCAAAGTATTACTGGGTTTTTAAAAAATTCTCAGTAGTAGCACGGAGTCTGGAAATGTGCCCGGTATATGGCAATAGGCTCACCCCCTATTACAGTCCCATGTCATAACATAAATAATAAATAATTTTGACTGCACGGTTGGTGCGGTGGCTGGGCAACTGGCTGCCGTGCAACGTGTCGCGGGTTCGATTCCCGCACGAGACAACACTTTGTGTGATCCACAAATTGTTGTTTCGGGTCTGGGTGTCATTGTGTATGTGAACTTGTATGTTTATAAACGCACCCACGACACAGGAGAAAATCCTAGAGTGGGGCAACGTATTTTTTAAAAAAAAAAAAAGAAGTGAAAAGTGGGTGTTACTTCTGTGTACACCTCTGCCTACCACTTCGGGGATAAAAGGCGTGATGTTATATGTTAAGTAATAAATATTGACATTGACTTTGACACAAAGTTGGTTATGACAAATTATTAAAAAATCCTTGAACTTTGTCCGTATATTTTAAATATTGGTAAATTGGAAATTTATCTTTAACCGATCAGAATTAGTCACTGATATCGTAATCCAAGTAAATATATCTAAAGAAGATAATTATGATTATTTATTTGTATTATGTGGTGACAGCAGAGGCCTTAGTACGAGGTTGTTTTAGGACGAAAGTAATCGAACTGAGACAACTGAGTTCGGCGCTCTGATTGGCCGGCTCCAATGAGTCAACCAACCAAGACAAACTTATTCTAAGCCCTTAGAGTAGATTCCATTTACCACCACCACTACCCTTCCCTATGGTGTCGTACGAAGCGACTAAGGGTACTTAGTACTTAGTACCTCTAAGTAATTTATTATATATACAATTAATATTAACTATTACTAAATGAAAATATATACAACTTAAAATATAAATAACTATGAACTAAAATATTTACACCTTAAAAAAAGCTATAATAAGGCATCAAAAAAAAATTTTCCTCATCATTATCGTGAGGTAGGGTGCCCAAAAGACTGGCAGCATTACCACGTTGAATGGCAATGCGTAACCTTTGTCCAAGGTAGAAGCCAGCCCTTCGATCACCTGAAGTGTCAACCATCCTCCTTACAATATCTTTGTAAAGAAGATGTGCACTTGGGCCCCACGGCCCTAAAGTTTTAACCCCAAACGGTTCGAAAGCATAATTGCCAATCAGGCTATCATACTTTCACCATTTGAGGTTCTCGGCAGCAGCAGCGGCTACAGCAGCGGCAGCACCGGCTCGACACGCTGAGTTTGGAAGATGGGATGGCGCCAGAGTATCAACGCAAGTGGCGTCCCATACTAAAGGCCTACCCATCTTCCAAGGGAATAATGACATACCGTCGGGTCTCTTGCCATCGTTGCGTACCAAGCCATTAGGTTCTAAAGTAGCTGGCACGCCAACGGAGACAAGAGCTCGACGAATTATGTCATTAATACTCGCGTGTTGAGCAAAACGACCCGCACTACGGCTACATGACAAGCTGTTGACATTTTCACCACAACGACAACGATGAGGTGAACAAAATGAAGCCCCAAGCCTTAAACAAATTGCAGCGCGGCATGTGGTGTCGTCCAACAAAGCACCTGAGTTGGACGAAGGCAAAGCAAGAAGCCATAACCCCGACTCCCACTCACCCACAGCTCGCTCTGCAGTTGAACAAGCGGAGTTCAACAGATTTTCGCTCACTTTCCTGCAGAGCGGCTCGTCCCATTGTCTCTGGGAGAGTGATTTGACGGGGGGGTCAATATTTGGGCAAGCGATTATCCAAGCTTCCACTAAAAATGGTACATCAAAATTAACCAGTGATTGAGAAATAATTTTCCTGGTTAATTCTTCAGTACCATGGGCGGAAGATATGAAAGCTGGTAGGCTTACACTGGAAATTTTACGGAAAAATAAAATTAGACTAACTTTACTATTTGGTGTATAATACTTAGTAAGTACTTTTTTAAAGCAATCAACGTCGGTTTTTACTCAGTAAGGGCCTGCCTGTCCCTCCCACCTCACCCAGGCGAGAGAAGTCATTACATGATTTTCACCCATTAAAAATAGGGTGTCACTAGCAGATTAGTAAAAACCAAAATGGCGTTTAATGTCACCTATCATAGCTTAGGGGTTCCTTAAAATTTAGGAAAATTTCCATTCATTATTACGTTCGAAAAAAAAACTATAATAAGTAGTTAGAAAATAAGTATAACAACTTCATCAAAATTGACAAGACCTCTACGAATACAAGCCTCCCTACCTGTCATTTCAAAAATCGATCAGTTTTTAATGATCAAAAATGTGCAAAGCTTAAATTGAGCTGACAGCGACCTTGTGCCATTGTAATAAAGGCTATTATGATTAAAGTACGATTCGTTATTTATTTAGAGCTTTACGTAATTGGAATACAGGTGATTTTTCTTTGTTTTGTTGTAAGGAAGTTAACCTGACTTGGTCCAGATTATCAAGTTCGCCCTTCGTTTAAATAACCTGTTTATTATGTTCCAGTTGTAACTGTATTTATTTAAAAAATGGTAACACTAAAATTATGTGCATCGAATTCTTTCGATATTGTTTTATAAAACTTGTTTTAGGTAATTTTATTAAGGTTTAACTAATCATTATTTTCGTTGGTTGAATCAACTTCAACTGTCAAGCAAGTAGTTTACAATATTTTTTGCTCTTATCAGATGGCGCCACTGACGTTTAAAGTCGTGTTCGTCTAAATAATCCTTTTTCCGATTAGTTTGGGGTTTTTATGTGATATGGTGACAATGATTACCTACAAATTATTATGATGGTCGTATCAATCTGTCGCGGAGAACCTAACGGGTTACCGGGGCTCCGGCTCGAAGTGCAGGAGAAGGAACGGGGTGGTTTTTAGTCAGTAAGAGTCTGACACTCCCTCCCGCCTCACCCAGGCGGCAGCAGTCATTCGATGATTTTCCCCCATAAAAAAAAATACTAATCATTCTGAATGTCCTATCGATCGTAGACCTGGCCACTAGAAATATAATCTACCTATACTACTAACTACTAATTAATATGTATAAAAGAGTTCGTTTGTTTATTTGCACACGTTTATATCTCTGGAACAGCAGGTTCGATTTGAAAATGTTTTTGTTAAAGAATTGGATTCAATCAGCCGATAAAACCGAGTAGAAATAGTTACTCCCGGTTCGATATAAAACTAGATATAATATGAGAGCTTTGATATAATAAGATCTGTGTCAAAACTCTGTAACTCTGTAACCGTCCATCTCATCTCTTAAGAAAGAGACTTTCTTACCGCCGAACAGTTTGTAACAAAACGAGATTGGCAGTTGAGATCAACGCACTCTAAACGATGTTTTACATTTCAATTTAGTGTCAATGATTCCTTTTAATTATTCACATAAAATATACATATTTCTTCTATAGGTGGCGTTACTTGTATTCGCCATTTTAGGTGTTATATTGCAATTAATAGATGCTCTAAGTTATTGATTCAATTCTAATTTAGTTTGAGATGGACTGTAGACTGTGTGTGTATACGTATATGTATCGCTTATGTACGCGGGTACTTGCCAACTAGTCAAATTCAATACTTTTTTCGAACTGTCAAAAACTACAGTTTTCTAAGAATTTTGTATGAGATTATGTATTGTGACGTAACGGTTTTTTAGCGTCAAACAGCATACTTATTTGTTAAAAATTTGCTGGAAAGATACTAAAATTAAGCTGCTCATAAAATCAATTAATGAAAGTGTGATTATTTTTTAATATTTTATTGTATTGAACAGTCGAAATAATTTATTTTTTATGGAACGTACCCAATTGTTCTTGTATTTGAAGTTAGAGTAGAATATATGGCTGATTCCCTACTCTACCTAAAGGTACTATGAGAATCGACTGAGGAACTACCTTAAATGGATTTAAATTCGAATTTAGATTACAAAGGCTAGCATAACGTCACGCCTTTTTATCCCCGAAGGGGTAGGCAGAAATGCACATTACGGCACTCAATGCCACTGAACAATGTAACACCCAATTTTCACTATTTATGTTATGAGTCCCATGTAATAGGGGGTGAGCCTATTGCCATACACCGGGCACAATTCCAGACTCCGTGCTACTACTTACTGACTGAGATTTTTTTTTAAAAGTGCATTTATTATTATTAACATAAGTCCTACTAGTCTAGTGGCATGTGTTGTTTGAAGTGAAAATTGTCGTCGTAGAGAGATCCGGCTTTTCATACGTAAGTACGTGACTAGGGTCGGTTGACAAATACTCTCGGTACTCTTTTTGGCTTCCTCAAAAGATTTTGGAAAAAATTAATCACTTTGTTCGCGGCTCAGACTTCTTGACTTTTTTTAAAAGATTTCTCTCGCTGAAATATGAGGTTCCGATATCCTGGGGGCTTATTCTTGAATCCAATTCCGATTGATCGATATTGGTATTGTGACATTTCGTACTCTTGAGTTGCAACACTAGCGCCCATTGCATCCGTATTGCGTGGATATTGAATGAACTAAACGGTATTGAGTTTGACTTTATACTCCGTACTCTGAATGCTATTTTAACAGCTACGATAGGGGATGTATAGTTGTGACATTTAATACCTAATTATTGTGATTTTATTGGATTGAAATTGCATTGACATTGGTTTCACACACACACACACACACACACACACACACACACACACACACACACACACACACACACACACACACACACACACACACACACACACACACACACACACACACATACATTGTAGTATGCACCAGCATAGGTTTTTTTTATGAGATGAGCTGGTAAACGAGCAGACGGATCACCTGATGGTAAGCAATCGGCGTCGCCTATGGACACCTGGAACACCAGAAACGTTACAAGTGCGTTACCGGGCTTTTGGGAATTTAAGGATTGTAGAGGATTCAGGGGTTCGGGAGATTGGGGATGGGGGTAATTGGGCCGGTAACCTCACTCACACGACGAAACACAACGCAAGCGTTGTTTCACGTCAGTTTTCTGTGAGGCCGTGGTATCACTCCGGTCGAGCCGGCACATTCGTGCCGAAATATGGCTCTCCTACACTTAGGTGTTTTTGTCTTATTCATTGAATAGCAGAACTGTAGAAGCTTGTTAAAATGAGAAGGATTAGCTGTTGGTATTTGGAGTGTATGTTAATCAATCACGCCGAAACGACTGGACGGGTTTAGGTGAAACTTGGCGCAGACATAGATTATAATCTGCAATATCACATAGGGTACTTTTATCAAAGCATTGAGGCACAGCTAAACAGCTAATAAAGGTTTTGACTGTGAAGTCCTTGGTAAAAGTCAGTATTGATATAAATATATATAAAAGTAGGTATGTATGTACGTTGCAACATAAATTCACGGAAGTGCAACAGTATTTACCTCTCACGACAGGTACTGTGCAACCTGTTCCTAACAGTACATTCCCGGGTTCGACGCCCGGCCACAGTTGTCACTCAACACCGAAAACCACTAAACCAATTAGTGACTACTGGATTTAAAGATTTAGTTGTTAATTTTGAAATTTATTGGTTTATTTTTGTACTGTTACTTTTAAATAGGTACTTTAGTTATTTTATGACTTTTAACTATACTTTACCGATTTAGAAAACTTTCGAGTCTACTTATTTTATCTTTCTTTACTCTTAGGTATGCGAAATATGTTTCGTACCTACATGTATCTGATTTAAAAATGCAGTAACAGTTATTTTATTGATATGATCTCCATTTATTTTACAATATTTCAAAATACTGTGAGCATTTTGAATGACTTACCTACAGTAGGAAACATTTTGTTCAAAGTTGTAGTTCAATTTTGTCTTTTATGTATGTATAGTTTGAAGAAACGGAATGCCTGCTTCAAACCAGCAATTTACTAAAATTTAGTTTATATGTCTACATTATTTTTAAAATTAATTTAATGACTCACCGCCAGTAGGTCATTGGATACACGCTAAATATATACTAAACAAATTGTCAGACTAATTTGTTTGTACATTTTATCTATACTTAATATTACCTCTATAAAGCTGAAGAGTTTGTTTGTTTGAACGCGCTAATCTCCTAAATTACTGGTCCGATTTCAAAAATTCTTTCTTTGTTGGATAGCCCATTTATCGAGGAAGGCTTTAGGCTATAAAATATCACGCTACGATTAATAGGCGCCGAGCAGAGCGAGTGAAACCGCGCGGAAGTAGCTAGTTATAGATAAAATTAAATAAAAACATTAAAACTGACAATAAATAAACTGAACGAGACAAGATTGATGAACAATTGATCATTGATCTATAATTTGTTTCCCGGGTCCGGCTAGTCTCAAACGATTATTGTAACTAACAAAATCATGAATGAATAATTCCTCATTCAGTAAAATTATATGTAAGTCATTATTAATTGTCAAGTCTAACGTGGTGCTATCATTCCATGTATATTGAGAGACCTGGCTCTTGTGATACAGGGATACCTAGTACAAGAGCCAGGGCTTCACTGTGTTAATTCTATGAAGCGCTAATAAACGTTTATTATTATTATTATTAATTTATAATTTATTAACTTCTGTTTTCCTGAAAAAAAAAAATCACTAATTTCTTCAATATCAAGATTCTTTACCTGAAAAAGCAACTTTAATTCTATGACATTCAGATTAATTTTTGTATCTCTACGTTTCAGTTCGATGAGTTCGTGAGATCGCTGCAAGTGGACCCTCACTCACCTCTCTTCAGGCTAGTGACAGATGGACAACCACCTTTGAGGTAAGTTTCATCCATAAACTGAATTATAAACCGAATTTCCTTACCTATCAAGTTTTTTTTTATAATTGCAATGATTGTTGAACTTTACAACGAGAAGTTTCTACTTACTCTTTTTGGAAAGTTTAAGAGCTCCTTCACAGTAGCGTTTGTCCAGCGCAGGCGTTTAATAAACGTATGCGCCGCGCAGACGCCGCAGACGACGTCTATGCGGCGCATATACTTTTATCATACGCCTTCGCGCCAAACGCTAGTCTGAAGGGTTCTAAAGCGTGTCGCGGAGAACCTAACGGGTAACCGGGGCTCCGGCTCGACGTACAGGAGGGGTGGTTTTTAGTCAGTAAGAGTCTGACACTCCCTTCCGCCTCACCCAGGCGGGAGCAGTCATTCGATGATTTTCCCCCGATAAAAAAAAAGGGTTCTAAAGCGTCGACCACTTCCTTAAATAGGTCTCGAGTTGACGTCTTTGTTAACGTAAATTTGACCTATTTATTGTAATTCAAATTATCACCAGCTGGCAATGGCAACAGACTAAACTAAATATCACTAAGGCGTACGGACCTTTGGGACCTCTTACAAAATAACAATGATGAATATCACACTATAATAAGCATAGAAATAAATCCAATCCAAATGGTTAAATAAAGTACACTCGGCTACACATCGAGCTTTACATAACCAGTATAAACTGAACGTTAAATGTGCGGAAAGATGATGCGACGCGACACCAGGATTAACTGGTTTTGTATATGTGTGGCCGGGTATATCTACGGTGGCCAACACATCATCCTACTTTAATAGCTAAATTTTTGTCGTTGGATTTTGGCCTTTATACATAAATGATAGAGTTTAATCAAATAATAGGTTGACCTGATGCCTGTTGTTCCTGTATTTTATCTACACAAACACAAAAGTTTCATTAATAAAAAGATCATAACATAACATCACGCCTTTTATCCCCGAAGGGGTAGACAGAGGTGCACATTATGCCACTGTACAATGTAACACCCACTTTTCACTATTTATGTTATGAGTCCCATGTAATAGGGGGTGAGCCTATTGTTAGTATACCTAAGTCATAAAAAGATCCTTTTATACAAAATTGACAAAATAAATCTTTCATATTTATGAATGCAAGTTCGAAATTAAAATAACCTCCATGCATGAGCATAACAAAAAACCGTTTCTACATTAAGCAAAAGATCTGAGACTAGGTCAAGTCAGTCGGGTAATAAGAAAAAACTACAAAGGCCCAAACTTGATGCCAATCTGTGCACATCCGGTAAACATAATAACTGTTTTATGTTCTGTTTCCATTGCACACCGTCATCCGTCACGATTTCTCTAAATAGGACGTCTTATATTGTCTATGATAAAAAAAACTAAAAGCAAACGAAAAGTAAAAACATTGGTCATACGCACTTATAGCTTACACACTCACTGATAGGTGAGAAGTCAGTGCCACAAGTTTTACACAAAATTATACATTAAAACCTTAATAGATACATAATTTAGAATTTTGTGGCCATTAAGTTATACCATTATGATAAGTGCTTATGGCTCTAACCTCAAAGCCGAACATAGAACCTCCTCCTTTTTTTGAAGTCGGTAAAAATAGGACGTATTATAATATCGACTTTGATGAAATAGAAGTGAGTAATTTCCAGTTATAAGAATGGCCCTGTTATAAAAATTAGTTGACTTAAAATGTAAGTAATAAATGAAATTGCTTTACATCATAAATCCAAAATAATAATTATGCATATTAAGGCCATAAGGTTTTTTTTAATGGGTTAAGCCGGTAAACGAGTAGGCGGATCACCCGATGTTAAGCAATCGCCGTCACCCATGGACACCTGAAACACCAAAGGCGTTACAAGTGCGTTAGCGGCCTTTTGGGATTAGGAGTTTGAGGATTGTTGGGGATTCGGGGATTGGAGAGATTGGGGAAGAGGAGGGGGTGGGTAATTGGGCCTCCGGTAACCTCACTCACACGAAGAAACACAATGCAAGCGTTGCTTCACGTCGGTTTTCAGTGAGGCCGTGGTATCACTCCGGTCGAGCCGGCCCATTCGTGCCGAAGCATGACTCTCTCACACTTAAACGTTACATAGTAATACGGCTATTAAGTCGTGATATTTTATTCATTACTTCTTTAGATAGTTTAAAAAAGAGTCGTCGAAGAGTCCAGCCGTAATTTAAGAAAGCGATCCTGAGTTTAAAAGATACCCATATTTGCATCCAAGTCATAAAAACAGTTCTTCATATACAAGGTATTAAAATTGTCATAATAACGTGTCGTCCAACTCGATGTACACAAGCCCGAAGCATTCATTCGTACCGTAATTTCGTTTCCCCAAACACGACAGTAATAGATGCCGTAGATCAAAGGTCACACTCGACACGCCATCAGCATAATTTTACCTAGATTACAATCTGTGATGACAATCATCAGCGTCATTTCAAAGGTTGCATAGAAATAAAGGCGTTAGCATTAGGTTGACTTTTTGCTGATCTGCATTGATTTCGATCGTTTGACGAGTTTTTCTATAGATTCTAATGATTCCTGTCGTTTTCATTGAATAGGGACCTTTTCGAATAGAGAATAACTGATAATGTTTTTGTTAAAACTTGGAGGTGAACTCGTGATCTCTTTTCTAGTTTGAATTTCTTTTTTGTGTAAATTGTGATGTTACCTTTTCTTATTATGATTTATGCATTTTTGATGGAAGAAAGAAGAACATTTGTGATTTATAGTATCTTGATTTTTAAGTAGAATGGCCCTACGAGTGCGAGTTTTTTTTAAGCGTTTTGATTCAAATTCAAATTAACCAGCCAATCAGAGGGTAAACGCGGTAACATTTCCACACGTTAATACCCTTTCTTCAGTCGGGTAAAAAAACTCGCTTAAAATAAAATAGTTCAGAATAAACATAACATAACATCGCGCCTTTTATCACAGAGGTTGCACATTACGGCACTTAATGCCTCTGTACAACGTAACACCCACTTTTCACTATTTATGTTATGAGTCTCATGTAATAGGGGATGAGCCTATTGCCATATACCGGGCACAATTCCAGACTCCGTGTGAGTTTTATTAAATAACTCAGTAATATTTTGCCCGATCCGAGAATCGAACCCGAGACTCCCTACCCGGCAGTCGCTTTCGCTACCACTCGGCCAATGAGGCAGTCAATCAGAGTTCAGAATTGTGTTCAATTTAAAACACGGGATCTACAACATAATATCAAAGGTGTTCATCTCTTTTTATCTTCTGCCATGCGCAGAAGAGACCGAGCGCTAGCCGAATTGACTGTTCCATTATAATGAACAAAGGATTTATTTTTTATCTTCTCCTTTTTCCAGACAATGTCTCCACCCCGAAGCTTGCAGCAAGGACCTCACTCTACCGACGTATTACGCGCGTTTCCACGACATCCGCAAGGAGTACGTGCGCGCGTATACGCTGCGTGCCGTCAACGGGGCGCGCGCGGTGCCACCACCGCCGCCGCCGCCAGACCACCCCGGCTCACTGTTAGATATGCTCAACTGTATCCTTTTTCAAATGAAAATATTTTGATTTATGTACATTTTTTGTGGAATAAGCTGGCAAACTGGCAGATGTATTCACGCCTGATGGTAAGCAATCGGCATCACCCATGGACACCCGTAACACCAGGGGAGTTACAAGTGCGTTGTCGGCCTTTTGAGAGTTAGGGATTTGGGGATGGGGATCTTGAGTAAGGTGTAATTGGGCCTCCGGTAACCTCACTTATACGGCGAAACGCAACGCAATCGTAGTTTCACGCCGGATTTGCTGTGAGGCCGTGGCATCACTCTGATAGAGCCGAAACACTTCAATTACCTTGTCAATCTGTAATACTACTTTTTCATTTATTTTCTCAACTTCCGTCGTGTTATAGAATATATAGATTAGGAAAAAAACGACCAATTACTATTAATTGATATTTATCTCGTCAAGTAACTGCAGGAACAACCATTATCCTTGACGTTAACAAATTAGACCAGACTATGATTAGTTCAGTAATTTTTATAATCTCATAATGAAAGCTGACACAATAGTAATGTAAAATAATAATAGCAAATTTATAAATAATTATAGCAATTTTTCTCTGCAATGTGCAGATATGTGGGTTGCTATAAAGAAAATTTAGGCGCTGCATTCGTTTTATAATTTGCAACGCTACTTAGGTTTTTATATATATTACGCATAGACATTGCACAGAAAATTAAGTAAATACCTACTTAATAATAATAGTTATTTTGTTAATTTACTGATAGCCCTTGATTTATTTTTCATGATTTAATTCAGATGAGTGGCATTTATCTTTGAGGTCTTTCTGTTTTTGTGTTGTTTGAAATTATAATATCATATAACATGAAATAATGCCTTAACAAAAAGCGTACAGATTTAGGAATAAGCCCATACAGCGGAGACAACTTCTACGCTGCAGAAGTGAAAGACATGGCCAGCATTATACAGATGATAATTACTGATGGTAAGGACAAATAGTTATTACATTGCTTATAGTTGGTTTAGTGTATGTAATGTGTAAATTATTATTTATTTATTTATAATTTCATGTCCCTACACCACACAGACAATATTACAAAGGACGACACATTACAAGCATGAGGTACATAGGTACTGCATATCCCTTAAGGGATCATCCTGCAGACCTGCATAATATTCACATTGATCTAACTTCTCAACAAAGCAACGTTAATAAAATAAAACTTCTGAATTTATCTATTAGTTAAGCAAAAGCAAAGAATGTTTTTTTTTTTTTTTAATAAAACGATTGCCGCAGACATAGGCGTCCGCGCTCTTTTTTAATGAATGGTTAAGATTTAAGTACCTAGTTACAATAGGGTAGTTTCCTAAATTTTATTTAAATGTCCGTCTGGTACATTAATTTAAAACTTTTGACACGTATTTTTTCTTTTCTCACGAAATTAAATACTTACTTTCGACGATATAATAATTTGAAATATCGCGTGACGTCACAGTGTGCCACATTTTGTAGCACGTCATGACGTGCCTCCCCCCCACTCCTAAACTTGGCGCCATTTTATCTAAGTATTGCAACTTAACTCGTCGAGTACCGGTTTTGTAGACACAATTATAGAACAATAGGTTGCGGTCACCGGTGACCGCTTGGTGTTTGACAGTTTAATACGAGAAAATAAAAAAATACTTGTGTAATATTTTTTCATTATCTAACTAACTGACTAACTAGATTTTTAATTTAATACCCTGGAAACTACCCAGTTATAAGAAACTGGCTTTTACCCGCGTATGTTTGCCTGTCTGTTTTATCCCTTGGGAGCATTTAATTGGTATAAAAAGTATCCTATCACCTAAGTCAGCCCATATTCTGCGGTTTACGTTTTAATTGAATAGTGTGCAATTATACGATTATAAATGACTAGCTACTTCCGTGCGGTTTCACACGCTCTGCTCAGCTCCTATTGGTCGTAGCGTGATTTTTTATCCCATCAATCCATCCTCGATAAATGCGCTATCCAACACAAATAATTATTCAAATCAGACTTGTAGTTACGAACTTGTAGTTTGAACGCGCTATCTCTGTAAGATTAGCGCGTTCAAACAAACAAACAAAAAAACAAACTCTTCCGCTTTATACCTCTATAATATTATATAAAATTGTCTGTATGTAGGTATGAAGTCTAAATTAAAGAAATTATTGGCAGCACTTGTGATGTCATTTCCTAAAGAGACTCCCGGAGTGCCATTGTTTCAATTCAAAATGAAAATGTTTAATGTTACACGAGCGTTAATTATTTGTTATCTATGTTCCAGGTTTCCGGTTAGAGTTGCCCGAGACTGTCGATTTAGTTTTAGAAACTGGTATTTGGTAAGTTTCACTTTATATTATATGAACTCAAATTATAATTCTATAACATCATGCCGCTTATTCCTGAAGGGTGAGACAGGTGTACATTACGGTATTTAATGCCACTGTACTTACAATGTAACACCCAGTTTTCAGTATTTGTGTTATGAGTCCCATGTATACATCCCATTTTGTGATATACTCAAATTTAGTATAGGTATAATTTATTAATTTTCTTATAGCACCTTATATTTATTCACACATTTGTTTAGTGGCGCCTTTTGAAAAACCGCGGCATAATGTTATCGAAAGATATTTTTTGTGTTACTTTTTTGGCAGGCGCTTATAACATTTATATAATTAACATAATATTAATATTCTAGTCATAGATATTACTGGTTACTGTATAATACAATAATTTAACAAAAGAAATAAAAGAAAAACATTCATATATAACGATGTTTTATAAAAATATGAAAAAATCTTAGTAAAACACTTAGATATTAGTTAATCACCATATTTATTGAAAGTGTTTTAACTTTAATTAACAAAAAAGCGTCTAAAAATACTACCAAGCTACATTAGCTCAGAGTTTATATTACAATCGTCGTAAAATCGTCAGTTCAAGTATCTCGATCACGATACCAGAACGTAAGATATAAAGTTCACTTGTTATCAGTTCTCCTTTCGTCCTCCAAACTTGTTGATACGCGGCACATTAATATAATAATATTAATACATTATATGATGCACTGGGGACCAACTGATCGCCTCTGTATCGATAGTGTTGCGATTCCGACCTATCCTATCTTGAAGGTCGAATGTTCGACCTTGCTAAATTACATCAAAAGACCTGTTAATGTAAAACGGAACTGTATTATTTGTGTGATAGAGTCTCATTTTGTGTGGGGAAGCCATACCTGACGAACCTGGTAAAAAAGAAGGTTTGTATTAAATAAGTGTCAACTCTGCCTTCCAACTGCTCCAAAACAAAAAGGATTGAAATATGAAAATATGTGCACCATAAACGATGTAACATCCAATTTTCATTAATTGCGTTATGAGTCTTAAGTCCCATGTAATAGGGGTTTATTATACACAGCACAGTTCGAGTCCCAAAGTTACTATATACTGAAGTTTTTTTCAAAAAACCGCATATCATCATCAATATCAATATCATCAATACATAGTATAAAACAAAGTCGCTTTCGCTGTATGTCCGTATGTATGCTTAGATCTTTAAAACTACGCAACGGATTTTGATCCGGTTTTGTTTAATAGATAGAGTGATTCTTAAGGAAGGTTTGTATGTATAATACATGCATATTGCACCCGTGCGAAGCCGGGGCGGGTCGCTAGTCCATAATAAAGGAAAATGTGGTTCTAGAGTAAAACTGTGTAATAGTTTACAAATAAGTTTATTTCTGAGATCAATTCCAATCAAACAGTGTTATTCAAAGACGTGTACAGTATACTACCATAGATTAAAAATAAATACATAGCTCGATACAAATAAAGACAGCGCCACTAGTGGCGAGAATATAAACTAGTTTGCGTTCTACTTTCATTGCAATATTTTAACACATAATGATCCTTTGTAGTGATCTGGAAGTAGAACGAATTCGGACCCGACATCAGTCTCTCATTCGATAGTCAAACTGGCGACCAACTAATTAATCGATGCAGTCTAAATATTAAACAACGTCATTATCGAATAATATTACCAAATTATGATTTTCTTCACTTTGTCGTTATACTTAAGGTGCTCGGATCACCGGGAGCATTCACGTGTAATGTAACATTATAGATTCGACTTTGAGCATTACATTACAATAATACCTCCCTGACTAACGAGCATTTGCGCGTAATGTAACATATAGATTCGACTTTGAGCATTACATTACAATAATACCTCCCTGACTAACGAGCATTTGCGCGTAATGTAACACATAGATTCGACTTTGAGCATTTCATAGCAAGATGTCAGACATTGATGTTACAAGTTATATCAATATATGAAACATTGTATTGTAGTGGGACCTACTCTAATTGTTGACGCATCAATATTGTTCACACTGTACTCGCATTGCCTTTCCAGTTGTCCCGTATATCGCACTACAGACGCACGCTACTAAATATTGTGACCGTGCTAAATTGTATGTAACCTTTATTGGAGTCAGAAATTAAAGGTGTATTAATTAGTACTCGATTTATTTACTTCTCTCTGGACACGACCCCTTACCATCTAAATTGGTGACCCCGACGTGATATCATTACAAGGTGCGCATTGTAATGCTCGG
Source organism: Spodoptera picta (assembly GCA_038387885.1). Taxonomy (NCBI): domain Eukaryota; kingdom Metazoa; phylum Arthropoda; class Insecta; order Lepidoptera; family Noctuidae; genus Spodoptera; species Spodoptera picta. Next base: position 610,006 of record JAZHFQ010000314.1, read on the forward strand.
TTCTCCGTGACTGATGTAATGCTCAGATCTGTAACGTTACATTACACGCGAATGCTCCCGGTGAGGGAGCACCTTTACCTGTCATCATGATCACATTGAATATATATCACTTCATCACTTTAAGCAACGTGTTTAATTATCTCCCGTGATTCACGCGTAGTGCATGAGTCGAATAAATGCGTTAACTCGTCGAGTACCGGTTTTGCAGACACAATTATAGAACAATAGGTTGCGGTCACCGGTGACCGCTTGGTATTTGACAGTTTAATCACGATAACTGTAGCTTACGAATATGTTATCGGAACTTCCTAAATACTAATGTTATACAGAGGTGAGAAGTGATCTCTCCCTAGATGGAGCAGAGGGTGTCCATAGAGACCTCCTTAAATAAGCAGGTGAGGTGATCTAGTATCTTGAAATAAACTAGAGAGCCTTTTTATTTAGAGGAATTAGACCCATATTTTTGATATTTGATGAGTCGATGTTTGACCACTATCTCGCCTGGTGGTCAGCGATGATGCGGTCTACGATGGAGCACGTCGTCTCATAAGCAACCTATTCACTCAGGCCTTGACATCTCAGGTTATACCCTTCAGGAAATACAGACTGGCAAAGAATTCCACTCCTTAGCAGTACGCACAAGGAAGCTTGAATATTTAGGAGATCACGTAGGAGTTAGAGCATCAGAATAGGATATTCCTTTACCAATATTGTGCTGACATCAAGTAAATTGAGATAAAAAACAGAAAGATTCATATACTAAAAGCCTTAATACCCTACAAGGAAATAGACAGAAGTCTACAGTTTAAAAAGTCATAAATCAATCCGATTGAATCCGGTTTGATATACCTCTAGAACATAATCTAATTATGTTAACCCCACTTAAAGACGTGTTAACAAACGACGACTTCCCGAGGTTATCGAGGGACTTAATGGTACTAGATAAATAAAGATCATACCGTTACGTTACGCAAGATTTAATCTTGGACCAAGACTTTGATCTATCTCTGACCAAATGGTCTGTGTGAACCGAATGGAAATGTTAGAAGTCTTGGACCATGGCTACGGAGAGGTCACCAGCATCAGCATGTTACTGCCCTACTACAGGGAAAAAGCCTCTTCTCACACAGATGAGGAATATTGATACACCATGAGAATATGTGTCAAGTTACAATCTATATGCTCTTCTACTTATTTTTAAAAATTCACCACAACCTGTTCAGTTGTTTCTGCGTATCTGATAGACCTATGGTCTGAATTTGTGTATAAACCTAAATACAACTAAATTATTTCTTCGGTTTTATTAGCTTCTTTCATACACAATTATGTTTATGTACTCAATATTAATAATAGGTAGATTTTTTTTTTTTTTTTAATGGGGGAAAATCATCGAATCACTGCTCCCGCCTGGGTGAGGCGGGAGGGAGTGTCAGACTCTTACTGACTAAAAACCACCCCGTTCCTTCTCCTGCACGTCGAGCCGGAGCCCCGGTTACCCGTTAGGTTCTCCGCGACTCCGAATCGGCATCGGCCCTATTGGGCCCCATCTGTGGTGGTCTGATGGCTCTTTGAGGCGCGCGCGGAACGCGACGCGCCGTACGCTCGGGTCTGTTTCTGGTCGGACGGGGAGCCACCCATGCTCGCCGTCCGCAGGCCCGCGCTTACGGTGGCCGGAGATCGTCCCGCGATCCCCGACGCCCGGTGTGTCCTCCGCGATGGCTGGGATGCGAGGAGGCAGCGCTTCGCTGCCTCACGCGTCCCGCCTCCTCCTTAGCTAGCATGACTGCTTCGCAAAAGGAGGAGACGGCATCCCAATCCCCCTCGCCCCGCATCATGGCCTGCACTAGGCCCGGACGCGAGAGGTCGCCATCGCCGATCACTTCCCTGAGGACACGGCGGTGCTCAGCCCACGCAGGGCATTCTCCCACCGTATGTTCCACCGTGTCCTCAGGGCGGTCCTCACAGTGATGACACCCGGGCGTTTCCTCCCGCCCCATCAGACACAGGTACCTCCCGGAAACTCCCATGTCCGGTGAGGACCTGCGTCAGGCGGTAGTTGAGGACGCCGTAGCGTCTCTCAAGCCACTCCTCAAAGAGGGGACTTACCGCTGCGATGGCAGCGAGCCCAGCCCTCGGTTGCGACAGTCGTTGCTGCCATTCCGTCATGAGATCGCGCCGGAGCTCATCCCGCCACGCACTTATTTGGCGCGGCAGCGGAGTTTCGCCCCGGCGACGTGCCTCCGCGCGCATGCTGTGCACGCGCGCGAGCACCTTCGCCTCCAGATCCCACGGCGGTAACCCGGCAAGGAGGTTCGCCGACTCCCCAGAGATCGTGCGGTATCCGCGGATCATTCGGATCGCCATGACCCTCTGTGCCATGAGCAGCGTCCGAGCGTGACGCCGCAACAGGTTTGGCGCCCAAACAGGGGCGCCGTAGAGGGCCATGGACCGCACGACCCCGGCGTATAACCTCCGGCAGGAGGCGTTTGGCCCCCCGAGGTTGGGGAGGATGCGTTTAAACGCAGCCCCTGTCCTCTCCAACTTTGGAGCCAAACGTCGGAAGTGCTCAATGAAGTTCCACCGACTGTCGAGGACGAGTCCTAGGTACTTCATCGTCGTCTCGACGCCGATGGTAACTCCTCCCGCCGTTATTTGGGACTCACCCGGAGGTGGCGCGTTCCTGCGGCCATGAAAACACATGGCCTCGGACTTGTGGAGCGCCACCTCGAGTCCCAACTGCCGGATTCTCTCAACGACTGTCGCAACCGCTGTCGCCATTAAGTCGGCCGTCGCCTGGTGCGACCTCCCGTGCGCTAGCACCAGCGTATCGTCGGCGTAGCATATTGTGCTAACGCCGTTCGGGAGGTCGGTGCGCAGCACCCAGTCATAACCGATGTTCCACAGGAGCGGCCCCAGAACCGAACCCTGCGGAACACCGCGTGACATCTCTCGCCGGTTCCACTCGCCCCGGTGACCGGGGTATATGACGGACCTGTCCGTCAGGTATGCCTCGATTACACGACGGAGGTAGGTAGGCACCCGATGATATCGGAGTGCCTCCAAGATGCAGCTCCAGGGCAGGGAGTTGAAGGCGTTGGCGATGTCCAGAGACACCGCCACTACGACCTTACCCCTGGACACTGCAGTCCCCGTCGTCCGGTCCCTAACGCGCATGATGGCGTCCACCGTGGAGCGCCCTCTGCGGAAGCCGAACTGGCCGTCCGATAGGTCCGGCCCAATGTCCGTCAGGTGCGCGACGAGGCGGTTCGAAATTATTCTTTCGAACACTTTCCCCACCTCGTCGAGCAACACTATGGGCCGGTATGCGGACGGAGAGTCCGCAGGGCGCCCCGTCTTCCGCACGAGGACCAGTTTTCCCGCTTTCCAGAGCAGCGGGAACTGGCCCCTCTCCAAGCATGCGCTGTAGAGACCGATTAATCGAGGCCCGAGAGCCTCTGAGGCCAGGACCCATGCTTTGCCATGCAAGCCGTCGGGTCCTGGGGCGGTGTTCTTGGCGCCCATCCGGCGCACCGCCGCTCTCAATTCTGCCTCGGTCACCTCTGGGACGATGTCATCGTCGTCGTCGCTGTAGCCCGCGTCGGGCACCTAATATATAAATATAATAATAATAATAAAAAAAATAATAGGTAGATAGGGTGAAATCTTCCACAAAATATGACTACTATCTTTGTCTTCTTATTCGTTACGGGATCCAAGACGGATTTCATGCCTGTCTGTGTTTTCACAGTTGTATCTACTGTAGAGGTAGATACTGGCTCGCCGGAGCTGCCGCGGTTTTAGGAGGTTGTGGATCTGTGGCGGGGTAATCCCAAAAAAAGCAAAAAATCCAAGTTCATTTAATTTTGTAAAGAGTTTAAATATGTAACAGTGATAGTATTGTATAACATGTTTGTCCGTGTGTTTAGTAGATAATCTACAGTAGCTACATTATCGACAAACACAGATAGTTACATTTTAATCGCAACTATCGCAATCACAAACTTTTCCTTATTCATTCTTGCTCAATCGACGACATAATTTCTGTTAGCTGTTTATCTGATAATCCAACTACATATATACCTTTAGTAGTAAATAAATTGTTACATAGTACATTTTCATTTATATCAAATTTCTAATTGATAAGTGAAATAAATACGTGTGTGCTGAGTGCCTAATCTTGGTAGGTGCTTCGAATTATTTAAGGTAGTCTAAGTTTAGTGTTGTTTCTTGTTCTGAATGGTTTTTCGTTAAAGAAGACAGGCAATAGTAGGTCTGTACTGTTAGGTTCGGGGAAAGTAAAGGTCTGGTTAGACCCATTTTTTAAATTAATTGATAAAGGTTTCAGATTTATAACCTTGTGTTATAGTCGAGATCTCTGTGTTTGTTTCCCTCAGAAACATATCAGGCGAAATCTCACCTTACCAAACCTCAAGAAATATTTTAAGTGTGGGTGAGCCATGCTTTGGTATTGCGGGGCCGGCTCGACCGGAGTGATACCACGGCCTTACAGAAAACCGGTGTGAAACAACGCTTGCGTTGTGTTTCGTCGTGTGAGTGAGGTTACTGGACCCGTTACCCACCCCCTCTTCCCAAATCATCCCAATTCTCACATTCTAATCCCCAAAAGGTCGGTAACACATTTGTATTGTAACGCTTTTAGTGTTCCGTGTGTCCATGGGCGACGCCGATTGCTTAGGTACCATCAGGTGATCCGTCTGCTCGTTTACCGGCTTATGCCATAAAAACATATCTAAGTACCATGCTAGTTTTTATAATTACATACCATACGCGGATAGTATTTCTTTACCTCTTTTTCAACACCATTCCTAATCCTACTTACTACATGGCTTCATTCAGTCATTCCTTGCGAATGACCTCATAGGAGATCACATGGTAAATGCCATCCACCTTTTCTTATAGCATTATTTTCCGTCTATAAGAGAATAGATTAATGTTCAGTGTGTAGCTTGTTGTCTATTGTTTATTGTAGGTATATTATTGCGATGCAATGTACCCTTAACCAAAGAGTACAACACACATTTTTAACACACGTTAACACACGAAAACGTATTTTTTCTTTACTTTCGATGATATATTAACTCGTTGAGTACCGTCATTATAGACACAATTATAGAACAATAGGTTGCGGTCACCGGTGACCGCTTGGTGATTGACAGTTTAATTTAAAATATGGTGTGACGTCACAGCGTGCTATATTTTGTGGCACGTTGTGACGTAACGACCTGCCACTCCTAAACTTAACGACATGTTGACCTGCCACTCCTAAACTGAACGACATGGTATTGTAACTTTATACGAGCAAATAAAAAAATACGTGTCTAATATTTTTTATTATCTAACTGATGGACTAATTATATTTTTAATTTCCATACCCTGGCTACTACCCGTTGTAATATTGCAAACGATGCAGTTATATCTCAGTAATTTCTTAAAACCCAAACATTCTGGTTCATATAACCAATAAAATATGTACCTCTATAACAGATAAAGACTGCACAATTTATTCTACACTAGCTTCTGTCAGCGGCTTCGACCGCGGTCCCGTGTGATAAAAAGTATTCTATGTGTTATTTCCGACCATAATCTACTCCTTTTCCAAATTTTATCTCAATCTCTTCAGCCGTTTTGACGTGTTTGAGTAACAAACATTCACACATAGATACTCACAAACATTTCACATAAGAAATACCACAAGAGCATTAATCTTAAAGAAAAACTTTCCATTTCAAAGTCCTGTTACATAAAATTCAATATTTCGATATAATCTAGTTCGACAGCACATAAAAAACAGCATATCAACAAAATTTGATGCACGTGCACCGTTTCCAGCGCAGTGTTACCTGAGTCTGAATTCGCTGTGTAAACTAAACATTGTGCCTTGTACTACTGAATGTGTTTCGTGGACATTCGTGACTGTGGCACCGTCCTCAGGTGGGTGCTATACATTGCTTGTTGAATTAACTTTGTTGGTATCTCGTCGAAGAGTTACCAGTTTTGTAGTTGAAATCGTTTCTCCCTCGCAGTTTTACCCTTTACTTAACTCCTAATTATTAAATCTGGAGTTTCATTGATGGATGTATTTATTGCTCGTTCTTTTCCATTCGAATCTACAATTGGAATGGCCACCTAGATTCACTGACGGACTGACTGATAGACTATTATTTATGTTGTATTGTTGACGTTTCAAAAGTACCAAATTATGGTTTAATTGTAATAAATGCTTTGATTTTAACTTTGAATTCAAACTAGTACTTTCGCAGATTAGCGCGTTTAAACAAACACTATTCAGCTTTAGAACATTAGTAACACATAACATAACATCACGCCTTTTATCCCCGAAGGGGTAGGCAGAGGTGCACACAGAAGTGACACCCACTTTTCACTATTTATGTTATGAGTCCCATGTAATAACATTAGTATACCCAGCATAATATATATATATATATTCTTTGAAATTATTCTTTGAAAATGGACACTTCAATATGGAAGCCATATGATCTGATAAATGAACGTAATGACGTTGCAACAAAAGCTAACAAAATGAAATATAGAAATCTAGATAGCAGGTCAGAAAAAGAACAAGATTATCATACTCAAGAGTCGTCGTCATCTTGTATAACCTCCTTCGTCATAGGCACTTCCAGTGGCGTAACTACAGGGTGACAAGTCTGCAAAATGCCATAGGCTCCGAGCCAGGAAGGACCCAAGTTCAGAATTTCATCTGACCTATTTTGTTAAAGGGAAGAGCGGCTCACTTAATGAGTTTCCCACGGGCTTGAACGGTAGTAATAAGGTGGATAATTCTTCATCAGATCTCAAAGCTTCTCCACAACCTACATATACAACCACAAACTTATCAGACCTATATGTCCACGGTGCTCCCGAATGAGACCTCTTATCTATATGTTATTATAATTAATCTAAGTAGGTACTTACTTAGGCACTATTTATAGATGCCCTATCGTTTGATACATAGATAATCTTAAGGGTGTTAAGATGTAAGGTCCTGGATTTCAATATGACTGTAAAGTAAATTGTCTTATTTAATGATTTTAAAAATGTTGTATCCATATCGTAATACAAAGTACTTACAGGATGCCAGCAACCAGAATACCCTGATGTTTCCCACAGAGGCTTCTACCTCTATAGGAAACAATGATCTCGTCTTTTTTCACTGGGTTTATATTCCCAAAAGTAAAAATTACTCAGTATCAGCTCATTAACCATCTGCCCCTGGACGTATCCTCACCCCTACCTTTCATCATCATCGTGCAAGATGTCCATTATTGAACGTAGGCTTCTCTCTATGGCAAATACCTACGTATCGCGATATATCGTGATATTTATCAAGTAATATTTAATTATAATATAATTATTATGATTACGCTATACTACCTCTATAAACTCGATAAATACTCGTATCGTGATCCTGGATTAAGATCCAAATATCACGATAAATATCAAGCACCTATGACATCCAGAACGGCATTTATACAATTGAAAATCACTAGTCGATCGAGGTAATTTCTTGAAGTTTCGATATCTTTTGTAAACTATTGTTATTACAGTTTAAAGTTTCTTTCAAGGTCTGTTTATTTCTGAGTCTCAGATATAGGATAGGAAGTTTGATAACAATATGTTTTCAACCTCACACCCCTGCTAGGAACAACACATTTCTCATTTGTTTCGTCATCTTATTCAATATAAGTCAAGAAAAAGAATTTTTTATAATTATAAGCCGATTATGATATTATGAACTCATTTATTAGATATTCTATTATCTAATGAGAACAAGCATTGGAATCGATCAAGAACAAAATAAGCTAGGAGAACAACACGTCAAGTTTCTTAGTACAGGGATCAACTCAGGCGCAAGTGAAGTGTCGCACGGCGTCACGTTAACGCATTCCGTCCCCGACCGCCGCGCGGGTTGGACGTCTCGACCGTGTACTAAACAAACAAAAACCGTCTTATCTTGAAATTTTATGTTTTGAAACGCGTCAACGTTACCCGTGGTAGTGTAATAAAAAATAGCGATAAGCTGCAGCACAGGATTGTCAAGTGTTTGTTATATGATAAAGTGGTACGCTTTCGGGACTCTTGCGCCTTTATCGGTCTTCAGCAGCAACTTAAGATAACAAGGTGAGCGTTGATAGCTTTACAATAATTAGTTTGCTTTGCAAGCCATTCGTATTGATACTTAGTTCCAGACTAATATTCGATAGTGTAGCAACTCTAAGCAGCTCTAGATAATACTAATTCCCGATTCGAAAATTTGTTAAATTTCTATAGCCGGTGAATTCATTATTAATACTATCGTCAAGTCCCTTTCTTATTATTTTATTTGTTTACATTTACCTCCTATGTAATAACAATACGTATTGCGAATAATATAGTCATATCTCCCTTATTGCCATAGCCATAGAAAGCATAATTGAATGTCAAGATTTTGCGTGTAACCTCGAGAAGGTTAAAGCAAACACCTTTTCTTCTGCAAAAGTACTGACGCCAGCTTGTCAAGCTAACCTACGGTTTAATAGATTATTAACTTTATTGCAAAGTCATTAAAGTTTGAATCTGAATGTGGCGTCTGATTGTCTGTCATCCGTCCAATAGTTTTGATAGTTTTAAAAATCCATGCGTTCTTCTTCGAAAGTTTTGTGACCTCTGCAAGGTTAAGTCAAAAAATAATGTCACCGGCCCCGATCCAGTCAATTCATACCATTCTGAATCATTCTCAGCGTGATAGCCTTGTAACCTTACCCAGAATATGGTTTGATTTCAAGACGTCCATTGCATAAAACAGTTTCTTTGCATTCACCAGTTACATGTTACGATTCTTCAGTTCAGGTTTCTCTTGGACCTTTTGTCCAGAACCTTTATTATCTCCTACTATATTGCTAGAATCTAGAGGCCAGAGCTTTTTATCATCATCATCATCATCATTATTATCGTCAATTACCTATTTAAATACATCATCACAAACTACTCCTAGAGTATTAAGCAGTCGGCGTCGCCCATAGGCACCCGGAACACCAGATTCGTTACAAGTGCGATACCTGTGTGGCCTTTTGGGCATTAGGAATTTAAGGATTGTTGGTGATTTAGGGATTAGGGAGGGGGAAGGGGTTGTTGGGCCTCCGGTAACCTCACTCATACGACAAAACACTACGCAAGCGTTGTTTCACGCCGCTTTTCTGTGAGGCCGTGGTACACCGGTCGAGCTGGCCCATTCGTACCGAAGCACCTATACTTCATAAATTCACCTTTTTTTACAAAATGGCACGTTTTGCTCAGTTTAGGAGGTTAGAATATCACACTAGTAACTTACATGTATTTTCTTTGGCATCACAACAAGTTCTACATTTGTAATTTCAATATGCTATGACTAAAAATAACTCGGAAGTCGATTAAAAAGTTTTAAGAGTACTGTTACACGTATCGATAACAATAATATATTATGTAAAAAACCGCACTCAAATCGGTTCATTCATTCAGGAGCAAAGGTGCTCCAGACAGACAGCCAGGTCAAACTCCAAACACCCCTCTTTTTACGATAGGGGTTACAAAAGGTTGTAAAGAGGTCTAATTCTGACAAGTAAAGAAAAGAGACCGACATACTAACCAGCTACTTTCATCTTACTCACTCATTCACTCTTACTAAACCAAAAAAAACATTCGATATCGTTCAAACGTCAACCTCTATGGAACACACATTTATGAGATTTAGGCAAGGCGCAAACGTGGACACTTTTGAGTCTCGTGTTAGACACAAGGTACCGTTTTTTTTTTTGACGAGGGAAAATTAACAAGTTAGGTAGTTTTGCCGCCTTGGGTGATGCGAGAGGGAGATTGTTACTGACTTAACGTGTCAGACTTTTACTGACTTAAAAAACCACCCCACTCCTACTTCTATTTTGAGTCGGGGACTCGGTAACAAACCAGCAAGGTTATCCGCAGCTTCGGACCGATGAATATTTGATATTTATAAACCTAATATGAAATCGTCCACTCACTTTGCATACATTTTACTTTTATTTCAATTAAACCACAATTTGTAGTTTGGTCAGTGAAGCTAGGTGCTCGTTTCAAAGTGTAGATTCGAATCATTCATTTGACTAGTTCCTTCTACACAATATCGATTAAAAAAGTTTTTGTTGGCAATAACTGGCAACAAAAAGTGTCTTCGTCTGCGCAGCACCTTATAGCTTGAAGCATTTCGTTGACTGTAATCAGAGTCGTGCATGGCTCTAAAGTTAAGAGCGCGGTTACGACTTTGCGGAAAAAATGCGACATTTTTTTTCTAAAACTATTATTATGACAGATGTCGTCATCTCGTAAAAGCAAAACGAATATTGATTAAGGAAAAAATGGCTGTAGTTAGGTCATGTTAGGTAATGCTAGTTAGGTCTTTTAAATAGGTGTTAAGTATTTTATTCACCTATCATCTACAATGCGGTTAGTACGAGGAGTGGATATCGAGAAACACTTTACATAATCACCGTGTTTCCAAGCAACTTGCTCTTGAAGATATTAATTTTATTAACGAAATAATAAACCAGAGTGTAAATGACCTTGTCTTTGCTCAGACGCACCCTTAACCCGCCAACAACAGTGGACAATTGCCCGCTATTCCGCGAACAAAACTGAGCATAACCAACAAAACATAAATTTTCTTCAAAACTATAAAGATGAACTCCAAAATATATAGATGCTAAACCTAAATTCCATGTCACACAAACGATTCCACGAATCCTTTAAACTTGAGTCAGCGCCTCAGCAATAAAGAAATAGCTTCATCAACATTTCCGTTTGGTGCACGTTGGTAAATAATCGTGCGCTAAGTCTAAAATGTGCGCATAACCTTATTTACGACGTTTCGTAACTTTTAACAAATACACATCGGAAACTGTCGACAGTTGTTTGTCAGCAGTAACAACACATAAATTGTTAATTAGACAATTTTTATTTTAAATACAGTACCTGGCGATAAAGATTGCACATCAAGTGCAGTGTACATTATGTGTAGGTGGGGCATGCTTTGGCAACGAACCGGCCCGGTTCGACTGGGGCGGTAAAAACCGCTTTGTAAGTCCGTAGCCATAGGGAGTCGTAGACCCGAGCGTACGGCGCGTTGCGTTCCGCGCGCGCCATTCAAGGAGATGGCGCCCAATAGGGCTGATGCCGATACGGAGCCGCAGAGGACTTAAGAGGTTGCCGGGGCTCCGGCTCGAAGTGCAGGAGTAAGAACGGGGTGGTTTATAATCAGTAAGAGTCTGACCCTTTCGCTTCACCCGAGCGAGAGAAGTCATTGGAATTTAACCCCTTCATAAAAAAAAACGCCATAGGGAATCAGCGCGAAACAACGCTTGCGTTATGTTTCGCCGTCTGACTGATATTATCAGCGCCGATCCCTCCCAGGGGGAGGACTGGAGATCATCAATACCTAAATCTCCCAAATCTCAAATCCGTTACCCCAAAAAGGCTGATAACGCACTTATAACTCCTATGGTATTGCGAGTGTCCATATTTGGTACCGATTGCTTTCCGTCAGTCTACTCATTTACCGTACTGTCACTACCTACGCTTATTGTTCAAGAATATAGGTTACCTAAAAGTAGTCAAGAACTCATCTCGAATCATAAAAGATTGATAAAGAAAAAAGAAATAATTATACAAATAAATGATCACAATTACAAAAGAAATTGTCTCTTTCCAGAAATCGACGTGCAATATTTAACGCCCGATACTGTACTGTATTTTTTCACGCTTGCGTTGTATTTTATTTACTTATTTCATATTATGATGTATTGTTTTTAATAGATATCGCGTTACTGATATACCTTATTTCTAATTATGCAATGCCTAGACGTAGACTAGACTGAATGAGTTTCAAATTGCAAATCAGATTGGAAAAAAAAGGTGTAGTTAGAATCGCTGCTTGATACTTAGATATGGTAAGTATGTCTTTAGTTAAATAGAAACTAATATTAGAGGTAGATTACCACATAGCACAATTCTACATTTCACTTCGTGGAGGGATAGGCAGACGTAGGTATTATAAAAAAAATCGGGACAAAACTAAAACGCCACTACGAAACAAAACACGTGACAAAAAAGTATTACTTATAGAATGAAATTAATATAAAAAATCTAAGAGGATAGCTGCGGTCGTAGTCATTATTATGTGTCGCGGAGAATCTAACGGGTAACCGGGGCTCCGGCTCGACGTTCAGGAGAACGAACGGGGTGGTTTTTAGTCAGTAAGAGTCTGACACTCCCTCTTGCCTCACTCAGGCGGGAGCAGCCATTCGATGATGTTCCCCCTTAAAAAAAGCATTGTTATGTACTGTAGAGCAATGTGGCATACGACCACGGCTATCCTCTAAGACACATTTCAAAGTCCTATGTAATAGGGGGTGAGCCTATTGCCATACACCGCCCATAATTACAAACTTCCTTCTATTGCAGCGATATTTCTAAATTCTGTATGAATTTCAGTATAAACCCTCCTAGCCTCTTGGCGAGCTAATCACTGAAATCATTTTTCTGAAAAAGAAATTCCTATGGCGAAAGAATTTCTCAAATCAGTTCTCAAATAGTTTCGAAGTCACACAAATAAACAATATAAACTAATAAATAAATGTTTCCCCTACAAAATGTGTTTGTTACAAGTTCGTTTACTTAATGACAAACTAGTTGATTACTGTGACTAATTACTTCGTTATATCTTCACATTGTTAACGCAGTGTTGTGGACATTTCCTTTGAGAACACTAAATGTACGAAACGTAGGTAAATATTTTGATAGTATTTGTCATTTCTTTCTGTTTTCACTGTTTAGGTTTGTGCGTGAATTATTCGACAGCCAACGTAAATCGAGTTGACCACATAGTCATGGAGATTTGATTGTAGTGGTGACTCGGAGAATAAGGCGCCCATTCCTCTTGCATGAGGTCGCGAGTCCGAAACCTACCAACAGCAAGTACCAATGTGACTTATTCCGAATCCGAAAGGTGGTTGGTGACAACAGCAATTACCTACATATTCCCAAATGTCCGACGGCTTCATAAACTGGAATCTTGAAATCAATAAGATCGTCTCTATTCTTAAAATTTTACAACTCAGAGCCCTTTTGGAATGGCACTTTTTTAACATTGCTCCATAATAGGATTTTCTCCCGTATCGCGGATGCATTTACAAACATACAAATCCCACAAAACACAATTTGTAGATCACACAAAGAGTTGATCCGTGCGGGAATCTAAAACGCTACATGTTGCGGGACACCCGTTGCGTAACGTGTATCAGGTGAGTGTCGGTCGTAGAAGTTGTTAGTCCTTCGGGGGCCCTGAGGATGGGGGCCTTGGGCATGGACCCCGAATGCCTTTATGGTAAAGACGGTACTTGCTCAAACACTCTCCTGGCATAAACAAGTCGCAATGCCCTATTATTCGTTTCAGAAAAAAAATCTAAATAAAACTTTTACAAAAATTCGTTTACGAACCAGAGGGCTTAGTACGACATAGTTTTACACTAAAAATAATCAAAACTAGACCGCGTTCGGTGCATTGATTGGCTGGTTCATTGTAGTTGGCCAATCAGAGCGCTGAACGCGTATATCGAATACTTTAGACATAAATCAAACTCGTACTAAGGCCTCAGTTTTTTATGACCGATACGATTTACGATTCCCACTATTCTTGAATTTCGCGTCACTTAACAAACATACGTTCACATCAACATTAAACGCTTAGAAACAATATACGACTGCGACTGCCTCATTGGCCGAGAGGTCGCAAGTGCGACTGCCGGGCAGGAGGTCTCAGGTTCGATTCCCGGGTCGGGCAAAGTATTACTAGGTTTGTAAAAAAATCTTAGCTAGCACGGAATCTGGAATTGTGCTCGGTATATGGCAATAGGATCACCCCCTATTACATGGGACTTATAACATAAATAGTGTAAAATGGGTGTTACATTGTACTGTGGCATTAAGTGCCATGATATGCACCCTCTCCCTATATAAAGCCGAAGCATGGCTATCTAACAATCTCACACTTCAAAAACAGCTTCAACACCCATATGATTCAGATACGTCATAAACTGTAAAACAGGTCGCTAATCCATTTCCTTAGTATAAAACAATACGATACAAGTACCAAACGATGCATCACGTCTTCTAACGATAAGAAACAAACTACCAATTTTAATTTCAAATATATATCGATGTGTGAACGCCAATGTGTTGTGTTACAACGCGCTATTTGCAGTTTTACTGAACCGATACAACCGGATTTTAGATCGCATTCAGAAAATATCGTTGGAAAAGAAAATAAGTTTAATATTTACTTCGAATATTAGTGCCGGTTGTATCACATATTAATTGCCTTTAAGGTCATAATAGATAACCTAATTAACGAAATAAATCGACGTCGAAATAGAGATGATATAGTTATTTTCTCGATTCTTGGCTGCCGATTGATGAACCGATCGCCATTTTCGACGTGTCACTGTCAAACACAATTTTGTTTGGAATCCTCAGCCCTAGACTATGGATCTTCTCTAAATATTAGATTAGCCATAATAACTATGCTTGGCATACGAATTGGGAAATATCATGATAATTTCCTTCTTTGAGGGTGTAAGGCGGACTTGCAATTGGCGTGGCCTCACCAGTATCAATGCGATGAATCGCAAACGGAGTCGGTCCTCGCCTGGTGTGAAAATATCTTTATAGATATCCAAGAAGTCGGGCAGTCGCCCTCGTTCATCTGAATTCACCCTCGCGAAGACCCACAGTAGACCAGGAGACGGTTTAAAAAATTCAAAATCCGAGAACACTGCTCTTCTATCTCTCTTTAATGTGTAATTCACCTTACAGGACACACTCACAGTAAAATTAAAAACATTATATTAATGGACACTTATATTGTATACAAATGCCCAAGAACTATTAACTTCAACCGTAATATAGAATTAGAATGGTCAAATGTCAACGTGTTGTATTATCGTTCACCATGTTATGTTTATGGTTGGGCCTCACCTATCGATTATATACTGCACATTGTCTACTGTGACCTGTCACACGTAGGTATCCCTTATATTATTATAATAAAACGCTGATGTGACATGATTGTTAGTTGTGGTTAAGAGTGGGCCATTCGCTTCTTGTTGTACAGTAGTTGGTGCTAACTTATTTACTTCTTAACTACCTATTAGTATGTTCTGTAAACTGGATTAGGTTGTCGAGACCTTTTTTATATACATATATGTATATTTAATGGGCTGACGTTTTGCCACTATCTCTCCTGGTGCAATCGCAAGCAATGATGCGGCCCACGATGGAGCACGTCGTCCCATAAGCAACCTATTCACTCGGGCCTTGAAGACACCCAGGTTATACAGTCAGGATATACAGATTAAGTAGAACCTCACCTTAAAATATTAAATGATGAGATGGCTATACAGATTGTGGTCAAAACCATGAGGATTGCACCTAAAACTCATAGGGACATTTTGCTCCTTCGCCTACAGTACCTACTATCAAACCGATACGACCTTTAAACCATTAAGAAGAGGGCCTTCTCATTCAAGAGCTGTCAACGCATTGGGAACTCCATTGCGAGTGTCCATGGACAGTGCGGACTGCTTACCATCGGGTGGTCCGTGGACATGTTTGCTTCACTACATAGTATAAAACAAAGTCGCTATCCGCCGTCTGTCTGTCCCTATGTATGCTTAGATCTTTAAAACTACGCAATGGATTTTGATGCGGTTTTTTTAATAGATAGAGTGATTCTTAAGGAAGGTTTATATATACATACAATACATGCATATTGCACCCGTGCGAAGCCGGGGCGGGTCGCTAGTTACTATATAAAACGCAGTTACAACTACTGAAAAGAAGGGAACATTTACAAAACTAGCTAATATCGTTGTAAAACTAGTTGACATGTATCTAAGATCATGTTGTTATGCATAACATCGCGGGTTAGGGTTAAGAACGCTGCTATCTATCATTGATATAAATATTCCAATCGCTATAGGGTTTCATAGATACTTATTTTGCTTATAAAATCGTCATTAAATAGGTTATGATAAGTGCTAGGATTATTCCATCAATATAGGTCATGTGACTGTTCTGAAATGCTTGTTATCCTTTAAGAAACTATGCGTACGTAGCTTAGGTACTTGGAGTACATCGCTTGCAAACAGGATACTGTTCTTAATATTGTAATAGTAGGACTGATGCCGATTCGGAGCCGCAGAGAACTTAACAGGTTACCGGGGCTCCGGTTCGAAGTTTAGGACGGGGTGGTTTTTAGTCAGTAAGAGTCCGACACTCCCTCCCGCCTCACCCAGGCGTGAGTAGTTATTTAATGACTTAAGGTGGGAACCTTAAAAAAAATATTGTAATAGGGACGACAACTAACTTGAGCAAGATTGGTGATCAATGCTCAT
This sequence comes from Spodoptera picta, assembly GCA_038387885.1. NCBI lineage: Eukaryota > Metazoa > Arthropoda > Insecta > Lepidoptera > Noctuidae > Spodoptera > Spodoptera picta. The sequence goes on from JAZHFQ010000314.1 coordinate 626,487, forward strand.
ACGTTCTCCGGGTGAGACTAGGCCTTTCCTGAGCAGTGGACAAGCATTAGCTTACTAGTTTCGAACCACGGGGTTCGTCCTCAAGCGTGCGCGGTCGCGGCGATGTCGCGCAGCCTACTGAGGAAGAACTCTTCTGTGGTTCGAAACTAGTAGAGCTTTTCTCAGTATATTCACGTGAGTATCCCGCGATTTTTAGTTTATTTAGTATGTCTCACGATAGTTATTACAGCCTCATTGGCCGAGTGGTCGCAAGTGCGGCTGCCGGGCAAAGGGTCTCGGGTTCGATTCCCGGGTCGGGCAAAGTATTACTGGGTTTTTAAAAAATTCTCAGTAGTAGCACGGAGTCTAGAAATGTGCCCGGTATATGGCAATAGGCTCACCCTCTATTACATGGGACTCATAACATAAATAGTGAAAAGTGGGTGTTACTCCTGTGTGCACCTCTGCCTACCCCTTCGGGGATAAAAGGCGTGATGTTATGTTATGTTATGTTATTATGTTATTACAAAAACAAGGCATTAGCCTGGAAACAGCCACCAATAAATCGTTCCACTAATGGAACAAGACAACCGGTGTCAGATTTTGGGTGTCTCACTAGCCGTAATGTATTCCAGACGTCCGTTTAATGACCCAGTAAAAGTCTCGACTTACATAGCGTAGTTAATCTAAATATTTACAAATCTTACTATCCGATTTATCTTGTAAATTCGAAAGTTTGTGAGGTTTTATTATGTTTTCGTATCTACATGTTAATCTTTCACGCAAAAACTGCTCCATGAATCTGAATGAAAATTTGCACAGAGGTAGTCTGAACATAACATAACATCACGCCTTTTATCCCCGAAGGGGTAGGCAGAGGTGCACATTATATCTACCACTGTACAATGTAACACCCACTTTTCACTATTTATGTTATGAGTCCCATGTAATAGGGGGTGAGCCTATTGCCGGGCACAATTCCAGACTCCGTGTTACTACTGAGAATATTTAAATCTTTTTACCCAGTAATAGTCTGCCCGACCCGGGAATCGAACCCGAGTCCCCTTGTCCCCGAGTCACAAGTACGACCACTCAGTCTTTTAACCTGAATATGCAGTACTGTGCATTGGGAGAAACAAAACAAAAGTTTATACCAATGTTACTAGTTACTTAATCATATCAGTCAGAACGTTTGACGGCTCAGATTTTAGTCCTGAATAAAGCTAGCCATTTTAAAGTACCGCTGGTGAAACCGCTGACTGCTACTAGTAATACTCACATCTCAGTACAAATACTACGACTTTACTGAGAAAATGTAACATTAAATACAAGAATAGATATAATAAGTGTGATAAAACATTATTATTATTATATAATAATGGTCTCCGACAGAATTTTACGACGTTCGAAGCGGACGCCCGCGACGGTCGTGTGAACTGACGCAGTTATGAGTTTGGGAAGTCATTGTTGTACTAAAATTATTATAATACGTATTTATTAATTAATATGTTGTTGCTAAGAGCGGATAAGAAAACTAATTTGTGTGTGTTTATGTGTGTTCAAAATGCAAAGTTGTTCGTAGAAAACGTATATACGTAGAAACTTTCAAGTCCAAATATATGCAAACTACTTAACAGATTTGAATAAAAATTGGTATTCATACGCAAAATATAAAGGTCTAAATAGTTAGTAAAAAGATTCCAAAATATTCTTGTCATCATATCATCAACAGCCTATAAATGCCCACTGCTGAGCAAAGCCTCTTCTCACACGGACAAGGTACGCTTCTCAATGCGGGTTGGCGATTACAAACTTATAATTAGAAATTATAAGCCCAGGTTTCCTCACGATGTTTTCCTTCACCCTTTGTCAGTGGTGTCTGAATAATCTTAGAAAGTACATATAACTCGGAAAAAGTCACATTGGTACTTGCCGTTGGTAGGTTTCGAACCCGCACCCTTCATGCATGAGAAGCGGGCGTCTTAAACCTCCGGGCCACCACGACAAAATATTCTTAGAACTTTTTTAGAGGAGAAACATTTTATAGAGGTAGAATTGTTTTGTTCGTCGATTGTTTTTCTTAAATTCGTTACGGCGCGTGCACACTAGCGAATGGGTCCCTCGCGAGGATCTCGCGAAATGCGAGCATTTGCCAGAGAGTAGACGCCACGAGACGCACTCTTAATAAAAACTATGTAGTATAAATAATAGGTCTGTAATCAGTGTATGATTCCGAGTACAATACACATTGTTTTAATTTTGTATACATATGTAGACCGTGGTTATTAAGTATGTTCTACTTTACAGCACAGATAACAATTGATTGATTATTTGGAGCTAATATTTACGTATTGTAGTCAAACGTACTTGTGACTCGTTGGACGAATACTGAGGCCTTAGTACGAGTTTTTTTTACGTTAAAAGTAATCGAAACGAGTAAGCGTTCGGCGCTCTGATTGGCCGGCTCCAATGAACCAACCAATCAGACCGCCGAATGCAGTCTCGTCTCGATTACTTTTAATTTAAAACAAACTGGTACTAAGGCCTCTGGTTAGTCCGACTGCCGAGCTAAATGCCTTGGGATGTGGATTCCCGAAAGATTTCAATAACAAGATTGTATGGAGTTCGGAATTGTGTCCGGTGCGTATGTGGTAAATAACTAACAGGGACTCATTATATTAGGTATCTCTCAAGGATTTAAAAGCGTCACCTAATGCTATGTGTATTAAACAAAAAATGGTCTTTGGATCAATCTCCGGAGGAATACATTTTCCTCTCACTTTTCATAGTTATATTGTTCTGAACCTTTTAGAGCCTAATCAACCTGTTGTATTTGTTGCAGCTCAAAAGACGATGAAATTGATGGTAACTGCATAGTCCGCGCCCGTGGTCTGCCTTGGCAGTCTTCAGATCAAGACATCGCCAAGTTCTTCAGAGGTCTCAATGTTGCAAAGTAAGTTTTCCACATATTTATAGACCGTGACAGTCTACCGCTGGGACTACAGGCCTCTTCTCACAGAGTTGCAGATTAATAGATAGATGTGTGTGATCCACAAATTGTTGGGTCTGGGTGGGTCTGGGTCAAGTGTCTGGGTGTCAAGTGTATGTGAACTTGTATGTTTGTAAACGCACCCACGACACAGGAGAAAATCCTAATGCGGAGCGACGTCCTGATAGTAAGCAATCGGCACCACCCGTAAACCCTGGAACACCAGAGGCGTTACAAGTGCTTTACCGGTGTTTTAGGAATTGGGAATTTGAGTATTGTGGGGGATTCGGGGATTGGGGAGACTGCGGGGGGGAGGGGGTTAATGAGGCCTCTTGTAACTACACTCGACGAAACGGTAATCAGTAAAAGTCTGACACTCGGTCTTGCCTAACCCAGGGCGAGAGAAGACATTCGACGATTTTCCACCTCAAAGAAAATTCCATATAAGATAACTCCCTTCTATGGAAATAATTAATGGTTTAATGGTATTTATATATCCTAATGCCTTTTTTAATTCTCCAGGGGTGGAGTAGCTCTGTGTCTCTCGCCTCAAGGGAGACGTAACGGCGAAGCGCTGGTGCGGTTCGTGTCTCAGGAACACAGGGACATGGCGCTCAAACGACATAAGCACCATATCGGCTCGCGGTACATTGAGGTAAGGACTTTATTTTGTAGTTGATAGGGTTGAAATTAAGTATATTGCATGATGAGCTGCTATACTTTTGACACACTTTAGTACATTTCTAAGTTTTTGCTAGAGAATGTACTATGGAGGTTGTAGGCTGATTTATTGTGCATAAGCATGTTATTAACTGAATGTCTTTCAAAGAGACTTTTCACCTCTAAAATCTTAAAAGAGAAGAAAACGAGACACATTTGTTAGACTCTTAATTTTGCCAATACTTTTTAGTCTCGTTGCGAAAACTCTAATTTATTCCCAAACAAATGACTGATAATTAGACTAACCAATCTGGGGATCAGACCCAGAACTTAATACCTACTGGCGTAGCGTCAGAAAATGATAGAGTTATCAAGTTTGACCTAACAACCTTGATCATTTTGACACAATTTTAATAGAGATTTAAACAAAATCTTGACTATCAAAAAAGAGAATTGGCTGATCTGACCAATAATGAATGCCTATTAATTACGATTAAACCCCTCTTATGTAGAGGAGGCGCGGGTAACAGATATTACGGATTGTAGATATGAAGGCGGAGTAATCTGACAGAAAGGGTCAAATTCAGCTGTGACTTTTTACTAGATAAATATTATTTAATCTGTTGTAGTCCGGGAAGTCAGGAATTACGAAAATAGACAAACTAACGTTTTCCTTGTTCGAAATTAAGTAGGTCGTAAATACCTTTATATATTATTATATACTTTCTAAGGCCCGATATTTCCAACGCAAGAAATATTTTATCAGAGGCACAACTTTAAATTTTTCAATCGTCAGTTACTTTTTAACTAGAGAATAAAATTGACTTTTTACAGTTTTTATTGTGGAAGAATTATTGTCAAATATTCAAAGATCTTCATCAGTTCAAAATTATCTGTCGTAGGAAAAATCAACCCTGAAAACCGTCAAATGTAAATTTTATTCTACAATCAAACGTTATTTTATGATTGATCCTGTTAGACTAGGCTATCCTGCTGGGTATCTGCATAGCTCCTATGGCCTTCATCATAGTCAGATAATAAGTCACAACACTATTTCCATTTATCCAGGTGTACCGTGCAAGTGGCGAGGATTTCCTGTCAGTGGCAGGGGGCGCCACTTGCGAGGCGGCTGCCTTCTTATCCCGGGGAGCGCAGGTCATCGTGCGGATGAGAGGACTGCCCTATGATGCTACACCTCAGCAAGTTGTAAGTTTTAATGATTTCATACATATTTTTTTTGCTTCTGGCCTTTTTTATGAGGTAAACGAGTAGACGGAATACCTGATGGTAACTAATCGGCGCGGCGCCGCCCATGGACACTCGAAATAATACCTGAAACACCAGAGGCGTTACAAGTGCGTTATCGGCCTTTTGTAATTGGGAATTTGAGTATTGTCGAGGATTCGGGGATTGGGGTGAATGCGGGGGGGGGGTTCATTAGGCATTTCCCAATTGTTGTTTGTTCCGTTAACCATAGGTGCTGTCATAATCATTGTCAATTTTTCCATAAGGACCGATTTTTCCATAAGGACCGATGTTTACCATCATTTATGATTATGACATATACAAATACAACTGTGAAACTGATGGTTTAATAAAATAAATAATACTTTAGTATAATGTAAATCACGATCTTTAATGACCCGGAAATATACATATAAACCGCCATATTAAATTTAAAAATTACTTTTCAGTTATTTAGATAGGAGTATTTAAAAGATCTTATCTTCTAAAGATCTCTAGATCTCTACGAATCAAAAGACAACAGAAGCCTTAGTATGAGTTTGTTTTATGTTTAAAGCTCTGATTGGTTGGTTTATTGGAGCCCGCCGATCGGAGCGTCGAACGCGGTCTCATTTCGATTACTTTAAAAACGGAAATCAAACTTGAAGGTGTTAAGCTCTCAGATCTTTCCCTGCGGATAAAAGGACCAAAATGGTCCTTTGCGATTTGATTCTGTCTGCTTATCTATATTTATAATAATTATATTAAAAAGCCAAAATACAAGATATTATACAAAAGACTGTTGTTTTCTAAAAGTGCTTACAAATGCTTAGTATTAAAATAACATTTTGCAAACGTAAGTTCTAAACAAATGACGCTACAAAGCTGTCGACCAATCAGAAGGCGTCTGAATGATAAGAGATACTTAATGAAATGTTTTATAATGTTGACAACTTTTACACCACGTCCTACCTAACCTCTTAGGTTAGGTTGTCTTGATTAGGAATAGGAGCTGAGCTGACAACTACTAATCTAATGTGTTTTAATACAATTTTGTATTTAGTTACGCCCTGCGATTTTACTCGAAGTAGGTACCACAAACATAATATAACATTATTTTAAGTGTGTGAGAGCCATGCTTCGGCACGAATAGGCCGGCTCGACCGGAGGAATACCACGGCCTCACAGAAGACCGACGTGAAACAACGCTTGCGTTGTGTTTAGTTGTGTGAGTGAGGTTATCGGAGGCCCAATTACCCCCCCCCCCCCTTTCCCCAATCCTTGAATCCTAACAATCCTCAAATTCCTAATCCCAAAAGGCCGCTAACGCACTTGTAACGCCTCTGGAGTTCCGGGTGTCCATGGGCAACGCCGATTGCTTACCATCAGGTCTGCTCGTTTACCGGTTTATCCCATAAAAAAAATCCCCGGTATGAGTGGAAAATGAGTGCCATAACAGAGAGCATAGAAGAATAAAGGAATTTTAAATCATAAAAATAAACAACGAAATGTGTCCGTATTGCGATTGTTTCTAACTCCATAAGACTCATAATATAATTAGTGAAAAATGAATGTCAGTTGCTCAGCGATATGCTAAAATGGCGGCCCTTGATCGCAAACCAATTTTGTCTATATTATTGTCGTTTTTAACAAATCGTTTAGGTTTAAAGAATCTTTATTCTCACTTACATGTCACTTACTTGAGAACATAACAACATAGGTAGGTAAGGTTAGGCTCGACAACATCCGGACAAAACATGACAATAAACAGGGACTTGTTTCCAACACATTCATTTTTCGGGTATTTGATTAAGAAGTAAATATTTGTAAAGCTGAGTTTTGAATGCGTTGAATGAGTGCAGGTTTCTTATTAACTGTATAGTCGAACTGCACAGATTAATCATAGGTCCATACAGTTTATACACCTCACGATATAACAGTACAGTTAAACGGCACAGTTACCTAAAACGGACTTAGGTATTGTTTGTTGTTGTTCTTTTGTTTTTTGTCTATGTTAGTTGGAACGCATACATTATTCTGTTATTCCTTTCTTTGCTCCTCCCCTTTCTGAGAAAACGCTATAAATCCACTGTACTTAATTACATAGAACTGACTGCCTCGCAGGCCGAGTAGTCGCAAGTGCGACTGCCGGGCAAGGGGTCTCGGGTTCGATTCCCGGGTCGGGCAAAGTATTACTGGGTTTTTTAAAATTCTCAGTAGTAGCACGGAGTCTGGAAATGTGCCCGGTATATGGCAATAGGCTCACCCCCTATTACATGGGACTCATAACAACTAGTGAAAAGTGGGTGTTACATTGTACTGTGGTAGAATGTGCACCTCTGCCTACCCCTTCGGGGATAAAAGGCGTGATGTTATGTTATGTTAATTACATAGAAATAAAGTTAAAATTACCTTAACACCTACTTATCTATTTGCAGCTTGATTTTTTCTCAACGGGCGAGAATCCAGTAATGGTGCTGGATGGAGCTGAAGGTGTATTGTTCGTACGTCGAGCTGATGGAAGGGCTACTGGGGATGCCTTCGTTCTCTTTGCCAAGGAAGATGACGCGCCCAAGGCGTTGTCTCGACATCGCAAGTCTATAGGAGCTCGATACATCGAACTGTTTCGGTCTACTACGGCTGAAGTTCAACAGGTAAGGGCCTTATAAAAAAACTGTCGTTTACCCGTGGTTTTGTTCGCGTGAATTTTAGCCTTTATTCGTTTCTGAAGTTTCAACTATGTATGTACACTTGACCCCAAAGAAACGGAGTCATAAGTTAGCGTTGTTTCTTTCTCATATCTCGATAAATATTATGTGATACAAATATTTTATAAATTGGTACCATATGTGATATAAAAGGGAATTTAGTTACCTTTAAAATGAGAGCGTTTTGTTGTAAAAGGAATATTTTCCTTTTGAGTTACAGAGGGTTCGATAAAATGAAAAAAGAAACGCGAGTCGATACCATAATTAATATTAATTTATTGAGTTTTGCTTTAACATTTCCCTGGCTTTGTACAAGAACTAAGCAGCTATGTCATTCTAATTACTGATTACAGTATAATTAATATCTACATAATATTTTTCCATTTTCTATTAAGATATGGCTAACTAATAACTTTATCGATTAGGCTTAGGAATTGACACGTCATTAACTGTAAAATTAAATCAATTTGTTGCTACATGCGATGGAAAAATCTCGCTATAATAGGAACAAAGAACAACCATGGTTATAACTATAACATTGGCCGATCTTTATCTGGACCTATACTTTTTGACAGAAGCCTTCATATTTCTATCAAAAATTTTGATCATTTTGAGCTAACTAATGTCAAAAACCGATTACTTATAATTCATTTATTTTGAATTGAAATAATTTATAATATTGGATTGACATTGAAATTATAATTATCTAGTCAATAATTGGAATGAATATATATGTCGTAGGATAATTTGATACTTCGAATCTTCGCGGAAATCCTAGTGGTTTTGCGAAAACGCGGATAATTAGACAAAGTCAGGATTTTTGCGAAAATACTCGTTACTATAGTAAGATTTGATGTGCTCAACACTGATTGGCTACAATTTTGCTGGCTGACTTCTAATTGGTTCCTAGTTTGCCGATGATTAACTTCAAGTATTGTATCATAGAGTTATGAAGGTTTAGAATAGGTGAGAAAGGAAAATCACTAAATTGATTTTTATAAACTTTTTATTGAAAATTTTAGTATGTATGTTGTTTTCTACAGACAATAGGAGATCTCAGTCGTACCAATCAGAGACGATCTCTTATTGAACGCGCTGACCCACCAATCAGCGTTCTTATTTCATAACAGCCAGCGTTTCGTTTCGTAATCTTACTATAGTAACGAGTATTTTCGCAAAAATCCTGACTTTGTCCAGTAAGATTTGATAATTTTTCGCCTATGTCTAATTATCCGCGTTTTCGCAAAACCCCTAGGATTTCCGCGAAGATTCGAAGTATCAAATTATCCTACTACATATACAACTTGAAATATAAATAACTAAAAACTAAAATATAACACCTTAAAAAAGTAATAATAATAAAAATGCTATCATCTTAAGGCATCAAAAATTGGTTAGATATTATTATTAATTTCAATCGTTCCAGTATTAAATGTCTTCATACAAAAAGAATGTCAATTTACGTAAATAAGAAAGGACGTAAACCAAACACGCTAGGAAGTTCCCTTCCAATCTACTACTATACTTCGCTACGGATAACCTTTTGACTCGCATACAATGAAGCACAAAGACCAATAGAACGATCTGTAATAGTTTATAAAGTAAACTTAAATGTACAATGGTTTACTATTTAGGAATTATGTCAATGGAATGAAGCTTTAATAAGACCTAGAAATAAGTAATAAAAGAGCTCATATTCATGAGTAGCGTTCCGCGACCTATCACTAGGTACATAGTATAAAACAAAGTCCCTATCCGCCGTCTGTCTGTCCCTATGTATGCTTAGATCTTTAAAACTACGCAACGGATTTTGATGCGGTTTTTATAATAGATAGAGGGATTCTTAAGGAAGGTATTATACGTATAATACATACATACTGCATCGGTGCGAAGCCGGGGCGGGTCGCTAGTAGTGTATAAGTTAATATTTTAGGACAAGAAGAAAATGACTCAGTTTTTAACAGCATGTGGTCTGATGGTGACGCACCGTACGCTCGGGTCTGGTTCTGAGGCCTTTGCGCTCTGATTGGTTGCTTCATTGGCGCCGGCCAATCAGAGTGCCGAACGCGTACTCGTTACGAATACTTTAAACGTAAATGAAACTCGTAGTAAGGCCTCTGGGTGCTTACTCTCGAAATCAATCTCAATGTCAATGCAATTTCAATCCAATAAAATCTCAATAATTATTCAATGTCAACACTATACCACCCCTATCGTAGCTGTTAAAATAGCATTCAGAGTATGGAATATAAAGCCAAACTCAATACCATTTAGTTCATTCAATATCCACGCAATACGTATGCAAAGGGTGCTAGTGTTGCAGCTCAAGAGTCCGAAATTTCACTATACCAATGTCGATCGATCGGAATGGATTCAAGAGTAAGCCCCCGGTCGGGCTGCGAGCTACCCATACTCGGTTCATCTCGATGGAGAATGCCCACGCGATCTCTCTTGCCCTTTGTGTTGCTCTATAATCAGCTTCTCCAAGTTCTTCTGCGGAAATTGAAATAAAATTCCTTTAATTATATTACGCAAGTACTTACTAATGAATCAGATTGCACCAATGCTATGCAGGTAGGTAGCTGCCGCCTAATGCGTGCGCTGCTAATTTCTAGCATTTAAGATAACATTGTACGTATTATAATGGTTACAAGTCAATGCTTAGCTAGACTTCGTTATTAAGTATATTCAGTACTTGCTAAGGTACCTAGCTCTCATTTGTTTTTTGTAGAATGCCTTGAATCGCTGTAGATATATTGTTTGCTGTATGGAATATACATACAACCTCACCGACAGACCGACAGACGGACATATTTTTTTAATATTTCAATATTTATTGACGTTTAAAAGTACCTTCCTGGTCTAATAAATGATTTTGACTTTGACTTACATTGTGGAGAGTATGAGAAATTCCCTTATGTAGAAGAAGCCTATTATAGTGTTACAGTGAAATTTCGATATTGAACAAATGACTAAATGATTGAAAATTGAGTAATTCCATGAAAGAAGAAATAATATCTTTTAATAGCGGAAATGGAGATACAGGTACACTAAAGGAAAGTAACACTTAATTTTTCCGACTTAAGTTTGTGAGTCCCAAGGAGTTTCAACTGCACATCACTACATAGTATAAAACAAAGTCGCTATCCGCTGTCTCTCTGTCCCTATGTATGTTTAGATCTTTAAAACTACGCAACTGATTTTATGCGGTTTTTTTTAAAGATAGAGTGATTCTTAAGGACGGTTTATACGCACATCCGTGCGAAGCCGGGTCAGGTCGCTAGTAATAAATATAACACCTATTTTACGCCTGTCATGTTATGTGTCCCGTCCCATCTAAAAAAGGGCAAGCATATTATCATATACCAACCCCAATTCCAACCTTTATACTTATTATTGAAAATATTAAAAGCCAAATAACATTTTGCCTGACCCGATAAACGAGGTTTTTCTTACTCGACAGTTGCGCTTGTAACTCGACCAACAACAGTCTGTTACCTAACTTTATCTAGAATTTACGCTACGTACTCTTTACGATAACATTGACGTTGAACTAAGTACTCAGTACCTGCGTACTTAGTTCTTACTTAGATTGCCTATGACCTGAATAAGAAAGTTCAGATTCAACTGCGGCTTCTATGACACTGTGACACTGTTCATGTGAATCTAACGATATATCGTTGACTGACAGATTTTCGATAATGTTTAAAATTTTTTTTTTTTTAATCTCTTTATTTTTAATATTTTAGGGGGTTTTTGTCCATATAGATACGTCAACCCCATCGTATCTTATCTAATTAAATATACTCTGTAAATGAAAGGGAATCATTAACAAGGTATGAGATATGTTTAAAATTTAAGTTCAGATTCAACTACGGCTTCTATGACACTGCCCTTGTGAATCTAACGATATATCGTTGTTCTACTGACAGATTTTCGACTTTATCTCAATTCCAAAAATAAAATAAAGATCAAAAACCGAAAAGTTTAAAACTTAAGTTCAGATTTAAGTACGGCTTCTATGACACTGTGACGCTTTTTTGCGAATCTAACGATGTATCATTGTTTTACTGACTGACAGATTTTCGACTTTATCTTAATAATAAATTAAAGTTTAAAATCGATTAAAGTGGTTAATTTAAGATAAAAAGTACTTATTTTGTTAAAGCCGTACTACATATTGCATAGTTCCACATTGGATCTGATATGGGGTTAACTGTCAAAACGTTAAAAATATGACATACCAATCCTTATTTCGTTTCGGACTCTACCAAGATCGTTTCCATTCGGACCCAGAGGGCTTAGTACAAATTTGTTTACATTTAGTGAGATCGAAACGTAACCGTGATCGGCACTCTGATTGGCGGGCTCCATAGAACCAACCAATCAGATGGCGAAACGCGGTCACGTTTCAATCTCATAAAATGTAAAACAAAATCGTACTAGGCCCTCTGAACACGATCATAAAGAACAATACCTCAGCCCTTGGTTTATCTGTGGTCATAATACTGCAATCATAGACTATTGAGTTAACCACAAACAATCACATGAAAATGGCGGTTTATGTTAAACAATATAATTTGAAAACATTACTGTTGATACTGTGGTACTAAGTAGATAGTCAAGGTTTTTGTGACAATACGGTTCAAGGTTCAACTTCTGAGATGGGTAAAGCATTTGGACTTGTGGACTGTAATATAACTTTTTAGATAACAGACAATCTGTATGTAAAAAAAAACAAATGATATTAGTAACCTATGTATTTCTAAGATCCATGGCGTATCTATGTACTTGCCAACTACTAGTCTTCAATACTTTGATGGTGATGGATGATACATGATTTTTGTACGAGATTGTGTATTGTGACGTCACGTTTTGTTACCATCAAACAGCATACTTATTTCTTATAAAAATGCTGGAAAAATACTAATATTAAGTTGATCAATGAATAAAAGTGTAATTATTTTTTAATATTTTATTGTATTGAACAGTCGACATAATTTATTTTTGATTAAGGCATGCACCCAATTTTATAGTCACAAAAAGAGTTAGAAATATGACAGATATAGTTAAAACCATTTTTCGAATGGAACATGGAAAACCTATGACAATCTGAGTTACTGCACTAAAACAAAACATAGATATAATCTACAATAGAAACTTCATTATATCATACGACCATAGCGACCCGCCCCGGCTTCGCACAGGTGTAATTGTCGCGGAGAATCTAACGGATTATCGGGGCTCCGGCTCGAAGTGCAGGAGAAGATACGGGGTGGTTTTTAGTCAGTAAGAGTCTGACACTCCCTCCCGCCTCACCCAGCCGGGAGCAGCCATTCGATGATTTTTCCCCGCTTAAAAAAAAATCTATTAAAAACCGCATCAAAATCTATTGCGTAGTTTTAAAGATCTAAGCATTCATAGAGACAGACGGCGAATGACGACTTTATTTTATATTCTGTAGTGATAATAAGTAGAGGTATATAATGTGTATTATTAAATAACAAGTGCCCGCATAAAATATGTAATAATAAACACAATATTTCATAAAACATTTTTGTCTTAGCCTGCCTTTGGTATATACGGTAAGTACATAACTTTAAGTGCTCGTTAGTCCGATGCGCTTACGATGATTCGTTCCGCATTGCACAAGGCCTTTTGACGACACGTGTATCAACGTAGATTTTTGCACAAATATCGTAATACACATAACATCACGCCTTTTATCGCCGAAGGGGTAGGCAGAGGTGCACATTACGGCACTTAATGCCACTATACAATGTAACATTACAGCCACTTTTGGGGGTGAGCCTATTGCCATATACCGGGCACAATTCCATACTCCGTGCTATTACTGAGTTTTCTTAAAAAACCCCCCTTGCCCGGCCGGCAGTCGCATTTGCGACCACTCGGCCAACGAGGCAGTCACGTATTAAATATCGTAATAATGCAAATTATTGTTACATATACAATAAATTGAACTTATCTACGTTTTTCGAGGTAAATCTTTAAATCAATTACTGACTATCTTAAGTTATTTTGTATGTCGTTAAGATCCCTTAACCTTTATTTATGATCATAAGGAGTAAGAATCTAAGCTATACATAATTAATAGAAAAATTAGCCTACCCACCTACAGGAAAAAAGTAATTATAAATAATATCAACACAGCGAGAGTATGCCTAAAAATACCGCAGCGCCATCTATGATCGGCAAAAATATCAATCAAAACCATCTTAACAATACGAATTAGTCTTTTATCTTTATAATATTGCATTGTAATGTTTAGAAATGATTTTTCCCAACAGTGATATCTCTAATACATTTAGAGGTATACTATCTAATTAAAACGATAAAATACAATTTAGCATACAATGTAGCTTACTCATGCTTGATAGGTACTTATATGTATAATTATTATTCGTATGTAATCGAAAACAGATACGATATGTCTGTGTTATTTTGCACTGAAAAACTATTTAGCGTTTTTTTAATATTGTCAGCAAATTATATTATTTTTAGTGCTGAATAATGTTATAGGTTCTTATGTACTAAGTAATTCACTTACATTGAACATTGGACTTACCTTTTAACACGTGATTAAAGTGATATACAAAAGGAATTCAAAAAACTATGCACCTTCACACTAACAAGGAATACGCGCCGTGTTGAATACACGGCCTATCCATTTATCCCCTATATCCATTTACTATTGGAATGGCGAATGACAGTTCGACAACGCGACGCCTGCGCGGCGCATACCTACGTTTATCTAACGCTTAGCTATGCTACACACACGCTAGTTTAAAGATGGTTTAAATTTCAAATATTAAAACACTATATTTAAAAATGTTATACACAGTATAAATATACTCTGTGGTATTATCTACATCTTGTCCTTATACATTCTAGTTATGTTTATTTTGTTAATGCCTTTTTTTATTTTTAACTGTGTCTTAGTTCTTATGTTTTTTATATACCACGATATGCAAAAAAGCACACGGCCCACCTGATGGTAAGCGGTTACCGTGGCCTATGTACGCTTGCTACACTTGGGACATTACACCCGCCTTGCCGACTCTTCAAAACTCTATTCACTCCCTCTTAAAGAACCCCGTGTTGTAGAGTTGTAGCCCACAGGAAAAAGCACGTTCATTCCACAATCGGAGAGTCTGTGGGAGGAAATTCCTCTGAAACCGAACTGTACGGTACCATTTTGGCTAGAATGTGTGTGCGTGGAGCGTTTAGTACAAGTTTTTTGACGTTTAAAGTAATCGAAGCGAGACCGCATTGCGCGCTCTGATTGGTTATTTCATTGGAGCCGGCCGATCAGAGCGCCGAACGCGGTAACGTTTTGATCTCAGTTAAACGTAAAACAAACTCGTTTAAGCCCTCTGATCTGTATATGTGTGTTTCCTGTATACTGTCTGTGTTGTGCCTACCGAAATATACAAATAAAATAAAATAAATCTAACCATGGTTCTATTATCCGCAGGTTTTAAATAGGTCCCTAGAGACCCGTACGAGCCAGTCCAGCACGCCTTCCACTGCACCTACTCCAGCTGAAGGTCTCCTGCCCGTAGCCTTAGTGCCCCAGCATGTCATCACATCTGGAACCGCTAAAGACTGCGTCCGACTAAGGGGCTTGCCTTATGAGGCGCAAGTAAGTAACTTAAGAAAATTAAGGATAGAAAAAGGTGGATTTTAGTAGTGAAAGCTGTTGGGAAGTAATCGGCGTCGCCCATGGACACACGCAACACTAGAGGTGTTACAAGTGCGTTACCGGCCTTTTGGAGATTAGAAATTTGTGGATTGTTGGGGATTCAGGGATTGGGACGATTCGATTGTGAGGGGGGAATTGGGCCTCCGGTGACCTCACTCACACGACGTGAAACAACGTTGTCGGTTTTCTGTGAGGCCGTGGTATCACTCCTGTCGAACTTTTCAAAATAAACCTTAGGTTCGCTGTTTAAAACGGATCTTTAATGCTACGGGGAGTAAAATACTCGCGTAGGTACCTACTTACCGATCTAAAACCCCAATGAATTTTGACCAGCTATAATTATCGTGTAATAGAGGTGGATTTGCCATATACCGGGCTAAATCTAGATCACAAGGTCTACTAACATTTATGACTGAAAAAAAAACCAGAACTAAAAATCTAGAGCTCTGGTCTTGAACTGAGAATTTTGGTGCTAGAAGGTTCAATAGGGGGATATTGAAGGTTGCTTATCTAAACAAGGATCTCTGATAAACTCGTTTATTATTCTACTTTATATTTCCAGGTGGAACACATACTGACCTTCTTGGATGAGTTCGCCAAGAACATAGTGGTGCAAGGCGTGCACATGGTATACAATGCTCAGGTTAGTCATTCTGTTTGTTTGTTACACTTGTTATATATAAATAACTGATTATGGAGAATTTTTACCCAAGAAGAAAATTAATAAAGGGTAGGAGCTTGAAGAGAAATCGTATCGTTTTGATCGATATTATCGAACTGTATATTCTCTCGGTTTAACTTGCACAAAAAATGCGTTTGGACCAAAATGACAGGACCAATTTCAATGTAATTTGTAAATTCCAACGATTTTACCAGACAAAGCTGCTTATGAGATTTTGATGAATGGTCTAACGGCTTAACTTTACTAAAACCTGGTACTTATATTCTACGACAGGGTCACCCCAGCGGCGAAGCATTCATCCAGATGGACAGTGAAGCGAGCGCCTTCCTCTGCGCGCAGCAGAAACACCATCGATACATGACCTTCGGCAAGAAGCAGCGGTACATTGAGGTATATAGTATTCTATTCATTTAAATACTAAAATAGGTAGAAAATCTTTCTTTTTATGCTGGTTGTTGATGGCACTTGCGGTTTAGAAAATCGTTCACTTGTGATGCATCATGATTCAACACATGAAATGCAAATCATGCAACGTTGCCAGTACAATATTAAAATTTGTGTTCAGTACAGTTATCCTCAGGATTGTAAAGCCCCTCTTAAAGCTGAACTGGCGAATTGTTATGGCGACTTTTATATGACAGCAAACTGTGGTACAGGTGTTCCAGTGTTCCGGCGACGACATGAACCTGGTGCTGACGGGCGGCGTGACGCCGGCGACGTCCCCGAAGGTGTTGTCCCCCGGTACGTTGGTGTCCCCCCCGCCGCCCGCGCCCGCACCCCGCCTGCTGGCGCAGCAGATCGCGCACCAGAGCCTCCTCGCGCGCCAGCACGAGAACCTCCTCCTCGCCTCCCTCCGCCCCCCCATCGTCCCCATCCTGCCCACGTACGCGGCCGTCCGCTCGCAGACCCCGGCCGCACAGGCCTACCAACTGCCCCAAATGTCGCAGATGCTACAACAGCAGACGATGCTGCCAACCAAACGGTCTTATGAACGCGCCTTCCAGCCCACAGAGGCGACGCCCGCAAAGAGGCCGTATGCCATGCCGCCTCATATGACTCCTGCTTTGTCTCTGCCAGTTTTCTCTTACGGCACGTCGGCTCCTATATTCTCTTACGCGAACACGAGTCCTATGTTGTCGACGTACAATACGTTGCCGACCGCTTTGCCGACCGCCTTGCCGGCGGGGTACGGGTCTGCGCTGTCCGCGGCTCTGCCAGGGACCATGACGACGCCCTTCCCTACGCTGTCCATGTTCCCCACGTACCCGTACTACCCGGGCGTTTAAATTGAGATAGAGAAGTAGATCGTCGTGCCTGTCAAATGCCGAATGAACTCCGCGTTTTAAACGCAGCGTCTTGTTACGAAAGTACGCAAATAAAAATAAACTAAAATTAACGCAATTTCTAAACATTACCGGTTCGCGGTACCGTTGGTAAGTCGTACGGTTCCACATAAACATACAATGGCTTGCTACTTCCATAGTTAGGTTACGCAGAAAAATAGTTGATAACTCATGAACTAACACCATTAAACTCGCACTTCTTTATTACAAAACGTAGTTTAAAATTCTTTTACCTATATTTTGTAAGAAGAGTGACAAAACTGAGTACAATAGTCAACTAACTTGCTAAAACAAGAGTACCTGAGGGGAAATAATAGTTAAAATAAAGAATAACTAACCAATAGTTTAAACGCCTTACTATAAGTCTAAAGTCGCAATAACTTGCGTTGCGTCAAAATCGCAGCTACGTGTGCGTTACGACAGCTAGACCATGTCACAAAAATGTCTAAAAAAATGCGGAAAATAATCTACCATAGTTATACAGGACGGATGTAAAATTTAATACAATGTATAATTTTTTGAGGATTTGGCATTAACTCGGCAAGAAACAGGGTAGATAAAATGACATTCGACAATACGCTCAGGATTGTGAAGTGCCTTCGCTATTTTTACGATATTTTTAGGTTATAAACATGAATTTACTACAAAAATAAGTTTAAAATCTATAAAGGCAGTTATTAAGCAGCTCGATATTGATAGGTTTAGTACTTACTTAATATACTTGTTGAATTTATCACTTGACTTTAAATATTGTTGAACTCTCATTTTCATATTTTTAATTATGATTAAGTGAACCAGAGGTTGTTAATCAATGACAAGTTAGTTGTATGATTTATTTTACGTTTTTAAGTTCGGGGCTGCCATTTAATATCTACTTAATTTTTATTTTAGGAAGGAACTATTTAGAAACGAATCAATAATGAACATTTTAATAATTTTATTAATTTTAATATTGGACTAAAAAAATGATCAAAATTATTCGAAGTTCGAAAGAAGACGTTATAAATCCAATATGGCAGCCCCAAAACAGTGTGATTAGATGTCGTTGTGATTTTTAAATATTACACATTCCATTATAAAAAGACAATGTTTTGCCAATTTTTTGAAGGCTGATCTTTAAAGTCTGAGAAAGTGTTAGGTACTTATTGTCGTATGAAGCTCATGTATTGCACAAAACACACCTAAATCAAGAGTAAAATTATATTATATATTATTATTAATGTTTGTTTTTACAGATTATAGCTAAATTGTGGCAACTAAATATAAATACTCGACAGTAATGAAATATAGCACAACAAAAGTTCGTTAAAAATACTGAACATTATCCTGTCATGTAGGTAATTTATTCGTTTTTATTAACATCTTGACTAATTATGAGACATTAAAAATATATTATTGTCTTGTGCCGAGATTTATGATACGGCAAACCAAGAAGTAACATCTGTTATAAAAGATTTTAAACAATCTGGTGGTAATTTGACTTTAACTCGTCGAGTACCGGTTTAGCAGACACAATTATAGAACAATAGGTTGCGGTCACCGGTGACCGCTTGGTATTTGACAGTTTAAATTCAATACATTCCAAGTATAAGTACCTAATGTCAATTGATACAGTTGCAGTATATTTGCTTCGCGACTTATATTTAAGTTCTATAAATGTTAAGTTACTTAAAGTTTTGTTTTTGTTTGTTTGAGTACAATGCGTGTGTACACTTTGTGCTTAGTTTACACTTTTTTTTTAATTATAGTGTTTTTGCTACCATAGTCGTACTCTGAAACCATATGCAAAATGAATTGATTTTTTTCGTGTTTTCAATCGGCTTCAGTCCTACTTTTTGCGAAAATGATAATATATTATTATATTTTAGATGTATTTAAATAAATGTACTAAATCGCGTATACCTCTAAATGTTTTTTCTATTTTAAATCTTATCTAAAAGAGCTTTTCATTATTTTATTTTATAAATGTACTTAGCTAAAAAAACACCCGTTCGAAAAAAGAATCGTTAGAAATCGATATAACACAAACTCTAATTTATTATAATATAAGATCTATTTTGAAATAATAACAAAAAAATTTAATAGTTTCGACAAATGGTAAAAATAATTTTATATAAATTTAAGTTCGTTTTAAACATTTTAGGACGGCCGCGGAATCCTATGAATTTCCCATTCCTTCCCCCTTATTATACAGTCCAAATTTTACAATATTATATCACAAAATAACCCACGGTTATATCACTTAGCTTAACCTCATCGTCTGTACCTCACACCACATAGTATAGTCTACATTAAAATTATAATTTACTGCTACTAATTTGGTTTATATTCCCGAAAATTCACGTTATAATGACAAATACATATTAATATGAAGTCTATAAGTTATTTTAAAAAATTCGTGTGCGTCATTGTAACTGGACCATTCCGGGAATATAATTCAAATCGGGTGATTTGTATAACGGAACAGTTTATACTTGAAAGTTAACGTCATTTTATATGGTGTCGCCATTGTCTCAATAATCACAAATATATAGGTATGGGGCTTTAGTCACAATACACGGTGTAATGGCTAATCTTTGTTCTGTCATTTCTAAATATTATTTACTTGTCGTAATTTCTACAACATGGTTCAGAAAGATTTAACTATTTTACCTACTCATTTTTAGAACGTCCATGTTCCTGGAATTACGATTTAGTCTATTTACAATGCAATACTGTGTTTATTAATGGTTATATAAAAACTGTTGTATTATGGTGTATCCGTCGGGTTGTGTTATGGAAAATGTGCATGAAACCCATCAGAAACGGTAAGTGTTGCACACGTTATGTAATATTTGTAATAAAACCAAAAACATGTCGTATATCCAATTAAAAATTAAGGGTGTAGCATGAACCGCTTATATTTAAGGAAAAGGGTTGCATGGCTCGTGTTGATAAAATATAATCCGATGTTTTAGCTTCCATAGTTTTCCAAAGCACATCGCGGTCGGATACAAATCAGTTTCTTTTGCGAAACTATATGTTACTGTTTCATAAAATTATGTACACGGTTGTAACTTTATCTTGGTACTATGGGTCACTTGAATTAGCATTAAATGCATTTGTAAGTTACTAATACGGCGCTAAAGTGACGATATGAAGTTTTTCCTAGAGCTACATCTATGCATTGTGCTTCCATAACTTGTAGTAAACAAATCCTACATAGTATCATAAGTTAAAGTTCATGTTCAATCTTGGTAAGGGTTCTGTCTCCTCCAGTCATTAACACGCAACTTTATATCACAGCTTCTCCTTCTCTTGCTATCTCAAAGATCTCCGCTTTACTTTATTTCGTAATGGAGTAAAATTATCAATTCGTTGTACTCAAGATGTATTTTTATAATTTTTAGTGCATGACTTACTCATTCAAGTAACCACCAATAATTTTATTGTTTTATTCACACGAAGACATGTTTTTTACTGTTGCACTAAATTTTATTTAAATATATTTGTGTGTAGTGACTGGGGGACGTGGTGTGAGGATGTTGGATATATTCCGCTCGTTATAATGTAGACATACGTCACGGGTCACAATTTAAACTGCCAAAGCGTTTCGATTACAGTTATCATTCCATTTAAGTAATTAAAAGCAAACTTTTTCGATGCGCTTAAAATTTGACAACTATGAAGCCGAAAATCATATTTCAAATGTAGTTTTATTGCATAGAACTAAGTTTTTTCCGTTTTACAGAGTTTTTGTCTCATCTTGTTAGCATCATGATGGTTTTTTATTATAATTTTAGTTTGATAAATATAGTGTATTGCGATTAGAAATAAAAGGTTACTTTACATGTTAGATGATAATTGCGAGTTTCTCTGGTTTGTGGTTGTGCTATTGTCTCTTATATGTACTATTTCTAAGGTCGGGAATGGAATGGATCTGATTTTTTGTTCATAAATTCACTTTTAACTGTCTCTTCTAGCGATTTATGTTGCTTGAAAACTTTTATTTTGGGTATAAAGTATGATTTAATTTTATCATTCTAATGTCTACATTATAGGTGAATAAAGCTACCCATAATAAAATATGTTCTATATAATTAGCATTGTAATATGGAAAATCAGTTTCATAGTCCAAGTCTATCCAAGCTTCGTCGCGTAGATAGCAGAGGTACTTGTGAAGGAATGGTTGAACTAACACTCGATCGCTTGATCTGTCTCCGCTACAGTACAGTATCGTCCTATATGTTGTACTAACACACTTCTGGGTGAGTGGGCAAATGAGTTGTTGGTAAGTTTTTATTAAATTTATTACAGATAGAAAAAAACCGACTTTTGTAACGCATTATATAGTAATGTCATACAAATTATAAATAGGGGGTCCCGTCGTTGTGACGCACATTGTCATAAAAATGGTGGCAATATTCTATAACAATCATAATCATATTATATTCATGAACAAAAAAAAAATGTATTTAAAGGCCATAATTATTCGCTGTCATTGGCGTAATGATTAAAAATATTGCATTAATAAGACAAAAATTCACGAAAAGACCGGAATAACAATGAAAACATGCAAGAGCGGACATCAGTTTTTTTATAGAGAAATCGTGCTCAGTTTCTTAGGGCATTTGTTTATATAGATTTTATATTAAACTGAATACATACAGTGTAACATAGATTATACTCAGATTGTATATCAATCAAGCGCTTTGAAAATTGAAATATAAAAATAGGCTGCACAATTTAACTTTGATAATAATAAACACAATCGTGTTAGGTATAAATCCCTATAAACTATACAGTTTAACTCTTCCTTCACAAGGTAACAGATACATAGCACAATCATGCCTCCTCCTAATGCTTTTAACGTTCCTCGTACGTCTAAGACTTTGTACAATCCTTTGGGACATAAATAAACCCCAAATAACGAACACTATAAGCACAGGCTTCATTATACATATAATTATAATAATTAATTAATATATGGGGCATAGTCGGGTATAAAAAATAAACTTTCAATAAATATTTATATAAAATTAATTAATTTATAACCTTCATTTCAAATGAAATCTCTGGTTGCATTTTTTGTGCAAAATTTACATTTATTTAACCCGTTGATATCCATTCCCTAAATTTGGTCATACAAAAGTATTCTCTAAACATTAGAAATAGGTCTATAATGTAATGTAATATTAGTGGAAAGCGGTCACCGGTGACCGCTTGGTGATTTATGGGTAGGCTTTTTATATTAGCTATATAGCTATTTTCGCGTTTATATTTTAGCTTTGTTAGCTCTTCATTGCTTTTTTTAACTTTTATAAATAGAATAGCAATACCTACTTTTTCTTTGGACAATCGAAATAATACTCTAATAATATCTTCTTAGAATTCAAACTAGCTGCTCGCTATGCCCCAAAGTACAACAACATACATTGTTTTGCTTAAAAATGCATGGACCGGTGACAGAATTAAAATTACTATGTCCAAGGGACTTCGAGGCTTAGTGTGTTGTAGAAGAAGTTTTTGTGCTTAACTAGAGGTAGGTCCATGGGTGTAAGGTGTTCCCCACTAGTGGCTGGGGCAATAGTGGGCACACAGTGTTGACAGTGTATTTAACATGAAAGCGTAAGTATCTATATCTATCATTTGTTGTGGGACCACATGAAATAAGCTCTATCTTACTCTTGATTTATCGCATTATTGCGGCCTCAATTGCGTGTCATTTCATTTAATTTTATGTTATAAACTTATAATTTAAACAAACAATAATTTATATTTAATTATATATTATGTATATGTATATATTTAATTCTTCGTCCCCCCCTTATCCAATTGAGGTCGTAAACTAGTGGTGCTAAAAGTACTAGGGTTACTAGGCGTGCATAAGTTTGGTAAAGTCCGCAGACTGGCTTGGTGGTTGGCGACATCAACGACGTGTGTAACATTACAGAGTATTGGTGTAAGTGCGCACTGCTTTGGTGAAGTGTTAATGCGTTCAGAGACCCGGTGAGTTGTTCATCTTGTTCTAAATAATTACATACTTAAGACAGTTGTGGGTATTCGGCGAAAGTATCTACGAATTTTCGGATACTCAGCTTTGGGCTTCTCGGTTTCGGAATAGGGGTAATGGATTACTTTGTGTTTGTTATAATATTGTATTTATTATCTTTCTCCCTGAATATATTGGTAATTCTTATATTTTCGCCAAATATCCACATCTAAATCTAACCTACATAATTGTGTACGTCCCTATCCGTACCTATCGTATGACGTCACATGGCACAAAATGCTTAGCTTTTCCTCTCCGAATTTCCAATTCGTATTATAATCGCTAAGCATTTTAGTATTAACTTAGTATCACAATAATATACATGTATGGGACTCTCATGTAGGCATTTATTGGGTTAAATTTAATGGGATAAAATTATATTATTGGTGTTTATTAACGCGACGTGAAGAAATACTTACTTTTATAAATGTTCTGCCACACAGGAATAACATGAATGTTTAACAATAATATTAATTTTCTGCACGTCGTATGAATTGCACAGCAAAATTTAGTAATAAAGTAATTGTACCTATTTATCATTGAGATCCTTAAACTAGGGATTATAATCATACTGTGTGACTAACAATTTGCATGTTTTATATATGACAAGAGGAAAATATTACTGATATCGTTGACTGTCTTGTCGGACGAGAATCTCCGCAATTTCTGTTACAACATTTGATGACATTCGCAGATGGCTCAGTGGAGTGTGATTGCGTCATAATACTAAGCTTTTTGTCAACTGCTATAGAACGACCTTATAGTGCATTGAACTTATAGATCAGGCAGATTACTATAGGTATTTTTAATGACCAACTGGGAGATGAATGAAAATTATTGGGCTCGTAATTTTCCCATAGTAGCATTGATTTCAAATGTTATAATTGATACTTTTACGTATCCAGATATACATGGAAGTAATCTGGAAGTAAAAATAAAATTGTTTCTGTTATAAAACTATAACGAAACGGAAAATATGGGTCTAATATTTTTGTTTATCTAAATGATAGACCTTTTCTATTTTGACAATTACCTACATGTTATAAATTTATGACTTCTATAGCAGTTCAAAGAGCACAAATGAACAAAAAGCAGTACTTGCATATAAGTGTGGTTTTAGTAGAAGACTTCAAAGTACAACGAGAGCTACATTAGACGAGTAGATTAGAACAAAAAGTATTTATTTAACTTCACAAAACAAACGGTTACTTTTAAATACTAATATATTTATACAAATCTTATGCTTTCTTCTAAACATCACATTCATTTTTGGCAAATTTTCAGCGAAGTGGATTGTTTATATTTTAGTATATTTTGTTGATTGTTTCTATTATGTATGACAGCTCCACTGACCTACTACTACCCGGCGATGGGGCCCACGCTGCCACCCCCACCGCTGGTCTACTGGGGCTACCCCACACCCCCGGTGTCTCCAGCTCATTACTATCATCCCCCGCATCATCCTCAGACTATGGTAAGCAGGAATAACCGAGTAGTTGATTAAACCGTCCACCATTTTAAGAAAACTACCTCTATAAGACATTCACATTTCATGCTTAGATAATAGTAGGAGGTAGTAAATATCTATGTGACTTTTACTCTTCGAAGCAATAGGAACTGAAAAAGAACACTCTATTTTCAGCAGTGAGATATAACTTATAACATAAAGAGAATGAGACTTATAGTTATAAATCTAATGAAATGAATCTTATCCTTACTTATTAATGGACCGACAGAACGGAGGTACTAATTAACGTGATTTTTTAACTGAAGGTAGTTGAAGGGATGGATAGTCACATAGGCTACTTTTGTGACGCGAGCGAAGCCGCGGGTAAAAGCTAGTAAGTTATAATATAAGTCTCATATAGACTGTTTGAAATATACTGAGTATAACTCAAAGCATTAGTGCTATTCCTGAGACTTAAAAAAAAACGAATAATGAACCCTAGAAATTGACTTGAGACTAACCCACATTGACACTTATTTCGAGTAAACTATTCATAATTTTCATAAAATAATTAATGTCTTTAATAATTTGATATTAATTTCAGATTCCCGAAGTAGTGTCGGTGGGGGGAGGATCCCCAATCCCCATTCCACCACCAGCCGCCTGCCCAGAATGGCCAATATTCATGGTCAACTAAAACAACGAATAACGCTCAAGGCAATTATAAAATTTAATATAATATACGTTATGATATTTATCATAGTTATAGAAAATTTTAATAATTATCTATAGAGAGTAGAATATTCGAAATTTAATGTATGTATTGTATATTTGTAGATTTTATTAATGTTTTTTTATACAACAGAGAAATATTTGGTTAATAATGCCACCTAGTTTATATAGTTTGTACCTTCTTACTACAAATCCAGTTTCGATGGAATTCTATTATAAATTATTATTATTATAAAAAAAAACAAATGAAACTCCTTCATTGTAAACATCGTACAAACAAGTTTTTCGAATATATTTTTTTATATTTATCACTAAATGTCCCTTTATCGTGTTTTAATTTAACATCACTAGTAGAACCGTTGGAATAGCTCAACTACCTTAGAGTGATTCTTAGATAAATTGTATAATATAATATTCAGATGTTATAAATATAATAAGTATATAAAAATAGGCACTTATAAGTTCAGTTATAAAACCTTGTTGCAACACTTATATTTTGTTAAAAAAAATAAAACGATCTACTTATTGTTGATCTTACAGATATTCTAGCGAATCTTAGTTTAATTTAGAATATATAAAAAATATATTTTTGTTTTTAGATTTTAATTAGAGAAAAGAATAAGAGTTTTTAAGTTATGTTTATAGTTTATATGAAAATATTAAAAAAGATGCCTTATTTTATGGGATTCTTATAAAAATACTATAAAAAGGGCCAAACAACTCTAGGAAAGTTCCTCTTCATAGCTTCGAAATCTATCTGATATTTATTACTGAAACTCATATACCTATACAGCAGAGAAATACAACAAGTATTACGTCACAAAAAAAACAAAAAAAAACTTGTTAGTAAAATTAAAACTGTCACTTATAAACTTTGCTGAAACTTCTCTTTCACAATTTAAAAAAAATCAAAAATAGAAACTTTTTTTATTTCTTTGCTGTGTAACCATACCTACAACGAGTGTACCACAGTGATATAAAGGTGCTGTTTAGTTATGTTTGTATAAATTAAACCAAATATATAATTTTATTGAGTTTATGTTAACTTAGATTAAGTCGACGCTCAATTAGTGAATAGTAATAATAATTAGTTTTAATTCCAACCAGAAATATGCCATAATTTATAAGAATTAACACCCTTAATATATAACAAAAAAAAAGATTGAGATGATTATTTTGAATACATTAACTTTTAAGTCGACATCGACTTATTTTAAAGTTATTTAAAATAATGCTGCTCATACGAGTTATCGTTTGCTCATTCACATAAATGTAGAATTTAAAGTGATTTTATTTTTATGATGGAATGATTTTACTAAAAGTTTAGTCAAGCCAAAATTGACTAGAACTAAAAATATTATTTAATATAAGACGAGATCAGGTTAATTAAATATGACTTGAGATATACTCTTTGTGTTCCTGAATTTTCAAGAAGAGCGTACTAAGAAATATTTATTTAATACATCTCGAATTATTATTTAGTTAAGTTAATTTCATTTACATCAGAATGTCACAGGCCAGTAGAATTAAAAATAAATTAATATTTGACGGAACATCACTGTATTTCTCGATATTTTTGCTCGATTTTTAAGAAGTTCGAAGTTGCTCAAAATGTGAATTAGATTTTTAGTTCAATAATAGTCTCGAAGTTTATTTAGTAGTGAATAAGATTAAGCGACAAGAGTACTTAATAACTATTTGTGGGCAAATAATAATTTCAACAAAAAAATAAGTATAATATATATGTACAATATTTCAAAGCAGCACATATATAAAATAAAAACTTATAGAATTCAGAGTATATATGACCTATAAATTATATAAATTAAAGTTAATTTCTGAAATGTTTAGCTGCATTATTATAAATAAATATATTATTATTTTATTAGCCCCAGAGCTTCTACAGGAAGTTACTGAGTATGAAATAAATACTTTTAACTATATATTATGTTATGTGAGCTATAAGAAAATTATATTTCAATAATATTTGGCTCAAAAATAAATCATTACTTTTGTATAAAAATGTAATGTTAATGACAAATAGAAAAAAGTAATTAAAAAAATATTGATTTGGAGTATAATTTCTTATTGATCATTTTTAATTTTATTTTATAGTTATTTTAAGTTAATATATTATTGGCATAATAAAAGATTAGTTGATAAATCGTACATTTTGTAGAGAATGCGATTAAACAACAAAATCAAACGTGTCTTCCACATTGTAAAATATTTATTTTATAAGTCACAAATTATTGTGATAAGTTGTAGAATATAATATAATTATAAGTTTAAATATTATACTTAAGTTACAAATGTATAGTTTGTTAATAGATTTAATATAAAAATAAACCTATTTTTATGTTTTTAAATGTAGGTGTTGCTATATACCTCTAATGTTTTAAAATTTGGCCTCAGAGAAAATAATATTTAAACATCTGAT
The DNA here is from genome assembly GCA_038387885.1 of Spodoptera picta. Taxonomy (NCBI): domain Eukaryota; kingdom Metazoa; phylum Arthropoda; class Insecta; order Lepidoptera; family Noctuidae; genus Spodoptera; species Spodoptera picta. Next base: position 654,445 of record JAZHFQ010000314.1, read on the forward strand.
GTATAAACTATGAAATATGTATTATTTCATTTCTGCTACAGTAATTGGATTTTACATTATTAACGCTTCAATATAAAAAAATGCCCGATATTTTTAATGTTATAACAAATAGCCATTATAGTTAGAACACCTGTATTATTAGATATTTTAACACAATCTCCATTAGTATACCTAAGTGTTAATAATCATGTCCATGACACCACAATAAATTATAGATTTACTTAGATTTCGTTAAATAAATAACTTTATTTTAAATTTCAACTCGTAATGACTTCTGTTTCAAATTGATATTATTTTCCTCTATAGACTTATTTAAAATGTTGCCAATTAAGAGCCGATTTTATATTAAATATCAAACGTACCTTACAATACCTATATAATCGACCAAATTTTCTTAGATATTAGGTACAAGAATAAGCGCTAAACCAATCTCTAGTACAATTTAGTATTCTTGCCGAAAAAACCTAATACAGGAGTAATTTTGTTTATCTATATATTTTATAATTAATGTTTCTATACAAGTCTTAGTTCTTTACATATACAACGAAGATAAATGCATAATTTTCATTCCTACACAAAATATTATTACACAATATATTATAATATCGTTGTTTAATTCTGTTTTGCTAAAAAAAGATTTATAAAATATACAATAAAATATTATTCACGTTATATTTATACAATATAATATATAAGTTTAAAAGATAAATATAAACACAAAAATATTTTTTAAGAACTTATACTAATAGATTGACTATTTATTTTGTTACTTTTATATTTTCACATTTTATATTATTGTCTGGCTATCTACCAGTGATATTCAAGTTCGAGTGATCTTTTATAATTTTATTTAAAAAATTGTTACGTTCTGCGTTTTTCTTTATAGGTCTGTTATTATTAATTATCTGGTAACATAGAAGTAGTGTTACATTTAGTTGTAGTCATTATTAGATGTGCAATTTTAGTAAATAGACAATTTTTTCGATATTTAATGCCAAAATAACTGTTTGGTTTCATATCATACAAAGTAGTGAATTGTTCCGATAAATAAATAAATATAGACAAATTATGTTTTTGTTTTATTTTATGTCTTGATTTATTAACATACCTACCAATCCTATAAGTATAGCATTATCGGCTATAAGCATTATCGGGTCTGCCGAGCAAGCATAATATACTAAAGATTTTATAAGTGGTCCCACTTCTACTCAAGGTCATTCCCATTTTATCCATCAATAAGAAAAATGTCTTCATATAATTTATTAATATTCTATAGGGATATAACATAGGGAGTGTCAGACTCTTACAGACTAAAAACCACCCTGTTCCTTCTCCTGCACGTCGAGCCGGAGCCCCGGTAACCCGTTAGGTTCTCCGCGATATTATTCTTCAGCGTAGGATTTTATTCAGTTTTCAGAACAGCTTCGGTCATTCTAGTCCGCTTACATCGAATCTAGAATTCTAGAGGTTATTTAATCAATATAACCAAATTTTTAGGGGACGGAAATGACCTTGGTAGATGAGTCGGGGTCGGGGGGTATTTATGAAATCCCAAATTTTTGTTGATGAATATTTACGATTTCCGAGGATAATTATGATAGCTTTGGGTTAGTCCAATTAAAATCTGACATTATCTCAATATCTGGCATAAAAAATCCCTTTTAATTTTCGAATCACCATTCATTGACATATTTCCTTCACTGATGGTTGGGGAGGGAATGGCCTTGAACGGAAGCGGGCAAAGCAGTGCTATCTGCTGACATTGAGTCTATCTTTATCTTACAAAAGCGCGCCGTCAGAGCTATCTACAATCTAAGTCGTCGCGAGAAAAGTTTAAGGAGATCAACATTATGACCGTTCCATGTCAATTTATTTATGAGAACATGCGGTTAGGAGCTCGTTTAGTTCCACGCAACATGGTTTTCTGAAGGGTCGCTCCACATTATCGAGCTTGATCTTACTAAACAACTACTTGACTGTCAGAATGAACGGTGGGGCACAGGTCGACGTCATTTATACCGACTATAGCAAAGCCTTTGAAAGAATTGACCACAATATTCTTAAAACTAAGCTATATCGTATTGGTATATGCGGTGACTTACTCAGATGGTTTTCATCATACATAACATAACATCACGCCTTTTTATCCCCGAAGTGGTAGGCAGAGGTGCACATTACGGCACTTAATGCCACTGTGCAATGTAACACCCACTTTTCACTATTTATGTTATGAGTCCCATGTAATAGTTGTTTTTCATCCTACCTAGAAAACTGGTCTTAAGCTGTCGTAGTCAATAATTATATATCTAGCTGGGTAACGATTTCAAGCGGTGTCCCGCAGGGATTTCTAATTGGCCCCCTGTTTTTCATCTTATTTATTTATACGAATATAATTGAAAGAAACAATACATTTAAAAAACTTAATCATTATTAGATACTATAGTCCATTCATCTCTTTCGCAAAACTTCAAGCATTCCGACAGAAATAATTTTCTTTCATTCGAAAACACGTCACACTCTGGCGCTGAATCCAAGAATCGGTTTAAAAGTTTCATCGTGGGTGGTAATGGGGATTTAGCTCTAGTGACTGTTCTGTAAGATGGTACAGCAAATAACTGGTGCTTTCTGTTGCGACAGTAATTGTCAGGAGCAAAAATACGTGAATGACATCGACATCTGTTTCTGACTGCTTCCATAGTAAAGTTTATCTTCTTATTTTTGCTGACGACATGAATATTAACTCCAAAATAACATCGGTGGAGGACATGCTGGCTGACTTAGAGCGCCTGGATGAGTCCTCTCAGTTGAATAAACTTGACCTCAATCCCGCAAAATGCTCAGTGATTACTTTTATTACAAAGCGGCTTTTTGCACGCCCGAATTGTGGGCAGAATAAGAGGGACTATAATCATAATGTGACCACTGTATACCTTGTTCGGGCAAATAAATGAATTTGATTTTTTTCCCGTTGATTCATCCATACGCGCTGAAGGATCAGGTTCTGCAAAGGTGTGATGGAGAGTACGTGACCTTGGTGTTTATCATAATGCAAGACTTCAGGTTCGATTACCCAAATTGATCAAATAATTGTTAAGGCTTCGAAAGCGCTAGGTTTCGTCATGAGAATATCAAGGTGTTTTAAACAGGCAATGACATTCAAAATTTTATTCTGCACCTTTGTAAGAAATAGCCTCGAGTACCTATGCTTCTCAGATATGGAACCAATATTATAATAAATAAATCGATCGAATCAAAAGCATCCAGAAGCGGTTTGTAAAATTTGTATGTTATCCCCTCAAAATTAATTGTCACAGTGCAGACACTCTGAATCTTTACAAGATATTTTCATTTACCTATTTTAAAAATAATAGATATCTAATGGCATTGACTATTCAAAGTATTGTATAAAGTTGTGTAAAATATTGTGATAATATTGCAAAGACTTCATTTTAATGTTCCCCGTAAGTCATTTAGGTTGGGCCTGCGGACGGCAAGCATAGGCGGCTCGCCGCCCGACCAGATCCAGACCCGAGCGTATGGCGCGTCGCGTTCAGCACGCGCCTCAAAGAGCCATTAGACCACCACGGATGGGGCCCAATAGGAGTGATGCCGATACGGAGCCGCGGAGGACTTAACGGGTTCCGGCTCGAAGGGCAGGAGTAGGAATGGGGTGGTTTTTAGTCAGTAAGAGTCAGACACTCGATGATTGGAGAAGTCATTCGATGATTTTCCCCCTTTAAAAAAAACATAAGTCATTTAGGTTTAGTGTACCGATATCGATACCTACTTTCCTCAATCAACTATCGGAGTACCTACCTAATTCGTGTATTGTGCGAGCGACAAATGATTTCAATAAACTCTGTAATGATTTTTCTTTCGACCCTTTTAACACAAAACTGTGACACGCAGGCAGCTGAACCTTGATTTATTTAATTCATAGTGGGTACCTATACGGTCCTTAATGTTTGGAGTAGGTAATTTGTGCATCATTATAGATTGCCTGTAGTTTAATAAGTAATTTTAGAATTGTTTTGGCATGTTTTTATTCTCTGTTACTAATCGTGGAAACCAGTAATTGATTTTTGTTGTAAGTATAAATAAATCATGTATATTAGGAATAACCTACAGTTATTAATTACGAAAAATATAGATGTTTCAATGAAATCCAAACACGTAAATAATACAGCCATGTTGATAAATTGTATTTTGGTTTAACTTACATACCTAATCATTGTGAATGTAAGAGCTCTCTATATAACTTAATATACCTCTATATAGACTAGTAGAATGCTTTTGTGTCAGCTTGGAGTTGTCATGCTCACTCAAAGGCCTCATTGGCGGTGGCGCGTGCAGTGGATCGCTCGATTCCCTACAATATGGTTGATTTGGGCGGAGCGGCGGTGGTGTACGTGTCATGTTCGTGAACCAGCGCGGTCAACTGGGTTGGTCAGCTCCAGACTTTATTATTTATTGTCCTTAAGGTTATCTTTTTACGATCTGTTTGATAGGATTTTAGTGTTACATTGCTCTTGCACAATCCAAACAACAAAACTATGTAACTAGAGAATTGTATTGTGAACCTGACTGAAAAATAGTAATCTACAGAGTTTCTTGCTCGTTCTTATCCGTAGGAATATTCACGTTGGAATGAGCAAATAGCTTCACTTTAATTTTTTGTTGACGTTGAAAAGTACCTTTCTGGTCTAATTTAAACAAATGACTTCGACTTTACTCTTTAAAATTAGAAAAAATCATCAACATAGATTTGAGATTTTATAAATGGACCGACCCCTACCAAGGTCGTTCCCACCCCGCCATCAACCAGCAAATCGGTCCATATAAGGGGTGATTCGAAAATATGGTTATATTTTACTTAGGACCTTTTTTTGACTGCCTCTTTGGCCGAGTGGTCACAAGTGCGACTGCCAGGCAAGGGATCTCGGGTTCATTCCCAGGTCGGGCAAAGAATGACTGGCTTTTTAAAAATCTCAGTAATAGCACGGAGTCTGGAAATGTGCCCGGTATATGGCAATAGGCTCACCCCCTATTACATGGGACTCATAACATAGTGAAAAGTGGGTGTTACATTATACAGTGGCATTGAGTGCACCTCTGCCTACCCCTTCGGGGATAAAAGGCGTGATGTTATGATGTTTGACCTTTTTTTATATTTGATGGGCCGATGTTTGGCCACTATCTCGCCTGGTGGTGCACGATGATGCGGTCTACGATGGAGCACGTCGTCCCATAAGCAACATATTCACTCGGACCTTGAAGACACCCAGGTTATACCCCTCAGGAAACACAGACTCTGGCAAAGAATTCCACTCCTTAAGTACGCACAAGGAAGTTTGATGTGAAGTGCGTATGCGTGGGACATCCACCATGAATCGGTAACGCTTAGCCGATTGTCTTCAATTGTCTTGTACGATGATGGAAAGGGCTAGGGGGAATCAAGTTGTGCGATTCTTCTCTAGTTTTAGAGACATCGCAAGATTTTCAAACTGAATAGGAGATTGTCGACCGATCTTTGACATTAAGACAGTCGCCTTTTCAGGCAGTATATTCCAAATACTACAAGGGTAAGGTCAAGGTAATTCGAAATAAAACAAATTCAGTACATTTCGTTTGAATTTATATCAGTAACGTCACCACAAAGTTATGACACAACATTACAGGATGGAAATCTTATTTTACAATATAATCTAACAAATTCAATAGTACTGTTAATTGGAACCCGTCGCCATATCGAAATTGGATACAGAAATTAAAAAAATACAAAAACTATCGCCATCTCTTTCAATTCTAACTAGTGAGACAGAGACAGAGCATAATGAGGCTATTATCATAATTTAAAAATGCGTTGATGACCTTAGATTTACATTTCGAGCCCCAAAAGTGAAAAAATTAAAAGAATAATAATTATATTCAATTTCGATAGACCACAGACCTAAATGTTATTGGAAAGAACAGGCGTCGAGGCATCCGTCGCGATCGAGCGCTCGTCACACACTGCGTATGACGTACGTTATACGGAGTGAGCTTTTCTTTGACTACCCACATTAAATATCAGTGTGACTACGATCGCTACCCAAGCTGGCAGGAATACTCGTTCATAAACATTAAAGCAAAAAATTCGGTACTTGCGCTAAGTTACTATACCTTAAAAAATAAAAAGCATTTCATTTAATTCATTTTTTATCAAAAAATCCTTGTAAACCCACACTTACCCCATCACAACCTCCTAATCTGATCACAGCTTTACTTACGACAATTTATACTTTACTACTTACGTTTGAATTTCACCAGTTACACACGATCATAAGAAATTAACAAAAATACAAAATAAGTATAAAAATCCTATTTAGTTTTCCTTACAAGTCGAAATACATTGACGTAGTTTTTTGACTAAAGATCAACAAATCATTCACACAAGAAATAAGTTAAACAAATAATAAGTTATACAAATAATAAACACAATAAACTATATTTATTCCAACAGCGCGATTTCAAAACACGACATCCAAAGATTTGCTAACTTTACGTTTACTTCCTTTCCATTTACTACTTTGACTGCACGGTTGGTGCGGTGGCTGGGCAACCGGCTGCCGTGCAACGTGTCGCGGGTTCGATTCCCGCACGGAACAACACTTTGTGTGATCCACAAATTGTTGTTTCGGGTCTGGGTGTCATTGTGTATGTGAACTTGTATGTTTGTAAACGCACCCACGACACAGGAGAAAATCCTAGTGTGGGGCAACGTTTAAAAAAAAAAAAATTGTGCGTTAATTTAAAATTGTACGCGATATATTAACTCGTATTGGTATATCTGGTGAAATTCCTCACACAATTAAACATAAAATCGATTAGTTAGTACATAAAAATGGTGGGCACCCATTCTATGTGTCAATCATCCATTTTCCTTTGATTTTTGATGAGATTTACTTAACACGTAAAAGAAAAATTGACATTATTTTGAACTAACTTCGTTAACGGACTTCAAAATGAAAAAGGCAGTTCTCTGTTTAACCTGTACATATATATGTATGTTTGTGCGCAATTATCTCACGATTAGCTGAACCGATTTTGACGCGATTTCCAGAAAGTGTTTTAGGAAAAGGTTTTAGTATATCAATTAACCGACTTCAAAAAGGAGGGGGTTGAAGTCGGTTGTTCAAACGAAGTTTATGTTATTATTATACTGAAAGGTAGAGTAGAGTATCTTTTGATACCAATTGGGGTAGTCCCCAAGGTAGAATTGGTATCAAAAGATACATCCATATAGTTATGGGGACTACGTTTGGCAGAGAACAGCATTCTGATAAAACTGAACCTTTTACAAAATTGCGATCCATCCCGCTTTGCTGAACGCAGAACTTTAGCAGCAGACTCGCGGAAGAAGCAGACGTCTTACGTGAAGGGGTATGAGACGTCTTACATAATGGGATATGCATCCAACAGTTTTTTTTTTTTTTAAGGGGGGAAAATCATCGAATGACTTCTCCCGCCTGGGTGAGGCGGGAGGGAGTGTCAGACTCTTACTGACTAAAAACCACCCCGTTCCTTCTCCTGCACGTCGAGCCGGAGCCCCGGTTACCCGTTAGGTTCTCCGCAACTCCGAATCGGCATCGGCCCTATTGGGCCCCATCTGTGGTGGTCTGATGGCTCTTTGAGGCGCGCGCGGAACGCGACGCGCCGTACGCTCGGGTCTGTTTCTGGTCGGACGGGGAGCCACCCATGCTCGCCGTCCGCAGGCCCGCGCTTACGGTGGCCGGAGATCGTCTCGCGATCCCCGACGCCCGGTGTGTCCTTCGCGATGGCTGGGTTGCGAGGAGGCAGCGCTTCGCTGCCTCACGCGTCCCGCCTCCTCCTTAGCTAGCATGACTGCTTCGCAAAAGGAGGAGACGGCATCCCAGTCCCCCTCGCTCCGCATCATGGCCTGCACTAGGCCCGGACGCGAGAGGTCGCCATCGCCGATCACTTCCCTGAGGACACGGCGGTGCTCAGCCCACGAAGGGCATTCTCCCACCGTGTGTTCCACCGTGTCCTCAGGGCGGTCCTCGCAGTGATGACACCCGGGCGTTTCCTCCCGCCCCATCAGACACAGGTACCTCCCGAAACTTCCATGTCCGGTGAGGACCTGCGTCAGGCGGTAGGTGAGGACGCCGTAGCGTCTCTCAAGCCACTCCTCAAAGAGGGGACTTACCGCTGCGATGGCAGCGAGCCCAATGCATCCAACAGTAGACTGCCACTGGACTGTAGATATTGATCATCAATCTACATACTCTCGGTACATAACTGAAGGCATCTATTCGGCAAATTAACACATGCTATGCAAATACATTGAAAGGGTATTGAGTTCACATTATTATTACACACAAAATGAATGCCCAAACATATAGATATGACAATAGACACACACATAATTATGTATATCAAATTGGAATGCTTGTGTATCGCCAATTAATGTAATTATTTCTGTATTAGTACAACATAAAGTTACGATCCATGTTTAATGGAATATGTTGTCATGATTGCAATATTTCTTTATAATTATTTATACAGATAAATAAAATTGGAGTGTCTGTTTAGATTATTAAAATAACTGATTTTCACTATATGCATATGAATATAAATTCGATACACATACCAGTCACATTTTTTACACGCTGCCTGTTTGTACTGATAAAGAGTTGTTCCGTGCGGAAGAACTCGCGACACGTTGCGCGGCAGCCGGTTGCCCAGCCACCGCACCAACCGTGCAGTCAACAGTGTCAGTCAAAAGTTATTATACAAGGTGTTGTTTTAAAGCCACGTCATTTTCAAGGAGGTAACTCGGCTATAGATTCTGAGTCCGAATCAATAAAAAAATTGTAGGTAAATATTTTTAATTTTTCTGTAAATTACGGAAATCCGTAAGTGCGAACTACACGCCGCCGTCTTGTAACTAGCTTTATAACGCGGCTTAACACACACAAACTCAAACACGTAATTGATATTATTCCTAATTCCATAAAACTCCAATAAGACCTTGTATAAGTATAGCAATCATGACAACATTACAATCCCATCTTATACCGAAACCAAGCAGAAGTTCTAAGGATACGAGTGACATAGTTAAGGGCCGATTTTTCCAACGCCAGATATATTTTAACTGAGGAATAACTTCCATACTAAACACTGTCAAATGTCAATTATATTCTACAGTTAAGCATTAAGTGATGATCGAAAAGTCGGCCCTAAGTATAATTAATTAAAAATACAATATATATTAACTATTAATGACTGCATTTACAATTTTACGTATAATATTTGATCGGTGAAACCTCGACTTAAAAACTGTAACATTAAGAGTGAATGTTGTTTGAATATAATTAGGTTATAATGGTTTATTTTTGCTTACATGAATTTATGATATTGACTTTTAAGAATACAATAACGTTTGTGCTAAATTAAACCTTACATACACACATACATAGAACATATTACAATATACACAAGTAAAAACCTGAAACTAGACTTAAAAAATGAGTAATTAAGTATCAAAATCACATACACCGTAATATTAACCGACTGCGGAGAAGGAGGTACTAGTTTACATTCCATTTGTCGTGTCCATAGAACTCCTAGTCTTAAAATTTTGTGGCAATGTTAAACACTGCACAAATAGCTTAACTTACATACATGATACTAATGTACATTAATAAAATAATATAACTTACTCTCGTAACTTTTCGAGAGCGCTCGATTAGCTTCGAGCCACGACCGGGACTCATAATCTCGAGTAGCAAGAGTTATATGAATAAGATATATTACATTAATGTAGTATGTCCCACGATAGCTTTATTATACAAAAATGATACTAATGTACTTATTATTTTAATTAATTTCTGCCGTGTAGACGGCCTCTAAATGCAGACAGCGATCAAAGCACAGTGAAACTTACTATTGTTATGTGAGAGTTGTGAATAATTGTCTCATACATACTTAATTTAGATAAAAATGACGATGGAAAAAGGATGACGGGCAGAATGTACTTACCGACCAATAACGACCAGACGTTTGTCGTTAGAAAGCTCTTTTCACGACTATCGTTTGTTAATATGGGGACTAGTCTCAATTCGTTGTGGGATAAATGTTATAGTTACTTAAATGATCTATTATACAAAGAATACATGAATTAACTAAACATCGTGGGTTACTCACGTGAATGTACTGAGAAAAGCTCTACTAGTTTCGAACCACAGAGAGGTTTTTCCTCATGAACAGCGTGCGCGGTCGCGGCGTGTCAGTAGGCTGCGCAACGAGCTTTTCTCAGTATATTCGCGTGAGTAACCCGCAATTTTTAGTTAATTTAGTATGGCTTCCGATAGTTATTATAAAAAACAAAGAATACATGTTTACTCGTCATCCTTTTAAGTCAAAAAGGGCAAGCAGTTTGAAGCTAACTTTGGCGTGTTTTCTATTACTGAGAATTTTAAATAGAAAAACGTAAATCGAGACGCTAAAACATCGAATCTGTATCCGTCATTGAGACGCACTAGCGAAGAAATCAATATAGTCAAAGTACGACATTTATTTCAAAAATAAATGCACTTAATAGAACAAAAAGATATACTGACAATTGTTCACAACCCTTCTTTCTTATACTGATGAAATACTTGAAATTCTGGATCCTTGACAGCAACTTGGATTTTCAAAAACCATATTTAATATTTAAGGAATAAAGACCATTGTTCATATAGCAAGGTAACGAGCAATGTCATGATAAACTACGTCATACAAGGTGTTAAAGAATAAACGGGCGACTTATTAATTTGTTCAGACCATAAAATACTAGTTCGGTTTTAATTTTTTTTTTTAAATTCAGGCATATAATGGTTCTTAAAAGTACAAAGCACAATGAGAGGTGAGAGCTCTCTTGGAAAAAAAACTATAGTTTTCATGGTCCTTTTTGTCCAATCATAAACTTACAATGACGCTAAATTAAGTAAAATCGCGGGTTACTCACGTGAATATACTGAGAAAAGCTCTACTAGTTTCGAACCACAGAGGGGTTCTTCTCTGCTCAGTGTGCTGCGCGACGTCGCCGCGACCGCGCACGCTGCTCATAAGGAAGAACTCCTCTGTGGTTCGAAACTAGTAGAGCTTTTCTTGGTATATTCACGTGAGTAACCCGCGATTTTACTTAATTTAGTATGTCTCACGATAGTTATTATAAAAAACATTACAATGACGCTGGCTAATTTTCTATTGGACAAGTCCTTATGCTGGTTTGTAGGTAAATTCTATCATAATTTTCAGAGCCACAGTATTCATTTATTCTATTACACCTCGTGGATCCAAAACCCCACACATATGCGCATCAGTTTACAAGAAAATCTACTACAAATGGACACTCTTAAAGGTGAAACATTCTATATAAGAACAATATAGATATTTACGTATAACTTTAATGACTGAATTCGCGACTCCCATTTACATACGATTTTAGTCTTTAATCTTATTACATTAAGAACCATAGTAGCTTAGTATTATTGATACAAGACTGGAAAGATTGATCGACTTGCAATACGGGCTAGAACTTAGTTCGGTTGATAAATTACGCGGTAAACATGAATAAAACTGTGAAAAGATGAAAATATTCAAAGAAAAATTGTTACCAAGGGACGAAATCTCCGCAATAATTTGTAAAAACACAACCATAAAAAAAACCACACTGGGTCTTAACTTCTTCATGTTAAACTGTCAAAATTGTTCATACAAAAGATTTACATATCGGAAACATGACCTATAATGGAGTGAATGAGAGAGGACACCGGTGTCCCCTCTGGGATATGAAGGAAACTACACAACATAATGCATTTTAATCCATAAAAGTGGATATATGATCAGAGGACATATTTTATACTATTACGTAAAGTTCTAGAGTTTGTTTGGATGAACGCGCGAATCTCAAGAACTACTGGTCTGATTTGGAAAATTCTTTTTGTGTAGGATAGTCCATTTATCGAGGAAGGCTATAGGCTACAAAACATCACGCTGCGACTAATAAGAACCGAGCAGAGCGGATGAAACCGTGCGGACGTAGCTACAAGATAACAATGACATCTACTTTTCACCAGGTACGTTGAGTCCCATGTAAAATACATGGTGAACGTATTATGTAGATCCAAAACGAACCTTCTCAATATCGTAAAAAACAAAATCCTTCAATTCATTCACTTACATCACCAACAGATGTCGCTGTACATATAATTTATCAACCGAACACAGTAAGAAGGTAAATTAATAAAAAAATACTAAAGCAAGCACCGATAGAGGTAGAAAAAGCATTAACGGTGACTCGTCATTACTTTACAATGAAGAAGTAACACGAGAAACGACGGTACTCATTACATGTATATACAGGACCCGGCGAAATATTTCACATCGACCTTTGAAAAGAGACAATCGGCCAAGTCGATACGAATACTGAGGGGCTAATGCGAGTTTGTTCCATATTTAAGCGGCCGATACGTTACCTCGTTTGAACTCTAGTTGGTTGATTAACTTGGATCAGCCAATCACAGCGCCGAACGCGTACTCGTTACGATTACTTTAAACGTAAAACAAACTCGTACTAAGGCCTCTGTTTATGAGACGTTAAAACTAGTCGAGCACTCTCCCCGAATCATAAAGAAATAGTTTTGTACAACAAAATGATCGTCTACACACAAATTTGTCTCTTTCTAAAGGTCGACGTGTAATATTGTCTGGTACTGTATAGTCAAGTGTGTAAATAAAAAAAATATTGAAAATATAAATAATCATCTGAGTATATAAAAATAAAACTGAATCTCTGTAGTGTAATCTGCAAACTCGAGAGGAAAACAAAACAAGAGATAAGTCATTTCCTAGTATGTATTATAAATACATTTGTTCATAATTACGTCTTTTTTTATATTTGATGGGCCGACGTTTGACCACTATCTCGCCTGGTGGTAAACGATGATGCGGCCTACGATGGAGCACGTCGTCCCATAAGCAACCTATTCACTCAGGCCTTGAAGACAACCGAGTTTATACCCTTCAGGAAATACAGGCTGTGGCAAAGAATTCCACTCCTTAGCATTAAGCACAAGGAAGCTCGATACGAAGCGCTTCGTATTATGAGCTTGTTATCCTTTTGACCGTATGTTCAGCAAATCGTATAAATATAGAATTGATAAGTCATTCATGTTACGAATTTGGGCTAAATATATTCTTATTATCACCGCCTTTATATCAATATGCGTAAAAGAGACGTAAAAGAATTATATTAATTCTTCTTAAATAACATATTAACATTCCCTTGAGAAGGGACTTTGTGTCAGTAAACATAAACTGCATTAATGTCTAATAAATATTTACAGAAAGTCATTTAAAAAAAAATGTTTTTGACATTTTAATGACAAAATAATAAATAATAAAAAGCCATTTACTACCATAAATAGGTACCGTCAGCAGTCATATAGTTTGCAGTTAAGAAAAATATTGATTCAGTACAGAGGCAGTAACCACTGATGGCCATTTTTGAGGGGGGAAATATTTCAATGACTTCTCCCGCCTTGGGAGACTCGTAATGACTAAAAACCACCCTGTTCCTACTCCTGTTCTTTGAGCCGGAGCCCCGGCAATCCGTTAGGCCTCTCGGGCATCAGCTCTGACCACTAGTTGGCTACTGAACTGATTAAGTAATAGTTACAGAAGATGCGACTCGGTTAAAAACTAATTTACGCCCGAATACTGGAAAACTACTCCATTTAAAGTTGTACTTAAATATCGTGCCATCTCTGTCATTGTACAAAGAATTTGTAGAGATACTTGAGCTCAACTTAAAAGTCAGTGGCGTTTCAGTAGTTGGTAATTGGTATAATAAAAGCTACTGTCTATGTACAGAGTCAATATTTATTTTTGTACCTGCATGCTAATGTAGACTGTATAAAACTTTAAACTATACTAGAATTTTAATTCGATTCCAGATTTGACAATTTCTGTGTTGCAACGTTATGAAGTACTAAATAGTGACGTTGCGAAATTATTCGATATGGAAATGCAATATTTCTGGATCGATTCTTCTCGTGTATAATTTTACTCTCGTAAACTAAGTATATCAGGGAATTAAATATTTCTGAACCGATCATTTAGTTTTGACGATTAATTAACGATCTGAGACTTTTCTTTTATAATTGTGTGAATTAAATAAAAAAATGTAATTATGAAGGAACATGGCAAATAAAACAGATAGATGTATTATGGTAATAAGTTATTTTATAATTTGTCGCCGTCATCGCTATCCTGTCACTTTCTGTAACATTTATTATAATAAAATACACACACTGATTGTTTATCGATTTTTGTGTTCATCACTACACTATTATATGTGGTATCATTATTTCACAAAATGACAGTAGCTATTGTCAAATCTGGAATCTAATTAAAATTCTGACTATAGGTCGACAATCGTCTTACACGAATAAATAAAAAAAACTCTTATACATGATGTTCAAAAAAATATTTGTAACAATTTGGTACCGTCGTTTCGCGCGCAGTATCTCACTAGACTATGGCAACACTGTTTAAGTCCCACTTATAGCATATAGCAACACTACCTGATCACTCGCTTGTACCCTATAACTTACTGCCGCTATAATTCGTTATCTCGCCTACCTAGCTATTTCTCTCACGGCCCTTCTGTTTATAACCTGGAAATTAAAGAAAAATGAGTTTTATTTATTGATATTTTAAGTACAAAGTAACTTAATAATAATAAATGAGTAAGCACGCTTGCATTGTTTCGTCGTTACGTCGCCTATTTACCCCCACCTCCCCAATTTCTGAATCCCCAACAATCCTCAAATCCCTTATCCTCAAAAGGCCGGTAACGCACTTGTAACGCTTCTGGTGTTTCGAGTGTCCATGGGCGACACCGATTACTTACCATCAGGTGATCCGTCTGCTCATTTACCGGCTTATGATAAATAGTATTGTTGACATTATTTAAGTGCAATTTATTCAATAGTTTTACTGTAAAATGATCTCATCTCACAAATGGTTGGACGTGATTTCTATTAGGATTGTACACAATTTAAACACGATCTCTATAAAATAATGGCTATCTGTCTCTTTTTTGTATACCTCTAAATACTTATCAAAATCGATTCAATTGTTTTGGCTATAAGGTCTAACAGACCAACCAAGATAGTTGTGAGGATCGCGTTAAACAACAAGAGTATAATTATTTACCTTTTTATGACTACAAAATGACCAGAAAATATTTACTTATAGGCTTTATCTCTTAGATACCCAATCATTCATTGTATTTCTTTTTGCCTAATAGATGTTTTCCTATTAAAAAGACTACCGATCACAGTAGCACTTAGCCTTAACAAAAAAAATAAAATTAAAGGGATGTCCACAGCATATTTCTAGAAGCATTTAGAAGGTAGTTTAGTGACCTGAGTGTGACTACTTGGTGTGGAACTCCTTGATGCAGAGCGCGCAGGACCAGGATCCCTCGGGCGGAGTCTCCAGCGGCGGCGCCAAACAGTACATGTGGTATCCACGGTCGCAGTCGTCGCAGAAAAGCAACTGGTCCTGGATAAATTAGAACACGTAAAGCTGAAAAGTTTGTTTGAACGCGCTAATCTCGGGAACTACCGGTCGGATTAAATTATTTTTGTGTTGGATAGTCCATCTATCGAGGAATGCCGGTGACACACTGCACTTGTAATATTACCTCTAGTGTTCCAGTACCTTTAGCCAAACGCCACTTTAGCGCTTGTCTACCGAGAGAGTAGAAAACTAAATGTATGGGGATGACACTGACAAGTGTCAAAATTTACGTCAATTCCATATAATTTGGTTCTCTATTCTACATGTAGACAAGCGTTAAATGGCATTTGGCTAAAGGCACTGGAACACCAAAGGTATTGCAGCTGCAGGTGTCCATGGGCGTCGCCGATAGCTTACTATCAGGTGATCCGTCTGATCGTTTACTTGTTCACAGCATAAAAAAATAAAAATAATACAGCTATATTATTTTTATTTAATAAATATTTTAATTAATGAATATGGCTACCTCTTTGGCCGAGTGGTCGCAAGTGCGACTGCCGGGCAAGGGGTCTCGGGTTCGATTCCCGGGTCGGGCAAAGTATTACTGGGTTTTTTAAAAATTCTCAGTAGTACGGAGTCTGGAATTGTGTCCGGTATATGGCAATAGGCTTACCCCCTATTACATGGGTCTCATAACATAAATAGTGAAAGGTGTGTGTTACATTCTACAGTGGCATTATGTGCCTAACCCTTCTGGGATAAAAGAAGTGATGTTATGTTAAAAATAATATAATATACATGAATATGAATCTCGGGCGTAGTTTGAAACTTATAGAGCAGTTACGTGAGAATGGCATACAATGTAATAAGTGTTCGCAACTTACGTCATTATCACTGGTTCCACATACGGAGCAGCACTTGCACTCGATGCACTGCCAGCTGTACTTGAACACCGACACGATCATGTTCGGAGTGAACTGCAGGCACATCGGGTGAGCTGCGCACGAGTTTCATTTGGTTACAATTTAGTTATTATCAGTGTAATGTTCATAAGTGCTGCGTTTTTAGGAGCCCTTTATTTCAAGTACCATCTACTATATCTATTAGTATTTTTTTTATAAGTAAATGATTTTTGTATAATGTATATTATTGTAAATTTAAAATTATTGTAAATTTGTATAATAATATTTAACCAATTGGTTCGGTCCTTTTTTGTATTTAATTTTGACTTCATAACAAATTTGGAACTGGTTGTCTTTTTCTTTATAATATGTTATTTGTTACACAGAAATCAGAATGACCACGTACAAAAATAAAAGAGCTCGAAAAATATTCACATATTGTAAGGCACATAATATTTTTCTTACCTTATAAAATCTTCGATCTCGATCACAATGTCAAATATATCAAAACTGACTATTTCCAAATAATTTAAGATAAGGGGAAAACATAATGTGCCGAACAATAGTGAAAAATAAAGTAAAAACACGCTTAGTAACCATTAAATGTCAAAAAATTACAATTTTATTTCGAAAAAAAAAGAATAAAAAAATAGAAAAAAAAAACAATGTCTAAAGGGAAGTGCACATTCACTATTCTTCAGCACAAGCAAATACTAAATAAAAAATCGACTTAGAATCGTCATACAATTTAATTCTGAATAAAATAGAGCAATGTATTACAAAAAAATAAAATAATCAGAAAAAACAATGAATTTTTTTTATATAACTCTCGGTCTTACGCTAAAAATAATAATAAAAAAATACGAAACAACATAACGGAAAGATTGATTTTTTTTAGTTTAAATCTTTGGGTATTCGCATTTATGCACTTCCCTACAGGCATTAAAAATAATGTAATATATTGCCGAGATAGAAAAATAATATGAGAAATTAACATTTTGGTACTATTATAAACATTTATAATAATAAACACTGAAGGAGGTACTTTTAAGTACCAGAATAACTAAAGGACTCATAACAGTCACTAAACACTCACATAAAATTCCCACATAAACTTGACATAATAAATAATAATAATAATAATGTGTTTCTATAATGATTATTATAACTATTATTTTTTAATAAAAACTTGCTAAACATGTACATATTTCGACTATATCGATTATAATCTTGTTTTAAAGTCTAATATAAATATTGAAGACATGGTCAGACACAGCATTTTTTTTTCTTTATTATACAGGGTGTTTTGAATACGAATGTCTCATTAATGCAAACTCGTTAAGGAATATTTTGTTCAAGGCATACTGTACCAGGAATAAATGATATATTACTTTCGTGTAAATAAAAAATATAGGTAAACATACAATTTCATGGAATAAATCCTACACCTTTATACAAAAAAAACATATCTTGACATGTAACACGTAACAAAAAAAAATTGTTCAAAATACCACCCTGTATAAACTGGACAATTCGACATAGACACAATAATAAATACAAACTCTACAAGGTTACAATTGCACAGACTAAGGCACCTAACAGACGTGACACGATAATATATAATTATATAATTTGATTATAAAGACGGTAACTTATCCTATGTCCCTTCTTCAAAGCCGTTTCATGTGAAAAGGCTTTACATGAAGCGGCACCAATTTTTAAGTACATAGGTACCAATATATCAAGCCAATTATGTACACAATGGTGTTAGTGACTATGTATTCGAATATAGACTTTAAGTTAGTGAAATAAAGACCGATTTTTCGCGAAAAGGAGTCGATACTGATATATCGTAACCACGTATTTAAAAATAGACTTTAAGTCTAATAAAGTAAAGATGGTTTTAAGGCCTGGTGTTGATAAATTTCATAGTAAAATATCATAATTTTTTTGTTAGTAATCGGGTTCTATGTTATTATTTTAAAACAATAACAAATTACTTAAGGTTAGTTTAGGAATTTTATTGCTACGAATCTGACTCGACGAATATACAGTGTATCATTATTGGTCGAATCTTGAAATAGTTATATTACTTGAAACTCAATTAATTATTATACTAGACAATTTATTAACAAGGATTTTTCTTTATTGGTTAATTTTAAAATCTTTGGAAGAGATTTATGTTCAGTAGAGGACTTCTTATTGTTGATATGATAATCATGATGATTGTTTTGTGGTAAATTTTTAATAAACTGGCCAATAAACACCATTGTATACCAAAATTTAGGAATAAAAGATCTAAAACAGTAAAAAACGCTATTAAAACGATCTCCACAATACCTAACTAAAAAACTATAAAGTAATAATTTGATAACTACTATAGAAATATACTATGAAGAATAAATTGTCAATATATCATTATAATATATAATAATAATAATAAATCTACGCATATAATAAAATTTAAAACCTAATTTCGATTAAAACTTTACTTAAAACTAAAACAAAAACATGTCTATAGCTATAGGAATGATATTTTATCATCAATGCCATACTTTAGTGTATTTAAAAATAAATAAAAGCAGATACTTCAATCAATTAACTGTATGGTCTGAGAAAATTTTAAAAAGGGAAGCCATATGAAACTGGCCGCTTAAAAATTCTAAATTTGAAAAAGTGTCAACGATGACGTAAGGTAAGGCTAAAAACACATTAACAACATGAAATTAGTCTTCTTTTAAACTAAAATTACTTTCAAATTCTTTGGGTTACGATTAAAAAAATGGGTGTTCAAAAAGGCACGTAAAAGCTCCTATGTAATATTTATAATAAGCTATTGTTTATAACCCGCCTACGCTTTAGAATAGTCACTAAATTTAGTATTAAAAGCCACTTTTGACTAATAACAATGTCTTAGTTTAAATATGACCTTAAAACAGTATGTTGCAAACTTAGCCCTAGAATGGGCGCGCTTTTTTGCGAAACGTCCGTGGGTGCTTAAAAAAAAGCTTACCACGCGTAAGCATTTTGCCGCCCTACGAAACCCTGGTAACAACCATCTTCTTAACCGGTGCCTATCGCACTTAGTGTCAAATCTTTCGGCACGCATTGCTAACGAGACTAGAAGCAAGGATAAAAAAGTGCAAGACTATCGGGCAATTGTTTAAAAAGTTATCTACGTTTTTTTAGCTCGGGCGACCCAATGCTCATAGCGCGCCCACTCTAGGGTTAATATATAGATATGTCTACGTAAAAACATGCATTTAATAAGTTTCATATCGGAATACATCCATCTCCTGATAGAAACAAAACTATTTAGGTTTTATATGATTAATGAGGTGTAGAGTTTAAAATGCTTTCTTTCAACTAAAAAAAATATAAAAACATTATTGCTAAGTATACTTGCGTAGTCGGGTAACTATATTTCTGTAACCAATATAATCCTGAACTATACGACTGAGACTCAAAAGCCTAGAGGTCAACTCGGCTAATATGAAAACTATACTCTATTTTGACACATGACATTAGATGTCAAACTGACGTATGTGACGTCACATTTCAAGATATATTGGGCACGGAGTGTCGCGTGCGGTGACTATGTTGCAGTGTGACTAGAAAGCTAGGACAACTGAACGATTTGTGCCACTACAGATGGACCTCTGAGTGGCAACATTATTTGGCATCAAGCGAAGCTATGACTAAATTATACTGCCCTTAGTGTTGCCAGGTAACGAC
The DNA here is from genome assembly GCA_038387885.1 of Spodoptera picta. Taxonomy (NCBI): domain Eukaryota; kingdom Metazoa; phylum Arthropoda; class Insecta; order Lepidoptera; family Noctuidae; genus Spodoptera; species Spodoptera picta. Next base: position 674,658 of record JAZHFQ010000314.1, read on the forward strand.
TGTGTTGTGTTACTGCTCTTTATTGGAGTAATATATATTGTGTAGTAGCTAAAAGTACTATTCAAAATATTAAAAAAAAATACCCATAGATAAGCTTTGAATGATCTTTAAAAAACATATTAATCATATAAAACAACGCGACTGGCAACACTACGGTCTAGCGTGATCACATACGAAATCATGTAATTTTGATAAGGCACTTGTACTCACTAAAAATAATAAAAACGATTAAGGTATAAACATTACAACAGACAACAATTTAAAATATCTCATCATTTGGCATCCATCGTCACAAGTGTTGTTTTATTAAAATGGCAACGCCAAGATCACATAGTGCAACACTGACACACAGATTAAAAATTCACAATGATATGTGACATAGAATTATCATATGGATATCATCATTAATTATGTTCGGATATGATTTATAAAAGTTTACTTTAGACAAATATTTTGACATTTATATTGTGATGTCACTATTCTAACACGATTATAACTACTAAAATATGCATCAAAGGTCTTTTCATTCGAAAAAGAGTATGAGACGTGGAATGTAATAATTAAAACTAGCCATCAAATCAAACATTCTCTTTGGTAGGACCGACAAAAAGAGCACTGACAGTGAACTTTTTACAGACAAACACACAAATAATACTCGAGTTTTAGATATTATTCGAACCGGTGACGTAGAGATCACATTCGTAGGTTGGGCTTTGACGGGAAGGGGGAGAGACAGGGTACTGACCGTAGTCGTCATGGAGAAGTTTAGTTTGGGTAGCGAAGTTGTCAAAATCATCCGCTGAGTAGGACATGGAACTATGTATTTCTACGACGCCATTGAGCTTGATACTGTCTCGAAGGTACCGATGACGTTCACAGACGCGGTTTTCAAGATGATAGCACGAAGGTTTTGGGAGACCGTTGCGCGGAGGTCGGCCGCGCCTCTTACCTGATCTGCCGCAGTCGGCGCAGCTGACTAACTTTTCTGGAGTGCCCGTCTTCTTGTTTTCATTATCGTCGCCGAGACAGAAGTCGCAGTATGGTGATGGTGTCACCTGCGGACAAAGAGATGAAGCTTATAGGAAACGGATTATTGAGTAGAAAATATTTGTTTTTATAATAACTATCGTGAGACGAAAAATCGCGAGCGGGAAGAACCCCACTGGGGGTCGAAACTTGTAGAGCTTTTTGAGAAAAGCTATTTTACGTTAAAATACTGAGGTATTTTAACGTAAAATAACCTACGATTTTTGGGTAATTTAGAAAATATTTGTTTCATTTAAAAAAGAAGCATCTACCTTACACAATGTACTAATAGTAGCATTTTAGGTATACACTTTTTGGCCTCTTCTGAATAACTATTGTACTATTAAGAGTTTCCTCACTTAACTAATTAAAATTATATCACAACCTAACTCTACTTACATCCTTTTTACCCTCTCCGGACTCCTTAGCCTCTGATGCAGCAGATGCCGAAGGTGCTGATGCTGGTGTAGCACTATGCAGGGCCGCAGACAGTGGAACATGCGCTGAGTCCGAACTTGAAGTGTCAGCTGACGCTGGTCGAGGCGGAGGAGACGCACGGCGTACTGGTGGCGTTGGGACACCCGCTAGAGAAGAAAATATCATTAAAATTGCTTGACCAATGTATGTTGACCTTCGACTACATACAAGCATGGAAATAAAAACGATAACAAAACATTCGTCAATAATCAGATTGGAGAATGCAAATAATGCAGAAATGTTTGTCTTCAGGAAAACTAGAGCTAAAAAAATATAACACGTTCACGTCAACGCAATGGAAGGAATTAAAATAAAATAGGCCGCAACTGAAAAGTTGTTTAGCGTAAAAATATTTTTGTTTCTAACCCTCTGGTGGTGGGGTCGGGCGCCGAGCAGGCGTCTCCTGCTGGCTGGCTGCTAAAGATAATAATTATTATGAACGGCGGATATTTTTATAAGCTTTAGGCCTAAACAATATCTGAGAATATGTCTTTTACTAAACCTTGGCTTACTGTAGCCATATAAATGTAGACACTCGTGCCACTAGAAAAAGATCATAGAGTTGATGGTTCGCCCGGTCTACTAAACTTTTTAGACTAAGTTCAGTAACTAAACCTAAAAATACTATTCTTTTTTGCAACTTCATCTCTCAATACATCATGAGAGTGTAGGTACTTTTAGGAACCATAATAATTAGGAATAAGATTCATATTTGGTTCGAACAAGCCCTAACATAGTGGTATTATAACAATGTTTTATTTGGTACTAGGTTTGTCAGACTTGCGTTACGTTATCACAAGAAATTTTATTATTATATACACTTAGACGTAACAGTAAGACAGTTGAGTAGTTGGTTTTTAATTCCAATTATATAACAAATTATATCGATATTACGAGGATTTTATTATAAAGCTGCAAAATCTCAGCTCACGTACGCCTGATTTTCATTGTTTGTTCGTCAACAATCAGTAATAAAAATTCTATATATTTTTACACAATCGCGATAATATTTATTAATTAAACAAAATTGTTTTTGAATAATAAAGTAGTCAAATAATGATGGATGAACACCACTTACGCTGCCCTCAGGACACTTGTGTTGCATGAAATTATAAACATTTGTAAACTCACACGAATTACCAGTAATGTGCATGCATCACTCATTGCTACATTCTGTTTTTTAATTAATTTAACAATTTATTTTCTACTTTACCATTAGTGAAACTAGGAATTAAACAATATATTGTTATTTGCGAAAAAAAATTAGTACTCGCGCAAACTTACTTAGCACAATGTTGAACCGTTGCGCATGTTTGCGCAAACCAAATAGTAAACTTATTATGGTTGAATAGGTATAAATCGATCTGTAATTCTGTACAGGACAGAGACAGAAACCCCACTGAAGAAGACAAACAATCACATTATTACGAACTAGATATTACAAATGAAATAAATTGCCTTCATACATTGATATTTTCCATTTCGGTTCACCTTAACTTAACCGAATCCGCAGATCGTGTTTCTTCCAAAACAATTCTTGAAACAAACAGACCCGAATAAAAAAATTAAGTACTTACCAGTGCCCACAGCAGGGTTATTGAGGAAGGTGACGTAGCTGTCTTGGTACTCTGTCGCGGGTTGGAGGGGGGGCACTTGGTGGGCGGGGGGAGTATGGGCCCCAGGCCTGGAGTCTCTAGAGTCCCCGTCACTGGCACCAGCCCCGCCTGACCCTCCCGCCGGCTCCTTGTGCGTGTGAGTGAAGTGGTACGTCAAACCAGGCCGCGTCTTGTATTTGGCCCCGCAAACTGCAGAAAGGGTTTTTTTTTAGTTTCGTTACTAGATTGGGGGTAGTGGATGGATTGAGTTTTATGTATTAGGCACCATATTTTTTCATTCAATAGATTTGTAGAGCGAAAAGCTAGTTTATGGGCTACGTGTTGTAACATAGTAACCATAGGATACCAATACTGTAACGAATATTCAAAAGGCTCATTTATAAGCTTACAAAGGTCTACAAAAATCAATCCATCCATAAAAAACAAAAGACATCACAATAAACATAGAACATCATACTTACCGCCGTGATGCCTCCGTCTGCTTATACCACACTATACCGCGATAAAATTAAAGTACCGACAGAAATACAGGTTATAGCGTCAACAGAACAGAGCATAGAGGAGGCACCACGACGGCATCGGCGTTACAGTGTGAACGAAGCCTTATAGTTATCCGTCATCAATCAATACCTTTAGTCTAGCCGTAGCTTGTATGAGAACATTGGTGCACATTGATTTTCTTAGAAGAAAGAAGAAAATGTTAAATGAAACTTTATGACAGTAAGAATAAAAGCTAAATTAGATTAAAAAATCTCACACTACTGGCCAAAGAAAGAGGGACATTTATTCTGTCAACTAAAAAAAATCTAGAATGTTCTCATACAATTTACGTGGTGAAAAGCCGGCCCGTCGTGATAGGTTCTATGTTCAGTTCTAGAGGACGCACGCTTCGGGGCTGTTTGATTGATGACTTCAAATCTATGGATCCGCCCAGCGCTAACACTGACGTCACAAGTATAGGAAACGATGATGCTGTGCATTCTGCTCTGAAAGAAAAACATTTAATCTGACCAATTTTCGACAAACATTCATTTGTTGAACTTTTTCAGTGTTTTAATATGGAGTTTCACACCACATTTGAGTACATCCTTGGATTAAGCTGCTATTGAAAATTACTGTACATAGTTGGAATTATAATTAACTAGAAATGAAAAAAGAGCAAAATCTACAGCACATCGCAAGATCCAAACTTGGAGTCAATCAAATCGTCTTAAAAACAAGAATAAAAAATTATACATTGGATAATTTTATTTGTTATTCAACATAAATATTTCTTGTATAAATTCATAACAATCTTTGGGTGATAATAGTACACTGGCGTGCAAAAAACCGACCTACGTATTCGATTTGCCAAAATCAGCAACAAAAAAAATGCATAAACATTTGGTACCAATTTTTCTGCACGGCAGTGTAGTGGATCTAAGAATAACATCAATCGTCTATCACTGCTTCACACATACAAGAAATAATAGAAAATATGAACAATATTACCAGCAATGTGTGTATGAAATATTTCGTACAAACAACCAGGCACTACCAACATTTTAAAATAAAATGAAGAGTAACGCAAACTTAGCCTATACTGTTGACATTGCCTGGCTAAAGAAAAATTAATTTGGAGTTTATATTCTGTAAAAAAAAGGTCTTAAATCCATTTATAAAATATCATATCATTTATTATCACTGTAAAAATTTGTATAATAGTTAAAAACACTTTTTTAACATCAAAGTTTAATATTCTGCAGATAATTCATGTCATATTCCCTCACATTCATTAATTAAGGCATAAATGTAAAACCAAACACAATAAGAAGTACAATGACTAAAATTTTACTATAATACTGAAATTGTGATACATTTAATAAATATTATTATGCAATATATTGCTTTAATTAGATCATTTTAGCATCAGATCCTTGTGAAAAAACTTTAATATCCAATTAACAAATATCTAATATTCTTAATCAGAACTCAAATTGTCCTTTCAGGCGCACCAGCGGAGGCGCTGAGATAACTGAGAATGAAGCAGATTAAAATGAACCTTGACTACTATGGCATACAAATGAAAATGGTATGCTAAATATGCTTGACGACGTAACGCGGCCTATAATGTTACTTCTTTATAATATGTCACATTTTCATATTTATCATATTTCTAAAGTCTTAAAATAAGTAATTTTGATAAAAAAAAATAATGAAAGCGTTACCTAAGAGCAATATAACTATACTGTACTTTAAAGGCAAAGGAGATTTACTTCAAACCAGAGACAAACGCAAAACTTTAGTCATTGTTGAAGAAAAGAAAAAAAGAACAGACAATTTTCTAGACTAAAAACTATTACGAGAAAAAATTGAAAAAAAATAATAAATAAAACTATCACAGTCACATGAGTTACACGTTCAACCAATCTGTGCGATAAAATCCAAAAACATTGTGATTCCTTCAAAATTGTGATTGTTTTCATAAGATCCGGTTAAAAGGGTCGCATGAAGCTATGAATGATTTCTGTGTTGAACGCTCGTCGTGTAGGACCCTGGCAAGAGTTTTAGTTACTAAGCGTAAAGAGATTGTAATTTGTAAATGTAGGGCCACACTACTATTAAACGTTTACAAGCATTAGTATACATTATCACATTAACAGCCTCTTCTCGCACGAAGAAGGTACGAGCATTAATCACCACGCTTGTTTGAGGCGCGTTGGCGATCAGTAAAAATCTTATACGCTTAAATGATTGAATAAGATTAGATTTTTAGTAAATATTTTTAACAGTAGTGTGGATGCACCATTAATAGCACGTCATAATATAATGTTGATGTCATTGAATCTCTACGACACTGCAAAATAAATAAAAGCGCGTATGTTTATATGAACGCGATATCAAAAACTACTGCATCAATTTTCAGACAACTCATACTGTCGGATAGATTGTTTATTAAAGATTTCAAGGACAAAAGTCACGCGAATATAAAGTTGTAGTATAAATTTAGTGCCTTATCAAAGTGACTACTTGGCCAAATTACCAAATCAAACGCCTCCCTAAATATATTTGAACACATATTGTAATTGAATAAGGCACATTTTGCCTTCACAATTTATAGCCTCACATTCTAACCAAAATCACGGATCAATCATAGCTTCATGACAAATAAAATTACGATTCTCTTTAGATAAACCATGTTTTTGTGAAATTCAACTTTAACGCTATAAACACAGTTATTACAATAGATTGGCCGTAAAATAGATTGTTTTAGGTAAAGTTACTTTAACCATCACACTCGGGGTAATTTAATGGTTACTTAACCCAAGAAATAGTTTAACCTCTATCTGTCGATATATGACACACAATAGAAAACCCATTGTGTCTAGCGTAGATCTGCGCTCTGAAAGGCCAGAGGATACCAGAGGTTAATAAGTAATCATTGAATGTTCCAGAGTCTCTCCCGTTCGTCAATAAATTACTCGCTTAATATTTTTACTCAGGACATTGATTAAAAATTAAAGCCTATTCCATAAAAGACAACTTTAAAATTAAATAAAACACTCAACAATATATGCTTCTTTTTTGAAGACCACGGTCATATCTTTAAAAACGAAATCAAATGTCTCTCAATAATGACCTTTAGTGAGAGCAAAAACTAGATAGCACAAAATTCATGAGCTACATCTGTCTTCTACAAAAACCAAGGTATACATAAAGAGAATCGCATACCAAACGACAATACAAAAGACGATAGAATAACTATTCTAGCCTAAATTTAAATAACACAAGTATTCTACAATAATTCAATTTATAAGGATTATAATGTGGCAGTGTAAAATTTTGATTTCATTTCATTGGTGTTCCTTTATTACATTCTCTTTTGAACTTTCAGCTTATAATTGACTCTACTTGGTGCGAGCACGTTTTGACCTAAGCGATTTTAAGACAAAAAATATATTTTCTACGCGGAAGTACAATTCTTCTCTGTAATTTCTTCAAACTAAATTATTAAAGCAAGACTCGAACCACTATTCTACTTTTATCTCACGAGCCATAGTTGTAGTTGTAGTGCGTATAGACACACGCGCTTGTGTGCGTCACTCGCAGCAAGCTCATTCATTGGCCGGCTGAAACTGGACGTTCCCGAGCGTACGCAAACAAAGACAATGTGCATGTACATTTAACCACACAAGTATGGCGCACCCGCGCTCGTTAGATAAAACATCTGAACTTTAACCACATTGATTGGTAGACCAGAATCTGTTAACCAAAGTCCAGGTCTGAGCAATGTCTCAAGTCAAGATACGTGATTAAAGTTAATGAAAAAAAGTTATTCAAATCGTTCAGGTCAAAAATTTGCTCACACATTAAAACCTCCTTTTTAGTAGTCTGCGTTCTATTGTCAACATACGTATAATGAGCTATGTATTCGAGTATATTAATTGCATTGTACACGAGACGTCAAATCTTCTAATTCTTTTAGTTTATGTAGGTATCAGTAGAATCATTATTTAACAAACAGTATTTTATAAAAAAAACTCGCAGAATCATGATTATGTTGGCAATAAAACTCAGACTACCACCATAACAAATGAGTAAAAGTTTTGAAACTCCGATGAATAACTAACAGCAGTTTTATAGAGTAAAATGTTGAATTATATTATGTCATTCTTAAAGGCGATTATATGCATAACTGAGAAACTTTAATGATCAGTTTAAATATCCTATCAATTTGTAAGGATCACCAGAGATATGTCTTACTGAAAAACATCATGAAATACAAGAAACTTGCTTAATTAATTTATACAAATTAATGATTCAGCTATAAGCATAACCACCTTTAAGAAACATCCTTTAGTTTAAAAATTCTATTGTACTGAGCAATGACGTCACAGAACCGGATATATAATAGAAAGAGACAACGACAATGCAGGGAACTGCTATTCTCTTTCTAACATTAATATAGGATAACCAATCAGAATTCTAGAAAGAGATAACTCCAGGGGACTTATCACGTGTTTGTTTTACGCTGAACGAGATCGAAGTGAGACCGCATTCGGCGTTGATTGGTCGGCTGCAATTAACTAACCAATCAAACCGAAGAATGCGGTAACGTTTCGACCTCGTTAAACGTAAAACAAAGTCGTACTAAGCTCGTTGACCCTTTCACTCTTATTGTTTTTTTATTGTTCTCTCTTTCACTCTGTAAAGCAATGCTCAGTCCATAGCATAGATTATGTTACTGAGTCTCTATGTTATATACCTAATGCCAACCTAATATAGTAAAAGGCAGTTAATGTCTAGTTCTTAACATCCAAAACTATGGATTATTTAACAAAATATACATTAAAAGTTAGAAGTCTCATACTAATAGTTCTCGTACACTCCACTCACTGAGAAGCCGTCGGTTGAAACTACTAGTAACTTTAGCTTAATTGATAAAATTATTGCACCTACTTTAAGTGGCCATGGTCCCAGATTATTAATATTTTTGGGGGCAAATAAGAAGACGGATCACGTGATCAGCATGGCTCAAACCATCAAAGGAATTAAAACTTAAAAAAAGAAATTGATTTTTATTTTGCAGTTATAGGTCATCATTACAGTGTAAATTACTATTCCATCGACTCGATTAGTGCACTAATCAGTCCAGAACCAGGAAACAAAGACTATTATTATTTCAACACCATTTTAAATTATTGTGTCAAGGTTAACGCCATTTAAGCATACATTTAAAAGTCCGAATTTTCCTACATTACTATATATTCCGGGACCATGATTTGAAGTCGAATAAAAAATAAATTGAAGACGAAATTTCAAAGAAAACGGAAAACCGATTACTTATATTTCTCGCGATATTAAACCAGCACAATATTTTTATTTTAAGGCCTCAAGCATACCGACTTGTCTCTAGTATTTAGAAGAGATAGAAGACTTAAAGAAACACGAGCGCCATCTACATGTAAGGGGTAATGGGCGTAGTAATAATATGAGTGTCTATACGAAATAAGTATGACATTCCAACATTATTAAGTACAGAGCGTCAAATTTTGGCGCTCAATCCTTTTCCATAAAGGAATAAACTTCTGTGAGAAGAAAATTATACAATGGCTTCTCCTGCCTGGATGAGGCGAGGGAGAGTCAGACTCTGACTGACTACAAACCACCCCGATCCTATTCCCTAAAGCTTTCTAAAATGCTCGCATAAGTTCATGAACAAGTATTGCTATGTTTAGGTCCAGTTATTTGACCCGCGGTATATCGGAACGTAGATCTGCACGAAACATATTATATTTTCTATTCTCATATACCGGCACTCAAGAGATTAATAGAAGTTAAGTAGAAAAATCAATATTTCCTCTTATTGAGTTGCCTACAAGTTACTAATACCAACTACACTATGGAGATAACTGAAATTTCATTAAAATTTTACTAGATTACCTACATCATACTACGCCCAAAAAAAGGACAACTTTCTTAACACAACCTCCATGCTCCTCAGTGAGTTCCAAGATCCTTAACAACAATAAACGTCGAATCTAAATGCATTACATATCCGCATAGTTAAAACATAAATAGTTAAATAATGACCACTAAACCGTCCAATTCCTAACAAACTGCAGTGTTCTGTAGAACAATTGAGTTTCTACTTAATTATATTCAAATCCTACCAATTATATTATTCTAATATTGCCAGACCAAAAAATAATACTTTACTAAAACAAGCTTTCCTGAAACGGCCCTTGTATCTTTTCGCAAAAGGTTCGAAATTAATGTTTAAGACATGCGAGATTCGACTTTATTGGATCGAAGAGTACAGTGAAACTATCGTCTTTAATAATACTAAGCCTTATGAGTTATTTTCGTAATTTTTATATACGACTGATTCATCAGATCATCTCATAGTCGTTCTACAAAACACTGCGTGCAATATGCATCCCTAAGTCCTAGGTAATATAGTTTTAATTTATCTAAAAATTTAGCAAATTTCATTAATTCCGATAGTGTTTAGAGATTCTTATGCTAACTACTATTCACATCATACGTACATACACAACAATGAAAAGGCATATTTGCGAGTTATTGCAAGGACATAAGGCTTATTATTGCTTGGCTTTTGGAAGAACTGGTGTATTCAAGTTAAGAGTGTAATTTTATTTAAATTTCCTATTTTTTATTGGAGTTGAGATGAGGTTATTATTTGGAAGACTTCAGTTAAAATACAACCAAGCATATGCATTTAAATTAAAATATTGTTTTTTCAATATGTTAGTTTTGGTATAGCTGCCAATACCTACAATTATAGGATCACCTCATTGTCCGGTTTTAAATAAATTTAAATCACAAGATTTAAAACGAAAAAATATACTACATTTTCTTATTCAAAATCGCGGCTGTTGGGCCGCATTTATATCGAAACAAAGAAAAAAACGAGTAAGTAGCTAATTTCTATTACAGTAATCTACCACACATCTGCATGTAAATTACTATTTTATTATCTTTTTTTTCTAAAGCCCGCCTTGCAATAATAAGCCTTCCTACACACGTCTCCCTTCACCCGCCTAGTAACTATATCGCTAAAATTACAGTACTCATTGGCCCTGCACTATTATAACTATGCAATGCTTATTTCAATGATATTTCGTAATTTATTTATTTATACCGAAGTTTGTGGTCAACATAGATGTAAAAAAATACCTCACCATGTTGATATTAATTTGATTTCAATACCCAAGATACTTATGAAAGCTTTTCGAGGATACTCGACTAGTTTCAAGCCAAACTGGGGTTGATAATCAACTGTTAACGAAGACGAGTGTAAATCAGAACTTTAATATTTTAGGAATTCTAACTTGTATAATGTGAAATCAAGACCATAATTGGCGAGTATACGTTCTATTTAAAATGTTTATACTATCCTAAATATATCAAATACATAAATATAATCTATGCATAGATAATTTTCTTGCCAATAATAAAATATTTACTACTAATTTAATATTAATATATGCGTATTAATGATAACTTTAATAGTTTCTTACTAATTAACACTAATAGTTATTTTCAAACCGTGATTGATACATTCAGGTACATTTTTCTAAATACTGCGTTTTGACTTAATTTTAGAGCAAAACGCAATTTCTTTATGACAGTAGCGATGACAACTACATAGTGAAATTCAATACTCTTTTTCGAAATGTCAAAAAAAGTCAACATTATAAATTTCCCCTTACCTCTCATAGATTAAAAAAACCGAACAAGTAATAATATAATGAAATCTAAGTAAGATAGAATTAAAATAATGAATAAAATTTAAATTATATTAAAATTTAAATAGATTCATAAACCGAAACCATTAATTTTGACTGAAATACTTTAATAATACCAAATATCATAATTTTAAAGCAAGAATTAGATCAATTTGACGGATTGCTAAAAATGTTTTATAAATTACGATTACAAGCTTCGAAATTCGAATGCACCAGAACATTACATAGCTCGAATCGATTCCATAATTGAATATTAAAGAAATTGAAGCTGTATCACCAGTATTCCTTTTTAACCATAAACTATGTACATCTACATTGACCACAGACCACACCTATGTTTTTTGTAACCATTGAATAGTTTCTACATGCTCAGGTCCTAATTTAAGACAAAACTGTTGAGCAAAAATTCATTTTAGTTTTTCTAGGATTTTATAAAGTCACAGTAGATTGTACCAAGCAGTAATTGATAAACCTTAAACTTCTATTGCAATTAATTAATAATTGTTATTAATAGTTATAATTAATAGTTATTTCGCCCTTTTATAATACAGAAGATGGTCAAATTGTTTTTTGATACTCCGCAAGACAGAAAATTTGGCTTAATTTGTCGTATGTTAATGCAATACATTGGCATTTTTATTCAATCCAATTCCTCAAGCATTTGTGGAATTTGTCTAGGGACCTGTTCTTCATAAACAGCTAATATTCATAAGCAATTTCAACCCAAAAAATTCTATAGTTTCCGAAGCCTAGATAAATCCCAGGTTATGGATTGAGAACAGCTATTAATTTTGTCCGTTAAATACCTAATTCAGAGACTAAAGCTTAGTTAAACTAGTATTTAGTAACATATTTGTTCAACACAAATGCTAAAGACTGGATTAAATAATTATTATATGACTGAGCAAGTGTATGGTTATTAATCAAATATTTTATATTTTTCGGTTAACTGCCTGGCAAATCTACTGCAAATAGATATTTGGGTTCGCAGGAATGTCTATCCATATTAACTATTGTTTTCGATGCGGGATACATATCTATGCTAAATGTACATCTATATCTATTTCTTATTTATTGGTATATATCTTGATTGGTGCTGCTGTATAGTATCAGTAGACTTGGTATTGGAAATGGAAATATTTTGAAAATTTTCGAGTTACGGTCTAGACAGATGGACCGCATTTCAAGTGCAACCCAACCGCAAATTGCAGTTCGGATGCAATTGCCACGACTGCAATAGAACTTTATTCGGACTGCACGTTTGGTCGACAACCGCTTGGTCACGACTGCAATAGAACTGAGGCCTTAGTACGAGTTTGTTTAACGTTTAGAGTAATCGTAACGAGTTCGAGCTCGGCGCGCTGATTGGTTGGTTAATTGGCGCCGGCCAATCAGAGTGCAGAACGCGTACTCGTTTCGAATACTTTAAATGTAAATGAAACTCGTACTAAAGCCTCTGTAACCGGACTGCATGTTTGGTCGACAACCGTTTGTTCACGACTGCAATAGAACTGCAATCGGAATATGCGTTTGGTTTGCAGTTCAATTGTATCTTAACTGCAATTTACGGATTGGAGTTGGAATGCGGTCCGTCTGGTTAGGTCTAGACTCTAGAAACTAGAAAATTAATTAAAATACAGTGTAAGAACTACATACAGTATTTGATTTTGTTTTACTACTGTAAAATAATTAACCTGACTAGACTCTAGAGCCTCAGGTTAATTATTTTACAGATTTGAAATTGTATAAGAAACTCTTTTGTCACATTTAAAAGAGGTCTAGTTAGAATATAAGGTACTTTTTAAATTAATTAATCCAATGGCAAGAACTTAGAATCCTTCTAAATGCGTTGAAAGAATGCTTAACGATTTTTCTATTAACAAATTAATTATTATAATTTCTTTTAAGTTGAATAATTTTGACCATGGGCATAACACAGCAAGTCAGAGACAACATTTTCTATATATAAAAAGTCGAACAAAACCATATACAAAAGCCAGTAGGTAGGTGAATCTACCCTTTTCTACCATCCGTAAAATATCGTTATTAGATTTCCAACTTTATTATAGTGACATAAAGCCGAAAATCCAATAAAAAAGGTTGACAAATTAGAGTAGATTAGGCTCTCATACATTACAATACGGTTCATGTACTAAGAATCTTCTAGAATATTCCATTTCCAACGCCATCAAACGAGTAACATTGATATGTCTTCATCAGGATGCATGTAAGGACCTGAGTAAGGCGGGGAGCATATTAGTGCCTCCGTCGTGACTTACGTTCACAGCCGTAGGGTTTTTCACTGTCGCCGGGCACCTCGTAGGGAAGAGTACCTTGTGCGCGCTTGCCTCGCCCGCGACCCTGCAACAACGTACATTTAACATTAACATGTTTAATCAACTTCAAGAGAAAAGGAGTATCTCAGTATGACCTGTACATCCTGTTGAAATATCGTACCCAAATTTGTTCATATAATCAAAGTAGTCTCTAAACAATGGAAATAAGGTCTATAATGTAGTTAATGGAGAGTGATCACTGGTCACCGCTTGGGGATTAAAGGGATGTATGATTATCTATTATATTATTATATATTAGGTGCGTGATTATCTCGCAATTGGCGGAACCGATTTGAAGCAGTTTTCAGAAATAGGAAAGGGTTCTAGTACATTCATTAACAGTCAACAGACTTCAATAAAGGAGGGGATGAAATCGGATTCATTAAAAGTGGTTTATAAAAGAAAAGAGTTATATTATGTGCGAATGAACAGACAGATCACCTGACGGTAAGTAATCGACGCAGCCCGTAGCAACACCAGAGGAGTATTTACAAGTACTTTTACAAGTATATTAGCGCCCTTTTGAGGCGTTAGAGATTTAGAAGAAAGGAGATTGACTGCTAGAGATTATAGTAAAGAAAGATTCTAGGAGCTAGAATGTTACTTAATCTGGGAGAAGCCTAGAACGATTGAAATGATTAATCATTTTCTTATTAATAAGAGCTAAAATGTTAAATATCATTTGAACTCTCTGTGGCTTCATGTGTCATCATCTACTACGGTTTTTGCTGTTTTACATGACAAAACTAACTATCTATTACAAAATTAATCTACAACTTTAAACTTGGTTCATCATCATCAACAGCGGGAAGACGTCAACTACTAAACAAAGGTTTCCCCTTAGACCTCAAACATCGGTCGTACTGTAAGTCAAACGACAAACTACACTAGGACATAGAACAAATATATAACAATTTTATACGAAGAACACCAAAAAAATAACTTTATAACATTTCCTCACAATCTTAAAAACCACAATAAGATATAGGCCTCTGCCTCGTGGGGGCAGCGGGGAGGCGGCGGCCGCGCGGCAGGCACCGCTTGACTGGAGTGCACTGCTCGTTGCCGGCCGCCGCGCCGCTGTATTTTTGAGAACCGGTCCATTTGCTTTTACGCATAAGATCCTGCCGCTGCCGCGCCACCGCCGCGGACGTGGCCGCCCCGCTGCCCTCAAAATTCGAGGCAGCATCCATAAAAATAATGCAACACCAGAACAGATATCATACTCACAGCTCTCCCCCGTTTGGCGGGTGTATCATCAGGTTGTGACTTCCTCGTGCGTCCACCCCGGGAACCAGGACCCGTCGGTGTAGCCCCACCACGTCTCTTGCGCCTGTTCGCGTATGTGTCATCATAGTAGTCCTCATCCGATTCAGCCTCCGGTTCCTCACCGGTTTCCATTTCTTCCATTGCTAGTTCATCGTAGAACCATTCCTGAGGACAATGGTAAATCGTCATAATCTTTATATCGATTGTTTGCATCATTTTTAAAATAAAACTTTCGTGAGATATACAAAATTAATTATTATGAATTCGACTAATTTCAAGCCATGCTAATTTGACGATGAACTCGACTAGTTTCAAGCCATGCTAGAGGCTAATATTCATGAGCAGCATTTTGTCGCGACCCGACGCGGTGACTCTCGCGCTGCTACTTCCTCGTCAAATTATTACGTGAGTAAACCGAAAACATAATAATTTACTTGATATATTACTTAAATCGCACACAATCGGACACATAATAAATATCTGATATTTTCAAATCCTGTTACATTACTTTAAAGTTTCTCACTGTAGAAATATAAGTAAAACAACAGATCTCAACTAAACTTCTATTTATGTATTAATTAATAAACCAAAAAGAACAACTTCCGCAACAATCAGCTCGAAGCCATATTTTAATGTATTACCAACCTAACAATGGTATTGCCAACCTTTTATATATATGATATTACATTGTTACCAACACTCACCTTAGGATCGTCCTTAGCAGCAGTCTGTGATCCGTCTCTGCTGTCCTCACCAGCTAGTGCATCGCCTGGCACTCCGGAGCTGTTCTCTCCTTCTCCAGTATTGTCAAGATTATCTGCGGCTCCCGTCCATCCCCACCGCGTAGATGACATTGTTAGATATTGGCGGCGGGCTTTGCGCCATCTAGATATGAGGAAGAAGTTTTAAAAAATTTTGATTAAATTCTACTTTTTTTTATTATGATTTTGTTTACTAGTTTTGATATGAAAGCTTTTTATGTAGTACCAAATGAAATATTATTCAACTAAGAATCCTTACTAATATTATAAATTGGAAAGTGAGTTTGTTTGTTTTTTTGTTTGTTCCGCTTTCACGCAGTAACTACTAAACTGATTGCTTTCAATTTTTGCAGACGTAAAGTTAGAAGTCTGGATTAAATAATATGGTACTTTTTATCCCGGAAAAATTTGATATTCCCGAGGGAAAACAAAAGTATTGGTATAGATGGCGCTGTGTGTATTGGTATAATATGTCACATAGGCTACTTTCTATCCTTTTGTGACGCGAGCGAAGCCGCGGGTAAAAGCTAATATGTATTTTATAAATCCGAATGCTTATATTAATCTCCAGAACTACGAGTAAATATTCATTAAATATTTTTGTGTTGGATAGTCAATTTATCGAGGAAGGCTACATGCCATAAAAACCACACTATGACAAATAGGAGTTGAGGGAAGGCTACAGGCCACTATGACCAATAGAAGTTCAGCAACCCATAGAGTATATTTCATCATCAACAGCCTGTTTTCGTCAACTGTTGGACATAAGCCTCTCTAATGACACGCCACTGAGCTCGGTCTTCAGCTCTACGCATCCAACCGCTACCAGCCACTTTACGTATTTTTATTTTTTTTTAAGGGGGGAAAATCATCGAATGACTGCTTCCGCCTGGGTGAGGCGGGAGGGAGTGTCAGACTCTTACTGACTAAAAACCACCCCATTCCTTCTCCTGCACGTCGAGCCGGAGCCCCGGTTACCCGTTAGGTTCTCCGCGACAGCCACTTTACGTATATCGTCACTCCACCTAGCTGGAGGGCTACACTACGTTTGCCTAGACGCGCTCTCCACTCCAGAACACGTCTACCCCAGAGGTCATCGGTTCTTTGACAAATGTGACCGGCCCACTGCCATTTCAGCTTGCTAATTCTTAGAGTATATTTATCCTCTTTATATTTTATATACCTCGTGTGTTCATAAGTTTTGAGACAAACTTTTTGCTTATAAAAATAAAATAAAAATTACTGGCTGCTGTATATTTCTTTTTCTAATTTTGAATTTGGAATGTTAACTTTTAATATCTATGATTTCGGATTATTTTATTTAAATTTTCTCGTAATGGAGGGAACAAAAGAATTACGTGCGATCGTCATTTCATTATTTAAGGTGGGAAGAAAACCTATGGACATTTTCCGAGAACTGAAAAGTTTTGGTGTGAGCCGTAACTTCGTGTATTACACTATTAAACGATACCAGGAGACAAGTTCTTTACATGATCGGCAAAGAAGTGGTCATCCACGCTCTGTGAGGACGCCTGCGAACATTAAAATCATCCGAGAGCGACTTCGCCGAAATCCATGTCGCACTCAGAAGAAACTCGCTCTGCAGACCAATATTTCGCGCGTTTCAGTCAACAGAATACTGAAATATGATCTCAAGGTATAGCCGTAGAAAAGTACACTTTTTAAACGATCGCCTTCGTCAATTCCGACGCGAACGTTGTCCAATACTGCTTAGGAGACACGATGCGAGGAAGATACTCTTCACTGACGAGAAAATCTTTACCGTCGAAGAAAAGTTCAACCGACAAAACAATAAAGTGTATGCCAAAAGTAGCAAGGATGTCCCACCTTCAGCACGGAATGTCTCGCGTACTCATCATCCGGCTAGTGTCATGGTATGGTGGGGAGTTTCGTACGAAGGTGTCACTCAGCTTCATTTCTGCCAACAAGGCGTCAAGGTGAAAGCCAAAAATTATCAAAGTGACATTCTAGAGACTGTTGTGAAACCCCTGTCTAATACCCTATTCCATAACAAGTATTGGGTTTTCCAGCAAGACTCGGCGCCATCCCATAAGGCTAAAACCACCCAAGCTTGGCTGAAGGAAAATGTGCCGGCCTTCATTGCGGCGAACGAATGGCCCTCCTCCAGCCCCGACCTCAACCCGCTGGATTATTCTCTATGGACCGAATTAGAGGTCAGAGCCTGCCGAAAGTCCCACCCAAACTTGGAGTCACTTAAGCGAGCTCTTGTCCGAGAAGCGAAGCGAATTCCTCTGGAAAAGATTCGTGCCGCCATTGATGACTGGCCAAATCGTCTAAGGGCATGTATTAAAAACAGGGGTGGTCATTTTGAATAATAATTATATTTAATTTTTACTTACTATCTACTTAATGTTTGTTATTGTTTTTATAAATATAAGTTTATTATTTAAAAAGATATGCAACCTTTAATTTGTCTCAAAACTTATGAACACACGAGGTATATAAATCTAAAAACAAACCTCTGTGCGGGGTATGTGTACACTTGTCCTTCTTTCTGGCCAGGCATGCGTTGTCTTCTTGTCATGAACAAATTGCAGTGGCTCTGTGCGACACCTGTAACAAAATAACTGTTAATAAATATGTTCTAATTCTTACTTTTATATTATTTAAATAAATTCTTACTTAAAGGGTTAGTTTACACTACACTTCACAAGTGACCAATGTTAGCAGAGGAAGTATCTTCAACAGTTTCTCATTGGCAGTTAATGATTTAGAGCGAGGTCTACAGTGATTCATAGAAATTTAGTTTAAATATTTTCTAACTCTTGTAGCCGCACTGCATAACTCCTTACCTACTAGTACCATATATCTTACCAATACCACGGAATACCTTACCAGTACCGAACCATATACCTAGCATATACCTTCTACAATACTAATTACCTACGTTATGGACTCTCAGCAAGATAGAAACCGGAAAGCAGTTGTCTTGAAAAAGACAGTTTACGTTTATGATTCTCTGCCAGAAACCATTGAAAAATAGAAACGATAATCATCACTGCGGCACCAGCGTCTTTACAACATGTTGCGAAGGATCGATTTGTTTAAGCAAGCAGCGCAATCGATCTTTAGTAACAGTCTGCACACGACGACGGCCCCCGGCGAAATGTTGCGCGCACTCATCCGGGTCGTCTCACCATCCCCGTCAACTAAGAAGAAACCTCCTTTTATAAATGACACCTAGGCTTGCCTACAACTCTCAAACCCTATTATGTTTTAGAAATGTTTCTAAAATTTTAGAAGTTTATAGATTGATATAGTGACGATGTGACGCACAACAGTCAAATAGATCCTCACTCTTAACTGCAAGGCTAGGCTGTACTATTGTACAGCCACGAGTTTTATTCATGCAAACATGAACTGAATGGACATCGCTTCCAACTGGGCAATATGGAAATCATTGGGTGACGCTTATGTGAAGCAGTGGATATCCTGTAGCTGCCATAACAAAAGTATTACCTGCTGCTAACGAAAGCATTAGCTGTTAGTGTCATCTGTAAATGTTATTCCAGGGTGCTTACTCTTGAAACCAATCCCAATGTCAATGTAATTTCATCTAATAAAATTTTAATAATTATTCAAAGTCACTATGCAACCCCAATTCTAGCTGTTAAATAGCTTTAATAGTATGGAATATAAAGCCACCCATTCAGTTCAATTAACATCCACCCAATATTAATAATAATAATAAGCCCGCAGGGCACCTTGAGGCGAGGTGACGGGCATTAGCGATCCCGCGGGCTACCATCATCCCGAGTGCTCCAGGGAGAAGTCACCGTTCCTTCTTCTCCGGCTTGCCTTAATTGGCTGGCTGGAGTGAACAATGACAAGGAACAGGTCTCCCACCTCTGGCTTGCCTTCATTGGCCGTCCAGAGTGGAGTCGCGAGAGCAGTGATCCTGCTCGGAGGGTAAGAAACTATTCGTAAGTCGCGAGTGGGCCAGGGATGCAGGAGGCTTCGGCTGGAGCAGATGATCTGAGTAGAAAGCGGTGGTAGTTTCTTAACCCTTCAGCCACTCACATTCTCGTTGCCTCTATGTTGCTATATCTAGCAACCATTCCCGGGGCCCGGTCGGTGAGTTGGCGAATCTCCGCCTGCCATTTTTACGTGTAAAAATTACATAGTTCCCAATTTACCAGTCCACAGCAACCCATCCATAGCCCTACCATTTTTTTTTCCATCATTCACAATAGTCCTACACTAACCGGGGACTGTCCTTGGGTACATTTCCATAGTGCATACAGGGATAGTCGCCGGTTTGTGTCTCCATTACATTTAAATTAAAGTTGTCTAAAGGGCCTCTGCGCAGTTGACTTCGGCCCCTCGTACGCCTCCCAAATGACCGGGACCCTGTGGTCCCGTGAATGGTAAAGACATACATAATAATAATAATAATACCAATTTATTTCAGATAATAAAATCCATAAAATTACATTAAAAACGAATTCAGGTTCAAAATTTTATAAATAAATTAAAAAATTGTCTCTATAGCAAGTATCATAATAAATTAAAAATAATAATCAATTCGTTCATACATCAAATAATCAAAATAATAAATTACACAAACACACAAAGAACATACATAGTCAATAGTCCATTTCAATTGTAAATTGTTTAATGCAGTGGGTGCTAGTGTTGCAACTTAGCAGTATGAAACTTAACAATATTAATAATGTTGATTGTATGAAATTGGATTCAAGAATAAGCATCCCAGTCTTAAGGTGTTGTGTTTATCAACTCTAGCAATGTTTTTTTTCTTTGATAAAGAAGTTCATATTAGTTATGGATATCAAGTAAGCATCCGTCATTAGTTCCATTTAATAGTGAACCTGTGTACTGCTATTCTAGACTCCTGTGTTTTTTTTTTTTCATTACAAACAACTGTTTTCTTAGTTGAGTGTAGTGGACATAGTTATTACGTTTTAACTTGAATTCCTATTAGTATTAAGACCTACAAAAATCTTTGTATAGATTTATTAAACTCTGTTAAAAGCTACATTTACGATTAATATTACAACGCAAAACTAGCTTACATGCTGAAAGTTGTTGTGCGAAAATTAACCTAGCCCAGGTTACGCCTAGGATACCTAGCCATACTTAGTACTTACATTAGACCTCGAAGGTAGGTTCGATTTTTAGAAAGAGATAGCCAGTTGGAAACATAGTGTAGTAGATAGAGACAGGTAAACTTTGATACTATTTAGAACCGAAGCTAAGTGCAATAATTACGTTTTTATCAACAAATAGGCCGGTAATAACAAATAATAGTAAGATACAAATCTCCCTAATAAGTTATAGCACTTAGAGCAATCGATTAATAAGTAAATATTTATACATTTCTGTGGGCGTAGACGCCTTCCAGTACTAATGAGAGAAATCGATAACTTACCAGTCTGTGTGTCGATAAATGGCATACGCATCCTCCTTTCCGCACATAGTCGCGAATTGAAGGTTGAAGAGTTCTCAATAATCTCTTTGTAACTCGGATCATTGAGAAAACTGTAACAATGTGAAAACAAACATTAGAAACATGCACTTCACAATTCACAATACCACTATACACACCGAGACCGTAATATTTTTATTGAATTTTGTACATGGAAATATAAAGTAGACACTCGTAAATATTATACTCGATTTACCTTTCAATTTTTGATAAATTTGAAGGATTCACTATCTGAATCTCGGCCGCCGCCATTTTATTAGCAGACGCTACTTTGATGACGTCCACTGACGTTTTACTGGTTCCGGTTTGGTTACCAATTATTTATTCCGAAATCTACCACCTGTCTACCATTTATAGATTACTGTGAGGATCCATAGCTTTAGATTGACTTAACAAGTAGATGTCTACGAATTATTTGTTTTTTGTTATGTTATTTGATGAAAAACCGCTTTGATCGAAATAACTTAATTTTTGTAGCTAGTGACTGATGGTAGTTTTTAGAAATCGTACGAATGGTGTTAATTGGCAATACTAAATAAACGTCAAGCTTGTGACTGGTCATCAGTGGACGAATCGTGAGTCGGGCGCATTTTCAGTAATTGTTGATTGGAGATCTCCAAATATTACACTGATTATTGGTTACTGTGTTTTTATTAACTTTAGAAGCGGTTACTAATTTTCTAATAGCGATTTTCCAATAATTAATCAAGCTGGAAAGTCTTTCTGAATTGTGAAAAACTCGAGGTCGCCGTGTCGTGGATTTGATACAAGATGTCCGTGTGTTTCTTTGTGCCTGCGTAAGTTCCTCTTTTGATAATATTATTTTTTTGCATTCATTATATATTATTAATAATTAATCACTGATATTATTTTCATTAATTATTTTGGTGTGAGCTTTTATTAATTGCCCAATTTGTTAAGTGTTCTATCATCATTTTACCGGCGTATACCTACGATTACGTTGTGGGTCTACTTGTTTTTTAATAATTTGTAGATACATAGTATTATTTCATGAATTAACATATACCTATTTCATTATCTAACTACCTAATTAAATCTAGTTTCTAGGGCCGGCTTCATCATGTCTAAGTAATATATTTTTACTTATAAACGCGCCTTAATCATGAAATAGATTACCTAAGTAAGTATTACACAGATCGATCATTCGAGAAACCATTTTGGCTGAATGAAATAAAAAAATAGAAATAGGTAAGTACTCGAAATGAACTCGCTACCATAGACAGCACTGCATAGCATACTAACCGCTCAATCATTGCTTGTATCAGTACCTAGTTATAGGTATATTATTTAAGTACCTACATTTCGCGAAATTGGGTACCTACCCAATTGCTCGGTTAGGTATAACCAACTTCAAAAAAGATGAAGGTCCTCTGAGTGACCTGTTTGTCTATGTATGTAGGTACCTATGTATGTTTGTCCGCGCTTAGGTATCTCGCGATATTAAATCTTTTTCAAGTTATGCTTGCATTGACTTGAACAGTCGAGGAAAAACATCGATTAACGATAACCACTTTTTGTGCGGAGTTTAATTCTATCTCTAACTACCTACTAAATAGTAGGTACTAAATCTACTGGCATATTGAGACTGGACATAAGTCGTTGCATTGGACCCGATTACCGCACAAATTTTTATAAACAGAAGCGCATATTAAAATATCATATACGCAATGCGCCGTGCTCAAACATGGCGTCTATTGAAGGCCCTTCCCAGGTCCAAATTATAAGATCCAATTTAAAAAAAACATGACTTTTTTCATTTAAAAAGTAAAAAAGCTCCATTGTGATGATATTTTGTTGTTCGACCATAGTCTCGTATAGTGTCTTAACAGTTGCAAATGTTCTAGTAAAATAGCCCATAGGGCTCCTACACGCCAGAGCTATGAAGATACAAAAAGACTGGAAAAATCGTATGTTCAAAATGAGTTACTTATTCTGCTCAAAAATCAACGTAGGTTCATAGAAGTGACGTCACGCGACATTTCAAATCAATATATATATAGTAGAAAGTATTCGTTTCTGTAAGAAAATAAAAAATACGTGTCTAATGATTTAAAATAATGTACCAGACTGACATTAACCTTTTCACCGCCACGCCATATCGGTATTCCTATGCCCTGTACGCCAAGCCCGAAAATCTTAATTAAATACCTACAAAAAAATAGGGATTTCAACATTATATCGATACCCATTATTATTATTATTTTTATCAATACTTGCCAGATAAATAGTCGATCATTAATATGTTAAAAAGAACATTCCAATATTAAATATTTTACAACGTTCCACTCAAGTAGTTCCGAAGTTGTTAATAACATAAAAACAATGATTAAGACACACAACAGTTAAAATGAAAATAACTCTAGGTACAGCACTATTCTCAGTACTGATGTACCTCACTGTCGGGAATAGCCGACATTGGCGCCGTCGACGAGTCTTTTATAAGACATCGTTGCATGTACATTGAGAGTTGTACCATAGTGTCATACAGTTTATCGATGTTAGTATCTAATTAAATTCAAAAGCCACAGTAGTTTGTTTTTATTATTCTTGAAATTTACACTTATTGCAACAATTTGGGTTGTTAATGGATTGAATGCAAATAAAACTATTTATTTACCAATCATTTAGTTTAATTATTGAGTTATATTATTAATAATTACTTTGAGATCATATTACTTACATGTCACTTATGAATAATATTATCACGTGATATTATTACATAGCAACAATTTTTATAACAGGAACTTTCTAATATTCTCACTAATCAGATTAATTATATGTATAAAATAAATCAAAATTTTCGTATGAAATTGCGTAGTATATACATAACGATTTTTAAGTATAACGATATTTATATTCTTAAAATAGATACATTATTTAGTTCCTCGTATCTAACCTAATTAAATATTAAAGGATCAACAATCAACAATTATAAATGCTCACTGATCAGTGTTCAAAAACTACAAAACTCACTAAAAATTCTTCAGTACCTTCCAAGATACGTAATAATTGTTCAGTGGTAAATACTTCTTGTTGTTCCATATTTCCCGCACTAAAATTCACTTTATACGCTTACGACGTCACGAGTCAGTCGACTTCTGCCGACAATGGCGCAGAGGGGACTGCTTATCGAGAGCTTGCTAGGGATGCGCATGATTGGCGATAAGGGAATATCGAAAATGTATTTACGCAACTATGTTTCAGTTTTTAATATAGTAAAACTACTTTTTTCTCAGTGCTTACAATCGTTTATATTTTGTTAGAACAATAAAAACTGTAATGACAAATATTACAATACTAAGTTACCTAAATTAATTTAAGAATATAATATACGTCAACATGATACTACATCACTAGCAGTCGGCTCTGCACGACATTGGCGTCATGGGACTTACTTTTTTAACCATAAATTATTTTATTTTTTATCATCAAATATTTAAATGAGGAATATGCATTTTTGTTTACTGTATGCAACTAAATAATGTTTAGACATTCAGCTTTCAAGGTGTATCAATAAAATACATAAAAGTAATGATTTAATAGGTTTATTTTGTATTTTTCTGCGACCTGTTTTTTGTCGAGTATAGCCGTCGTTGGCGCACAGGGCACGCTTGCTCATGTCGGCTATAGCCGACATTGGCGTTCAAAAGGTTAAAATAAAAATTAGGCATCTACCCTATTATATCAGTAGGTACCTACATAGGTTTAAAATACGCAAATGTTGTGATGCGCAATATTTTAATATCAAGCAAAAATTACTTATAATGATATTCTGATAAGCATATCAGCTTCCCCCCTTAAAAAAAAAAAGCATATCAGCTTGTATTGTCGTGACACTTACGTAATAAAAATAAATTGTCTGTGCCTCGACTTCCTCATTTACTACCACCCAAGGGACCCGTATGTTTACCCAGGATAAAAGCCTATGTGCTATTTCAGACTAATTTTAAAAACCTAGATCTCGATAGCCACAGACCTCGCCCGAGGCTTCGAACGTGATCTTGCGAGCTACCGCGGTTCTATCTGAAAGCAGATATAGAAACGTGGTGGTTAATCAGTGAAAGTCTGACCCTTCCTCTCGCCTCAACCATGACGGGAGAAGCCATTTTTCCTCGCAATTAAAAAAGGTATCCAGATATTTTGGCTAAGATTGGTTTGAATTTCGACCGTAATCGGATATGGTTATCCTTGCGGGCTTAGTACGTTGCTATAGGTACCTTTATTTTTATGTCGCAATAGCCATAACAACATCTCCGTTTTCACCCGGAGGCTTACACGTAGGGGGATACAGAATAAGCAACCTCCTTTCTCGTGTTATTTGCGTAGGTAACTAGGTAAATAATAGCACATCCACAAAATATAATTCACATTAAGTAAAAACTGGAACTGAAACGATGCCCAGGCATATGGCATTCAAATGCAATTAATTGAGCTATTTGTTTAGCAACATAAACTGCGCATTTTATGTTCGGCATGGGCTCTTTCTGATTGTGAATTTAGTATGTTTTTATAATAACTATCGTGAGACATACTAAATTAAGTAAAATGTCGATGTGAGCGCGACGTCGCCGCGATCGCGCACGCTGCTCATGAGGAAGAATCCCTTTGTGGTTCGAAACTAGTAGAGCTTTTCTCAGTATATTCACGTGAGTAACTCGCGGTTTTACTTAATTTAGTGAATTTTGTACACGTATACCTAGATACCACGGATAGAAGCGACATAGTACTTCCAAAACGCACCCCGAAACACATGACATAAAATTAGTCTTTTACCTTGTGAAAAAGATCTACTTCCGCCTGTCTCTTTAGGTAATAATGTTCCCTATCCCACAGCGACCAGGCGAGTACATCGGGCGTGGCTGAGGAAGTGGACAGTGACATTATAGAAGATAACTCCCAGGTGGAATCCCCACAGCAGAGCTTGCAGCAGTTCTGGTGTAAAGTTACTGAAGACATCAGCAAGGTTAATGCAGTACGTATCAAGTTCAATACTAACGAGCATTTATAGAACAAAACTTACTTCAGCCTACTTTACGATAATTCCATGTCCCATAGGAATTCCAGAAAGTACCATAAAATAATATTAGACACGTATTACACCGGTACCGACATTAGCGGATTATTTAATGTTGTTGTTGCAATACTTAGATAAAATGGCGCTAAGTTTAGGAGTTAGGTCGTTACGTCATACTCGCGGAGAACATAACGGGTAACCGGGGCTCCGGCTCGACGTGCAGGAGTAGGAACGGGGTGGTTTTTAGTCAGCAAGAGTCTGACACTCCCTCCCGCCTCACCCAGGCGGGAGCAGTCATTTGATGATTTCCCCCCCTTAAAAAAAAGGTTGTTACGTCATAACGTGCTACAAAATGTGACACGCTGTGACGTCATAAGATATTTAAAATTAATATATCGTCGAAAGTATTTAATTCTGTGAGAAAAGAAAAAATACGTGTCAAAAGTTTTAAATTAATGTACCAGACGGACATTAAAATAAAATTTAGGAAACTACCCTATTGAATCCTCGTCACGATGCATGGAATACGAACGCTGACTGACTGCGTATCATGAAGATATCTGTAAAATGTACTCTTGAAGACAATTCGATTTGTTTCTAATTATAAGTTTTGGTCAAAACTTAACATTTATCGATAGTGATAATTTGTGGTAATATTTTCAGGACGACTTCAAATCCCAAGCATTGCCTCTCGCCCGCATAAAGAAGATAATGAAATTGGATGAAGAAGTAAAGATGATTTCAGCTGAGGCCCCCGTGTTGTTCGCGAAGGCGGCTGAAATCTTTATACATGAGCTAACGCTTAGGGCTTGGGCACATACTGAGGATAATAAAAGAAGGACTTTGCAGGTAACTAAATATACCTCTAAATTCGGTAAATTACATCACAAAACATAACGCCTTTTATCCCCGAAGGGATAGGCAGTGGTGCACATTACGGCACTTAGTACTATTGTAGGTACTATGTAACACCCACTTTTCACTTTTATGTTATGAGTCTCATGTAATAGAGGGTGAGCCTATTGTCATTGGGCACAATTCCAGACTCCGTGCAGTGCCGGATTAGCCACGTAGCAAGAGTAGCAAATGCTACGGGCCCCGCGGATTGGGGGGCCCCGCGCTCAAATAGGTATTTCGTAATTACACCACTTCAACAGCAAGACTTATGAAGAAAATGTTTTGTTTAAAAACTACTACCAACCTACATGTAATTTGATTTTTTTTCTTAACGAAATTAACGAAAAAAGACAAATAGTCGGTATTTTGTATGTAAGTATAAGAAAAGGAAAGTGATTATTTGTTCGCTTGGTTGGTGCTATTGGCGGACGAACCGAGCCCGATTTGAACGAATCAAAAATGACTTAATTAAGGAACACTATGGGCCAAGGACGTCTTAATCATTTCACAATGTTGAATATAGAGCATGCTTAAAGAAGTCGATATTGAAAGTGTAATCGCTAAATTTGCCCATAACAAATCCAGAAAAGTTTATTTGTAACAGTTTTGTTTTATGTAGTAATACCCTAAATGACAATGACCAAGACCTGGTGCCTTTTTATTTTTTCGTGGCAGTTTATTGGATGTGTAAAAACTGATGCAGAATAACATTACAAACAAAAAAATATATGGGGTCTTATATCTATAGAGGTATTAATTATTCCTGTTATTTTGTTGATGGTGACCGTACACAACGCATATTTCTTCATTTACTTGTCAGAAATATTTTGTAATAAATGTTTATAAACGATTTCAAGGAATATAGTAAAGCTAGTGGACTTCTTTTTAGGGTTCCGTACCTCAAAAGGAAAAAACGGAACCCTTATAGGATCACTTTGTTGTCCGTCTGTCCGTCCGTCCGTCCGTCTGTCAAGACTCTTTTTCTCAGGAACGCGTGGAGGTATGAAGCTTATATCAATTACTCAGGTCTACTGTCCCTTGAAGCTGTGAAAAAATCAAACTTCTAAGCCAACGCAATCAAAAGATACAGCCGTTTATGCCGCAAATTTTCGACACTTGCAAGGGAATCAAAACCTACAGGGTGCTTCCCGTGAACTCAAAATCTTGAAATTTGGTACGAAGTAACGTCTTATAGCATAGATAAAGGAAAAATTACGAAAACCTTAAATTTTTAGTTACATCACATAATATATATTTTTTTAATAATTTTAAACTTACTACCCATTTCCTCATAAACGTGTAGATGTATTAAATTGAAATTCATACCAAATACTCAGGTCTATAATACCTTTAAGCTGTAACAAAATCAAACTTCTATGTCAACGCAATCAAAAGAAACAGCAATTTAAGCTGCATATTTTGAAACTCGCAAGTACTCGCAAGGGAATCAAAACCTAAAGGGTACTTCCAGTCGACCTAGAATCTTGAAATTTGGCATTTTTTTTTTGTTTATATGATGTGACCTCATGCGGTAACATCATAAAAAAATTACAATCTAGCTTTAATGCTAATAAGTAATTCTATTTTGTCTTAATTTGCTAGGAAAGTATAACTAAGAATGTGTCCATTAACACTTTTCTTATTGTCTCTATTAAGGGGAAGACACTTTGTTATTGTTTTCTTTGCCGGTAGCACTTACTACTTTACACTAACACTTCACTATGTTAACTCAAAAGGTTTTGTCCTTTTTAGCCTTCTCACTATGTCCGTGTTGTCGAGGAGCTGGATAGCCTCGATGTTCACATGGTGGTGAAGCCTTCGTTCATGGGCTTATTTATTTATTTATTTTATATATGCTTTATTGTACACATTTATGTAGTAAAACAAACAATTAAAAAAAAGAAATTCTTTAAACCCAATTCAAGTAAATATGCGTACAATGGGCGGTCTTATCACACAATGGTGATTTCTTCCAGACAACCTTTGGATGGAAATATTTGTAAGAAACCAGATAAGGGCTTCTGCACACTTTTTAATTATATCTATGACGAGGTCTACTTTGAGGTCCCGATGAAGGTCGTCATTTCGAAAGTACCAGGGCGCATTGACGATTCCTCTGAGTACTTTGTTTTGAAAACGCTGTATAATTTTGATATTGCTTTGTTTGGTACAGCCCCAAAGCTGAATACCATAAGTCCATACAGGCATGAGGACTTGTTTATATAAAAGAACTTTGTTGTGCACTGACAGCGAAGAATTTTTTCCTATCAGCCAGTACATCGACTTGTAGCGTAGATCTAGCTCGTCGCGTTTCTTTTTGACATGAGCTTTCCAGCGAAGCTTTACGTCTAATGTCATGCCTAGGTATTTGGCTGTATTTTCGTATGGTATTACATGGCCATTTATGTTTACCGGGTGGTAATTTGTCCTTTTGTTTGTGAAGTCTATGTGAACAGATTTTGATTCATTTAGTTTCACACGCCATTTTTTTGTCCAGTCAAAAATGATATTGACGGCTGTTTGAACTTTTTCCACTGCTTCTTCTTGAGTGGCACCTGTGGCCATAATAGCTGTGTCGTCTGCAAATGTGGCAATGGTATTGTTTTCTAATTCAGGAATATCGCAAGTGTACAATAAGTACAAGACGGGACCTAGGACGCTTCCTTGCGGTACTCCAGCTTTTATTGGTTTGAGTCCTGAATATGCATCATCATGTCTTACTCTAAACATACGCTGTGATAGATAAGACTCTAAGATGTCAGCAAATTGCTTAGGGAGCATGTTTTTTAATTTGTAAATAAGGCCTTTGTGCCATACCTTGTCGAATGCTTGCGCTACATCCAGGAAGATCGTGGAGCAAACTTTTTTTCTTCTAGAGCCTTTTCAATAATGTTGGTAATCCTGTGTACTTGATCTATAGTCGAATGTTTTTCCCTAAAACCAAATTGGTAGTCAGGGATCAAATTTCTTTCTTCTATAATGGGTTTTAGTCTTTTTAAAAGAAGCTTTTCAAATAATTTTGACATTGTCGGTAGCAGCGAGATCGGCCTATACGATGTTGTTTCGTGAGGTGGTTTACCAGGTTTTGGTATCATTATAACTTCGGCAACTTTCCACTGATCAGGTACATACTGAAGTCTTAGCGTTGCATTGATATGAGTCGTAACTTTTACGATGGCTTTACGTGGGAGGTTTTTAAGAACTTCTGCAGTAATAAGATCGTAACCAGGTGATTTCTTTAATCTAAGGCGGTTGATTTCGTTGTACACTTCTCTAGGTGTTACGAATTTTATGTCTTGGTCATCATTATTTGATGTTTCATTTAATAAGTCGCTATCTTCATGCTCTTCATTTGGCTCAAAAATGAGTTCTAGATGTTTTGCAAACCTTATAGCTTTTTGCTCGTTGCTTATTGCCCACCGCTCGTTAATATCTTTGATAGGGGGAATATGCAGAATTGGCTTTTTTAAGCTTTTTATAGATTTCCACAGGGAGTAATCTGTCGTGCGATGGCTGGTTAGTTGTTGTAGATAACTATTCATTGATTCGTCTTTGTAATTCTGAATTGCTTCACTTAGTTGTTTTGTAAGGTTGTTCAGAATTCTTTTATCTTGTGGATATCTTGTCTGATGCCATATT
This sequence comes from Spodoptera picta, assembly GCA_038387885.1. Lineage (NCBI taxonomy): Eukaryota > Metazoa > Arthropoda > Insecta > Lepidoptera > Noctuidae > Spodoptera > Spodoptera picta. The sequence continues at coordinate 705,454 of JAZHFQ010000314.1, forward strand.
CGTCTCTGTCGCCTCTTTTCAGCAATAAGTTTTGTGATTTCTGCTGGATAGTAGGTAATTCTGTTTTTTATTTTAAAGGTGGGCGTGTTTTTCCAGGCGCATTGTTGTATTTGTGTTATAAACTCACTGATATCCCAGTCCAGATCTTCTGGTTTCTTGAGTGGGACTCTTAAATCTATCATAGACTCCAAATCTATTTTAAAGCTTTCCCAATCAGTGTTCTTGTTTACCAATGTGGGGTTGTATTCTTTCAGCAAGATAGTCTCACTTAGAGTAAGTAATATAGGTGAGTGGTCTGAACTCATATCATAACCTTCTTCAATGCGAAGAAGACTAGGTGATATATTTTTGTAAATAAAAAAGTCTATAAGATCAGGAATCTTTTTTGTATCAGTAGGCCAATAAGTGGGCTTGCCTGTTGATAAAGTTTTACCTTGTGTTTCTTCAATGGCGCACAGTAGCTCTCTGCCTTTGGTCGTTGTCAGTCGAGATCCCCAAAATGTATTTTTAGCATTAAAGTCACCTCCCAATATGAATCTGTTTCCAAGACAGTTAAGAAAAGATATGTATTGATCTGTTTTTAGTGAATACCTAGGTGGACAGTATATGGCTGAGATGGTGACAAGACAGAATTTTGTTTTGACACAGACAGCCACTGCTTGTATTTCTTCTTTTTCATGTTTCAGTTTTTCGTAGTGAAAAATATTCTCTTTTATGATGACAGCACTACCACCTCTTGGTGTGTTATGAGGATGCAGTGCATGATATACTTTATACCCTTTAATTTGGATATGAGATTCTTTAGTGAAATGTGACTCTGATATAAGGCACACATCAATTCTTTCCATATTCAGGGCTGCCGTAAGTTCATTCTGATGTTTCAGCAGTCCATTTGCGTTCCATGCCATAATTCTAAGTAAACTAGCCATTTATACTGCTTTTTTGTTGTTTGGCAGCTGTTTTAGTGCTGCTTTCAAGTTTTTTCAGCCTTTCGTCGAATGTAGTTAAAAGATTTATAATTGTATTAATCTTTTCATCCATGTTAGGGTTTATAGGTTTCATATGAGATTGGGGCAAAGATTGGACTCCTTTTGCCATTTGTGCATACGAAACACTTTTGGTGACAAGGTTGGTGACACTAGGTATTTTGTGTTTGGTTATACTTGGACCCTGAGAGTTTAGTATCGGCTCATGCTTTTTGGTATTTTTATTTTTAATATTTTGTAGCTCTTTAGCTACTATGCATCCTCTATAGTTAGCCGGGTGGGGCTCACCACAGTGAACGCATTTCGGTTTTGCTTCTGCAGGTTTATTGCAGTCTCTGGTTAGGTGCTTGCCTGTACACTTCACACATCGGGGTTCTTTGGAACAGTATTTCTGTGTGTGGCCATATGCTTGACACCTTTTGCATTGTGGAATTAATTTTGAAGTTTTTAAAGGCTGTATATCTATATACTTTACAGCCCAGTATGGATTTGATTCCGTAGATTTTCTTTATGTCTTCATCCTTTTGGAATGAGAGCATGAACATACTGAGGGGCTCTTTGCTCTTCCAACTCAGTTTGTTAACAGCATCTTCTATTTTAAACCCTTGAGCTGTCAGATCTTCAATTATTCTATTTGGCAGGCATGAAGAATGCAGAAATTGTTTATTCTCATACGAGTACCAACAGCAATTATTTCCTCTCCAATTAGCTCCTGGATGGTTTTAAGCTGATGCTGTAGTTGTTCTAATTGGCTTTTGAGGTCATTTACTAAACTTTGCAACTTTTCGCGTTCTAACTTTTCTTCGGTATAATATTTATACAACAGATGTTCCGTTTCAGTTTTGATTTTAATTGAGGATGACGAAGCCATGATTATTAGAATAACTTCGCCTTAACACTTTGTTTATACAAATAATTGTGCAACACTTTCGGTAACTGGGTCATCGCGGCGACCGCGCACGGCTAGAGGTAATGAACGGTAGGCTGCTGCGTCAGCGCTACACTCGAACATAATCTAGCACGAGAGTGTGTGCGACGCGACTGTGCTTAGCGGAAGTCGATCGATCACTGAAATTTGGCATGAAGCAACGTTTTATAGCACACATAAAGGAAAAATTCCGAAAACCTTAAATTTTTAGTTACATTCCAAAATATGTCGTAATGAACGAACTTTGTAAACCTTGCAGGTTTGTACGGAACCCTCGGTGCGCGAGTCCGACTCGCACTTGTTTTTATAAGGCCACGGAATCATAACAGAGTCTTTAACTGGCCACTGCTCAAGTAAAAAAAAAACATTTCGATTGCTTGGCTAGCGTGTTCACTTTATACCTATGTATACGGTTTATGGCCTATGACAGATTTTCATGTAAGTTTCAATACCCTCTCAGTCGAAATCCCGCAAAATACTTTACTGAGCCCTATCACGAAATGCTATGTTTGTCAGCTGCGGCATCGGTAGCGCATTGAGTAGTGGCAATCATCGAAACACGAAAAAATATTTTTTTTCTGTCTACTTCTCCCGACCTACTCCCGATTAGTCACTAATTTAACTACAGTTAATACTCTAATCTAGAGCTAGCATAAGATTCTGTACAAAGATATCGTCATTCAGTCACAAAGTGATGGACTATATTTCGACTGATCACATTATATAAAAAAAAAATATACGCTCATCTGACGTATATCACTTTACAAAGTCGACGGTTTCCTTTCTACAAAAGATTATGCTAACTATAAAGTAGATGAGTCTCCCACCAGGAGTCAATGGCAAAACAAAATACACTTTATTAGATGTTCGCACGGCTACCACCGCTCAACCCACCACTGGTAACATAGCTGACGCTCATGAAGCTTCATGACACAACTCCTAGAAGCATCCCACAAGTTATCGACTGAGAGAAAATAGGTAATAACCATTGGTAGATAGACGCAATATTGCAGATTGTCTATTCTTGTTTAAGGTTCTTAACGGCAATGTGGATAGTCCAGAACTAATATCAAAAATCAAGTTTAATGTACCTAATAAAATATTTAGATTTAATCCACCTTTACACGTATCCCGTTCCTCATCTAACTACAGGCAGAACAGTTACATTATGCGTGCAAGCAGACACTTTAACAATGTTTGTAAGGAATATGACTTCGATCCGTTTACAACTAGTGTGAACTCGGCAAAGAGGTGCTTAAGCCTTAAATTTTTTAAGCATCACTAGATCTTTAGTTTTTTTTATCGTTTCTCTTGATCTGTTCATAATCATATTGTCTGTACGGTCTGTTTCAATATTTATTTTTTTCTATTTACGCAGAATGTATGTATTTTTAATATTGTATAGTACTCACACCATATTAATTAATTTATTTCAAATGTTAAACGTGAGGACTTGTTATTGGCTCATTGTTACCTACGCCTATTGTTATTTTATCCATTTTTATATGCTGTAAGTCCTCCATGAATTATAAATAAATAAAAATAAATAAATAAATAAAATAAAAATTAGTGTCTGGCAATATGAATATATTGTGGTGTGATATGGTATTCCTGCGCCCGACGTACAGTTGCACGCAATTTAAAGTTGGGAATTGTGACAAAAATATGAATAACTAGCTACTTCCGCGCGGTTTCACACGCTCTGCTCGGCTCCTATTGGTCGTAGCGTGATGTTTTATAGCGTATAGCCATCCTCGATAAATGCACTATCCAACACAAAAAGAATTATTCAAATCAGACTTGTAGTTACGGAGATTAGATTAGTTATTCAAACAAACAAACTCTTCCGCTTTATATAATAGTATATAAGATAATGGTATAAGACATAAGATTTGAATAAAAAAAGCCAAAGTAAAATGTTTGACTTCAGCTCCTTTCAACGCTCATCTCAGTCCAGGCTGAGATTTCCATACATGAGCCCTACGGGCTCACTTTCATATATGTATATGGGGATAATTTCGTTTGTGATATCATTCCAGACAATATCTTCCATAAATCATCGACTGACGCCAGAAAAAAGAAAGGCACCAAATTTAGTCAATGCCCAAATGAGAACCGATAGCAAACCAAGGGCCCCTAGACAGAATTTGCTACAGGCCCCGCGCTGGCTTAATCCGGCACTGACTCCGTGCTACTACTGATAATTTTTTTAAAGCCCAGTAATACTTTGCCCGACCCGGGAATCGAACCTGTGACCCCTTGCCTGGCAGTCGTACTTGCGACCACTCGGACAACGAGGCAGTCAACACAAAACATACCTTCTTTCTTTAAATTTAACTGAAAATCTCAATAGAACTTTTTCCGATGAATCAGAACAAGGGTTTGGTAGTCGAGCCGGTGACCACCTGATCAATGATACGTCTAAGGTTTTTTTTATGGCATAAGCCGGTAGACGAGCAGACGGATCACCTGATGGTAAGCAATCAGCGTCGCCCATGGACACCTGGAACACCAAAGGCGTTACAAGTGCGTTACCGGCCTTTTGGGGATTAGGAGTTTAAGGATCGTTGGGAATTCAGGAATTGGGGAGATTGGGGAAGGGGAGGGTAATTGGGCCTGCGGTAACCTCACTCACACGACGAAACACAACGCAAGCGTTGCTTTGCGTCGGTTTTCTTAATTTTTTTATTTACAAACATTACAAAATGAGATCATTTTAACGTAAAATCGCAGCCTACTTACTGAGTGGGTGATGAGCTGCTGGGCATGGGACGCATTTTTTTTACACTCCCTCCCGCCTCACCTAGGCGGCAGAAGGCATCCGATGATTTTCCGCTCTTTAAAAAAAAAAGCGGGACGCATGTTCAATTCACGTACGAAATCAATATTACAATACAAAAATATACAAATACAAAAACAAAAAAATACGAAATCTTCATGTACTCTTTAAATGATTGTTTTGGGTCTGAGTTAGATTTAAACTGTCAAATACCAAGCGGTCACCGGTGACCGCAACCTATTGTTCTATAATTGTGTCTGCAAAACCGGTACTCGACGAGTTAAATTATGTGAAATAATTTGTAAATGTACTCACAACACTGCAAAAATCTTTAGACCACGTTTTGTAGGAAAAACCTAAATAATTTTCTCAATATTACAGCGCAACGATATAGCGATGGCGATATCGAAGTGCGATCAGTTCGACTTCCTGATCGACATCGTGCCTCGACAGGAAGTCAAACCCAACAAACCTCGATACGACCACGCGCCACGAAGCAGCCACATCGACCAGGTAACTTTCGAAGACTAGATAAGAGTAAACCGTCGAGGGAACAATTTTTGCGAAGTTGACATTTATTTAAATTAGTTAATTAATCAAATTATGATATTTATCCACCTAATTTCTTCTACATTTAAAAAATAAAGAATACGATGTTCTGTCAGTAACCTATCTACAATAGGAGGTATCTGTGTACCTAATTACTCATGTATTTACAAATATCTTGATTTCAGAAATCATGCAGTTTCAACAGAAATAAGCCTACTAAGTATTAACTCTCTCTATATGATATCTCGCTACTGGATCCTACTTAAGAAGTGCTGCTGATTTTTGTGGTGTCAGTCCACAAACAACAAAACAAACACAAAATACCCTCTCACAAGTCGCTAATGACAGATAAATCGCCAATGATGACGTCTGTCGAGTAACGTTGACGTATTATTGAACGAATGTAATGTACGGTTTGTGACATCGTTCAATAAACCGGCAAGTAGTTACTCAGAGCTTTAATTTCGCTTGTGAAATCCACTGAAGTTACTTGTAAGTTTTACTTGCCAAGTAACGTTAATTGACAAGTAACTAATCAACACTTTACTTGAAGGTGGTGAAAGAGGCCCTTAGACCAAAGCAAAGACGCATTTTTTAACGTCAAAAAGTAACTTATCTCCATCATCAGCATATCAGTCATGGAACGTCCACTGCCGAACATAGGCCTCCCTCAATGACTTCCAGATAGGCCGGTTGGAAGCGACCTGCATCCAGCGGCTCTCTGCGACCGTAATCGGGTCGTCTGTCCACCTCGCGGGTTGACATTCTACGCTGCCTTTTTTTTGTTGACGGGGGAAACCTTCCAAAGGCGCCTAGCTTTTTGGGGAAAAAGACTAGGGAGTGTGGTATTTTTACCTCACTAATACCTCCCCGGTGGCCACCATCCGTACTTAAAGGAGGCACCGGGTCCTCTTTGTAGACACCGTAACTTATCTCTATACATTAATCATCATTCCAGACTTCATGCTATTAGCCATCAGACCACTACGGATGGAGCCCAACAGGGCTAATGCCGATACGGAGCCGCGGAAGACTTAACGGGTTACCGGTGCTCCGGCTCGAAGTGCAGGAGTAGGAACGGGGTGGTTTTTAGTCAGTAAGAGTCTGACACTCCCTCCCGCCTCACCCGGGCGGGAGAAGTCATTGGATGATTTTCGCCCCTCAAAAAAAAAGAAAAGACTTCATGCTATTGCTGAGTTACGAAAAGCCGACAAAACCCCCAATAACACTTTGTCCGACCGAAAAATCTTACCTACCTGTAACGCATTACCTCGGCAGTCGCAGCCGTAGCTTGTGACCACCAACAAAGAAATCAAAATAAACTATCTGTGTCCATATTTTCAGGTGGCTCACCATCAAGCTGCATTACAGAACGCTGCACAGCCACAGATAGTATTACAGCCATGTGCACAAGTGACACAGGTAAACAAACTTATTTAATTTATATTTTAATAATTTGAGGTCACTCGACTATTTTCAAACGATATTAGGAGCTCATAGTCATGAATAGCGTCACGCAGCCAACGTTGAAATTGAATGTAATCGAGTAAGCTAATCAAACAAACGAGTGAAGGCCGTTAAATACGAATTCCAGTCATTGTTTACGTTTTAAATCTTACTAATATTATAAATAATGCGAAAGTTTGTAAGTGAGTTTGTGTGAGGTTTGTATTCAATCACGGAATCAGGGATCGGGATGAAATTGGAACAGGGCTAGATTATGGGGTTAGAATATCCCACGAGAACACAGGCGAAGTCGCTGGCAGTAGGTAGCTAGTACCTACTAATACAAAAAAGAGGTTAACTCAGTTCAAATATAAACAATTTAATATTATGTTACAGACATCTACAGCCACACCGTCGACGTCATCAAGTAACGTGGCGGTGTCGCAGCAACCAGTCACATTAGTACAACAAGTCCTTACTCCATCCGGAGAGCTCCAGCAGTTGCCAGTAAGTCAATTACACAATACTAATTTGCCCTTCCTGATGAGCATAACGCCACACAACTCCATGCTGTTATCTACCTCGGTAAATGGTAGGAAAATTTTCTAGAATTACAATACTAAATACCTACTTTGTTCCACCCGGAAATCGAACCTGAGACCCTTTTGGGCGAACTAAAAATGTATAAGCCATGTAAAAAATATAATTTATTATTCCAGATCCAGCTAACACAAGCGCAGTTGAACATGATCCGCCTGCAGGTGCAGAACAACCCGAACCAGCCGATCATAATACAGGCACAGTCGCAGCAATCGCCACAGATTATTCAGGTACCTACTAAACTGATGAACTAAAATATGATAACCATTATATTACATTGGACTTTTGACCTTCTCTAGGTAAACAAAATTAGGAAGTTTGCCATTTCCATAGTTGGCAAGTGGGTTAGAGATCACAGTTCAAAAGAATCCGACGTGAAACAACGCTTGCGTTGTGATTCCCCCCCACCCCTCCCCAATCTTCCCAATCCCTGAATCCCCAACAATCCTCCAATTCCTAATCCTCAAAACGCCGGTAACGCACTTGTAATGCACTTGTATGTTCCAAGTCTCCATGGGCGACGCGGATTCCTCACCATCTGCTTGGTTACTGGCTTATCCCACAAAACAAAAATGACTCTGAAAGCTTAGTATGAGTTTGTTTTACGTTTAAAGTAATCGAAAATCCTACTATGACCTCTAGTTTATTAGAGAACGCTGCTGTCCCGTCTCTGTTAAGTATGTAGTCCTTTTGTCATCTCAAGCCACCCTTGTTAAGAGTCGTTAGATTGTGTAGGCACAATTTGCACCTCTGCTTATCTTTGGCGATGAAAATGTGCAATGTTACGCTAAATTAACATCCTTTCTCAATTCACAGGTATCATCCCAAGGCCAGCCTCAGCAACAGGTATTCCTTGCTCAAGTGGCGACCTCGCAGGACGACTCCTAGTACCTGGACACCAGCACTCAGTGCGAAGTGGACTCGGACTCCGATGATTAAGTGATAGTGATAGTGCATAGTGATTAGTGTTTGAACTTTCTAGTGATTTGTGCAGAAACTATGAGGATACTGGTTTGTTTGCAAGTAAATTCCGTAATTCATAAGCGTCTATGAAGAAAACCTGTGTAAACTGGTATTTTACCTACCTAAATGAGACTCATTTGCATGTATTTGTAAAGACCCTTAATCTGAAAAGTTCATGAAGATATTTATTTATTTATTTTATCTTTGCCTATCAAGCACAAACTTTATATTTTATTACTATAACTATAAAGAAACTTAACAAAATACAACCTCTTTGCCTGTAATGTTCTAAATTCAAGAATCAATGAAGGTATATAATATGGTTTCATCTATTTAATCTACCTAAGAAGCTGCTGTGAAGTATTATAAAGTTAATTTTGGTTTATTCAAAAGTTAAGAATGATTTAAACCTTCAATATTGGATAGGATTAGACTGCGCTCAAGTCCTCAGGCCGAAAACAGTCAAAAGCGCTATTATCAGATTACTGGGTTTATAACTACTAGGTAATTGCCAATTTCATAGCTCACTATAGACATATCTACCAAATAAGATATGACTAAAAATATATTAAAAATAGCGAGTACATAAATATTATCAGTCATAATTAGATTGCTATTTATAAGTATGTAATTTAATCAATTGATAATGTAAGTAATCGTTATGAGTGCAAACAGCAACAGTTATGATTTATCAACGTTCCATATAAATATGCTGTTTAATGTTTTTAGTACATATGTATGTAGAGGCGAATAAAACCTAGACAGAGTCCTAGGCAAGCACCTCATACATAGGCGTCTTCTTCCTTTTTGGCGCCGCCGCGGCGCCGTCACTATTGGCAGTTGGGCACGCGCGTCTTATGGCTTCCCTCTGTAACCTGGCGCCTAGGCACTTGCCTTGTTTGCCTTAGGGAAAATACGACCCTGTATATATCACTGCCTACAATTATTTTTATTTTATTTGGCTTTTAATAGGTATGTATAATACAATACTTAGACACTTATAAAGGCCATATGCAATATTTATATAGAAAATAATAACGAAAAGACGTAAATATCTACAAACCTCTTTTTTAGTCTGTTAATAATAATAAGATGTCTTCTAATGGTGGCAAAAAAGGAATTACAATAATATATGTCAAAGAAATCAATACATAGGTACCTACCTACTTATAAGATTTTTTCTAACTTGTTTAACAGTAACTAATAAACTAGAATAAATAAAGGTACCTAAGAATACAATATACATTTTACAATATCTTAAATATATATTAATCTTCTGTAGTTAAAATGAAATAAATAATGACATCTCTAGTAGTTTTTAATAATTAATAATATAAACAGTAACTGAATATTTTATGACATTGAATATTATACTATTTTATTCCTTATTAGGCCTTAGGCAAGACTTGATACACACATAATTTGACCGTTTTTATTCTTCTACCCAAATTATACCATAGTGTTTAGAAAATAAGTACATTTAAATGTCTAGGAAAAAGATGATAGGTTTTTCAATTTCGAAAAGACACTATTTTTTACACTTCTTATTTAATTTAAATGTCAACTCCTAAGTCCTTGCGAGCTTTATGAAGTCCCATTCTTGCATACTGATTTATGTGGGAAGACTAATTTTACCTGAGCATTTTATAAAATACCAACCTAAGCACTACATTTTGTCATTCTTGCATTAGGAACATATTATTCCATTATTATAACATCTAGTATAACAACAAAAATAATATTTTAGCCATCATTTATTGAAATCTTAGTTATCTGGGTACTTATACTTAAATTGCATATCCTATAAGGACATACTGACTTATTCACTATTACCTATCACTATTTTGAATCGACTAAAACCTAATATTTTTAATTAAGTGATAATTTTGGTTGTTATTTAGTATAATTAAGTTAATATTTAATAAAACATGTAAAATTAACATAGTATTATTATTTATTTAAAAACATTACAACTGAAAACTGCATACCTTATTGATATGAATTGCTTAAATATAAATAAAAAAACGAATTTAACAATCACATTGGTGTTACTATAACACATTAACAAATTATTAAACATTTGATAAAATTAACAAATTAGAATTAACAATTATTAACATGTGCTGTTTAGAGAGGGGAAAATAAAAATAAATAACAGTAGTTAGACATTTTCACATATCAACAGTTTCATGCAATATGGTGAAATAAACCAATTTCAATAGGGTAGTTTCCTAAATTTTATATGAATGTCCATTAATTTAAAACTTTAGACACGTATTTTTTCACAAAATTAAATACCTTCAACGTTAAATTAATTTGAAATATCGTGTGACGTCACAACGTGCCCCATTTTGTAGCACGTTATGACGTAACAACCTCCCACTCCTAAACTTAGCGCCATTTTATCTAAGTATTGCAACTTAACTCTCCTCCTATTACATGGGACTCAACATAAATAGTGAAAAGTGAGTGTTACATTGCGCAGTGGTATAATGTGCACCTCTGCCTACCCTTTCGGGGATAAAAGGCGTGATGTTATGTTATTGCAATAATAAAAAAATACGTGTCTAATATTTTTTCATTATTTAACTGACGGACTAATTAGATTTTTAATTGTGATGCCTTGAAAACTACCAAATTGTATGAGAGATTCGTTATTTTGAACAATCCTCCATTTGAGAAATTACGTATTAATATTCATTGGTAGCGTATAAAATTATTGAGATCATTGTTTTAATGGCAATTCTTACAAAAATATAATTATACATTTACAATGAAGTAAATTATACAACTTGTATACAAGTTGTTCAAATATTATTATGGACCGACCACTTTTGATCTAGTTTGGCATACTAACTTCTTTTTCTGAAAACAAAAACAGAAGACATTCATTATAGATGTTCGATTTATGTAGATTTACTGACACAACTGTACTGTATCTACTGGGCAGAATCAGCTGTTGTTGCCCTCTGTTAGTCCTACCGTGCATGCCCTAATACCATGGTGTGAACGCTTTTACCTATATACCTAAAATTTTTATCTGGCCTTCGTAGTTTCTAGGAGCTATATAGCCTAATTTTTTTTGGTGCTGTCGCCCACTCTATATGGCCAGTTGGGTGCGTGGGTCTCGCGGAGCTCCTCTGTAAGTTCTGTAACCTAGCGCCCTAGGCACTTGCCTAGTTTGCCTTAGGGATATTTTCTTTTTATTATTTAAAAAAACCTTGCGCCACACTAGGATTTTCTCCTGTGTCGTGGGTGTGTTTATAAACATACAAATTCACATACACATGACACAATAATTTGTGGATCACACAAGTGTTGTTCCGTGTGGGAATCGAACCCACGGCACGCTGCATAGCAGCCGGTTGCCCAGCCACCGCACCAACCGTGCAGTCAGTCAGGGATAATATGACTATGACGAAACCAGCTGAAAATTCTCTAATACGTATTCATCTGGAGGTCCTGCCTGAGTAATGGCATTCCGTCATATGTTACTAGAAAAGGAGTTACTTTAACAAAAAACTATGAGTCATTCTCTGCATCGAAATGACACTCAACATTCTACGTAAGCGCATTTCAATTATCGGATATTACGATGACTTCAAATCATTTAGTTAGTGACACACAGCTGCAATTACAAAACATTTAAGTTGATTTTGACTGAAAATTATCAAACATTTGGATACAGCGTGACACATATACATTATATAACAAAGAAAGACAATATACCGTTATCAGATTCTGTGGAAACCTGAGTAAAGCAGTTTCGCATTCTCAGAAAGTATTATGTAGGAAGGTACATATCTATCTAATCAATGTATCTATGTGTTGTAGTCTTGTAGATATTATTCATCACTTATCTGTTGTGTGACTCAATAACAATATTGCAGGTGCGGGACGTCCACCATATCAATATAACCCATTATGTCAATTATGTCAAAAATAGCTACAAACAATAGAACATCAACTTAAATTTTGATACTGGCAGTATAGTCCACAACACCGCTTTGGAGACTCGGTTGCCAAAGAACGAAAAAAAATTTGATAACGCATAAAACCTGGAACTGTGCAAAGTTTCCCGGCATCAGAAGTGTATGTTCCCGGCGCTAGTGTGAACCTCTCGTTTTTCGTCCAATAGGGAATTAGCTAATGTCACACTATCGAACGTTCAATATTGAACAGCTGCAGGATTTGTATAAAATAGCCTCTTGCTACATTTATGCCATTGGTGACCAAAAATACAGTAGCCCCCATTATAAGGTCGAATCTATTTTCAAATATATTCCCGAGATTTAGTTTCGCCTAACCCTCTATTCATCGGACATTTGTATAAAATAACTGATGACAGTACATCTAGCATTAAGATATGCACCTCTGCCTAAACTTTCAGGGAAAAAATGAATAATATTATTATTATGTTAGAAAACCTTTGGAATAAACTTCACATATCAAAGTATCATATAGTAGGTAGTAGGTATTATCTCACCTGTTCCTAAAGTCAGAGAGCCTGCCTCTCCAAGTGGTCGACGACTGCCTGAACATCTTCCTTCAGCAGACGAACCATCACTCGCTTCTGTTTGCAATCTTCTCGAATCAGCTCTGAGGCCTGCTCCTTGAGCTGTTTCATGAAAGTGCCGTCTAATTCTTGCGATCTGGGGAGAAAAGGGAAACCTGCTAAGTCAAGGGTGATTAGAACACCATTGGACTGGGACTGGCCATATCCAGTGTGTCACGTCTGTCTGTCAATGCGGCATAAAAGAAAGTCAAAAGTAGGTCCCAAACACCGCAAATTGTAAAGATAGAATTTCATGTAAAAAAGACGCCATAGATTTTCTAATTATTGTATGTTACGAATTCATTATAACAGAAAGGTCTTTCTGGCCTTGACACTACATTCATAGCAGTCACATATTACTCAAGAACTGGCATCTTCTCAGCTGAAAGAGGCTATTTAACTTCAAATATTTAAGTCTGACCTTTCATCTAGATCAGCAAACTTCTGATCCATAATCTTAACGACTTCGCTGAGTATATCGGACGCCACTTGTTTGTACATGCTTTGCCGGCGCTCCTTCAGGGCAAGCAACTGCTTCTGAGCGTTCACGAATAGGTTCACGAATCTGTAAACAAAATATATTTCTGATAGCTTTTCTGTTGTCAAAAGTAAAGACCATCTTTTATTGTACAACACGTAGTTAAATGAATTTTAGATAAAAGCTTAATAGCGAATGATACTTATGAACATGAGCCTCTAGAATGGCTTGAAACTAGTCGAGTTCCTCGTCGAACAGTAACGTGAAAGCCAAAAACATAATAATTAATTTATTATGTCTCACGAACGAAATACAAACACCTTTATAACAGTGACTTATAAAATAAATAATTATACGTACTTCTTGCTAGTGTTCCGATGGATCTCAATGAGTGTAGTATCCAATCTCTCTAGCACGCCCTGCAAGCTATGTCTCATCGACGAACTCATCATTTCAACTGAAAATAGGTCCATATTTATATAAATTAGGTTTAAAGAATCTTTATTCTCAATAATAACATACATGTCACTTACTTGAGAACATAACAACATAGGTAGGTAAGGTTAGGCTCGACAACATCCGGACAAAACATGACAATAAACAAGTCCCATCCAACACATTCATTTTTCGGGTATTTGATTAAGAACTAAATATTTGTAAAGCTGAGTTTTGAATGCGTTGAATGAGTGCAGGTTTCTTATGCGAGAAGGTATTTTATTATAAAGCTGTGCTTCTTCAAATGTGAGCATTTTTTTGCCATAATTTGTTCTTATTTTTGGTAAAACCAATAGACTTGCTCGCCGGGTACTTCGTTGAGTGACTTGTTTGTGTTGTGTAAGAGTAATATTTGAATGTCTGGTTTTGTTAAGAACTTTTTTTGATAAAAATGCATATGTTGTAAGTGTAGAGGTATAATTGTTTTATATTCATTAATTTTGTGTCTTTGTATATCTTTGTCGTTGCTGTTAGGTACGGATAGTTGTAGAGCATTTTTATCCGTTTTTTTTTTGTGTGATTTGTAGTTGCGACAGTTTTGTTTTTGGTGCACTGCCCCATATTTCAATCAAGTATAACAAATGTGGCTTCACTAGAGAATTATATATAGTGTACCGTAATCTTTGTGGAATACATCTGACTATACTGTGCAGTGCTCCGACTAATGACGAAAGCTTATTTTTGACGTAGTCAATGTGAACAGTCCAGGAGAGGGAGATATCTATTCTAAGCCCAAGATATTTTTATTAAATTAACACTATAATAACCTGGTACGCTAACGCACCTGCTTTTAAATGTAGATATCAAAGTAAAATAGTCAACGTAACAGGAGGGAATTCAGTTAGAAACGTGAATCACAGAACGGAGTTTTGTCTTCTAAACAGAGTACCTATGGTTCAAAGTCGCTAGAAATTAAACTGTATGTATTACACAGAGGACTCATAACAAAACTGGTAAAAAATACTGACTAAATTAATTAAAACATAGATAAGCTACAATAACAACCAATTTCTTTCACCCCTCCCTTATAAACATAATTAAGTAAAAAATGCTCACCTCTGCTGCCCTCCGGTTCGATCCTCTTGAACCACTCGTCAACACTAGACACAGTCAGACCACTCGAAACACATTCTACATTATTATTCACCCCAACCTTTCTCTTCTTTATCAAATCCTCTCTTTCTTCCTCCAGCCTCCTCTTTCTAGAATCTTCTATTTTAGTAGACGTACTTATCTTAGACTGACTTGAAACTGTACTTATTGATTTAGCCTTTAAGACTTGGGGTTTAGTAAGATTGGTTTTCTTTTTCTCAGCTAAAGTATTTATTATATCTTTCATATATTGTTCATCATCTGAGAGAGTGACTTCTGATTGTTTGTCAGCGTTGCTTATTAATTCATCGAAGAGTTTTATTGGGGATATTAAAGAGGTGTGTTTTGTTTTAACTTTCGTAACGGGCTCATCTATAGTTTCAAGTTTCTTTGTGGTTTCTCGAACTTTCGATTTGGCTCTAAGTTTACTATTGCGTTTTGGAGTATTGTGGTAGCTGTCCGAATCAGAATCATCCTTTATTTCCACGCTGTCGTTATTTTTAACAGGCTGCGAGTTTTTGAAAATCAGTCTCATTGATTGTCTCTTTGTATTAACTTCAGTAACCTCATTAATATCATTATCTTTTCCTTCACTTCCAATAATCGCTACAGCTGTTTCTTCATTATTCTTTTTGACAGATTTACCACTATAAGAGTCGTCTGAATCAGAGTTGCGTCTTGAAGGCAACCATCTACTGATATCTTCGGATGACATTCTCTTTATAGATACTACAAGAGATTTAGACTTAACACTACCACTACTGTTAGATTTTACACTAATTTTGATATTGTCTTCATT
The DNA here is from genome assembly GCA_038387885.1 of Spodoptera picta. Classification (NCBI taxonomy): domain Eukaryota; kingdom Metazoa; phylum Arthropoda; class Insecta; order Lepidoptera; family Noctuidae; genus Spodoptera; species Spodoptera picta. The sequence goes on from JAZHFQ010000314.1 coordinate 721,124, forward strand.
AGAGCTGTTAGATATTCTATTGTTAGATTCATTCATTTCTTTAGTAAGTTTCTCGAAGTAATCTTTCATGGAAGTATCTAAGTCTTCAACTTCTAAATTCCGTGGTTCTAATCTCTCGTTTATAAGTTTAGGACTTGGTGGTTCTTCGTCAAACTCTCCATGTCCGGTTATACCTATGGTCGCTATAGATTTCTCAGATTTAGCCTCAGTTTCGTCTAAAATATTAATTACATCGACATTTTCTTTCAACTCTCTCGCTTCTGAAACTCTTTCTTTCTTAATATTTAAAGTAGTTTTATTTTTCTTCTTCCTAGACGCATGTTTCTTCGGTTTTATTTCAAATTCTTGGCCTTGGAATTGGTCCTCGATTTCAATATACTCTTCAGTAATGTCCTCATTTCGCAACCTTTCGACATCTGAGAGCAAGTTTTGGGTAGTATTAGTCTCATTTATATAGTTTTCTGGACCTTCCTGATAAATCTTTTTGAATTTATCGACCATTATTGATAATTCGTTTGTATCATCATTAATTGTAGTTGCTGGTTCCACAAGTAGGCCTGGTAAGGGACTTTCAGTTCTATTGTCGTCATCAAAGTTCCTAACTTTTTCTACTACGACCTTATTTAGTACTTTTTTGGAACGTTTGGATTCTGTTGTCTCAACTTTATGTTTCTTTCCCTTCTTTTTCTGATTACCTTCCAAATGATCGTTTTTCTCTTCTACCATTTCCATTTCTGGTGCTTTAGCTAGATTTAGAATAGGATTAGTCGCTGTAGGCTCCGTCTTTTCAACCAAAATGGACGTATTCAGTACATCTGTAGCTTTCCTCATTCTTTCATCAATTAAATCATTTTGTTCAGCATTCGCTCTCTTTCTACTTCTTGTTTTTCTAGTAAGCTTACGTTTAACCTTATTACTTTCATCTGAGGACTTATTATCAGTATAATTAATACATTTGACGGATCGTCCACGCTTTGAAAGTGTAGATTCAAAACTTCCAATAGTAGTAGTGCTATTCCTCTTAGATATTTCTATCTTTTTAACTTTAAAGTCATCTTCGCTATCACTGGTAAAGTTGTAATGGTCTTTTTCGAACGTTTTATCAGCTAACTTAACTTTTTCGCTGTCAGCTGATTCTTTTACTTTGTCAAACATATCGTTTAATTTCTTAGTTCTTGGTGACGGTGGGTCAGTGACCTTAGATTTCCTTGCCCTTGGCATCCTCACACGATTTTGCCGTTCTTTCTCAATCTCTTTGTAGCAAGTTGAAGTAGCCGTCATTTTAGACGTTCTCTTTATTTTATTTGGTTCTGATGTGATTGGATTTTCTGGTTGAGGAGACTCTGAAGTTGCTCCTTCATCTTTAGGCGAGTAGAGTTTACGTTTTTTTCGTGTTACTGGTGTTTCTGTATCAATTTTATCAATAGGAGCATTTTGCTTTGCCTCATCTACTACATCTACTTGTACTTCTTCTTCAGGTTTTTTAATTGCGTCTTCTTCCTTATCAAGGTTTTCAGCAGCACTCTCTAGTCCTTGATCTTCAATTATAGTGGACATTTTAGACGCAGACTCTAATTCTAGTTTATTTTTACGCCTAGACGCTCGAGCTTTAGCCATCTTAGGAGTGATCTTATATTTCAATTTGGGTTTCTTTTTCGATTTCTTCACAGTTGCTGCTTTTGTAGAATCAATGTTGTGTATTTTGTTTATAATATCTTTTAAAGGTAATTCTTCTTCTATAGTATCATTCAAATCTGCTGTAATACCTTCGTCTTTATTTAAATATTCCGTGCATTTGTTAAATTCATCGCAGACTCTATCTACCATGTTATTCAGACATTCTAAAACTTCAATATTATTAAAATCATACGGTACAATATCCTCTTCTATATCTCCATTAATTAAATTGAAATTTTCGCCAAAATTATCGCTACTTTCCGAACTAGTTTCATTGATTTTTTTAGCTAGCGTAGGACTTATAATAATTTCACCTGCTTTGTTCTCTGTGAAATGTTGAGAAAAGAATTCTTCAACTACCTGTTCATCAAATGAGTTTCTAGGCGCTGGATCTTTTGTATCCTTCTTATTTTTCCTTCGCGTGTTGACGAAACACGGCGCTTCATTTATAGCTTCCGTGTTTGACTCATCAGACGTTGAAGACACCACTTTAGGCTTCTTCTTACTCAATTTTATTTGATCAAATTCTGGCGTAGCATCGATAGTGTCAGTATTCTCATGATCATCTTGAGATTTCTTATCTCCAGTGTTTATTCCACTATCAGATCTATACTTATCATCTTGCTTCGCTTGTAAAGCTTCTTGGACTAACAAATCAACAATATTATCGGGATTATAATCTTTAGATTTTGACAGACGTTCTACGGTATCATTTATCACTGAATCATCAGCTGAGCCGACAGTTGCCACCAACAAACAACTGGTCGTATCTTCGTTAACGATAGGAGATAATCTTCTGCCTTTACATTTTCTAGAAGATTCTGGATCGCTTTGTGATTTTCTTTGGTCTAGTGTATTTAGGTTTTTATAGCAAACGCCGTAAGGTTTGCTTTTGAATGTGGTGTTTAAGCTTTGCCTGTCGTCAGCTTCACTGACTTCAGTGACTACGGAGAGGTCTGGTGGAGCACAGACACTCACTGGCTCTTTATCATATTTGTATCTAGGTAACGCTGCTAGCTTTTCATGTAGCTGGAAGGAGATTATATGAAGTTAAATTATGGACAAGTGAATATAGGTATTCTATGGTACATAAATACTAATGGATAGTTTTCCTAGGTTAACAAAGTACAAGGAAAACTAGTAATGATCTAGTCTAGTAGTTACCTACTAATTAATAGTACTAACAGCCTTTGTTACTATCTACGTACTATGTAGTATTATTAATGTATTTCCTTTTATTTTCAGCCATGATCATCCCACTACAGTCTACATATGCAATTAAAACAAGAATAAATTACCTAAGAATATGTATTAGGGCTCGTACATAAAACTGCGATGCGATGCGAATTTGCAACGCAGAAAATTACGACACGAATTGCTGCGATGTGATTTCGTGCGACAAGGCGTCTCCCAGGGTGACCATTCCTTCGACGACCGTCAACCGTATTTAACGTATTTTAAATTGAAAACTAGGTCGTGACATAAATAATAAAAAGAAGTATGCGCTTTTGGTATTGCTTAGGAAGAAACCTCTTAAAAGAAATGAGAAGATTTTGGGAAGATAACTATTTCGATGCGCGATGCGAATCAATTCGCAATCATTCAATAAATTTATGCGATGCGTAGAGGGAACTGTCTCATATTTGTGTACGACCCCTTATACTAAACGCTCTACTCATTGATTCTAGATTATAGGCATCTGGCATTACCTACAGGGCCACAATTTTGGCATTAGGTACCTAAGTATCTAAATGATCTTTTCCTACGAGCAAAGTTTACAACCCGCCTAATGGCGGTCGCGGTCACCGTAGCCTATGTACTACTTACTACACCTGCAACACCAGAGGCATCACGAATGCCTTGCTGACCATGATTACTTGCATATTTAAAAACAAAACTATTGTGACTATGACTAGTTGTATTTAAAAGGTAAAACCACTGACCTGTGCCAACGAGCTGGTTGAAGCAGTAGATGGAGACATACAAGAGAGAGGTTGTCGTGGCTTCACTATGTAACCTACGCAAAACGGAATCTTAAAATCATAGTTTTCATAACATAATAATTATTTTGTAAGTTCACAATATGCAACTTCAAATTACCTATAGCTAATTGAACAACACGTACACACCTTGTTTGAATGAATGAAATGTTTATAAGTACCATATCTTTACTTAACAGAGTGGCCCAAGAAAGACGTAAGTGGAAAGGAGTTGGAGGCCTTTGCCGACTAGCTACAGATTTTTAGATTTAAGTTCTTAATGTTTTTATTTTTGTAACACGAATCTAAATGAAAGTCAATATTATTACGGTATCTTTCGTTACAAAATTAATATAACTACATAGCTATTTCTCAGTCAGGTACTTAGTTTAGCTATAGGTAAGTCTAATTACGTTTATTTACACACATAATTAGGTACCTGAATGTTTACGTCTCCTCACTTCGACTGGGTGCGAGAACCTCTGGTCTTCGTCCTACACAACAGTGACAACTGTGAAAATTTTCAACTACCCCCATAATAATTTAATTTCATATTGACAGTTTTCAAATTGCAATCACTGTCACATTAAATTATATAATAGGTAGGTATTATCGGCAAATCTGACGATACATTAGGTTACTGAACAAATCACTACATAGTATAAAACAAATTCGCTATCCGCCGTCTGTCTGTTCCTATGTATGCTTAGATCTTTAAAACTACGCAACGGATTTTGATGCGGTTTTTTTTAATAGATACGAGTGATTCTTACGGAAGGTTTATATGTAAATTACACGCATATTGCACCCGTGCGAAGCCGGGGCGGGTCGCTAGTATAATATAAAAACTTTCTAAAACACAATCTTTTAAACACGTGAAGGTAAATAAAAATATATATAGTTGCAAGATTCCACTTCACACACACAAGTCACACGTCACACATACATATACAATACATTGCAAGTACAAGCTTGGAAAATAGAAATTTGACATTATTATGATCAATAGGTACAAAATACGTCAAAAGGTCTACGAAATAGGTAGGTACTCAACTTACCGTATCTTTAACTTGTTTAGAATTTTCCGTTCTTTTCACTGGCGATAGTTCCAATTCTTTCTCTAAATCCAATAGCAACTGAAATACAGTAACGTTTTAAGCAAATTTCTATATTCTCATATAAATTACGATATTCAACCAGTCTGTCAGATGTGAATATTATGGAAGCCTCTTGGCCCCTTCCGCACTAGCGGTTGACCGCCTAGGCGAACTATTAACAGACGCGGTTGCCATACCTAGCGGTTGCATATTATTCATTTTAAATTGGAAAAGCGAAGCGGTCAACTGCAGGGAGCGGCTAGCCGCGCGGTTGATAGCAGAGAGAGAGCAGATACCCTACACGTAAGTAGGTACCCCAGCACTGGCCTGTCACTAGCTGTCGAAATAAATAATCGAATTCAATCCAATTCGTGACATTTTTAACCTTACTTGTATGGAGTTCAAAAAACCGAGATCGCCCCAGAGATATTGGGTTACGATCAATTACAATTTCAACTGTACATTATAATACATATTAAGTACATTATAATAATATCATCTAATGACTTCTCCCGCCCGGGTGAGGCGGGAGGGAGTGTCAGACACACTCTTATTGACTAAAAACCACCCCGCTCCTACTCCTGCACTTCAAGTCGGAGTACACAACCCGTTAAGTCCGCCGCGGATAATGAAATGACTGACGCCCGAATACTGAAAGGCTACTAAATTTGAGGTGGCGCTCCACAAGTTCGAGGCCATGTGTTTTCATGGCCGCGGGAACGCGCCACCTCCGGGTGGGTCCCAAATAATGGCGGGAGGGGTTACCATCGGCGTCGAGACGACGATGAAGTACCTGGGACTCGTCCTCGACAGTCGGTGGAACTTCGTGGAGCACTTCCGACGTTTGGCTCCAAAGTTGGTGAGGGCGGTGGCTGCGTTTAAGCGCATCCTCCCCAACCTCGGGGGGCCAAACGCCTCCTGCCGGAGGTTATACGCCGGGGTCGTGCAGTCCATGGCCCTCTACGGCGCCCCTGTGCGGGCGCCGAACTTGTTGCGGCGTCCCAGTCGGACGCTGCTCATGTCACAGAGGGTCATGGCGATCCGAATGATCCGCGGATACCGCGCGATCTCCTGGGAGTCGGCGAACCTCCTTGCCGGATTACCGCCGTGGGATCTGGAGGCGAAGGTGCTCGCGCGGGTGTATAGCATGCGCACGGAGGCACGTCGCCAGGGCGAAACTCCGCTGCCGTGCCAGATAAGTGCGTGGCGGGATGAGCTCCGGCGCGATCTCATGGCGGAATGGCAGCAACGACTGTCGCAACCGGGGGCTGGGCTCGCTGCCATTGCAGCGGTAAGTCCCCTCTTTGAGGAGTGGCTTGAGAGACGCTACGGCGTCCTCACCAACCGCCTGACGCAGGTCCTCACCGGACATGCTAGTTTCGGGAGGTACCTGTGTCTGATGGGGCGGGAGGAAACGCCCGGGTGCGAGTACCGTCATCACTGCGAGGACCGCCATGAGGACACGGTGGAACACACAGTGGGAGAATGCCCTGCGTGGGCTGAGCACCGCCGTGCCCTCAGGGAAGTGATCGGCGATGGCGACCTCTCGCGTCCGGGCCTACTGCAGGCCATGATGCGGAGCGAGGGGGACTGGGATGTCGTCTCCTCCTTTTGCGAAGCAGTCATGCTAGCCAAGCTGCCTCCTCGCAACCCAGCCATTGCGAAGGACACACCGGGCGTCGGGGATCGCGGGGCGATCTCCGGCCACCGTAAGCGCGGGACTGCGGACGGCGAGCATGGGTGGCTCCCCGTCCGAAACAGACCCGAGCGTACGGCGCGTCGCGTTCTGCGCGCGCCTCAAAGAGCCATCAGACCACCACAGATGGGGCCCAATACAGCCGATGCCGATTCGGAGTCGCGGAGAACCTAACGGGTAACCGGGGCTCCGACTCGACGTGCAGGAGAAGGAACGGGGTGGTTTTTAGTCAGTAAGAGTCTGACACTCCCTCCCGCCTCACCCAGGCGGGAGCAGTCATTTGATGATTTTACCCCCTTAAAAAAAAAATTTTACTTCCTAATCCCCGATTATGAAAAATCCACAACATCTGTTCATACAAAAGTAGTTTCTAAACATCGGAAATAAGGTATATAATGGAATAAGTCAGCGGCACCGGTGACCGCTTGGGGACTGGGCAGTGTAGTGTTGTAATTAAATATCGTGCCATCTCTGTCATTTTACAAAGAATTCATAATGACAGAAATAGATACCTATACCTTTAAAGATACTTAAGCGCGACGTTTAATTGAATAGGTAGTCTTTCAGTATCCGGGCGGTAACAACAAGGAAAACTGTAGTAAAGAAATATACAAAAATATCACACACAAAAGCACACCTGGCCGTACAAGAGATACTTAGATAAAATAAAATTGAATTTTATCTTAATCTAATTTCCTCATAACATCAGTACATAGGTATAAACAAGGCATTAATCATTGCTTATTCTTAGATTTTCGCGAACAAGAACAACACACATTTAGGTAGACGTACCGAATATCTAAATTACTTACGTGCCGATAATAAAATTAAAAATAAACTCGAATAAATCTCGTTAAAAATAGATTTAAGGAAAACATTGCAAATATATTAGGTAACTTAGTACCTACCTAATTATAAACATTTTTTTATCGTAGTGATTGGGCAGCTGTATTTAATTTCCGATTGGTCCATTTTTAATGTATGAACTATATGTACCTAATGGTAATATCAAACAAACGATTATTAAAAAATCTGGCCCACTCTAGGATTTTCTCAATAGGGTACTTGCCAGGGTAAGAAAATTAAAAATGTAATTAGTTTGATAATGAAAAAATATTATCAAAAATATTTCCGAAAAAATATTTCGGCGATACCTATATTCAAATCAATATATCGCCGAAAGCATTTAATTTTATGACAAAAGAAAAAATACGTGTCTAGTGTTTTAAAATAATCTACCAGACGGACAGTAAAGGAAACTACCCTATTAACGTTTTTTTTTTCGTTTTCACTACTCGTAAGTATGTTTCCAAAATTACAAACATTAGGTACGCATGTATTTTCGCGAAAGTCTAATTGTTAAATAGGGAAGTAAATACATTTCTTTCTTTCTGTTACAATCAAATTAACTTTCACATTAAACACGTAATCACACACAAATGAAAATGTTATTAAAAAAAACTTACCTCGTACTTATCCTCGAATAACTTTCTCAGTGCATCGTTCAGCCTTGTGACGTCACAACGGGTCGTGAGTACGGCCGTGACGTCACAGCCGACGTCATCGCCCAGGTGTACGTTTGACGGTAGAACTTGTGGAGGAGTGGTCGTGCGTATTGATAGAAGCAGATGGGGCGATTCCCTGAAAGAATGACAATATTTATTATAGAGGTACATATTTATAGCTACCGAAAGTTTTGAAACATAATATATATTTTTAATATGTAATTATTTAGCGTCTCTGCCTACTCAAACGGGAAGTAGGCGTGATGGTATGTATGTAAAATTCTTTCATAACTAACACAATGTTATCGCTTCCTAAACATCTTTGTACCTAGAGAATGTGGACGCTAAATCTTTATATATAATAATATAATTCTTCTGTGAGTATGTCACTGAACTTCTCTCAAACGTCTGGACCGATTTTGATGAAATTTTTTGTCTGTGTTCAAGGAATCATGTGTTCAAGGAATCATCTGGGAATGATTTAAATTCACAAATCAGCCCGGCAGATGGCGCTGCAGTCGCTGTCTAGGTTATTTATCCTAAACGTCTGAACTAATTTGAATGAATTTTTGTTTATACATTCAAGTGGATATGCAGGACAACGTCTGTCGGGTCCGCTAGTCTATATATATAAAAATGAATCCCATTTCCCGTTGTCATGCCATAACTTGAGAATGACTGGACCGATTTGGCTGATTTTTTTTTTGTTGTTTTTATCATTGTCTGGAGAAGGTTCTTATGATAGAAAAAAAATCCTGAAAATCATATAGGAACGGGAGAAAACGGGATTGCGTGTACGAAGTCGCGGGTAGAAGCTAGTGTTTTATAAGAACCGATCCCATCCAGATTTTAAACACAATAGGTACTAGTAATCTGCTAAAATGACAAACAAAACATGAAATACCTATGTGTCACTAAACAATTAATCACCTAACTAAAGGAATCTCCTATACACAGATGACGCATAAACACAACTTAAACACAATCTTCTACTTGTTTTATTTTTTTTATTGTTATTATATCGTTTACCGCTGCTTAAGCAATCGACGTCGCCCATGGACACCTGGAACACCAGAGGCGTTACAAGTGGGTTACCGGGCTTTTGGGGATTAGTAGTTTGAGGATCGTTGGGGATTCAGGGATTGGGGAGATTGGGGAAGGGAAGGGTAATTGGGCCTCCGGTAACCTCACTCACACGACGAAATACAACGCAAGCGTTGCTTCACGTCGGTTTTCTATGAAGCCGTGGTATTACCCCGGTCGAGCCGGCCCATTCGTGACGAAGCATGGCTGTCCCACACTTACTGCGAAAGCACGACATTTGAATTTTGAATCATGAAACATAATCAGCGCGGTCTTAGAATAAGTTAGGGCTCTTGGGCACAAAATAATTCGGGGCCCTTTTGGTATGTGTCTGTTTTTAACGTTGCCCGTGCCCGTTGGAGATTGGAGTTTAATTTAAACTGTCAGACGGTTTATTTGGATTGGACCTTATAGAGAATAAAGAGGCACAAATGGCGGGAATTTCCCTAAATTCCTAAGAGAACATCAATTTGTAAACAATTGTATGGCTACTTGGTATGATACCGGTAAAACATAGCACAAATAGGTATATAAAATACCTTCCTCGACTAACAATGGTACGTTTACTCATTATGTCATGTTTACGTAGGTACTTAGGTACTAACAACAATAATCTAAACAAACGTTATATTTTAGTCGAATGACTCACAGATTCGCATTAAAAACAAACAACTGATTTTTATACTCCTATCTAGAACAAAAGGAGGAAAGTGTCGCACAGATGTTCAGTAAAACAAAAATAGATAGATAACTCGAGTAGTCCGATAACGTGATATTGGAAATGCGATAATATTGTGAATCATAGGTACCTACTTTTTATCGACACAAAACACAGCTTATATGCGAAATGACTTATCTAGTTATCAAATATTTTGCCTTCTGATCATAACAGAGGGCCAAATGCAAGTTCGTTTTACATTTTATGACGTTCGGCGCTCTGATTGGCTGCTGCAATTTAACCAACCAATCAGAGAGCTAAATGTGTAAACCTTTTGATTGCGTTAACGTAACGTAACAAGTAATATTTAAAAAAATATGTTTTATGTAAAACGGTTTTAATGACTTCAAATCTACTGATCACGTCACCAGCCTTTATGTTTGATATCCATAACGGAGGTAAGTAGTTGTGGAAAAACATACATTATATGGTTATCAAGATTAAGACTGTGTACCTACCAAATATCGGATCGATCTGTCATCAAGAAGGGGGTAAAAATCCAAACAAACGGGGTAATGAAGACAAACTTGTACTAGGCCCTCAGATCGGAAAGGGAGGAAACTTCAATACAATATCAACTTCAGGTAAGGTATGATAAGCTATCGTTCTTGGAAAACGTAAAATGATGCGTAAATTCGTTCCGATAAGTATAATGTTGTAGTAAATAGTATTTTTGGTAATGTTATTGTTATTAGTCACATCATACGTAGGTGCTGGGACGGCCTATTTCCATATATGGAAATGAATACGAGTTTCTGCTAATACTTACTTAGTGATAATTTTAAAATTGTTTTGTGTTTCCGATAACAATTTCTAGAAGATTATTACGGAAGATTATTTGGTAGTGAAATTCCTTTCTCGGAAAACAACAATAGATGCTATCTTTGTTATTCCAAGAGTGGAAATTATGTTCAACCGCTCCTATGGAGAGGACGTCCATGTCATAGTCCAGAAGTTGACTATCATGCGATCTAATGTAACCAACAAAGATATATACTTAAGTACAATGCTATTTTTTATAGGATAAACCGATAAAAGAGCAGACGGATCACCTGATGGTAAGCAATCAGTATCGCCCATCAGCACTCAACACATTAGAGGAGTTACAATAGGGCAGATGATTTTTTATTTTCATACCCTGTCATCCCTATTGTGAGTGCCCTGCCAGCCTTTTGGCGTTAGTGATTTGAGGATTGGGGGTTTGGGGAGATTGAGGGGGCTACTTACCTATGTAACTTAGCGCTTTCAGTATTCTGCTGTGTAACGACGAGGGTTTCAAAGGACTTGTGGTTGGTTGAGCCGAAGGTCTCCAAAACGCGGGGGTCCAGTAACACTGACACACACTTGCTGACCATATTAATGTCTAGCCACGATTCTTGGCGTTCCGTGCCCTGGAGACAAAGAAAAATAGGTATCATAAAACAGGGTGAAAAATGTTTATTTATGAAACACTGAACTTATTTCTAGACGACATACTTAATTAGAATTTCGACATTGTAATATTGTAAGCCCCAAATCTTTTTTCTAGACACGTCATACGAAATCTACTCAACAGGTTGTCATAACCATTGTCATTATCATCCCTATTGTGAATGCGATTTTTTTTTGAGGGGGGAAATCATCCTATCACTTTTTCCGCCTGGGTGAGGCGGGAGGGAGTGTCAGACTCTTACTGACTAAAAACCACCCCGTTCTAGTAGGAACGTTGGTTCGTTGGTGCCATTACATGCAGTCACAACGATGCAGTCTAAAGAGACCAGTGAATCATTATCGACAATGAGTAATCCGTTATACATGCATCCGTATAATCAATTTTGGGGACTCATCACATTTTAACAAGAAGACTTGTATTACGTCAAACGTATTAAATATAAGAGCTATTATTCATCATCGTCATATCACATTCATCATATAAGGAGTCCCACCCATGTAAGGAATAAATGATCTATTGTCATCGATATAACTCGGGAACATTTTTTTTATAGCATAAGCCGGTAAACGAGCTGACGGATCACCTGATGGTAAGCAATCGGCGCCGCCCATGGACACATGAAACACCAAGGCGTTAGAAGTGCATTACCGGCCTTTTGGGAATTGGAAATTTGAGTATTGTGGAGGATTCGGGGTTTCGGGAGACGGGGACTAGGGAGGGGGGTAATTGGGCCTCCGGTAACCTCACTCACACGACGAAACACAACGCAAGCATTGTTTCACGTCAATTTTCTGTGAGGCCGTGGTATCACTCCGGTCGAGTGGCTCTCCCACACTTTTTGGTATTTTATTCTATTACATCACTTATTTGCCCCAATCCGGCTCATTTTCTTTTTTTAATCTTGTCAAGACTTAGGTAGGTACATTTAGGTTCGTGTAGTTGAAAAACTAACAAAAATATGAGTTCGGCCTAGAAACCTACCAACGGCAAATACACGACATGTGTCGCCACATACCTTTGACTTTCTCCGAGTTATACCTATGTAGATACTTTCTAAGATTATTCAGACACCACTGACAAACGGCGAAGGGAACCGGAACCTTTCAATTTTATAAGTTTGATATCGCCAACCCGCATTGAGCAAGCATGGTGATTAATACTCAAACCTTCTCCGTGTGAGAAGAGTCTTTGCTTAGCAGTAGTGGGCACTTATAGGCTGGTGATGATAGCTTTCTCTGATAAACGTAATCCTTTTAAACAGCGATCTTGGATCTTGCCGTCGTGGATATTATGGAAACCCCCCTCTTTCCTAGACAGAGACGCGGTCCATAGTCCAGTTAGGCTATTCTGTATGATGTTAATTCGAGCTCTAGAAGTGACCTCGATCATGATCCGCCATGTCCATTGGTTGTGAGAATAATCTCGACCAATGACAGGCAAGAATGCATTCAAACTCACTTCGAAAGTTCCAATTGGCTTCTTACAGAATAGCAGGACAGCAAGGGATTCTCAAAGGATGTTGCTGATGATTATGACAAACCCTGTTAAGACGATGATGAACTAAAATGCAAAAGATACTTACAGAAATAATAACAACTTTGCCGACAGTGAATTTTCTGCATACAACCGATGTTACATCATCATGTCTTTGGTTGTGGGCGTTCAAGAAGTCTCTCGCGTCCTGAAATAAGACAGACATCCTTACTATCCTTACTAATATTATAAATCGGAAAGTGAGTTTGTTTGTTTGTTCCGCTTTCACGCCGTAACTACTAAACCGATTGCTTTGAATTTTTCCAGACGTAAAGTTAGAAGTTCGGATTAAATAATAGGGTACCTACTTTTTATCCCGGAAAAATTTGATATTCCCGAGGGAAAACAAAAGAATTGGTATAGATGGCGCTGTGTGTATTGGTTATGTCACATAGGCTACTTTTTATCCTTTTGTGACGCGAGCGAAGCCGCGGGTAAAAGCTAGTTATATATAAACTCATACAAACCTGAAAGAAGTTAACCCAAGGTCGTTCCAGAAAAATATCCACGTCAGACTCAGCATACATAGATGATGGAAACCACTTGGCAGCCGACGTGAGTCTCAGGGTCCGGTCCTGACGAGGCAGGAGCCAGCGTAGAAGGGTCTCCATAATGCTGTACTGGGTCGGCAGGTGACCACAGCTTGACATGTAGGTCGATAACTTGGTGCTGTAAGTGATGACGTAATATGAAATTCTGCTAAATATAAAATAAATATAAAGAATTTTCGATATGTACGCACATAACTCTCCAAATCTGCACCAAAGGCAGACACCCTTATTAGCTAAGTGTTATTCCAGACCATACTATACCACTGGCACCGAATTTCATACAAATCCCTTCAGCCGTTTTGATGTGAAGGTGTAACAAACAAACAAACATTACCTTTATAAAATTTTTCATTTACAATATTAGTAGTATTATGAAAATAAGGTTTTAGTAAAATAAAGCAAAGAAATAATAATGGAAACTGGAAAAGTCAGAAAATAAGACCCAAGCGAAGCCGGGGCAGAACAGTAATATTAAATAATATAAATAAAATATGATTAAGCATATCTCTATTTAATAATATTTTTCCTTATGACTCATTTGCCTTTGTTTGAGACCAGACTGTTATCTTAAATGATAATACTATCTATCTACTTAGAAGCTTTATTATTAAAAATATATTTTTATCCTTCTACTATTTAATTGTAGACATGACATCTTTTCTTCCCTTGAGAAAACATGTCATGAGGTCACAATAATTTAAATATGGTCTTCAATATGGTACGGTCCAGACCATATTAGGTGTTCAATGGATACCACTGGACTGCCGAACCAAATTGTCAGTATGGTGACTGTTACTTACTATGTACATAAAGGTAAAGAGTCTGTTTGTTTGATTGTTTATATGTTCTCTGGGCTTGCATTGACTTAAAAAAAATCTTTTTATGTTGGACAGGCCCTTTATCGAGGAAGACTATAAAACCATCATGCTACCATCAATAGGAGTCGCAGCGCATGGATCCACAAAGAAGTAGCTAGTTTGTATATTAAATCACAAATAAAACTTACAAATACTGCCCAAATTTGTTCCTCATAGCAAATCTGATCTCTCGGCTGGATTCTGAACAGTACATGTTGAAGCAGTGAAGGATTTCGTGTTTTTGTAAGGCATCCGGTCTGGTGTTGGTGGCCAGGTCTAGTAGACATTCAGCTGTATGCTCCACTAGTATATTTGGCAAGGAAGTGTCTTTCTGCCTGATCTCCTGTAAACAGGTTTTAAGTTAAATTACTTTTGAAAGCATTTTTTATTTAAAAAATATTGTTAGATGGTGTAAGTACAGTACATATGTATGTATGTACATAGATACATAACGTTACGCCTTTTTATCGCTGACAGGGTAGGTAGAGGTATGCAACTTACACTCACTTCAGACCAGTTGAGTTAGAGTCCCCCGAGCCCAATATTTCAGCCAGCAGATACTTACACTTTAAACCACTCATCCAATATTACAGACCTAAGACCACCCACTGACCCAATAATGTTTTGACTGCAATAATCACTTTCTTATATAGATATTATCAGTAGGTACAAACCTTTATAAACGCAAGTAACAATTTTAAAAATGTCCACCATTGAGAGTTGTGCCGAACTAAATGTTTTCGTATAGCGTCCAGCCAGTACTGCAGAAGATTTACCAACTCTTTGCTGAGGACGCCCCATGTTTTAGAAGGCGGTAAGCATAACATTCGCTCGAATATCACACATGCGATTCCATTTTCCTCGCATTTATTGAAATACTGAAACAAAACAATGAATACACGCACTATAACTGTAGTTCAGTACATTACTTTTACGATTATTCACTTAAATAAAAAGGAACCTCGATTTCCAGGGAACGTATTTTCTTCAGAGCAAGAACAGTCGACATGTTCAATTGTATTTTTGAAGTTTTACATTTCTCCGTAGCATCTTGAGTAGTCGATATGTATTCGTTCAGGTTATGAACATTTTTTAGTAGTTTTCCTATATCCATGACGAATTATGTTCTAGTTCATCACAAATATAAATATTTTTCACTTATTCAAATACCGCGAAACAATTTGAAACGACGCTATTTTTTGAAGTTAGGGTTTTATGAGGTTGGTATTTCCTGTTGAGGTTGAGGAGTGTTCAGTGTTCAATTCCTGAAGTTAAGAAATGAATTACTCATTGATGATGTTTTTATTTAATTATTAAGCGTGGACCATAATAATTCTCTATTCTAAACCAATAAAAAGATATATTTATAATTTTACAGGGTTTTAACCTGTTATGTTTGCAAATGCTATAAACTGAACGCTTCTTATTTAGAAACGCAAAACTATAAAAATAAATATTTTTTTGGGACCTTGAATCATTGTGCATTGTGTAGAAATACTAATGTTATATACATATATAATATGTATTTCAATAGATGTAATTCATCAGTTATGAAGTAGTTTATTTTAGTTACAATTAATTAAAACTAATCTTTATTTTGCGTTTCATTTTACGTTTCACAAAATCAAACATTAAGTAAAACTAAATGCAAATTTTTAGCTTCGTAATGTTGGTAGCAGTGACGCTTGAAGTTTGTCGCGTGAAGGATTTTCGCTATCTATCTCGTCTCGGGTTCAGCCGCTTGATAAAGGAATTGATTTCTGATACCTGTTCAAAATGATAAAACCGTATAGATAACGTGATAATATAAAATGTTGTATCATTTTACGGAGTGTTCATTCTACACGTTAACACATTTTTTATCACACATTCAGTTCAGTGTTATGATCGCGTCATAGCGCACGTCTCCTACAAGAAACTAGTCGATATTATGCGGCCCGAACGCGACAGCTACTTAAGGATACAATTATGATGCCTATTGTGTATACTGTGTATGGTTTTGCCATATTTTTTATGATCGCATGGGTGTGTCTGTGGTTAATTCACATAATGGCTTACTGTTACTCGAAGTGGAAGCTGCATCATACAGTGGACCGGTCGCCGCCTGAACAGCCGTACCCTGGTGTGTCGATCCTGAAACCGCTCACCGGCGTCGACCCCAACCTGTTCTCCAACCTGGAAACATTCTTTACTCTCGACTACCCCACGTACGAGTTATTGTTTTGTGTGGAAAATGAGCACGACCCGGCAGTGATGTTAGTGAACAGCCTCATCCACAAGCACCCCCACATAGAAGCTCGTTTATTCGTGGGTGGACAGCGAGTCGGGGTCAACCCGAAGATCAACAACATGCAACCGGCTTACTTGGCGGCAAAGTACCCGCTGGTACTAATCAGCGACGCGGGCATTAGGATGCGCGACGACACCTTGCTGGATATGGTGCAGCATATGAATGAGGAGGTCGCTATAGTACATCAAATGCCATTCGTTTGTGACGCGGAGGGATTCGCAGCCGTGTATGAGAAAGTGTACTTCGGCACTGCGCAGGCGCGCATGTATCTGTCGGCGGACTTCCTGGGCATCAACTGTCATGTGGGCATGTCGTCCATGGTGCGGCGCTGTGCGCTGGAAGAGGCGGGCGGTCTGCGGGCCTTTGCAGACTACCTGGCCGAGGACTACTTCATCGCCAAGGACATCGTGTCGCGCGGCTGGAAGATGCGCGTCAGCTCGCTGCCCGCGCTACAGAATTCGGGCACGCGGTCAGTGGGCGCGCTGCAAGCGCGACTTCGGCGCTGGGCGCGGCTCCGCATCGCTATGATTCCTACGACAGCGATGCTGGAGCCGCTCAGCGAGTGCATGCCGCTGGGCGCCGGTGCCGCCTGGGCGGCGGGACAGTTGTTCGGCGCGGAGTCGCTACCGTTTTTCTTAGTGCATGTGCTAGTGTGGTTCCTTTCGGACTGGCTGATGCTCCGGTCAGTGCAGAATGGCTCGCCGCCGTTCACCAAAGTGCAGTTTTTGCTAGGCTGGGTGTGGAGCGAGTGCTGCGCGCCGTTCGTGCTAGCGGCGGCGCTGCTCAGCCCAGAGATCTCGTGGCGGACTCGCACTTACCGATTGGATTGGGGCGGCCGCGCCCATGAACTCAACCCTAAACTTAAGTTCTGAGCCCCATCCCTCCTTCATACTCGAAAGCTTTAATTTGGTGAATGTTTACGTTTTACCAGTGTATCATAGTCTGTGTGGGAGCGACTGATATTCGGATGTGTGTTTATAGTTAAATAATAGTATTAAGTTTTTATTTTAATTGCTATGTTAGTTTTGAAAACGAACAGTGGTTAATTGTTGCTTTTGTTTTAGAAAGATTTGTACATTTATTAGTTAAAGTTACATCACACATTTTATTTATTTTTGGTAATTTATTTTTACCGCTGAACATTGTCATATCCTGCATTGTTTGTGATGGCAAGTCTGAGGTTGCGTGGTGTACGAGTACAGTAAAGTGAGTCATCTGTTATCAGAACTCTTTGGCCCTTCTGTTGTGATTCATTCTGTTTTCACTTGAATCTTGTATGACTTATGATTAGATGTTTATTGAAATAATAATTAATGTCAATATGGAAAGTGTTTGTTATTGTAATTATAATGAAACCTGCTATGTACCTTATGTAATGTAAAATATTGAAATGTGATAGGGTCTAGTATAATTACTATACAGCAGAATTCTGAAACTCAATACGTACATGTTTGCATCATACATACATATGTCTAAATCCCGCAAACAATTAATGTTGTATTGTAAACCTAATTCTAAATACAAGAAGTACAGGGTTATACTCTAAAGAATACATTGTGATCAACATAATTTTATGTTTTATTTAATAGTACCTTGTTAGGCGAAGGTTAGGCGATAAGGCAAGGTGTGGCGATGGCGACACAGATAATCTATATAGGATAGCCTGTTTTATCACGAAAAAAAAAACCAATAAAATACTTTGAATTTGTTCAAGGTATGTTACGAAACGATACTGATATGAATTCACATGACATTAGATTACCTAGTAACAGATTTGTTTTCGTATTTTGTGCCGAATTTTCAGAATGATAAAATGCGTTTCCAGTTATTAGTAAATGTCTGTGTTAATTTTAGACGTAAACCTGTTGAATTACGTCAATGCTTAAGTATTGAATGTCGACTTAGTTTCCAAACAATTGGTTTCAGCCCAATTATATCGTAATAAGTGATATTATATTATTATTAAAAGAAATAAGATATTACTGATTATAATTTCTACGTATTTTCTAGATGGGCAGTAATTTTTTTATGAGTAGTAATTTGTAAACGTCGCTATTTGGTCCACATAATCCGTAATAGTTGCATAAAATTTATTGTTGTACATAACGATAAAAAATACTACATAACTATTTTAAACACGCATAAAAACTAGTATTTTGCCGCGATTTTGTCTAGCTAGAGCATATTTCATGCGATTTATACATTTGAACCAAATTAAAAGGAGCTTCAAATTATGTCTCTTATTAAATATTTATTTCGTAACAAAAAGTGGTTACATCGTTGGTCGACTGCATAGTACATGTTAGTGCGGCTGTTGAACAAAAGATTTAGGGACTCCTTGGCTCCAGGTCTTGCAATGCGTAGTACTAATTTTATTTTTTATTTTTTTTTAATACATGATGATGAGTTGATGTTATATTATTGTATTTTTACTCGTTGGCCGAGTGGTCGCAAGTGCGACTGCCGGGCAAGGGGTCTCGGGTTCGATTCCCGGGTCGGGCTAAGTATTACTGGTTTTTTAAAAATCTCAGTAATACCACGGAGTCTAGATATGTGCCCGGTATATGGTAATAGGCTCACCCCTATTACATGAACTCTCAACATAAATAGTGAACAAGTGGGTGTTACATTGTATAGTGGCATTAAGTGCCGTAATGTGCGCCTCTGCCTATCCCTTCTTGGATAAAAGGCGTGAAGTTATGATGTTATATTTTGACTCCAGGTTCTGCCAACGGCGCCCGCGTTCTCGTGGGGTATAAGTACCCTATGTGCTTTTGCAGACCATAATCTATTCCTGTTCCAAAGTTCATCCCGATCTCTTTAGCCGTTTGGACGTGAGTAACAAACACACAAACTCACAAAGCTTCGCATTAGCTTCTGCTCGCTACTTCGGCCGCGTCCCTGTGGGATATAAGTTTAAAATACCTTATGAGTATTCCAGACCACAATCTATTCCGATACGGAGCCGCGGTAGATTTAACGGCTTACCGGGTCTCCGGCCTCGAAGTGCAGGAGTAGGAACGCGGTGTTTTTAGTCAGTAAGAGTCTGACACTCCCTCTCGCCTCACTCAGGCGGGAGCAGTCATTCGATGATTTTCCCAACCTCAAAGAAAAAAATAACGTCCAATATCTATTCCTGTTCCAAATTTCATCCCGATGTCTTTAGACTTTTTGACTTGTCTGAGTAACAAACACACAGTCTCTAATATTATTATAGTAAGATAATTATTGTGTAATGCGATTGAAAAGGCACTCCGGTCATGTGTAGGTAACATACAAGCATTTCGATTCTACACAGTTAGGAAGGATAGTATAAATGATAGACTATAAACCATATTATGTCGCTGTTAAAATAGACTTTAAAATAACAATAATTATTATGCAAAACAACCTTCTGCCCCGTAGTTAGAAGCCTATGTACACACGGCCACACATCAATCTATACAAAACCAGTTTATCCTGGTGTCGCGTCGCATCATCTTTCCGCACATTTAACGTTCAGTTTATACTGGTTATGTAAAGCTCGATGTGTAGCCATGTGTACATACATTAAAATTCAATTATTATCAAACATTGCGTATTTTTTTATGAACACCGATTTGGACGATGCCTTAAAAGCCAGAATTTTAATGAAGTAGAAAAATATACAACATGTTTGGGAGTAAAGAGTTCCGAATCTAATCTAATATTTTTTGGAACAAAAGGACAAACACCTGAAATAGAAAAAAAGCTGGTTTCATCTGCTCATTGGCTCCTATCGATCGTAACGTTATTAGCCTGTAGGCCCTGTAGCCATCCTCGATTAATCGAATTTTCTTTAATAAATCTTGTCCCAACAATAACGAACAGAAGAAAAATAATTTCATTCAATTTGGTCAGTCAGTTCCAAAGTTATACGCTTACAAACATTTCAGCGATATGCGATAATTATGTAAGTATACTAGTCGAGTTCCTCGTCAAATAATTACATATAACAATTAATTGAAATCAAACGAAAGTTATAATACAAATATTTCAGCGATATATTTTTGTTTGATTATACACAGATTATTTTTTAAACTACATCCGCTCTTAAAAAGCTATGCTTGGGTAAGTACCTACTTATTTCCCGAAACTTCTGATATATAGCCATGTAAAGTGCGATATCCTAATATCAAATAGTTGGTTATGTCAACATTGGAAATTGATAGGGGACTAGCAAAAATCCATAAATAGGTGCTTAACATACCTACGTACAGTCACCAGAAGATCAAGTAACTCCAGTCTGTCAATTATATTCATTGGATTTTCGACTTTATTTCAATACAATAAAGTTCAAAATGTAATAAAGAATTTTGACATAGACTTATCCCTAGGTTGGCCTGCTGGCGACTGTACATAGAATTTAATTTAAAGCCGACAAGACGTACATATTTGCTTATGTAAAAAAATACTGCCAAGGCCTCCATTCTATTTAATTGCTTATTTATGTAACTTGCAAACCTTAAGTTACCTATATTATTATGATATATGATCGTATCTTGTACTATTACTAGCTAGTAGCTACACTACATACATCCGCGCGGTTTCATCTGCTCTTATCATCATTATCCACAGCCTATAAGTGCCCACCGCTGAGCAAGGCCTCTTCTCACACGGAGAAGGTTTGAGCATTACTTAATCACCACGCTTGCTCAACTTGAAACTATGCCCACCTGCATTTTTGATGAATATAATGGTCTTTCATTCATAAACAAAATGTTCGCTATGATTATAGAACGGAACGTGACTTTAGTCAAGTTGTCGAGTCTAAAGTCAACAGCACATCAACATAAACCAATTATCAAAATTTATCAATAGAAATTCAACCTAGTCACTTTGTTAATAAAGTTGAATATCTATTCCAATATTTACAATTTACAGCTTCGTAAAAAGTACGTAGGATTTAATGAATTGAAGGAACCCTCTTTTATTCAGAAAGTAGGCGACTGAGTCATACATTTGGTCATACACTGTTAACGTCATTTGGATGATACGTTTGAGGAAAAATGGAGGCGTAGTACTTGACCCTCGCGTCTGGAAAGTAAACACCATGACGTCACCAGCCTGCTGTATTTTGTTTTTATTTGCATTGTTTACAATTCGTACTTACCTACACGAATGGGTCGGCTCGACCGGAGTAATACCACGGTCTCACAGAAAACCGACGTGGAACAAAGCTTGCATTATGTTTCGTCGTGTGAGTGAGGTTACCGGAGGCCCAATTACCCCCCTCCCTAGTCTTCCGAATCCCCGAATCCTCCACAATACTCAAATTCCCATTTCCCAAAAGGCCGGTAAACCACTTGTAACGCTTTTGGTGTTTTGGGTGTCCATGGGCGACGATGATTGCTTACCATCAGGTGAACGATCTACTGGTTTGTCAAAATGTTTCCTTGTCTTAGTACTAGCTTCTACGAGGAGCTTCGTTCACATTGCGGGTAAGTACCTACATAATAATATTATTACTTATTAGCAAATAATTGTCATATTCCAAACTACGAACTATTATTGGGTAATATAAAAAAAAATATTAACACGTTAAACGCCATGGGGGTCACCGGTGACCGGTGTTAGTGAAGGATTTACCTTCAACAGTTTTTTATTGGCAGTCAAAGTCTTATTAACACTTCCCAACTTGAAAATTGAAACCTCTTGTTCAGCGACCATATTTGCTGCTACACGACCATCAAGGCCTTCGTGTCGCTTATACAGAACAAACATTAAACTTAATAGGAGTTGGAACGGGGTGGTTTTTAGTCAGTAAGAGTCTGACTTTCCCTCCCGCCTCAGCTAGGCGGAAGAAGTCATTCGATGATTTTCCCCCCTTAAAAATAAAAAATGTTGTCTATTTTGTGTAAGGTTCAGTAGGGACTGTTGACATTTTCTTAGTCGTTGTTTACAGTTCGGGGCCCGTAACAAAATCATCGAATGGTACCCTGTTTCCTAAAAGAGAAAACAAAAAAACTAAAGTTCAGATTGCCTCGCTGGCCGAATGGTCGCAAGTGCGACTGCCGGAAGGTTTTTTTTTAAATCTCAGCAGTAGCATGGATTCTGGAATTGTGCCAGGTATATGGCTAGGCTCACCCCCCCTTAACATGAGATTCATAACATAAATAGTGAAAAGTGGGTGTTACATTGTACAGTCACAAAGTGCCATACCTAATGCACACCTCTGCCTACACCTTCGGGGGTAAAAAGGCGTGATGTTAAATATGTTTAGAAGTTCAGCGCGAATTAAGGCAAGACAAGACCACAACTACTACTTGTACTTACACGTACGTTGCCGACGTGCTTCTAACCACCAACTTCTCAGATATCAGTGGGTGTGTGAGCTATAAGTACATAAGACCAATAGTAATAATTTTTCACTTTTTAGTTTTTACTTTCGTTTGTTTTTACGTTTAAAGTAATCGAAACGAGACCGCGTTCTGCGCTCTGATAGGCCAGCTCCAACCAACCAATCAGAGGCCTCAGGTGATCCATCTGCTCGTTTGCACAGTCTCATAAAGAAAATGCTTAAGTAGGTATAGTTAGTACCTGTGTTGTTTTTATAATCGCTCTTTGTACAATGATGACGTATTTATTTATTTCCTGCAAGACCAATCGTAGGTGATTCATGATCTTACTCAATGTCTGTTTACTTGATCGAGAAGAAGTCTACAACTGCAGTGGGTGCTATATGTGCGGCATTTAAGCTGAGCTCTGGCATTTTGCGTCGTCTTCACTGTTTAATTTGTTTTTTTGTGTGTTATTGTACTTTGTGACGGTGTGCAAATAAATAATTTTTTTTCTTTCGTTCTATAATTCCGTTAATTTTTACTCGAGTTTCAATTATACAGTATTTTTTTAAGGGGGGAAACTCATCAATTGTCTGCTCCCGCCTGGGTGAGGCGGTAGGAAGTGTCAGACTCTTACTGACTCAAAACCACCCCGTTCCTTCTCCTGCGCTTCGAGCCGGAGCCCCCGATAACCCGTTAGGTTCTCCGCGACATTATACCGTATTAACTTCTGCCCGCGGCATCGCTCGTGTTCCCGTGGGTTATGTGTTTTTTCAGAGCATAATCTACCTCTGTTCCAAATTTCAACGCGATCCCTTCAGCCGTTTTGACGTGGTTGAGTAACAAATAAACAAGTGTGGGAGAACCATGCTTCGGCACGAATGGGCCGGCTCGACCGGAGTGATACCACAGCCTCACAGAAAACCGACGTGAAGCAACGCTTGCGTTGTGTTTCGTCGTGTGAGTGATGTTACCGGAGGCCCAATTACCCTCCCCTTCCCCAATCTCCCCAATTCCTGAATCCCCAACGATCCTCAAAGTCCTGATCCCCAAAAGGCCGGTAACGCACTTGTAACGCCTCTGGTGTTCCAGGTGTCCATGGGCGATGCCGATTGCTTACCATCAGGTGATCCATCTGCTCGTTTACCGGCTTATACCATAAAAAAAAACCACAAAAACAAACAATGCGATAGCATTATAATATTAGTAAGATTGTTTTGTTATCGATTTCCGACAGTTAGACGTCATTGTTATTGTTTGAATACAAACTAAAAATTCTTCTGCCAGCCCGTGTTCCAAGATATACTTGCATTCTTTCTTTCTTAGAATCCAGACAATTGATGCATTTTTCCATTCTTTGTTCTTTCTATGTTCATTTACCTTATACGTAACAAACATCCCCGCTCATATTCATTTTGTACGTACGTATATTGTAACAATAATATACATACATCTGACTGCTTCGTTGGCCGAGTGGTCGCAAGTGTGACTGCCGGGCAAGGGGTCTCGGGGTCGATTCCAGGGTCGGGCAAAGTATTACTGGGTTTTTAAAAAAAATCTCAGTATTAGCACGGAGTCTGGAATTGTGCCCGGTATATGGCAATAGGCTCACCCCCCATTACATGGGACTCATAGCATAAATTGTCAAAAGTGGGTGTTACATTGTACAGTGGCATAATGTGCACGTCTGCCTACCCCTTCGGGGATAAAAGGCGTGATGTTATAATGTTACATACACATATATACATAACCTCACGCCCGTCTCCCATGGGGGTAGGCAGAGACTATGAAACACCAATTGCTATAGTAAGAGTGAGTAAGAGTCTGACATTCCCTCCCGCCTCACACAAGCGGGAGAAGTCATTCCATGATTTTCCCCCTTATAAAAAAAGCTTGGCCCATTGGTAAAACCGGTAAATGGCTATTGTCATATGGATGTGGCTAACCCTAACCCCCTATTACATGGGACTCATAACATAAATAGTGAAAGTGGGTGTTACATTGTACAGCTGTATAAAGTGCTGTAATGTAGGTGCACCTCTGCCAACCCCTTCGGGAGTAAAAGGCGTGATATTATGTTCTAGCTTTTAAATTAAAACAACGATAGAATTAAATTAGTTACACCCCTGTACTATATCATGTATCTTGTTTTCGGTACATTATATCTTTTCTCAAGGATGTTATTAGTTACCGGTCCTCTAGTAGTTGGTTGCAATTTCTGAGCAAACTCGGGTCCCAAGAAAAACATGGCGGTCATAAAACATAACAAAATGTCTAAATTTAAAGAATACAGCAGTAATAGGAAAAGCTAATCATGAACTTTAGGAGTAGGTACCTAATCTAACGTTGTTATACACAATACAGGTGACCCCACGACCCCAAGTTCAACTGATAACACTATAACATTTATTTATTTTTAAAAAAATCCATAAAAAAATCTATGTTATTTTTTATAATGACTATCGTGAGACATACTAAATTAACTAAAAATCGCGAGTTACTCACATGAGATGAGATATCATGAGAGAGAGTGAATATCTGAATATAGTAAGTAGGCTGCGCGACATCGCTGCGACCGCGCACGCTGCTCATGAGGAAGAACCCCTCTGTGGCTCGAAACTAGTAGAAATGAGTAACCCGTGATTTTTAGTTAATTTAGGCAATCTAATATCATATAAAGTTCACATTAGGAGAAAACTACCTAGAATTTTAATTAGTCCTCGAGTATCATTTAAAAAAATAAATCACTACTGGCCAAATACTGATTACTATTGCCACATACCGGACATAATTCCAGACTCCGTGTTACTACTGAGACTTAAAAAAAACCAGTAATACTTTGTCCGACCCGGGAATCGAACCCGAAACCCCTTGGCCAGCAGTCGCACTTGCGACCACTCGGCCAACGAGGCAACTGGGATGATGACAGGGTATGAAAATTAAAAATCTAATTAGTCCGTAGGTTTGGAAAAATAAAAAAATATTAGACACGTATTTTTTTATTTTGATGTTTATTAAAATGAATACTTTAATATACTTTAATTTGGGTTCGCCGCGATCATGCGGAAGAGATGCGCCTCAATGTCGGCGCGCCTGCGTTCTTCCTCCAATGCAGGGGTGTTAGGGAGCTCCGTAACCGTAACCGAAACTATCGGATATCCGATATAAAAAATCATCCGTAACCGTAACCGAATCCGAAATTAAAGTTTCTGATAGTATCGGATAGGGGCGGAGCCTAATTGAGACACGTTATGACAAGTTGTTTTGATCGGCCGGCCGCTGCCAGTGCCGACACACAAGCTGCGCGCATTGTTTGTTTTTTTTCTTCTTTGACAAATGTGTTGGTTGTGTTACGGAATCGATTGAATTTGTACAAAATGCGTCCTAAGTCGAGTGCAGTTTGGTCGTTTTTTGATGAAATTACCGATTCCGCAAAATGTAAAGAGTGTGGTAAAAGCTTTGTAGCAAGGAAAGGAGGTGGGACTACATCGCTAAAACTTCACCTTAAATCACAACATAGTGATAAGTACGAAGAACTTTTGCTACTGGAAAAAGGTAACCAACAAAATAACCTACAAACAGCCAAGCAGCTGACACCTTTACAAGAGTGTAAAAAACAATTGACACTCAAAGATTCGTTAAAAAATAAAGGTGCTGGGATGAAACTTATACCAAACAAAAAGAAATTGATAAATTAGTGGCTGAAATGATAGCGTTACAAAACTTGCCATTTAATTTTGTAGAAGGTGTGGGATTTCAAAGATTAGTGCAGGCAGCCTTACCACGTTATAATCTTAGAGGTCGGCAGTACTTGACTAATTTACTGTGCAATGATATGTACAACAAAATGAAGTTAAAGATTCTGGACTTTTGAAACAATTTGAGAAGTTATCATTTACTACAGATGTGTGGTCCGAGCCCAGCGCAAATGTCTCGTTACTTAGTCTTACTGCTCATAGCATCACGAATAATTATGAAAGAGTTTATTACCTATTTGTACCTCTATTTTGCTTTTAAAATTCCTTAAAAATATAATATCCGTAACCGAAACTAACGGATAATCCGAAATATTATATTATCCGTATCCGTAACCGTATCCGGTATAATAATCATTCGTATATCCGTATCCAATCCGTAACCGAAATTTCATATCCATAACATCCCTGCTCCAATGGCATCCTGAGTGTATTCATTGACCGGTGGGACTCTCCCCTGTTACGTAGGTGGATAAGTGTCCAGAGTCCAGACTCACTTATCCAAATAAACCAATGAACATATAATTATTATAATTTACTAACATTAGGCTAAGTTGTACTACTACTAACATAAATATGGATGTTTTATCTGAAATAAAAAATTTTGAATTTGAATTTTAATATAACTGATCAAAGTTTAGGAGTGGGGGCTAAAACGTCTTTTCTACGTATAAAATGTACCTAGAAGTGACGTCACGCGACATTTCAAATCAATATATCGTCGAAAGTGTTCGTTTCTGTAAGAAAATAAAAAATACGTGTCTAATGATTTAAAATAATCTACCAGACGGACATTAAAATTAGGCATCTACCCTATTGTCGTAGTGAATTATAATTTATTGAAACATTAGTTTTCTAATTCTAAGCATTATCAACATTAGCGAAACAAGTTACCTTGAGCTTGAGGTAAAGGACACCCATAGCTGTTATAGATAACCCAAATACTTACAAATTTAGTATATATATATTTTTTATCATCGAACCTATCTACTACTCCTGCTAGTTACATTATATGTGTTACTAGCTGTTGCCCGCGACTTCGTCCACGTAGAATATTAATTTTAGGACATAACTTATTTCTGTTTCAATTTTCCAAAATAAAAGTACATCAGCTACCGGCCAATGAAAAGTCCCGTCAAAATCGGTCCAGCCATTCCAGAGATAAGCCAATACAAACAAACAGACAGACAAAAATTATAAAAAATGTTATTTTGGTATGTGTATCGTATATTCATTATTCATATGCATGTAGTACAAAGTGGTTATTTTAATATTACAAACAGACACTTCAGTTTTATTTATCTGTATTTTTGTAAATACTACAAACAGTAAGTATATAAAATCTAGTTTGATACTGAATAGGGATAGGTAATGATGGTGTATGAAAATTAAAAATCTAATTAGTCCGTCAGTTAGGTAATGAAAAAATATTATACACGTAACTATTTTTTTTTTTCGTTTAAGAAAACAATACTTGGATAAAACGAATCAAAGTTTAGGAGTGGGGAGGTAGCTATGTCATTTTAGAGTATAAATCGTACTCAAAAGTGACGTCATGCGATATTTCAAATCAATAATAATATATCTTCGAAACTATTCGTTTCCGTAAGAAAATAAAAATACTTACGTGTCTAATGTTTTTACATAATGTATGTACAAGACGGATATTACAATGAACATTAGTCATTTACCCTATTTTACAGGAAGGAGCAGAGCCATATTATCCCTAAGGCAAACTGCAAGTGCCTAGGGCTACGGAGAGGCGCTGTAAGACACGCATGCGCAACTGCCCATAATAAGTAATAGACAACTATGAGGTTTGCCTAGTAATTTTTATTTGATTTTTTATGTTTATTTATTTTGTTATGTGTATTTTATAGTGTGAGTTTTCGTAATTAATTTCAAATTAAAATTAAAATATCTTTATTGCTAATTGCTTATTGTTGTCCAATTGGTGACTTGTTCGTCTGCGAGTAGAATACCAGCGCAAGGCCCTGTCTTGCACATGCTGAACTGGGGGCTTACTCTTGAATCCAATTCCGATTGATCGACATTGGTATTGTGAAATTTCGTACTCTTGAGTTGCAACACTAGCGCCCAGTGGTTGTATAGTTTTGACATTGTATGATTATTGAGATTTTATTGGATTGAAATTGCATTGACATTGAAATTGGTTTCAAGAGTAAGCCCCCTGGTCCCATTTTACCGCAGACTTGGGACATTAGTAGGTATTTATAAACCTGTGTGTAAAATTTGTATGTGTCAGCTGTTTTAGTGTGTGAAATAAAGTTTTTTTCTTTCTCTTTCTTTCTAATAGCTCTCTGGATTTAAACCACCTCTCCAAAGAGTATTTTTAGTAGAGCTACGAAGGTAGACAGTATTAGATGGGAACCTTGCATAAATTACGAAGACTGTTTTTCTCTGACACCTCTAAAGGAATCTTCAAGGAATAACAAAATTATGACATTGCCTATGTTTACATGTACTTATTCATTCCTTTTCTCAAAGATTAAATTAAGTTATTTTTCAGTACCCGTGCCAAATCTAGTTCGAAAGTATTCATCTAGGACACAGGTCGTTGACCCTGCGTAACATTGTAATATTCTTCGAAAAACTTGGCATTAAGAACATCTAAATTGTAATAAATCGTGTTGCTAACCTCAATGGTGAAAGTATAATAACCTTGTTGGCAATTACACTTCGGAAAACATAGGGGTAACAACCTTGGACCGCTGTACTTTTACAAACACTTCATTTGTGAAACTAGCTACTTCCCCGCTGTTTCAGTCGCTCTGCTCAGCACCTATTGATCATAACGTGACCGTTAATAGCAGAGGCTATTAAAGGTTGGTTATAGAAGGTAGAAGGAAGTGAGGTTATAGAACCTCGATAAATGCACTATCCAATAGAAAAAGAATTGTTCAAATCGGACCAGTAGGTCCGGAGCTTAGCGCGTTCAAACAAACAAACAAATTCTTCACGAGCTTCACATAATTATAATTAGTAAGTACCTATAAGATTAAACAGATATTTAATATGCTTCGAAAGAATGGGTAAGCTCGACCGAAGTGATACCACGGTCTCGCAGACAACTGATGTGAAACAACCACGTTGTGTTTCGCCATGTGACTGAGTTGTTCGTAGTCCCAGTCTCAGGTTTTCTTTCATGAACATGATGATCATCATCACATGGAATCATGGAATATAGCCACTGCTGCACAACGACCTCTCGATTGAGAGGAAGGAGAGGGTTGCCTCGGTTTTTGATGGAACTTTTAGGAATTTCCTCGCTCGTCCAAAGCTTTTCTATTACAGTTCGATTATGTACCTAGTCTAAAAAAATAGAACTAGGTTTAGTTCATGGCCGCAAAAGGCTGACTAATAAAAAGTATTTTAAACTTTTTTCACCGTTTAATCTACAGTGACGGGAAATTCCCTCATTTTAGAATATAGATTCCTTTTTTCAACGACCTGTGTAGTTCTGAAACTGAACTGTGTGTGCCTTGTGCCTTGTATGTGTGTGTTTCTGTAAGTGTGTACTATGTGTCCTAGTTACTCAAAGAATGACCAGAAACGCAAAAGTTCTAAATACATAAGTACATGTATTTAAATTAATCGATAAGTATCTAGATTAACATAGCTTTTAACTAAATACAAAAATAACCACACACACACACACACACACCGAGTTTTTTATTACCAAATAACTTAAAACCTTTTGTTCTACTTATCTGTACCTAAACTGAACAATAGAATAGGTCCCCCGGTACAGGTGTAATGCCTTAATCAACCCCCATACAATTAGGTCACCGATAACAAAAGTAACCGAAACGTATGACCGTGTTATATTAAATTACCTATGATACGTATTGTAGATACACCATGTGGTGTCTTCAAAGTAGAATACATTTCTCACCAGTCTCTAGTCTTCGGCTTCCCATGGGTGCCGTGAGAGAAACCAGGCAACAGCACTCTCTTTATACAAACTGTTAGATTAACTATGATCTCCCATCGGTCTACCAAACGTTATGGATCATAGCGAACCCTATGTGGAGGAGACCCTTAATGGCGCTGGTTTCCAAAAACCTGAATCTATGTGGTCTAGCTACGTAGATATCGAATTTAAATCCCGTAGCTGGGCCAAATGCTGACAGCTTTTATTGGCTAATGAAGATTCAATGGTGCTCCATGATTCCAGATTCCATTGAGATTTTTGATTTCATTGGATTTCATGGAGGTCCCATGGTCCAAACCGATGCTAGAACCCGCAATTACAAGCTAGAGTCGTAAGTCTCACGACTTCCTTAATACATATTTTACCTCAATAAAATTCCTGAATGGACAACGTGTACCTACGCAAAGGTAACAATGTAAGTATAACATAACATAACATCACGCCTTTTATTCCAGGGTAGGGAGAGGTGCACATTAAGCCACTGTACAGTGTAACACTTACTTTTCACTATTTATGTTATGAACCCCATGTAATAGGGGGTGAGCTTATTGCCATATACCGGGCACAATTCCAGAGTCCGTGCTACTACTGAGATTTTTTTAAAACCCAGTAATACTTTGCCCCACCCGGGAATCGAACCCGAGACCCCTTGCCCGACAGTCGCACTTGCGACCACTCGGCCAATAAGGCAACAATGTAAGTATTCCGTTCATATTCAGTAGGTGTAGACAAAACAATAAATATGTGATAGTGGTTTTAATAGAGTACTTTGTGGTTTTCGTAGGTTTATCAATGAGGTTATTCATTACAAATATTATAATTCTATTGGTGATTCATGTCGCGGAGAACCTAACGGGTTACCGGGGCTCCGGCTCTTTTTAGTCAGTAAGAGTCTGATACTCCCTCCCGCCTCACCCAGGCGGGAGAATCAATTCGATGATTTTACCCCCTTAAAAAAAATGGGGGTGACTCATAAGTAAATATATAGACACCCATTAAACATATCGACATTCTATGTATCGACAGTTGTTTGACTATGATCCTCCGCCTCCACGCATCTACGTATTTTAAGTGGTTTTTGCCATAATCTCCGAACTTTTCAAACTGGTTGGAGTTTGGAGATTCAGGAAAGTCCCTAGTCGCTACTATAGATCTTGACTTAAATATGAATGGCAGTGATATTGGTATGTGTGGCACGGTTTCAGCCGCTGCTCAGCTCCATTGATCGCAGCGTGACGTTTTATAGCATATTTCCACGATAAATGTACTATCCGACATGCAAATAAATTATTTTATTCGTTACAGTAGTTTTGGAGATTAACGCTATAAAACGAACAAATAAACTCTCTTCAGTTTTATGTATTAGTAAGTGTCTATATACCTATGATACATGCAGTATCTATATACCTAACTAGCGGCCCGCCCCGGCTTCGCACGGGTACATACACACACACACACATACAACCTTCTTTTTTGCGTCGGGTTTCAAAAAAAAAAGTAAAATTATAAAGGAAGTCAGAATTTTTTTTAATGAATTTTTTTTATTCTAATTTTTTATTAATGTTTTTTTTTGTTTTTTTTTTATTTTAATTTTTTTACAAATATCATATTATCTACAAATAAAAAAAGCCATTAGTTTTAGTGAGTCAGAGCTTCCCTGTAAGCGATATTTGAAGTAGTTTTATTTTGTGGCAGCAAAATAAATTGATTTTCAGGAGCTCCGACACGTGATAGGCCAACATATAGTTGGCCATGAGTGAAACATTATTTTCGTATATCGATCCCTAATAATTCTTAATTGACAGGAAACTGAAGTCGTTTAAAAGGGATTGGCAGATCAGTTGGGATCATCGGTATCCTCGGTATCCTCGGTATATGAGCTAGTTGACCAGTCGGCACGTTATTTTATTACATTGACTCAGCCCCCCCCCCCACCGTACCCCAGTGACGCTTACATGGAGCCTACATCGCATGCTGGCTAGCTGAGCGCGGTGAACGGCAACCACGCGACTTTTTTCTAATACTTGCCTTTTTAAACTCGTGATATCTTCCGAATGAAATGTCCGAATTGAATAAAAAGGTATTGCAGCCGTCTTCTTGAATTATAAGGTAATTTATTTTGATAAGGATTAATACCAAGGTACAAATAAAGAGCATTTTCAAGCGGCGCCATATAAATTAATTTTTTAGAATAAAAAACCGCTTACTGTGACATAACTATAATATTTAGACATGCTGTCGCGACACTTTTTGTAGACAATGATGAGTTCTGCAAAGTCCGTAGTAAATGATTTTGTTCTATCATCAATAGTTTTCGCAGCGCACGCGACGTAAGGAATTTTTCAGGTCATTTTTTTACACCTTGGGTTACATTATTGGAATTTTAGAAAAGATCCCAAATTATTTTAAAAATATAATATAGCCTATGTTACTCGGGGATAATGTAGCTTTCCAGAGGTGAAAGAATTTTTGAAATCGGTCCAGTAGTTTCGGAGCCTATTCATTACAAACAAACAAATCTTTCCTCTTTATAATATTAAGTTAATTATAACTTTAATAAATAAATACATATATACCTCTAAGACTGCCTCGTTGGCCGAGTGGTCGCAAGTGCGATTACCGGGTAAGGGTCTCGGGTTCGATTCCCGGGTCGGGTAAAGTATTACTAGATTTTTAATAAAACTCTCAGTAGTAGCACGTAGTCCGGAATTGTACCCGGTATATGGCAATAGGTTCACTCCCTATTACATGGGACTAATAACATAATAGTGAAAAGTGGGTGTTAAGTACATTGTACAGTGGCATTAACATTTAAGTGTCGTAATGTGCATCTCTGCCTACCCATTCGGGGATGACAGGCGTGATGTTATACTATGTTACATAGGTATGGTGTTACATATGGTAGGCAAGTAAGTAGGCACTTGGCAGCTTCGTTCGTTGGTCTACAATGTAGACTCTACATGTTGTACAAATTGTTGCTTACGCGATATCCGACCCGGGGTTAATGGTTTGAAGATTTTTCACCTCTGTGATTTCTAGAGCCAAGAATTTGAACTAGATCTAAATTAAAATGAATACATATGGGTATTCTATACAGGAGGTCAGGCTCTATTCTAGGGTTAGACACGTATAATAAAGTTTTTAAAGTAACTAATTAGAGCTGGAAGAAAATAGGGTCAACATGGGAAAAAGTGACTGTTTCATTTCATGTGTGTGTGTAGTACCTCTGTTCACTTTTGCCAACCTCAATGAGAGACATTATTTTCTGAGTGTATATAAGTGTGTATGTACCTCTATATGTTTTAGATGAATTATTCTGTAACAACTAGAGGTACAGTAAAATTATCGCTTGTAGACGATAAATTGCGAAAATTTATGCATTTGCATTTATGTTGTAGACAAAACCTAGTTCTATATACATATATACATAACTAATTATACCTACCTACATAGATAACTTTTTTAAGGGGGTAAAATCATCGAATGACTGCCCCCGCCTGGGTTAGGCGGGAGTGTCAGACTCTTACTGACTAAAAACCACCCCGTTCCTCCATCTGCACGTCGAACCGGAGCCCCGGTAACCCGTTAGGTTCTTCGCGACTTAGTACAGGGATAGATTGTCTGGTCTTGGTCTGGAATTACACCTACATAAGCTACATTTTAGCCTACGGGAACGTAAGGGACATCGATGGCTGAAGCTAGTATTTTGATAATAAAAAACAATACACATATTTCATATTTATTATCGCACTGACGAGTGAACTTGAAAACGAGTTGAATACATGCATCGTTGACCACACACACACACACATGAATCATAATAGATGTTATTACCTAATACGTTTTTTTTTAATTTACGGCCATAATCATGCAATACAATAAACACTTAATTTTATACTTTTACGGCCGTTTTAGTAGGCAAAAGTCAGCAGCCATGACTGCTGATTTCTTTAAATTTGGATATTATTGGGATTTTCCATCTGTGTATTGTTCACTGACACTCCCAGTGATATTTTCTTTCGTAACACAATTATTCCTAGATAATTATTTTCTTTGTGGTAATAAATAAACATGACAAACAAATGAAATTGCAGGATCGGTTGAGCCATTATCAAATTTCGCGATTTTAGCAAGTCTTTTTTTAACAATTCATCTTTATTCGCATCGATTGAGCCATAGTTGCCAGTATGTATTGCAGGTTGTAACAACGTCCTTATAAAAATGTTTTTCTTTTTAATTTTTATTGGTATGTGTACATGGATTTTTATCTGATAGCTTGTAAACAGACCCAAATATTTCCACTATAGTAAGTATTGTTTTCGGCCAGTACACAGTTGTATCACTAAAATATTTACCGCTAATGAAGGTCATTGGCTCCCCGCTCGATAAAAATGACATCATAATCAAATTGATTTTAGATTTGGAACGATCAAATTAACCTATTTTGAATTTTGACGTTTTACTTTTTTCTGTGAAAAAGTAGCAACTTTTTTAATTAAAAAAATCGGATGATTATATTTCTTAATCGGATCGGATATCGGATAGGGGAGCGATCGGGACAAGCGACCAGACGTATCACGCGATGATAAGGGATTGGGTACTTTCCTTAGTCAAAAATAAATTATTTGAACTGTTCAATACAATAAAATATTAAAAAATAATCACACTTTTATTCATTGATAGCTGTTGCCCGCGACTTCGTCCGCGTAGATTAATGACTTCTGACAGAATTCATCAGAATCAATTCAGTGCCCAATTAAGATTTACCTATTGTGAAATGATTTATCGTAATTTCAATAAATTAAAAATCCCGCAGGGTTCTTACTAGTCCCGGCCCGATCACGTAAATTTTGAGTAATAAAAACTTCGACTATTGTTGCACAGAATCTCTATGAAATAAGTTCAGTGGTTTCAAGATAAAGAGTCCTGGAGCATTGACGCATAGTTCCCGTTCCCGAGGGACTTCTGTGATAAAAACTATCATACGTTACTCAGGTCCCAAATCATCGTTTTACCGAATGTAATTCAAAAAGATTCAATGATTCTAGATTCAATTTTCATTCCCAATTTCTCACCAACTATCATTCCCTATTTTATCCTCTTAGGGGTGGAATTTATCAAAATCCTTTCTAAGGCGATACCTATGTCATAGTAACTTTATGCATGCAAAGTCTCAGCCCGATCGGTTTAAAACTGGCAAAGTATCACACAAACTTTCACCCTCTATATTACCCACTTTGGGGTGGAAATGTTCAAAAACCTTTCTTAAGGGCACGTCCCTTTATCGTACGTCATAATATCTACCTGCACGTCGAATTTCAACCCGATCTGTGTAAAACTGACAAAGCCTCATACAAACTTTCATCCCCTACATTATCCCGTTGGAGGTGGAAATGATCAAAATCCTTACTTGGAGATGCCTACGTCATAACATCTACTTTCATGCCGAATTTCAACCAGATCATTTTATAATTGACAAAGTTCCATACCAACTTTCACCCTCTATTTTACCCTCTTGGGAGTGAAAATGATCAAAATTCTTTCTTAGAAGATGCTTACGTCATAACATCTATCTGCATGCCAAATTTCAACCTGATCGGTTTAAAACTGATAAAGCCTCATACAAACTTTCATCCCCTATTTTACCCACTTGGGGGTGGAAATTATCAAAATTCTTTCACAGCGGATGCCTACGTCATAACATCTATCTGCATGCCAAATTTCAACCCGATCGATTTAAAACTGACAGTCTCATACAAACTTTCATCTCCTATTTTACCCCCTTGGAGGTGGAAATTATCAAAATCCTTTCAAAGCGGATGCTTACGTCATAACATCTATCTGCATGCCAAATTTCAACCCGATCGGTTTAAAACTGACAAAGTCCCATACAAACTTTCATCCCCTATTTTACCCCCTTGGGGGTGGAAATTATCAAAATCCTTTCACAGCGGATGCTTACGTCATAACATCTATCTGCATGCCAAATTACAACCCGATCGGTTTAAAACTGACAAAGTCTCATACAAACTTTCATCCCCTATTTTTCCCCTTTGAGGGTGGAAATTATCAAAATCCTTTCAGTCATAACATCTATCTGCATGCCAAATTTCAACCCGATCAGTTAAAAACTGACACAGTTTCATACAAACTTTCATCCCCCTTTTTACCCCCTTGGGGGTGGAAATTATCAAAATCCTTTCTTAGCGGATGCCTACGTCATAACATGTATCTGTATGCCAAATTTTAGCCCAATCTGTCCAATTGGGCTGTGCGTTGATATAGATCACTATGTCAGTCAGTCAGTCAGTCAATCACCTTTGAATTATATATATATATGTCGGCGCATAGACTAGAATACTACGTCATTTCCGGAACTACCACTCAGTGAGTCAGGCGAGAGGTGGGGACGGGCCTGCACGAGGACGTGGGCCGCTTGGAAGGGGTAGTCTGTCCGAGACGCTCGCTCTGTCAACACCTCTAGTAAAAGCGACAATCGTCCACCTGAGTCACAGCGATTTATTATTAACTTATTTTTGTAATATCGTGATTATTACGACGAATTATTATTGTGAGTATTTTGGTGAATTATTACTGTTGATAATTTCGATAATTAATATTGTGTTAATTAGTGTTGTATTTGATTACTTTTGTGATTGTTTAAGTACCCTTTAAATTTAATAAACTGTTATCTGTGAGTTTATCCTAGTTTTACTTGAAGTCATGTCTGAAGAACAGTCTGAGGCTGGTTTGGATCCGTGGACTTAGCAGGGTGGAACGTCCTAAGCCCAAATG
Organism: Spodoptera picta; assembly: GCA_038387885.1. NCBI lineage: Eukaryota > Metazoa > Arthropoda > Insecta > Lepidoptera > Noctuidae > Spodoptera > Spodoptera picta. Next base: position 758,346 of record JAZHFQ010000314.1, read on the forward strand.
CAATTACTGTGATAAAATAGGCCATACTGAGTCCGTTTGCTTCAAGAAGATGGGGGATGAAGCCGAAAAGGTTAATTTGGTCACAGAACAAGAAGAAATACTGACTCCTATGACAGTCAGTATCAATAATCGTACGTTTACAGCACTTTATGACAGCGGTGCAGCACGTTCATTGGTAAGGCGCTCCATTAGTGAAGCCATTCCTGGAAAGCGGGAGGATTGTACATTAATGCTGAAAGGTATTGGTAGTGCAAGTATTCCGATTCTGTCATGCCAAAAAATCAATGTGACATGTAATTTAAATAACATTTTTGTTGAAGTGTCCTTCCATGTCGTAGAAGACCACGAAACTCCTTGTGACCTTTTAATTGGAGTGGAAATTGTAAAAGGCACCGGATTGAACGTCCTCGTCACTGAAATGGGCGCCACTGTAATGAGGCAGTCAGTCGTCTTGTCTACCAACGGAAACGAGGTAAGGTCGTATTCAAACCTGGACACGGATTTAACAAATTCGGATGAAGTAACTGAATTGAAGAAGTTGTTGAGTAAGTACCACCAAGTTTTTTCCACGGGTCTCCCGAGAAAACCTGTGACTACAGGATGCTTGGAAATTCAATTGAAGGACCCAAATAAAATTGTATCAAGGAGACCTTATCGAATGGCTCCAGTTGAACGACAGAAATTAAAGGACATAATTAATGATTTAATGGAGAGTGGGATTATCAGAGAAAGTACGTCCGACTTTGCCAGCCCTGTAATTCTTGTTAAAAAAAAGAATGGGGAAGACCGAATGTGTACGGATTACAGAGAATTAAATAAAAATACTGTTCCTATAAATTTTCCACTTCCGATCATCTCGGACCAAATTGATCGACTATCCGATGCCTCCTATTTCATTAGCTTGGATATGGTTCAAGGATTTTATCAAATACCCATTAAAAACTAGTCTATAGCAAAAACTGCGTTCATTACACCAGATGGATTATACGAATACGTCAGGATGCCTTTTGGGCTAATGAATGCACCTGCCGTATTCCAGCGCGCTATTTTGACGGCGCTACGACCTCTTCTGGACAACATCTTGGTATACATGGATGATGTATTGATAAAATGTAAAACATTTACTGAAGGTTTACAGATCCTGGAGAACGTTCTAGCGGCCTTAGCTAAAGCGGGGTTTACAGTAAATGCGCAGAAGTGCTCCTTCTTCAAAACATCAATCGAATATCTCGGAAATGTGATCGAAAAGGGTACGGTTCGACCAAGTCCAAGGAAGGTTGAAGCTTTAGAAAAATCTGCAGTATCCACCAATGTAAAGCAGGTACGACAATTTTGTGGTTTAGCTGGTTATTTCAGGCGTTTTATACCATCATTTTCTGAACGTTTTATACCGTTATACAATCTGACTAAGAAAGATGCAAAATTCCAGTGGACCGCAGATTGTGAAAGCATTAGACTTGATACCATTCGTCGATTAACCTCTGCCCCAGTTCTAACCATCTTTCGAGAAGGACTTCCTATTGAACTGCATACTGATGCCAGCAGTACTGGTTTAGGTGCCGTCCTCATTCAAATACAGAATGGCCGACAACACGTGATTGCTTACATGAGTATGAGAACTACAGAACCCAAAAGTCATTATCACTCCTATGAATTGGAGACCTTGGCTATAGTAAGAGCAATAAAGCACTTTAGACAATATCTCTACGGCAGACATTTTACTATCATTACTGATTGCAATGCAATTAAATCATCATCAAATAAGCACGATCTATTACCCAGAATCTATAGGTGGTGGTCGTTTCTTCAACATTACGACTTCAAAATCGAATATCGTCAAGGTAACAGAATGAAGCATGCTGACTACTTTAGCCGTAATCCAATAGCGTGCATTAATTTAGCACAGAACGTTGATGCGTGGCTAAAGGTAGAACAAAGACGTGATGCAGAATTGGCGTAAATTATAAGGAGGTTAGATCATAACGAAGAAATAGGTGAGTACCGCATGAATGATCTTGTTTTGGAGCACTGTCATGCTGATGGTGAGCCGGGATGTAGAAAGTGGAAAAAGGTAGTCCCGAAATCATACCAATGGAGTATTATCAATGCCTACCACACTGCCCTTAAACATTTTGGGTGGGACAAGACCCTCGGAAAAATCCGAGAAAATTACTGGTTTCCTGAGATGACTACCGTTGTCAGAAGATTTGTAGAAAATTGCGTGATATGTAAAACTAGTAATAATTCTTCCGGAGCCAAACAGGTTGAAATGTATCCCATAGATAAGAAGCCAGTACCGTTTGATACCATTCACATAGACATGACTGGCCACCTAACCAAGAGAAACGGTAAGTATGAATATGTGGTTGTTATAATAGACGCTTACACTAAGTTCGTAACCTTGACTCATGCGACTGACAAGACTGCCAATTCAATGTTACGTGCACTAAAACATGTTGTGTCCTTATTTGGGGCTCCGAGGCAAATAATAAGCGACCAAGATACTGCCTTTAAAGCTGAATTCGAAGAATTTCGTAAAAATCATAATATACATCAACATTTCATTGCCCCGGGAGTTAGTCGCGCTAACGGACAAGTTGAGAGGGTTATGTCCGTAGTTAAAAATGGCTTAACTATTATTCGCAATTATGAAAATGATAACTGGAAAAAGGGGTTGGAAGCTCTTCAATTAGCAATTAATTGTACTAAGAACAAAACAACTAATGTTAGTCCAATTAAAGCTCTCACAGGTAGGCAATGTCCAGTACCACCTGAATTGGTATCGTTAATTGATGAGGAAGAAGAAACAGTTAACCGAAACCAACTTAATAATTACATCCTAAAGAAAACCGACACACGGAGCAAACAAGACAAATTAAAATTTGATCATGGTAAGGCAAAAGTAAAACGGTTCCAGAAGGAAGATATTGTGTTATATAAAACTAACCCTAGATCTCAAATAGGTCTAGATCTCAAGTATCCAGACGCCTATGTAATTTGGAAAATCCTCCCCAATGATAGATACCTGGTAAAGAAAATAACAGGACGTGGACGCCCTAAAAAGGTAGCACACGAACAGCTTCGTCTTGCTCCCAAACCAGGAGAAGGAATAAATCAGGATACCATGTCGGCGCAAGATGAAATGACACCAGATGCAAGTGAATCTCAACCTGGAACCTCCAAGGATCAGGACGACATCACACAACAATAAAGGTGATAAAATATATTACAATTGTTAAATGATGTGTTTGTTGATGTAAGTTGAGGACAGGTGCCTCCTTACTATTGTGTTTGTTGATGTAAGTTGAGGACAGGGGCCTCCTTACTTTTGTGTTTGTTGATGTAAGTTGAGGACAGGGGCCTCCTTACTTTTGTGTTTGTTGATGTAAGTTGAGGACAGGGGCCTCCTTACTTTTGTGTTTGTTGATGTAAGTTGAGGACAGGGGCCTCCTTACTTCAGTTAAAGATAAGCTGTCTTTAAGCTTTGTTAAGCTAAAATGTACTGCGAATTCGTTTTCATTTACAGGTCGAGGGCGACCTTCTTGCAGAATGGCCGTGTCGGCGCATAGACTAGAATACTACGTCATTTCCGGAACTACCACTCAGTGAGTCAAGCGAGAGGTGGGGACGGGCCTGCACGAGGATGTGGGCCGCTTGGAAGGGGTAGTCTGTCCGAGACGCTCGCTCTGTCAACACCTCTAGTAAAAGCGACAATCGTCCACCTGAGTCACAGCGATTTATTATTAACTTATTTTTGTAATATCGTGATTATTACGACGAATTATTATTGTGAGTATTTTGGTGAATTATTACTGTTGATAATTTCGATAATTAATATTGTGTTAATTAGTGTTGTATTTGATTACTTTTGTGATTGTTTAAGTACCCTTTAAATTTAATAAACTGTTATCTGTGAGTTTATCCTAGTTTTACTTGAAGTCATGTCTGAATAACAGTCTGAGGCTGGTTTGGATCCAGGGACTTATGGTCCGCCTTCGCCAATATTACAATCGGCCCGGGGTTTATCCGAAATATATATATATATATATATATATACATATATATACATATATATATAGAAGAAGAAGATTTTATGACCAACTTAATTTTATTAATTAACCTTACATTTTTATTTTTCACTTTTTTCAGAATGCTGTTTGACGCTAAAAACGTGACGTCACAATACACAATCTCGTTGAAAATTCATGAAACTATCGTTTTTGACAATTCGTAAAGAGTATTGAATATTACCAGTTGGCAAGTACCCAATAAGTACTATCCCCATACACATACGTAACCGTCCCTTTGGGAAACAACGCTTTGGCTGTTTCTCGGCGGTTTTAAGGCCGTGGTATCACTCCGGTCAAGCCACTTCATTCAAACTCAGTTATAATTTGGCACGACTGTCCCACGGCAATATAAGAGATCTTTATAGAGATGGATCAAAACCGAGACTTCGAAACGAATTCAGCCGGTTCCACCGGACCGATACCAGTGATACCACGGCCGGGCAGAAAACATGCGTGCAACAACGCTCGTTGTGTTTCGTCGTATTAGTGAATTTACCGGATACCCAATTACCCCCCCAGTCTCCCCAATCCCCAAATCCCTCACTATCCTCAAATTCCCTATTCCCAAAAGGCCGGTAACGCACTTGTAACGCCTCTGGTGTTTCAGGTGTCTATGGGCGGAACCGATTGCTTACCGTCAAGACGTATGTCTGCTCGTTTACCGGCTTATTCTATAAAAAAATGACTAAGTTTTATTGAAATTGCTAGCAGAAGCTATTCGATATAATTCTGTATAATCCATACTGCGTTCACTTGACTAACAATTTAATACAAGAACAACAAGCAGTATCAGGTAGATCAACATTACAATTTGATTACATAGTTACCTACATACGTGAGCGCGGAAGCATGAAGATTCTAATCAGGCTGCGTATAATCCTCATTAATTTAATAAATACCTATACCTACTTGTACATATAAAAGTACTTTTTTTAAGAGGGAAAATTATCGAATGACTGCTCCCGCCTGGGTGATGCGGGAGGGAGTGTCAGACTCTTACTGACTAAACACCACCCCGTTCCTTCTCCTGCACGTCGAGCCGGAGCCCCGGTAACCCGTTAGGTTCTCCGCGACTCCGAAGTTTTAGCTTCTACTCGCAGCTTCGCCCGTGTCCCCGTGTAAAAACTTGTCTATGTTATTCCAGAACATAAACCATCCCTGTTCCAAAGTCATCCGAACCCTTCAGTTGTTTGAGGTGATTCCGTGAGGGTACTAATAGAAATGTCGCCGATCAAAAGGACAGTGGGCAAAATACACCCAGCTCCGTCACGGCTCAGACTACTTCTGGTTGAATGGTATCACAGCCATACAGTGAGCCAAAGATCAACAAATTCTGTACCGGGGTTCTCTCTCTGCATATTAAGTAACAAGTTGTAGCTTGAAACTTGCAATTAGACCTTTTCATTTGATTTTTTTCTTAACTTTGCCCCAGATAAGGGTTTTCTCCTGTATCGTGGTTGCGTTTACAAACATACAAGTTCACATACACATGACACCTAGATCCGGAACAACAATTTGTGGATCACGCAAAGAGTTGCTCCGTGAGGGAACCGAACCCGCGACACGTTGCGCGGAAGCCGGTTGTCCAGCCACCGCTCCAACTGTGCCGTCTTAACAATAATATGTTAATATATTCCGGCTCTACCGGAGTGATACCACGGTCTCACAGAAAACCGACGTGAAGCAACGCTTGCGTTGTGTTTAGTCGTGTGAGTGAGGTTACCGGAGGCCCAATTACCCTCCCCTTCCCCAATCTCCCCAATCCCTGAATCTCTAACGATCCTCAAACTCCTAATCCCCAAATGTCCGGTAACGCACTTGTAATGTCTCTGGTGTTCCAGGTGTCCATGGGCGACGCCGATTGCTTACCATCAGGTGATCCGTCTGCTCGTTTACCGGCTTATGCCATAAAAAAAATACAGAGAACTCCAAGACAGAATCTGATGACCTTCAGCACAGTGAACCACGGCAGTGATAGCTTTCAACTAGAAGTAGGCTTATATGTGGCGGACATGGGTGCGTCACGATTCATTTTTGCCCACCATCTTTTCGTCCGAAATTTTATGCGATGCACTTTTGCAGCTTAATTCAGGCATTTTCGTTTAAAAATAATAACTATGACATATCGACCGGTGCTCAAGACGAATTCTCCTATGTAGGGTTCATCAGAAACAGCTAAGCGCTAGGTAGGGCTCGGCAGACTATGGTGAGTTTCTAAAGTGTGTATCACAATCACACGACCATTAGACCTATAAAGGACTACACTATAAAAAAAAACGACTCTTACTCTACTTTCACGTGGTGTGAAAATTCATTTTTTCCAAAATGCTCACAAAAATGGTATCGAGACATAAATTGTAGAAAATTGATAATGATTCAAGTTTGTTGTTAACGGTTTTTTGCGTAAAACGCACAGGAAAAGAGATATTGTCAAAAAACAGTTTTCTGGTCGCCATTTTCCAAGATGAAGGCCCGAGCAGCGCACGTACAAAGGTGCAAAATGGAAATCTGAAAGAGCACAAGAAAGTAACAAAATTGCCGATTTTCAAAACTCCCAGAAAACCAGGCAGAACTACGAAATTACTGAAGAAAACAGTTCTAACTCAACCACAATCTCTTGTAATCTGTTTCTATCGAAAATAGTTTAAAAATAGAGATTACAGCATCAGAAATTAAATATTATTACGTAATATTAAAAATAGTGCTGTCAAATGATCCATATCGATAACATATCACCTAATAAGCCCAGACACCGATATAATATCAAGAAAATAATTTAGATTAATCACATCACACGTGATTTGCGTCTGTTACTGCAAAATCACGTTTAAAAAATTATCATGATGCAGCACGCTTTAATAAAACGATAATTTTTTTCAGTATAAAAATCTTGTAATTTTCCTTCTTTAAACTATCATACACCAAGTGGTCACCGGTGACCGCAACCTATTGTTCTATAATTGTGTCTATAATGACAGTACTCGACGAGTTAAGGGCCGAAACACATAACCGTGTTGCGTCGCCGTAACGCTAAAATCGGCAGTTTGCGTTGGGGCGTTGCGGCGCCGCAACGCAGTGCTCGTTCCAGCATAGCAGAGTAATGTCTTCTTAATAACAAATAGGTAATAAGTTTTTCACGATGGTCCATGGCAGAGACACGTCTATCCACAATAGAAAATCACGACGAATTGGTTACCGAACGACAACAAAACGCTCTTTATCACGACGCCGCAACACCGCAACGCAAACTGCTAATTTTAGCGTTGCGGCCACGCAACGCGGTTATGTGTTTCGGCCCTAAGTGCAATAGGTACCCATAGTATTAAATGTGAAATCAACTTATGTTATTGTAGGAACCACATCTAATGAAATAGGTTAGTCTAAAAGATCCCAGAGCTCTGGACAACCGAGCGATAAAGTAGCGGGTGACCTAGCACCAGAGGCCTTAGTACCGAGTTTGTTCTATGTTTAAAGTAATCCTAACGAGAACGCGTTCGGTTCGGTCTGATTGGTCGCTTCATTGTCAATCACAGTACCGAATGCGTACTCGTTTCGAATACTTTAAACGTAAAGCAAACTCGTACTAAGGCCTCAGAGCTGCGGACGCCGCCGTCGCAGTTGAGGACGAACTGGTGCCAGACTTGCGGACAACCTAGCGAGTCACCGGGGCCCCGTGTCTGACACTCTTCCTCGCCTCACCCAATGCGAGAGAAGACATTGGATGACGTTCTCACCTCAAAAAATCTAATAGGTACATCGACTACTTTCGAGATTCCGTGATATTGTTGTGAAAGAGAAATAACACATTTTATCCCCAATTCTTTTTTGGAATAAGTTGCAGATGAGTAGAATGGTAGGCCGTAAGGGTTAGCTACCCATGGACACCCGCACCACTACGTATAATCGAAGAATCGATAGTGAAACATTTTCTTTCCAGTTTAATAAATAAATTAAGTACCTGGATGACCGAGCAACTTAGTTAGCAACGTGTTTTTTTAGAAGAAGACATTTTCTGAAAATGAATCCTGGCTAGATCCATTTACCGCCCTCGAAACCCCTGAATTCAAAATTTCACGAAAATCGTTGGAACCGTTTCCGAGATCTCTGATATTTAGGTATATAAGTAATTAAAAGAATAATGCCTACTAGTGTTAATTGAACTAACATCCTATTCTCAATATAATAACATGAGTTTTTTCATGTGGTGCAGGTTCATCATTTTGTAAATCATTTGTATTTTAGAACCATTGATGTTGAGTTTGCAATAAGTAAAATTGTATTAATAAAAATCTAAATATTAAGGTGTATAGTAAACTTTTTGTGGTTCCAATAAAAAAAAAGAATTGCTCGGTTAAAGATTTTGTTTCGATGTTGAAAATGCTGTAGGTAAAGATTTGGGCTATCACCCAATTGAATTATTATTTCGACACCAACTGATATGATAAATAATAATCGAAAGATAACGTCCAGCAACTAAACTCGGCCATTACATATGTAAAAATATCTTAGCTACACGTGCATTAAAAATATAATTTTCTCATAATCCTCTGTTGCAGAAAATCATGTTTTTGTGCCGAATACTCAAAAATTGGTTATACAATTTTTAGAAGGTTACAGCGATCAGATCTGTCTGATAAACACACTTTCTAAAACTGATCTCCAACCTGCCTGTCAACCAGATTATGAGAAACTCATATTATGCAGGGTAGATCCATTGTCCAACAGTCACGGGCCTGCGGACGAGGAGCATGGGTAGATTGCCGCCCGACCAGAACAGCAAAAAGCCACCAGACCACCACAAATGAGACCCAGTAGGGCTGATGCCGATACAGAGCCCCGGAGAACGTAAAAGGTTATCGGGGCTCCGGCCCGAAGTGCAGGAGTAGGAACGGGGTAGTTTTTAGCCAGTAAAAGTCTGACACTTTCACTCGCCTTAACCGGGCGGGAGAAGTCATACGATGACTTTCCCCCCTTATAAAAAAAATGTCTAACACTAGACTATAGACTAGATGTTAAAGATTTATGATAGACAAAGCTGTGAACAGAAAGTCATCGCCTATTATTGTAATTTTCCGTAATCGTCATAGATAAATTAGATACCTCATATCAAACGAAAGGAATTAATAAAAATCGGACCAGCATTATCAGAGCTTAGCACAAAACAAATAAACAATGTCTTCATACTTTATAACACATATAAAAATTATATAGATTAAAATAAAATTACTCTTTGAACTCGCAACCCAATGAGTCACTTTCGTTTGATAAAATAATAACGAGTATAATTTATAATTTTAATATCGGCAGTCGGTACGCATGAACTAAGTATGATTGCAAGCATTAACGTATGACAAAGGTATTGTTTTATAATCAATACAATGGTGCTTTATTTATTTTCTAACTTACTAACTTCTATTGACGGTTTTGTCCGCGTTAGCTAGGTATAAAGTAACCCATATGTTATTGCAGACTATCCATCATCTATCATCTCATCATAATCTGTGTCTACTCTAGATTTCATTCAGTACCGTCTTTTTGTTCTAACGTGGTCGAAGTTTTTGCAAACTAATAATAGTTGTTTGAAAGTAATTAAATGCTTGTAACCTAAGACTGAAAGTCAGTGAAATAGTCCAATGGCACATCATCCTGCGCTTTGTCTAATTACTTATGCATATACCACTATATTAAAAGGAATAGAGAATATATCTAAATGGATTTTTAAAGCCCAGTTAAATTTTGAGTCCTCAAAATTGGCGGCTTGCACCTATTGCGTATTGTAGTTGTATGTAGCGCATTGGCACGCTTTACTGAGAAATTGTAGAAAAACCACCAGAATACTTTGTCTGATTCAGGAATAAAATTATACCGCTTGCTCGGTTACTCGCACTTACAACCACTCGACAAGTGACTAACGAAGTAGTTCTTCTAATGTAAAGTACTTAGTCTACAGTTCCATCGATAAACGATCTCCGGCCACCGTAAGTGGTTTTTTTTTTTTTTTTTAAGGGGGGAAAATCATCGAATGACTTCTCCCGCCTGGGTGAGGCGGGAGGGAGTGTCAGACTCATACTGACTAAAAACCACCCCGTTCCTTCTCCTGCACGTCGAGCCGGAGCCCCGGTTACCCGTTAGGTTCTCCGCGACTCCGAATCGGCATTGGCCGTATTGGGCCCCATCTGTGGTGGTCTGATGGCTCTTTGAGGCGCGCGCGGAACGCGACGCGCCGTACGCTCGGGTCTGTTTCTGGTCGGACGGGGAGCCACCCATGCTCGCCGTCCGCAGGCCCGCGCTTACGGTGGCCGGAGATCGTCTCGCGATCCCCGACGCCCGGTGTGTCCTTCGCGATGGCTGGGTTGCGAGGAGGCAGCGCTTCGCTGCCTCACGCGTCCCGCCTCCTCCTTAGCTAGCATCACTGCTTCGCAAAAGGAGGAGACGGCATCCCAGTCCCCCTCGCTCCGCATCATGGCCTGCACTAGGCCCGGACGCGAGAGGTCGCCATCGCCGATCACTTCCCTGAGGACACGGCGGTGCTCAGCCCACGAAGGGCATTCTCCCACCGTGTGTTCCACCGTGTCCTCAGGGCGGTCCTCGCAGTGATGACACCCGGGCGTTTCCTCCCGCCCCATCAGACACAGGTACCTCCCGAAACTTCCATGTCCGGTGAGGACCTGCGTCAGGCGGTAGGTGAGGACGCCGTAGCGTCTCTCAAGCCACTCCTCAAAGAGGGGACTTACCGCTGCGATGGCAGCGAGCCCAGCCCTCGGTTGCGACAGTCGTTGCTGCCATTCCGCCATGAGATCGCGCCGGAGCTCATCCCGCCACGCACCTATTTGGCGCGGCAGCGGGTTTCGCCCCGGCGACGTGCCTCCGCGCGCATGCCGTACACGCGCGCAAGCACCTTCGCCTCCAGATCCCACGGCGGTAATCCGGCAAGGAGGTTCGCCGACTCCCCAGAGATCGTGCGGTATCCGCGGATCATTCGGATCGCCATGACCCTCTGTGCCATGAGCAGCGTCCGAGCGGGACGCCGCAACAGGTTTGGCGCCCAAACAGGGGCGCCGTAGAGGGCCATGGACCGCACGACCCCGGCGTATAACCTCCGGCAGGAGGCGTTTGGCCCCCGAGGTTGGGGAGGATGCGTTTAAACGCAGCCCCCGTCCTCTCCAACTTTGGGGCCAAACGTCGGAAGTGTTCTATGAAGTTCCACCGACTGTCGAGGACGAGTCCTAGGTACTTCATCGTCGTCTCGACGTCGATGGTAACTCCTCCCGCCGTTATTTGGGACCCACCCGGAGGTGGCGCGTTCCCGCGGCCATGAAAACACATGGCCTCGGACTTGTGGAGCGCCACCTCGAGTCCCAACTGCCGGATTCTCTCAACGACTGTCGCAACCGCTGTCGCCATTAAGTCGGCCGCCGCCTGGTGTGACCTCCCGTGCGCTAGCACCAGCGTATCGTCGGCGTAGCATATTGTGCTAACGCCGTTCGGGAGGTCGGTGCGCAGCACCCAGTCATAGCCGATGTTCCACAGGAGCGGCCCCAGAACCGAACCCTGTGGAACACCGCGTGACATCTCTCGCCGGTTCCACTCGCCCCGGTGACCGGGGTAGCTGACGGACCTGTCCGTCAGGTAAGCCTCGATTACACGACGGAGGTAGGTAGGCACCCGATGATATCGGAGTGCCTCCAAGATGCAGCTCCAGGGCAGGGAGTTGAAGGCGTTGGCGATGTCCAGAGACACCGCCACTACGACCTTACCCCTGGACACTGCAGTCCCCGTCGTGAGGTCTCTAACGCGCATGATGGCGTCCACCGTGGAGCGCCCTCTGCGGAAGCCGAACTGGCCGTCCGACAAGTCCGGCCCAATGTCCGTCAGGTGCGCGACGAGGCGGTTCGAAATGATTCTTTCGAAGACTTTCCCCACCTCGTCGAGCAACACTATGGGCCGGTACACCGTAAGTGGTTAAGCGCGCCCGCCTGCGGACGGCGAGCACGGGTAGGTAACTCGCCGTCTGACCTAACCTAGTGTGGGGCGCGTCGCGTTCTGCGGGCTCCTCAAGGAGCAATCAGACCATCACAGATGGGGCCCAATAGGGCTGATGTCGATACGGAGCCGCGGAGAACTTAACGGGTTGCCGGGGCTCCGGCTCGAAGTGCAGGAGAAGGAACGGGGTGGTTTTTAGTCAGTAAGAGTCTGACACTCCCTCCCGCCTCACCCAGGCGGGAGAAGTCTTTAGATGATTTTCCCCACACAAAAAAAGTTTCCAGTTCAATATAAACAAACAAAACTAAGTAAGTACCTATCTAATAACCTAATACGTGTTACGTCCCTGAACGAACCTTTCAGTATACAGTAGTGTTCACGAAGGCTTCACTCAATAATGGTGAAGTTACTTTAACCATAATGTGGTAGGTCATGGTCAGCAGTTGTTCGAACGATCGAGGTTTTTTGTATGTATCTAGAAATGTCTACTGTTTGTTTGTTGATACATGGATGATAGATAAGTTAATCATTCGTTTTCCCTCTGTGTGTTCGTGTTTAGAAGATTAATTAGTCCCAAGTATGTTCTAGTTACCTGTAGGAATAGTCAAAATCAAAGTTAAAATAAATTATTTCAATTAGACAGGGAAGGTACTTTTTGAACGAACATCAAAACAAAATATTTAAAAAAATATCAGTCTGTCGGTCAGTCTTCTAGTGAAGCTATTTGCTCGTCCCAAAGATTCCTATAGAGAAGAACGAGCAATAAACTCCATAGGTGACTCTTTTTCAATCAGGTTCACAATACAATATTCTTGGTTACATTGTTTCGCTGGTACAATTATGTGAGAACAATGTAACACCAATATTAAGTCAATGTAATAGAAATATTGAGATTAAATACATTAGAGGTATATACATACATACATACATTACATTAATGTCGACTACGTAATGCGTTACTCATTAAAGAGTGTGTTTTGCTATGGTAAAAGAGGTTTTCAAATCTGTCTTTTAGTTTTGGAGCCCATTCAGTGCAAAGAAATAATCAATGAAATGATGATGAAATGAATTGAAATGATATTTAGAGGTATTTCTGCAAATAGGTTACATAGTAAACACTTTTACACGTCAATCTTTAAATTACTTGATGAGGGCCGACATGTCCTAACTGACTACTTTGAGAAGAAACGCCGAAACACATTCAGAAGTCATAGCCTAGACAGATTATAACTATAATGTGTTAGAACCACTAAGACCACAATAGAATTAACTAGCACTAATTCTATAGTGGTCATTTGAGGTAAGATCCACAACTATTTGAGCGGACCTGCAGCTGTAGCCAAATACCATTTAACGCTTGTCTACATGTAGAATAGAAAACCAAATTATATGGAATTGACGTAAATTTTGACACTTGTCAGTGTCATCCCCATATATTTTGATTTCTACGCTCTCTGTAGACAAGCGCTAAAGTGGCATTTGGCTAAAGGCCCTGCAGCTGTAGCCAAATTCGATTTAGCGCTTTTTACTTGTAGAGTAGAAAACTAAATTATATGGAATTGACGTAAATTATGACACTTGTCAGTGTCATCCCCAATATCTGTGGTCATCCCCATACATTTAGTTTTCTACTCTCTCTGTAGACAAGCGCCAAAGTGGCGTTTGGCTAAAGGCATTGCTCTGATGGCAGCGCGCATGTGTCAGTTTCCAATCAGCTCAAGTAACAGATATTCCTGAATGACCTGACGAACAATACCAACTAAAAGAACATTTGGGTCGGTCGCACAAAATTACTCAAACTATCAGAATATAATTATAATATGGTTGGCTGGTAGAGAATGCCATTCGGCATTAAGTCCGCCATTGTATACAGTTGTACATAAAGTGTTAAATAAATAAATAAATAAATAATTTATAATTATGAAAAAGTGAAATAACTCGGCCAGGTCCCACACGGTCCTTTTACTTACAAGAAAGAAAGTTTTTTAACTTATAATAGTTATAAAAAAAAATGAAAAATAATAAATTATTATTTTGATGGCTTACTCACGTAATTATGTGACATATACCAATACACACAGCGCACTCTATACCAATTATTTTGTTTTCCCTCGGGAATATAAAAAAATTCCGGGATAAAAAGTACCCTATTATTTATTCCGAACTTTTAACTTTACGCCTGCAAAAATTCAAAGCAATCGGTTCAGAAGTTACGGCGTGAAAGCGGAACAAACAAACAAACAAACAAACTCAATATCCCATAGTAAGGATGTCTCACGAAATGAAAAATAATGTCGAATAATAATAATATTGACTGATAATATTAAACTAGTGACAATTAAATCTTTACTTTTTAAAAAGTTAGTAAAGTCGTTCGTCTTACGTAAGGCAGTTAGATGTACTCTCTACTGGCAGTCACCCGCCTGCCAACCAAGGAGGTCTTAGTTTAAAATGTTCAGTGTATCAGAGAGCACTGCTATGTCTCTGTCAATGTGTTAGCCCCATAGTCCGGGCTTACGACACATATGCGTATATTACTTAATAAGACTCAATCACCGGATGTTCTATACAAATGGTTATTTAATAATAATTTAACGTTTATTTATATGTCGAGTACGCCGGACCCCACAATGCCCTAGATGTTCTAAGGGAAATTCTTATAGTAATATTGACTGCCTTAACTGTATGATTGGTCGAGTCTAGACCTCTTCGCAAATTCCGCTTTTGTTAAACGTTGTCTCTTATTTAGGATCTCTTCCCGTGTTTATTTACATATATATATAGATATACCATTTCACACCCAAAACGTTCTAAGTGTGGGAAAGCCATGCTTCGGCACGAATGGGCCGGCTCGACCGGAGTGATACCACGGCCTCACAGAAAACTGACGTGAAGCAACGCTTGCGTTGTATCTCGTTGTGTGAGTGGGGTTATCAATGGCCCAATTACACCACACCCCTTCTCCAGTCTCCTCAATCCCTGAATCCCCAACAATCCTCAAATTCTTAATCCCAGAAAGGCCGGCAACGCACTTGTAACGTCTCTGGTGTTCCAGGTGTCTATAGACTTCGACGATTGCTTACCATCAGTTGATCCGAACGAACGAGCGAACCGAACGAGCAGATGCTCGTTTACCGGCTTATTCTACAAAGAAAAACCAGTTTGTAGACCACACAGAGAATAAAATGAAGTGTTCCGGACAGGAATTGAATCCGCGACACGATCTTATGTAGAAACTTCACTCGTGTTGATGGAGATAGCATATTCTTCCATCATCTGGAATTTTGGTAGTAATAGATAGTATCACTATGTTAAATAATTTAATTGTTTCGTCAGGTGTAGCTTATTTTACGGACTTGTGGAATCTAGAACAAATTTCCGCGCATTTTGGAGCTTTTGCCATACCTATTATTGGAAGCAAGTATAACAGCTCACACATAGAACCCACTTAGATTTTAGTCAAATTTCCGTGGTGCTTGGTAACTGGGCTTCACCCATTTGCGCAGTCTCTTTTTTGTGCCTTTAGGCTTAATTCATTCTGTCTCCTGCAGTAATTCACCGAGGGAAATGGAAACTATTGTTTTTTTCTTCTCCTCTTATAATATCTTCTGATTCACTTCGTTGCGGGAACCAAGAGAGTTATTCATTCATGTTAGTGTTCCGTTGTTTTTATTGTTGTATCGAGTATAAATCCTGGCGAGCTAGTCCCAATAAAAAAAAATAGATAGTACACAACTGCAGACTGTTTACCTAAATTAAACAGCTTTATCAAACGAGAAATCAGAGCTAGGTAATATTGTTTTGATAATAACAAATGTGTAATAAGGAGTAGGTCAGACTGTTGACCTCTGTTTTTTAATTAAAATATGTCAGACCACATCGGATGGTTTTTATCTCTTTATCAATTCGCTTATTACAAATAGAATAGTGTGAAGTTTCACGCGGAGGAGCGATGCTTCGGCACGAATAGTCCGGCTCGACCGGAGTGATACCATCATACTACGTTCTCACAGAACACCGCCGCTGAGTGGGCTGAGCACCGCCGTGCCCTCAGGGAAGTGATCGGCGATGGCGACCTCTCGCGTCCGGGCCTAGTGCAGGCCATGATGCGGAGCGAGGGGGATTGGGATGCCGTCTCCTCCTTTTGCGAAGCAGTCATGCTAGCTAAGGAGGAGGCGGGACGAGGCAGCGAAGCGCTGCCTCCTCGCAACCCAGCCATCGCGAAGGACACACCGGGCGTCGGGGATCGCGGGACGATCTCCGGCCACCGCAAGCGCGGGCCTGCGGACGGCGAGCATGGGTGGCTCCCCGTCCGACCAGAAACAGACCCGAGCGTACGGCGCGTCGCGTTCCGCAGGCGCCTCAAAGAGCCATCAGACCACCACAGATGGCCCCAATAGGACCGATGCCGATTCGGAGTCGCGGAGAACCTAACGGGTAACCGGGGCTCCGGCTCGACGTGCAGGAGAAGGAACGGGGTGGTTTTTAGTCAGTAAGAGTCTGACACTCCCTCCCGCCTCACCCAGGCGGGAGCAGTCATTCGATGATTTTCCCCCTTAAAAAAAAAAAGCCTTGTGTTTGTATATGACCGAAGTTACCGGAGGCACCAATTACCTCCTCCCTAATGTCCCCAATCCGCTATCCTCTAAATCTTAACCCTCATACGACCGACCAACATACTTGTAACTCCATATTGGTGTTCATGACCGGCGCCGATTGATTACCATCCCGTGGTCAGTCTGCTCGCTCGCACTACTTACGTATTATCATATTAATTCTTTTCTAAATGCACCAAACACTTTTCAGATAACAGCATCAAAATCGGTTAAGCCAATCGCAAGATAATTACGCTCAAAAATACATACATCACATTCAGGTCAAACTGAGAACCTCCTTTTATTGAAGTCGGTGACGTAAGCAGAAGTATCTTTGAATTATACTTATGTACTTGTTTCTCTTATTATGAAATAGTCTTTGCCTCATTGATGCAGTGGTCGCAAGGGCAAGGGGTGTCCGGTTCCATTCCCGGGTCGAGCAAAATATTACTGGGTTTTTTAAAAATCTTTGTAAGTAGTAGCACGGAACCTGGAAATGTGCCCATGGCAATAGGCTCACCCCCTATTACATGGGACTCATAACATAAATAGTGAAAAGTAGGTGTTACATTGTAAAGTGGCAATGTATTACCGGGATAAAAGGCGTGAGATGTTATGTTATGTTATATTCCGTTGAAACACTCTCTCCTCGATCGAAATCTACAACAAAGTCTGTTTTGTAAAAAATCTGGATTCGATATATTCTACTACAAGTATTGTGAAGCATAGTCTGTGTTCTGCCTGTCAATACGTACATAATTCATGTAGTATAGTTTGTTTGTTTATGTTACCCAAACCATGGGATTTCATTCAACTTTACGTGTACTACGGAATTTTATTGTAAACAATGTGTAATATAGTCGTATAATAAGTATATCTATATGTTAAGTTAAATATTGTTACAATCTGTGCAAATAAATAGTCTTTGATCGATGAATCGATGAGCATATATAGTCATGCGAATTAGACGTTTAAATAAAATTTCAGCGCAATCGGTGGAAGATATATTCTTCTACTATCTTGTATCTTCTAATATGCTTCGTATATCTTTGTTTTATAATAACTATCGTGAGACATGCTGGATTAACTTTTAGAGCAGAGAGTAAAGTTCCCTAAGATCGGAAAAGGAGGATCCTCCGCCCAGGCGAGTTGTTCGTTGGGATATTCTATCCCGCGACACGTTGCACGGCAGCCGGTTGCCCAGCCACCGCACCAACTGTGCAGACTATTTTTGTGACGTCATCTGTTGATTTGTTTTTATCGATAGTCTATGCGCGTGAACTGTCATGCTGTCATTTAACATGTAAACGCGACGATAGCTCTGGTCGATGTGACAAAATAAAAATGCGAGTGGACTGTATATAAAATGTAATGAATTGAATAAGAAACGGAATAACAAGATGTAGATATGAAATTAGCAACAAGTAACAAAAAATGCGTAAGCGCAGCCGTGCGTCTAAGCATGCAACAGCTGACTGGCGCGACGCGGGGCGCGGGCTCGGCTGTAGACCGGCCGGCGAGCTGCAGCCCCCCCGCGTCCCTCGTTCACTGCCGCTGGCGCGCGGGCGCGCCCGGCGATGTTGAGACAGGTGCCTCAACACATGTGTCGTCACAAACTAAAAAGTACGAGTTACTCACATAAATATACCTACTCCACTAGATCCAAGTCACATAGGGACTCTTCCTCATGAAGGTTAGGTAAGTTCCTCACGATTTTTTTTAAGGGGGGAGGATCATCGAATGACTGCTCCCGCCTGGGTGAGGTGGGAGGGAGTGTCAGACTCTTACTGACTAAAAACCACCCCGTTCCTTCTCCTGCACGTCGAGCCGGAGCCCCGGTTACCCGTTAGGTTCTCCGCGACAAGTTCCTCACGATAGAAGTAGGCTGCGCGACATCGCCGCGACCGCGCAGGCTGCAATGACTCACGAAATCCTTACTAATATTATAAATCGGAAAGTGAGTTTGTTTGTTTGTTCCGCTTTCACGCTTTGAATTTTTACAGACGTAAATTTAGAAGTCCGGATTAAATAATAGGGTACTTTTTTTCCCGGAAAAATGTGATATTCCCGAGGGAAAACAAAAGTATTGGTATAGATGGCGCTGTGTGTATCGTTATATGTCACATAGGCTACTCTTTATCCTTTTGTAACGCGAGCGAAGCCGCGGGTAAAAGCTAGTTGTGTAATAAAATAAAAATTTCAGTGTAGGAACAAAGTACTCAAGGAAAATATTTTATAATTCTCGATTTGGTTCACAATACTGTTTGTGAATTCTGATTTTTAAGCTTCCCTAAACTTTTTTTAAAAATATCTGTTGTGTAATCTGCCTCATAACTATCGCCCGCAACTGCTCGGCACGGAAGTTAAATTAAACCAAGGGAAATAAGAATACAATAGATATTTTATTATTTGGACCGGAACACACACCAGCTACACGTTGGTGGTCGTCGATTCCTGCACGGAGTAAAGCTTTGTGTGATCCACAAATTGTTGTTTCGGGTCTGGGTGTCATGTGTATGTGAATAGGGTAGATGACTAATGTGTATTTTAATGTCCGTCTGGTATTATATAATAGATTATTATAAATCATTACACACGTATTTTTTTTATTTTACAGAAACGAATACTTTCGACGATATATTGATTTTAAATGTCGCGTGACGTCACTTCTGTGTACATTTTATACGTAGAAATGACGTTTTAGCCCCCACTCCTAAAATTTGATTTGTTTTATCTAAGTATTATTTTATTATACGACAAAATAAAAAATACGTGTCTAATATTTTTTCATTACCTAACTTACGGACTAAATAGATTTTTAATTTTCATACCCCGTCATCATCCCAATTAATTTAGTAATTATGTCTTAAGAAAGTTATAATACAAATATTCTCAATGACGTTGTAAATACAAAATCATCATCATCAGTTCATTACTTTGACAAAAAAAAAACAATTACGCAACGGAACGGACGGGTTTTTGAAATGGCTCCAGTTTTTGTCACGACCACGACCATGGTGCGCAGTCTTCACGTGATCGTAATTTTAGACCTCCTTGGGTACCTGACCGCCAAAATATACTATAAATATAATACAAGAGGCCTGTAAACCTGTTTCCTTGAGCCTTTTTAGGCTTCGAACAACTTAATAATGTACTGTTTATATAAAAATCTCGACCGCACGGTTGGCACGGTGGCTGGGCAACTGTCGCGCAACGTGTCGCGGCTTCGATTCCCGCACGGAACAAGTCTTTGTGTGATCCACAGATTGTTGTTTCGGGTCTGGGTGTCATTGTGTATGTGAACTTGTATGTTTGTAAACGCACCCACGACACAGGAGAAAATCCACATGTGGGGCAACGATTTAAAACAATAATAATATGCCTAGAGAGAAATGGTTAGGTTGTGTTGGATCTGTATGAAAGAATTGGGGGCTAAGACCAACCCCAACACTTGGAAGTTGGAAGGACTACTAACGCATTAGCAAATTATCTCGAGACTGTCCTGAAGTTTGTTTTACGTTTAAAGAGATCGAAACGACACCACGTTCGACGCTCTGATTAGTTGGTTTTGGGAACAGAGAGTAAAGTTCCCTAATATCGAACTAATCAGGAGAATCCTCCGACCAGGCGAGGTGTTCGTGCCTGGCGGGCTTTCTGCCCTACAGTTGTTCGTTGGGGTTTTCTATTTATGTTAATTCGCATTTAACTTCACACTGCGATGTAGGATTTTGAGACGTCATACGTTGATTTGTTTTCATATGGTTTTCATCGATAGTCTGTGTGCGTGGGCTGTCATTGGACGTGTGACATGTCTCGCCACAGGTTCATTGGAGCAGGCCAATCAGAGCGCCGTATTTAAGCCCTATGGTGACCCGTGTGCTTGTTTCCACATTACCAAATAAGTTGGGGAAAAGGGAAAAAGATAAGGTTTTTTTTTAAGAGGAGAAAATCATCGATTGACTGCTCCCGCCTGGGTGAGGCCGGGAGGTAGTGTCAGACTCTTACTGACTAAAATCCACCCCGTTCCTTCTCCTGCACGTCGAGCCGGAGCCCCGGTAACCCGTCAGGCTTTGTTCCCTATATATGTATATACCTACTCTTCATATTTTTAAGGTGGGAAAATCATCGAATGGCTGCTCCCGTCTTGGTGAGGCAGTGGGAGTCCCGTTAGGCTTTGTTCCCTATATATATATATACTGTACATATATTGATCCACTCAAAACTGCACAGCACAGAAATTCGAATGCTTGTATAAAAATAGTACCTTATTTCACAGTGAGCTGCCTGCGTGATCTTGTTCAATTGTGGCGTCAATTCTCGCATCTTGTCCGTCTGTCTGATCTGTTATCTCTAGTCTGAATGTGACGTACTATATTACGTATTAAAATCTCCTAGAATATTGTATTTTTAACACCTACGCCTCGGTACCTATACAGGGAAAAATCCCAATGCAGGGTAACGATACTTATAATTGACACATTCGCAATAGCTAGGTATTTCGGAAATCGGTCACCGGTAAGTAATATTATTACTATCTAGCGTCTGCCAGCGGCTTCGCCAGCGTTCCCAGTTACTCTTGACCATTATCTACAGCTATGTCTCCAATTTCATCCCGGGCCCTTCAGCCGTTATGAGCTGAGCTTAATAAACATACAAAGTCACATATTTTCACATTTATAATATCAGTTCAAGCTAATTTCAACCATAGGCCCTTCAGTAACAGCGTAAAGTCCACTGCGGCAACCTAACATTCGACAAACTTATATTTGCGTTTGGCACAGTAAATGTGTCTACGGATTGAGCCGCACAATTAAGTTTGTTTTTTCGTATATATACTTTTTCGGGATAAAAAGTACCCAGTGTGGTGGCCAGGATATTAAAGTATAATCATACTAAGTTTCATCGTACTCGGACCGGTAGTTTTTGCGCGATGCGTGAACATACAGACAGACAGACACACAAAAAATTTAATACATTTTTTGGGTTCGGTTCTATCTACTTATCTAGTAACACCCCACTATTTATTTTTTTAATATTTTCAATGCACATATAGATACAGATTTTCCTCATGGGAAATCTGTGTGTATTTCAAGTTTACATTTATATGTGGATAGGTAGGTACACACGGCTACACATCGAGCTTTACATAACCAGTATAAACTGAACGTTAAATGTGCGGAAAGATGATGCGACGCGGTACCAGGATAAACTGGTTTTGTATAGGTTGCAGTGTGGCCGTGGGTACTTATGTGGGTAATATTGTATGTACTTATACCGTACATTCATTGGAAAAGTTGTTCATACGTACTGGTATTCCCTAACACGGTAAAGATGTCATCTACCTGCATATAGAGGGCCTAGTACGATTTTGTTTTACGAGTGGTTTCGTTTATTGGAGCCGGCCAATCAGAAGGCTTAGTACGAAATCGAAACGAGACCGCGTTCGGCGCTCTTATTGGTTGGTTGATTGGAGCCGGCCAATCTGTGATCAGATCTCGATAAACGTAAAATAAATTCGTACTAAGCCCTCAATACATGACATACTTTGTTTTAACTTTTTTTCCTTGTTCAACGGAAGGTGACGTCACACCTTTTTATTCCGCGAACTGATGGCAAAAATGCACTCGTACATATGCACTAATCACCAGCTATGTTAGTTAGTTAGTATATCAGTTATGAAGTAACTATATAATCCTACTAGTATTCTACTAATATTAAAATGCGAAAGTTTGTGAGGATATAAGTGTGTGTGTGCGTGTTTGGTACTGATTCACGCAAAAACTACTTATCGGATTTAGATGAAATTCGGAACAGAGGTATGTTATGGTCTAGAATAGAACATAGGCTACTTTTTCCCACGGGAACGCGGGCGAAACCGCGGGTAAAAGCTAGTATGCGATAATTATCACAAAATTTTTATAGTGCCACATGAAATCTTACGAACCGCACCCGGGTATCAAGATATGGGCAATCAGCAGTATTCTTATAACTTTTGGTTACCTAACTGTGGTATTTTGGCTGATGATGAGTCATTACGCCTTTTATTCCCTCAGGTAGACAAAGACTAGCACATCAACTTAGCCGCGCGTACGGCGCGACAAGCTCCGCGACAAGCTATCAGTGGCGTAGCGTGCCTTGGGGGGAGGGGGCGTATAAAAATTTGTTTAGGGACCCTTGAAGGGTAAACATACTTATAATTTATGTGAAATCCGAAAAGCTTTTCAAGCAACTCCCTCTGTCCTAATTAGCGGACCTTAATTACTTTTTATTTTCTTAAGTTTCTGCCAACCTTTGAACGCATGCTTTACGCGGGAAAAAACGTTTTTTTTACTTTTGTGATTACTGAAATAGAATAAAAATTGGGAAGTTTTTATTAGTTTTTGCTTAGGCACGTTGGGGGCCCCTGTAGTTCGGGGCCCCGTGTAATTGATACGGCAGGGCAGATACGGCGCTAGCTACGCCCCTGGTTCCTATACATTTTTAACTTTTCGGTGTCACGAATGTTCATGAGCACCGGCGATGGCTTACTATTAGGTGATCCGTCTGCTTATTTACTACTGTATCTAAAGAAATATTATCATTGGACTGTGTTCGAGGAAAAAAGACGTTATTTTAAATTAAGTATGCAGGTTGATAATTAAATGCACTTTTATACTGCATACCAAGGTTCGCATCTAGAGGTATATTCAGTAAGTCAGGAAAATTGTCAAGGTAATTGAGTTGTTGTGATTACCAGATCTGTGTGATGTGTTTTACTTCGTCAACAGCCTATATGTGTACTGCTGACCAAAAGCCTCTCCTCGCACGGAGAAGGTTTGTGCATTAATCACCACGCTTCCTCAATGCCGGTTGGCGATTTCAAACTCAAAATTAGAAATTATGAGTCCAGGTTTCCTCACGATGTTTTCCTTATGTAGTAAGCGGTGTCTAGATAATCTTAGAAAGTACATGTAACTCGGGAAAAGTCACATTGTTACCTACTTGCCGTTGGTAGGTATTGAACCCGCACTCCCATGTATGCGAAGCGAGCGTCTTAAACCTCCCCTAGGTTTAAAAGTATTTTACTTACGGAAATATAATAGACTGCATGTTTAGTGACACAGAAATATTTTATCTATGGTTAATGCAGTGGCTGCCAACGAGCTGACGGATCACCTGACGGTAAATCACTTCATCATCATCATAGTATAAAACAAAGTCGCTATCCGCCGTCTGCCTGCCCCTATGTATGCTTAGATCTTTAAAACTACGCAACGGATTTTGATGCGGTTTTTTTTAATAGATAGAGTGATTCTTAAGGAAGGTTTGTATGTATAATACATGCATATTGCACTTGTGCGAAGCCGGGGCGGGTCGCTAGTTAATTATAAGTATTTGTAAGACTGATGGCCACACTATCGTATTGGATTAGTCTGTCATGGTAGTTGTTAGCATGAAATAAATAAAAAATAAATAAATAAATGTAAATTACATCGTTGTTGTGAGGTTTTTGGCAATTAGACACTCAAAACTTCATAAATATCATTTCCTCAAAGAACAATTCCTAGTAATTACGACACAAATGATTTACTCTAATAAAAAACTGTGTATAGAAAAAACGGTCATAGACAAACGAGTTACACGGCATTGTCTAGTCCGTCCATGACCATAGACCATGAACTTTTAACTGGTAGTTCAAAACGCTGGTCATTATCAACCAGGGGCCGCAAAGTACAATGGATAGATACTACTATGTTTCATCTCGATGATTATATCTACTTGCAATACATAATATTTTTCTCTTAAGTCTACTGTAATTGGGATGATGATAGGGTATGAAAATTAAAAATGTAATTAGTCTGTAAGTTAGGGTTATAATAAATAGTTTTCAGATCTATCTTTCTCCATTGCTTGCGTACTTTCTCGAAGAAATATAAACTAAAGGGTAATAAAAATACGCAAGCCAGTCTAAATTACTAAAAGTATTAAACGATAAACTACCACATCTTTAACTTTGAGCTTAAAATAATATTGCTTTGAACTCGTACTCGTATATATTTTACTACCGCCTATTGTAAAATGATTATTCACTTTTCACTTCATTTCTGTGTATAAAATGTACCTACATAGAAATAACGTTTTAACCCCCACTCCTCAATTTTAATGCGTTTTATCTAAGTATTGTTTTATTATAATTATGACAAAATAAAAAAATACGTGTCTAATATTTTTTACTTTCCTAACTTACGGACTAATTATATTCTTAATTTTCATACCCTGTTATCATTTCAATTGTGCCCGGTAATATATGGCTATAGGCTCACCTCCTGTTACATGGGATCATAACATAAATAGTGAAAAGTGGGTGTTCATTGTACAGTGGCATTAACTGTCGTAATGTGCACCTCTGGCTATCCCTTCGGGGAGAAAGGGCGAGATGTTATGTATAAAATCAAAAATCTTCGTCAAACTTATTGTCTAGGCGTGAGTCTAGGCGTCTATTTAAGACGAAATTGAAATGGTGTCAAAATAACCAACAACAAACTAAGATGGATATAATTGACAACACCATTCCAATAATAACTTTTCAAAATTTTGGAAATCAACCAATAAATTGAATATGAAGCCTAGCCGGCCTGTGAGCGTCGAGGGTGAACACGAGCCGTATGCCATCGCAGGATTATTTCGGCAGCATTTCAGAGTTGAGCCGTTTGTAAACCGTGCACGGTCTGAGATGATGTCGGTGCCTGATGCGGGGGCTATACCTGGAGATATGAATGTAAAGTTCACTGCAAAGGATATTGATATAGTTATCAAATCAATGAAAAGGGGAAAATCTCCAGGTCACGATGGCCTCAGCATTGAGCACCTGCGGCATGCTGGGGTACACTTGCCTAGAGTTCTGGCACTACTGTTTAATCTGTGTATTAGCCACTCCTACCTGCCTGACGATCTCATGTATACTATTGTTGTCCCCATTGTATAAAATAAGACCGGAAATGTCTCGGAAAGGTCTAACTACAGGCCTATCTCCTTAGCCACGGTTATAGTAAAGGTATTGGACAGTTTGCTTGACGGCCATTTAAGTAAACATATAAAACTGCACGATGGCCAGTTCGGTTTTCGAACTGGTCTATCCACTGAAAGTGCAGTTTTGTGCCTCAAGTAGACTGTGCAATATTACACCGCACGTAAAACTCCAGTATACGCTTGTTTCCTGGACCTGTCCAGGGCATTCGACTTGGTCTCATACGACCTGCTGTGGACTAAAATGTACCAAGACACTGGTCTACCCCCTGAAATTATATCTATATTTAAGTACTGGTACAATAATCAGAATAATGCTGTTAGGTGGGCGGTTAGTAAGTCTGAGGAATATAAGTTAGAGTGTGGGGTGCGGCAGGGGGGGTTGACCTCACCGAAGTTGTTTAATTTATACATGGACCGCCTGATTGGTGAGCTGAGCGGCACCGGCATCGGGTGTCACATAGACGGAATTTGCGTAAATTATATAAGCTACGCGGATGACATGGTGTTGCACAGCCCCTCAATCGGTGCGTTGCGTAAGCTACTCAGTATTTGTGAAGAGTATGCGGGGGCCCATGGGCTCAAATACAATGTAAAAAAAGTGAGATTATGGTATTTAAAGCACCTAAAAAAGAGGTTACTGTGGTATCTCCAGTCACACTCTATGGCACACCATTGAATCAAGTCACTCACTTCAAGTATCTGGGTCACTGGGTCACCGAGGACCTTAAGGATGATATGGATGTGGAGAGGGAACGCAGGGCGTTGTCTGTTCGCTGTAACATGTTGGCTCGCAGATTCGCACGATGTACTGAACAAGTGAAGGTCACACTGTTTAGAGCTTTCTGCCAGACCTTTTACACATGCAGCCTTTGGACCAAACATACGCAGAGAACATACAACGCGCTGCGTGTGCAATACAATAATGCGTTCAGGGTGCTGATGGGGCTGCCGCGGTACTGTAGCGCCAGTGGTATGTTCGCGGAGGCGCGCGTGGACGGCTTTCACGCCACCATACGCAAGCGAAGTGCGTCTTTAATGGCGCGGGTGCGCGGCAGCCCCAGCGCCATCCTGGCCGCGTGCGCAGTCCGATGGGACTCTGTACTAATGGCGCACTGTATAGGCCTACACGCTAAAGCGAATGTCTGATACATTTAATTTGTGTTGTTTTATTTCATTTTTAGTTAAGTATGCTATTACTAACATAGGCTAAGAACATTATTACTAACAAATTATGGAAGCAATTATTCTGAAATAAATTTAATTATTATTTACATATATTTATTTAAAATTCTCTATAAATTACATTTTTAAACACTACTTATAAAATAAAAATAATATTTAAAAATAAAAAAAATAGGAGCCGACCAGTAGCGGGAGCATGGTCCAAGCTACCGGTGGTTAGGGCTCCAGAGACAGAAACCTCTTCACGATACGTGCCGTTTCTAGGAGAACTGCTTTCTGTATCAGGCCCTTGATCCATCCACCTAACGCCAGCCTCCTAAGATGGATGTCGAGGCTTTTAGGGATTAACCCATTGGCCGACACGACTATCGGCACAATGATAGCCGAATCCACACTCCACATGTCGACAACCTCGTGAGCTAAGTCTAGATATTTTATTTGTTTATCTTTCTCAGCTTTCGCGAGGTTTTCGTCATGGGGAATGGTGACATCGATTATCATCGTGCGGCGTACTTGTCGGTCTATTACCACTATGTCAGGTTTATTGGCTACAATAGTCCTGTCAGTAATGGTAGACCGGTCCCAGTACAATGTGATATGGTCATTTTCCAGACCTGGGTCGGCCACATACTTGTAGTACGGTACCTCAGATTCAACAAGTCGATAGTGTAAAGCAAGTTGCTGATGGATAATCTTGGCTACTTGATTATGCCTATGCAAATATTCACTGTTAGCCAAACGACCACAACCAGAAATTATATGTCTAATGGATTCACCAGGACTATGACATGCCCGACATATGTCAACCGTCCCATCCTTAATTATATATTTCCGATAGTTATTCGTAAGGATAACTTCGTCCATTATTGCACAGACAAATCCTTCAGTTTCTCCAAAGAGATTACTGAATCGTAGCCAAGATACGGACGCTAGAAAATCTACACTGGGCCCATGAAGGGCCCGGAAGAAGCGTCCGTGGAGCTCCTTGCTATGCCATACCTCCTTGCGATCATTGACGCTCAGTACCACAGGTTTGCGCCAGTTCTCTTTTGCCAAGGATAGTGGAGTGAATCCATTGTCCACTGCGACTACTTCTCGATGCATACCCTCGTTGACTTTCAGGAAATATTCCCTGAGGTTGCACACCTCACGGTTGTGAAGGGTCTTAGCATTTAATAAGCCTCGACCACCACACTTCCGCGGGATGTACAACCTCATGACCGACGAACGAGGGTGATGCATGCGATTTGCAGTTAGCAGCGTCCGGACTCGCCTATCCAGGGTGTCAAGTTCAGTCTGAGTCCACTTGAGTATACCAAAAGAATACATTAGGACTGGCATGACCCAACCGTTAAAGGCTCGCACTTTGTTTCCGCCTGATAAGGAACTTTTCAGTACCCTATTCAGACGGCCAAAGAAGCGCTCCTGTAACGATTGCTTCATGTCCGATCCATTAATGCCTAATGCTTCTGACATACCCAGGTACTTGTATGTATCGTTTGCGGAGAGTGATCTCAGCTTTGTGAAATCTGAGAGTTCTAGACCCTCAGATTCCACAATCCCTCCTCGCTTTACATGCATGACCGCACACTTGTCTACTCCAAACTCCATTCTGATGGAACTACTAAATTTTTCAGTTATATTCAGTAGTTCCATCAGTTGTTTCTTGTTTGGCGCAAACAACTTGAGGTCGTCCATGTAAAGTAAGTGGGATATAACTAGACCCCTTCTCCGCAAAGGATAGCCTAACCCTGAATCCTCCAGTAGAGTACTTAGAGGATTCAAGGCCAAGCAGAACCATAGTGGGCTCAGGCTGTCACCCTGGAATATTATTATAATTATTATTATGTATGTCTTTACCATTCACGGGACCACAGGGTCCCGGTCATTTGGGAGGCGTACGAGGGGCCGAAGCCAACTGCGCAGAGGCCCTTTAGACAACTTTAATCTAAATGTAATGGAGACACAAACTGGCGACTATCCCTGTATGCACTATGGAAATGCACCCAAGGACAGTCCCCGGTTAGTGTAGGACTATTGTGAATAATGGAAAAAAAAAGGTAGGGCTATGGATGGGTTACTGTGGATTGGTAAATTGGGAACTATGGATGACTATGGCACCTGCCGAAACAATGTAATTTTTACACGTAAAAATGGCAGGCGGACACTCGCCAACTCACCGACCGGGCCCCGGGAATGGTTGCTAGATATAGCAACATAGGGGCAACGAGAATGTGAGTGGCTGAAGGGTTAAGAAACTACCACCGCTTTCTACTCAGATCATCTGCTCCAGCCGAAGCTTCCTGCATCCCTGGCCCACTCGCGACTTACGAATAGTTTCTTACCCTCCGAGCAGGATCACTGCTCTCGCGACTCCACTCTGGACGGCCAATGAAGGCAAGCCAGAGGTGGGAGACCTGTTGCTTGTCATCGTTCACTCCAGCCAGCCAATTAAGGCAAGCCGGAGAAGAAGGAACGGTGACTTCTCCCTGGAGCACTCGGGATGATGGTAGCCCGCGGGATCGCTAATGCCCGTCACCTCGCCTCAAGGTGCCCTGCGGGCTTTATTATTATTACTATTATGTATGTCTTTACCATTCACGGGACCACTGCCCGGTCATTTGGGAGGCGTACGAGGGGCCGAAGCCAACTGCGCAGAGGCCCTTTAGACAACTTTAATCTAAATGTTATGGTTATTATTATTATTATTGTCACAACTTTCCATTGTCTGACCACCTATAAAAAATCATTTTAAACAAAGCAACTCTTGTAAACCTTCGATTTCTTGGCATCAAACAGTCTAGTCTAGCCTGTCGAAAGTTGCGCATACGACCTTGAAACTTGTTATTATGTTTCACGATCGCATGTCAATGACACGAAAGTATTTTATGGACCTGTTAATAAATAAACGCTTCGAACGTTTCCTTATTTTGCAAGTATCAGAAATAGTAACATAATATAACATAACATCACACCTTTTTTCACAGTGACACTTTTTTTTGTACAGTGGCACATTATGCCACTGTACAATGTAACACCCACTTTTCACTATGTATGTTATAGGTCCCATGTAAATAGGGGGTGAGCCTGTTGCCATTTACCGGGCACAATTCCAGAATCCGTGCTACTACTAAGATTTTTTTTAATTTACTATACCTCTATATTACACATACATAATTATAAAACATCTTTATATAAGTATATAATTCTTCTGTAAGTGTGTATGTCACTGAACTTCTCTCAAACGACTGGACCGATTTTGATGAAATTTTTTGTGTGTTAATTGGGATCTGGGAATGGTTTAGATTCACAAATCAGCCCGGCAGATGGCGCTGCAGTCGGTTTCTAGGTTATTTATCTATACCTATTATTACAGGACAACGTCTGTCGGGTCCGCTAGTATTATTATAAATAAATAAACAGTAATAGTAACAAGTAAAAATGTCGTAGTGGCCAGGAGGTTTAAGATGCCCGCTTCTCATGCATGAGGGTACAGGTTCGAAACCTACCAAAGGCAAGTGCCAATGTGACTTTTCACGAGTGACACGTACTTTCTAAGATTATCTAGACTTATAATATCTAATTATAATTTTGTAACCAACCCGCATTGAGCAAGCGAAGTGATTAATGGTCAAACCTCGTCTATGTGAGAAGAGGCTTTGCTCAGCAGTGGGCTGCATAGGCTGCTGATGATGATGATAAGTAACCAATAATGTGCTGCGGCAATTTTACTTCATGTGATGTTGTGGTTGTCAATGGACAGGCGGCGATGATTATCCTACTAAAGTATGTATGTTTATTTGTTTGTTACTCCTTCCCGTTAAAAGCGCTTAAGGGATCGAAATGAAATTTGGGATAGAGATAGAATAGGGTCTGGAATAACATATAGGATACCATTATCCTACATGGCCGCGGGCGAAGCTGATTTACTATCAACCGATTTGTTTTTAAAGCGGGGAATATCATCTTCTGCCTGCGCTTGGGTGAGGTGGGAGGGAGTGTCAGACTCCTACTGACTAAAAACCACCCCGTTCCTTCTCCTGCACTTCGAGCCGGAGCCCCGGTAACTAGTTAGGTTCACCGCGACTCCGAATCACCATCAAGCGATAGGTATCTCTGGTCGTTTGTCCCCCAGTTCACGAAAATATTAGAAAAGGTACTTAAGTAGTTACCTTACAGGAAAGTGGTTATTTTTTTTATAGCATAAGCCGGTAAACGAGCAGACGGATCACCTGATGGTAAGCAATCGGCGTCGCCAATGAACACCAGAGGCGTTACAAGTGCGTTATCGGCTTTTTGGGGATTAGGAGTTTGAGGATCGTAGGGGATTCAGGGATTGGGGAGATTGGGGAAGGGGAGGGTAATTGGGCCTTTTTTTTTTTTTTTCGCCTATTGATGAAATTGAAAATGATATTCCGTTCGTTAGTCTCGCTAAAACTCGAGAACGGCTGAACCGATTGGGATAATTTTGGTCTTGAAAGGTTCGTGGAAGTCCAGCGAAGGTTTATGAGGTGAAGAAATTTTTTTTAGGCGTTACGAAATTCGCCGAGTCAGCTAGTTCCAAATAAATTTAGATGAACAATGGGATTTAAATTTTTTGTATTATAATTAATTATTTAACGAGGAACTCGACTCAAGCCATGCTAGAGACTCATGTTCATAAGCAGCATTCTGCCCGCGCTGCTACTGAGCTACTGAGTGTCTAGCATGGTTTGAAACTAGTTTAATTCCTTATCATACTCGTAATTTTTAGTTAATTCAGTATCTATGTCTCACAATAGTAATTTAAAAAGACATGGCTCTCCTAGTTATTAAAAAGCTAGGACAATTATATCAAAAAATATCTACATATAAAAAGTTGCGTATTTAACGAAAATCCCAAAAATACAACAGAAACACAAGTATAAATTAATTTCATTACCTATACCTAAGTTATTAATAGATAAAACATACAAATAAGACTATTTATTATCGTTACATCCTTCCGACCAGGCGATGATGTCACGATGTTTAGCCACATCGCGACTAGACCGCAGACGTGTCTAGCGCCCCGACTGCCCTTGACCCTTCGCCCACGCTAAATGATATTACATGAACAATATTATCAACATATAACATCATTATGAAGTTGTATATTACACATTTTTGTCGTATTATGTAATCATCATGAGTTTCTTTCCTTCCAGATATCAGCACTATATTTTTTTTGTGCCTGTGAACGAGCAGACGGATCTCTTAATGGTACCTAAGCAATCGGCGCCGCCCATAGACACCCGGAACACCAGAGACGTTACGATTATGTATTGCTGGTATTTTGAGGTTTAGGAATTTGAGTATTTTTGGGGATTCTGGGATTTTTGGAGAGATTGGGCCATGCCATTGATTTGTTTATGTTATAATAATGTGGCAACTTAGTTTGACGATAATTATATTTTTTCGAACACTCACTTTTCCCGTTATTCGGTCCACTCATTTCATTTAGCTACTATAAATGGCACTGCTGAGCAAAGCCTCTTCTCACACGGAGAAAATTTTAGCATTAATCACCACGCTTGCTCAATGCGGGTTGGCGATTACAATTATAATTAGAAATTATAATCCCAGGTTTCCTCACGATGTTCACCTTCACCGTTTGTGAGTGATGTCTAGATAATCTTAGAAAGTACATATAACTCGGAATAAGTCACATTGGTACTTGCTGTTGGTAGGTTTCGAACCCGCACCCTCATGCATGAGAAGCAGGCGTCTTAAACCCCCGGGCCACCACGACGATAGGATTCATACGACTTTTATTACGATTACATTACAATAATACCTCCCAGACTAACGAGCATTTGCGTGTAATGTAACAACGAGCACTTGCATGTAAGGTAATATATTGATTCGACTTTGAGCATGTCATAGCAAGATGTCAGACGAAGCGGGCGGGCCCCGGCTGGGGGAAGTGTAGCGCATTGATGTTACAAGTTGTATCAAGATATTACACATTGTATCATTACAAGGTGCGCATTGTAATACTTGGTTTCCTTCACTGATGTAATGCTCAGATCTGTAACGTTACATTACACGCGAATGCTCCCAGTGAGGGAGCACCTTTAAACCCAAATTCAACAACTGATACAAAAGTATACAACATTATCAAATCTGCTGACACATCGAATATTGTCCTTTAGCCTTTACGTAATACCGATACAAATTGGATAGCAACAGAGCCGTATTTAGGCCAGTAAGAAAAGGGAGGCAATGTAATCTGGCAATGTTGTTGGGGAGAATTTTTGGACTTTATAAATGATGATGCTGATTAATGGTCTAGTACTGGTTTATTCAACGGAAGGTAAATGTGCTAACAAATATAGAGGTACAGCGCGCAACGCGTACAGAGCTCACAGCTGATCGAGTGGGAAAAGACACGGGCCGCGATCCTCGTCCTCGTACATGTTGCTCCCCGCGCAGCGCTGTCCCTCCTCTGATGCCATCGCCAGTGCCGCCTCCATCGACGTCATCGAGATGTATGAGACGTTTCCGAACAAATGTAATGAGGATAAACTGCCAAAAAACTGTTTATATTGCTTCCCTTGTGGAAATAATTGATAATAGAGCAAAGTGATGTAGTAGTCTTATAGAGGACATTCATATCAACGTATAAGTCTAACTATATATTACAGTTCTGCCATAATAACGTTTTCATCCAAAATATCCCGCCACCGCTCCGGTATAAACCAGACCTTATTATTAGTACCAGAGTAATATCCCGGAAATCCCAGTATATCTGGAACTGTGTTAAATCCTGTATATCTTAAACCTGTATATTTAAAGCCGGAGAAAGGATATGGATAGGGATAATACCCACAACTGATACGACCGATACGATCTACACGACACATACGACCGACACGACAGATACGACAGATACGACCGACACGACCGACACGACAGATACGACACATACGACCGACACGACAGATACGACAGATACGACCGATACGACAGATACGACCGACATGACAGATACGACAGATACGACCGATGCGACCAACACGACAGATACGACCGGCACGACAGATACGACCGACACGACCGACACGACAGATACGACACATACGACCGACACGACAGATACGACCGACACGACCGACACGACAGATACGACCGACACGACAGATACGACAGATACGACCGACACGACCGACACGACAGATACGACAGATACGACAGATACCACAGATACGACAGATACGACCGATGCGACGGATACGACAGATACGACCGACATGACAGATACGACCGACACGACAGATACGAAAGATACGACCGACACGACAGATACGACACATACGACCGACACGACAGATACGACACATACGACCGACACGACCGACACGACAGATACAACACATACGACCGACACGACAGATACGACCGACACGACCGACACGACAGACACGACCGACACGACAGATACGACAGATACGACAGATACGACAGATACGACCGATGCGACGGATACGACAGATACGACCGACATGACAGATACGACCGACACGACAGATACGACAGATACGACAGATGCGACCGGCACGACAGATACGACAGATACGACCGATGCGACCGACACGACAGATACGACCAACACGACAGATACGACCGACACGACAGATACGACCGACTCGACAGATACGACAGATGCGACCGGCACGACAGATACGACAGATGCGACCGACACGACAGATACGACCAACACGACAGATACGACAGATACGACCGGCACGACAGATACGACCGACACGACAGATACGACCGGCACGATCAACACGACACATACGACCGACACGACAGATACGACAGATACGACCGACACGACAGATACGACACATACGACCGACACGACAGATACGACACATACGACCGACACGACCGACACGACAGATACGACACATACGACCGACACGACAGATACGACCGACACGACAGATACGACCGACACGACAGATACGACAGATACGACCGACACGACAGACACGACCGACACGACAGATACGACAGATACAACAGATACGACCGACACGACAGATACGACAGATACGACCGACACGACAGATACGACAGATACGACCGACACGACAGATACGACCGACACGACAGATACGACAGATGCGACCGGCACGACAGATACGACAGATACGACCGATGCGACCGACACGACAGATACGACCAACACGACAGATACGACCGGCACGACAGATACGACCGACACGACAGATACGACAGATACGACCGACACGACCGACACGACAGATACGACCGACACGACAGATACGACAGATACGACCGACGCGACCGACACGACAGACACGACCGACACGACAGGTACGACCGACACGACCGACACGACAGACACGACCGACACGACAGATACGACAGATACGACAGATACGACAGATACGACAGTTACGACAGATACGACCGACGCGACCGACACGACAGATACGACAGATACGACCGACGCGACCGACACGACAGACACGACCGACACGACAGGTACGACCGACACGACCGACACGACAGACACGACCGACACGACAGATACGACAGATACGACAGATACGACAGATACGACAGTTACGACAGATACGACCGACGCGACCGACACGACAGACACGACCGACACGACAGGTACGACCGACACGACCGACACGACAGACACGACCGACACGACAGATACGACAGATACGACAGATACGACAGATACGACAGTTACGACAGATACGACCGATGCGACGGATACGACCGACACAACAGATACGACACATACGACCGACACGACAGATACGACAGATACGACCGACACGACAGATACGACCGACACGACAGATACGACAGATGCGACCGGCACGACAGATACGACCGATGCGACCGACACGACAGATACGACCAACACGACAGATACGACCGGCACGACAGATACGACCGACACGACAGATACGACAGATGCGACCGGCACGACAGATACGACAGATACGACCGATGCGACCGACACGACAGATACGACCAACACGACAGATACGACAGATACGACCGACGCGACCGACACGAAAGACACGACCGACACGACAGATACGACCGACACGACCGACACGACAGACACGACCGACACGACAGATACGACAGATACGACAGATACGACAGATACGACAGTTACGACAGATACGACCGATGCGACGGATACGACCGACACGACAGATACGACAGATACGACAGATACGACCGACACGACCGACACGACAGATACGACCGACACGACCGACACGACAGACACGACCGACACGACAGATACGACAGATACGACGGATACGACAGATACGACCGACATGACAGAAACGACCGACACGACAGATACGACAGATACGACCGACACGACAGATACGACAGATACGACCGACACGACAGATACGACAGATACGACCGACACGACAGATACGACCGACACGACAGATACGACAGATGCGACCGGCACGACAGATACGACCGATGCGACCGACACGACAGATACGACCAACACGACAGATACGACCGGCACGACAGATACGACCGACACGACAGATACGACAGATACGACCGACACGACAGATACGACCGACACGACAGATACGACAGATGCGACCGGCACGACAGATACGACAGATACGACCGATGCGACCGACACGACAGATACGACCAACACGACAGATACGACCGGCACGACAGATACGACCGACACGACAGATACGACAGATACGACCGACACGACCGACACGACAGATACGACCGACACGACAGATACGACAGATACGACCGACACGACAGATACGACACATACGACCGACACGACAGATACGACCGACACGACAGATACGACACATACGACCGACACGACAGATACGACACATACGACCGACACGACCGACACGACAGATATGACACATACGACAGATACGACAGATACGACCGACACGACAGACACGACCGACACGACAGATACGACAGATACAACAGATACGACCGACACGACAGATACGACACATACGACCGACACGACAGATACGACCGACACGACAGATACGACCGACACGACAGATACGACAGATACGACTGACACGACAGACACGACCGACACGACAGATACGACAGATACAACAGATACGACCGACACGACAGATACGACAGATACGACCGACACGACAGATACGACCGACACGACAGATACGACAGATACGACCGACACGACAGATACGACAGATACGACCGACGCGACCGACACGAAAGACACGACCGACACGACAGATACGACCGACACGACCGACACGACAGACACGACCGACACGACAGATACGACAGATACGACAGATACGACAGATACGACAGTTACGACAGATACGACCGATGCGACGGATACGACCGACACGACAGATACGACAGATACGACAGATACGACCGACACGACCGACACGACAGATACGACCGACACGACAGATACGACCGACTCGACAGATACGACAGATGCGACCGGCACGACAGATACGACAGATGCGACCGACACGACAGATACGACCAACACGACAGATACGACAGATACGACCGGCACGACAGATACGACCGACACGACAGATACGACCGGCACGATCGACACGACACATACGACCGACACGACAGATACGACAGATACGACCGACACGACAGATACGACACATACGACCGACACGACAGATACGACAGATACGACCGACACGACAGATACGACCGACACGACAGATACGACAGATGCGACCGGCACGACAGATACGACCGATGCGACCGACACGACAGATACGACCAACACGACAGATACGACCGGCACGACAGATACGACCGACACGACAGATACGACAGATACGACCGACACGACAGATACGACACATACGACCGACACGACAGATACGACAGATACGACCGACACGACAGATACGACCGACACGACAGATACGACAGATGCGACCGGCACGACAGATACGACAGATACGACCGATGCGACCGACACGACAGATACGACCAACACGACAGATACGACCGGCACGACAGATACGACCGACACGACAGATACGACAGATACGACCGACACGACCGACACGACAGATACGACCGACACGACAGATACGACAGATACGACCGACGCGACCGACACGACAGACACGACCGACACGACAGGTACGACCGACACGACCGACACGACAGATACGACCGACACGACAGATACGACAGATACGACAGATACGACAGATACGACAGTTACGACAGATACGACCGACGCGACCGACACGACAGATACGACAGATACGACCGACGCGACCGACACGACAGACACGACCGACACGACAGGTACGACCGACACGACCGACACGACAGACACGACCGACACGACAGATACGACAGATACGACAGATACGACAGATACGACAGTTACGACAGATACGACCGACGCGACCGACACGACAGACACGACCGACACGACAGGTACGACCGACACGACCGACACGACAGACACGACCGACACGACAGATACGACAGATACGACAGATACGACAGATACGACAGATACGACAGATACGACAGTTACGACAGATACGACCGATGCGACGGATACGACCGACACAACAGATACGACAAATACGACCGATGCGACCGACACGACAGATACGACCAACACGACAGATACGACCGACACGACAGATACGACCGACTCGACAGATACGACAGATGCGACCGGCACGACAGATACGACAGATGCGACCGACACGACAGATACGACCAACACGACAGATACGACAGATACGACCGGCACGACAGATACGACCGACACGACACATACGACCGACACGACAGATACGACAGATACGACCGACACGACAGATACGACACATACGACCGACACGACAGATACGACACATACGACCGACACGACCGACACGACAGATACAACACATACGACCGACACGACAGATACGACCGACACGACCGACACGACAGATACGACCGACACGACAGATACGACAGACACGACAGATACGACGGATACGACAGATACGACCGACATGACAGGTACGACCGACACGACCGACACGACAGACACGACCGACACGACAGATACGACAGATGCGACCGGCACGACAGATACGACAGATACGACCGATGCGACCGACACGACAGATACGACCAACACGACAGATACGACCGGCACGACAGATACGACCGACACGACAGATACGACAGATACGACCGACACGACCGACACGACAGATACGACCGACACGACAGATACGACAGATACGACCGACACGACAGATACGACCGACACGACAGATACGACAGATGCGACCGGCACGACAGATACGACCGATGCGACCGACACGACAGATACGACCAACACGACAGATACGACCGGCACGACAGATACGACCGACACGACAGATACGACAGATACGACCGACACGACAGATACGACCGACACGACAGATACGACAGATGCGACCGGCACGACAGATACGACAGATACGACCGATGCGACCGACACGACAGATACGACCAACACGACAGATACGACCGGCACGACAGATACGACCGACACGACAGATACGACAGATACGACCGACACGACCGACACGACAGATACGACCGACACGACAGATACGACAGATACGACCGACACGACAGATACGACACATACGACCGACACGACAGATACGACACATACGACCGACACGACCGACACGACAGATATGACACATACGACCGACACGACAGATACGACCGACACGACAGATACGACCGACACGACAGATACGACAGATACGACCGACACGACAGACACGACCGACACGACAGATACGACAGATACAACAGATACGACCGACACGACAGATACGACACATACGACCGACACGACAGATACGACCGACACGACAGATACGACCGACACGACAGATACGACAGATACGACTGACACGACAGACACGACCGACACGACAGATACGACAGATACAACAGATACGACCGACACGACAGATACGACAGATACGACCGACACGACAGATACGACCGACACGACAGATACGACAGATACGACCGACACGACAGATACGACAGATACGACCGACGCGACCGACACGAAAGACACGACCGACACGACAGATACGACCGACACGACCGACACGACAGACACGACCGACACGACAGATACGACAGATACGACAGATACGACAGATACGACAGTTACGACAGATACGACCGATGCGACGGATACGACCGACACGACAGATACGACAGATACGACAGATACGACCGACACGACCGACACGACAGATACGACCGACACGACCGACACGACAGACACGACCGACACGACAGATACGACAGATACGACGGATACGACAGATACGACCGACATGACAGATACGACCGACACGACAGATACGACCGACTCGACAGATACGACAGATGCGACCGGCACGACAGATACGACAGATGCGACCGACACGACAGATACGACCAACACGACAGATACGACAGATACGACCGGCACGACAGATACGACCGACACGACAGATACGACCGGCACGATCGACACGACACATACGACCGACACGACAGATACGACAGATACGACCGACACGACAGATACGACACATACGACCGACACGACAGATACGACAGATACGACCGACACGACAGATACGACCGACACGACAGATACGACAGATGCGACCGGCACGACAGATACGACCGATGCGACCGACACGACAGATACGACCAACACGACAGATACGACCGGCACGACAGATACGACCGACACGACAGATACGACAGATACGACCGACACGACAGATACGACACATACGACCGACACGACAGATACGACAGATACGACCGACACGACAGATACGACCGACACGACAGATACGACAGATGCGACCGGCACGACAGATACGACAGATACGACCGATGCGACCGACACGACAGATACGACCAACACGACA
Organism: Spodoptera picta; assembly: GCA_038387885.1. Lineage (NCBI taxonomy): Eukaryota > Metazoa > Arthropoda > Insecta > Lepidoptera > Noctuidae > Spodoptera > Spodoptera picta. The sequence continues at coordinate 799,230 of JAZHFQ010000314.1, forward strand.
GATACGACCGGCACGACAGATACGACCGACACGACAGATACGACAGATACGACCGACACGACCGACACGACAGATACGACCGACACGACAGATACGACAGATACGACCGACGCGACCGACACGACAGACACGACCGACACGACAGGTACGACCGACACGACCGACACGACAGATACGACAGTTACGACAGATACGACCGACGCGACCGACACGACAGACACGACCGACACGACAGGTACGACCGACACGACCGACACGACAGACACGACCGACACGACAGATACGACAGATACGACAGATACGACAGATACGACAGATACGACAGTTACGACAGATACGACCGATGCGACGGATACGACCGACACAACAGATACGACAGATACGACAGATACGACCGACACGACCGACACGACAGATACGACCGACACGACCGACACGACAGACACGACCGACACGACAGATACGACAGATACGACAGATACGACAGATACGACCGATGCGACGGATACGACAGATACGACCGACATGACAGATACGACCGACACGACAGATACGACAGATACGACAGATGCGACCGGCACGACAGATACGACAAATACGACCGATGCGACCGACACGACAGATACGACCAACACGACAGATACGACCGACACGACAGATACGACCGACTCGACAGATACGACAGATGCGACCGGCACGACAGATACGACAGATGCGACCGACACGACAGATACGACCAACACGACAGATACGACAGATACGACCGGCACGACAGATACGACCGACACGACAGATACGACCGGCACGATCGACACGACACATACGACCGACACGACAGATACGACAGATACGACCGACACGACAGATACGACACATACGACCGACACGACAGATACGACACATACGACCGACACGACCGACACGACAGATACAACACATACGACCGACACGACAGATACGACCGACACGACCGACACGTCAGATACGACCGACACGACAGATACGACAGACACGACAGATACGACGGATACGACAGATACGACCGACATGACAGAGACGACCGGCACGACAGATTTGACACATACGACCGACACGACAGATACGACCGACACGACAGATACGACAGATACGACAGATACGACAGATACGACCGATGCGACGGATACGACCGATGCTACCGACACGACAGATACGACCGACACGACCGACACGACAGACACGACCGACACGACAGATACGACAGATACGACAGATACGACAAATACGACCGATGCGACGGATACGACCGATGCTACCGACACGACCGACACGACAGACACGACCGACACGACAGATACGACAGATACCCACTCTAAACTTGTTGAACTCTGTATTGATTTCCAAATTAAATTAAACGGCGGAAACAATCAGGCAAACAATAAGGGTCAAACACAACACTACCACAGGGACCCATGTCACAACTCACACTCATCATCGTGGCAATCCCGTAGCCCCGATAAGTCGGGTTTTAAGAACAGTTTTAAGAAACTGTAGGGCCAAATAGGGATCATCTAATCTAAAGCATTTATTTTTTATTTTTGGTGTTTTTAATTTATTACCAACGGACCCGACAGACGTCGTCCTGTCAAAAAAAATAAATATTCTTTCTCGCCGTAGAATCATCCTTGAACTCCAAACAACATTTTAAAAAATTAGCCAAATTGGTCCAGGCGTTGTTGAGTTATGCGCTTACCAACACATTTTGCGATTCATTTTTAGAGGTATATTATAAAAATTCGTTTTTATACTCTTTTTCATTTGATATGGTATTTGGTGCACCATGACAAATGGCGTATAAATTAAATGATTTATCTTTCTTCCTATTCTTTTTTGTTTCTAAATACGGCCCTGGCAATCCAAGGCAAACAATAGAAGCGACCGTAATTTTGCGTGAAGCTTTAGCAAAAAATATTTAAAGTATTTTGTTGTTTAGCAAAATTAGCTGACTGGCTTGTTTAGTGTTGTATCATGCTTATAATTACAAATAATTAACATTGTTTGTCTACCGCAAAAATCGAAAGGTAAGTCTACGCAGCAACTTCCCAATTTATAAGCTACTAGCTTTTACCCACGGCTTCGCTTGCGTCACAAAAGGATAAAAAGTAGCCTATGTGACATAAACCAATACACACAGCGCCATCTATAACCAATAATTTCGTTTTCCCTCTAGAATATCAAATTTTTGCGGTGTAAAAAGTACCCTATTATTTAATCCAGACTTATAACTTTACGTCTGCAAAAAATCAAAGTAATCGGTTTAGTAGTTACGCCGTGAAAGCGGAACAAACAAACTCACTTTCCGATTTACCTCTATAATATTAGTAAGGATGCCAATTTCTGTTGTATGTAGAAAATAATGTGATGTATTTATTTGTAACTCTTTTGTGATCTTGAATACATGAGAGACGTCTATTTTTCATAGTAGTATCTTAATAGCTGACTAAGGGCTGTATTTCTCCGGGACACCATGGCAGAGTAACCATTCGCCACTACCAACAAAATGTAAAAACAATGGAACGGGGTGGTTTTTAGTCAGTAGAGTCTGCCACTCCCTCCAGCCTCACCCAGGCGGGAGCAGTCATTCATTGATTTTCCCTCCTTAAAAAAAACTACACATTTAACAGAGACAGACAAGACAGCAGCACTCACTCATAAACCTGAAGCTTTACGATCTTCAACCCGTTAAGCGTGAAAATGATGGCAAACGATCTCGTGTCCGCCTTCCAAAGGTGGAGATTACGGAAAACCTTCTGATGTAGAGAAGACCTTTAGTCTAGTAGTAAACTATAACGGGCTGACAATCTATATTTATAAAACTACATCCCTATACCCCTTGGTCACACCATCACGCGTGAACGTCTTTTCTTTTGAGGGGGAAAATCATCCAATGTCTTCTCCCGCCATGGGTTTGGCGAGAGGGAGTGTCAGATTCTTACTGACTAAAACTAAAACCACCCTGTTCCTACTCCTGCTCTTCGAGCCGGAGCCTCGGCAACCCGCTAGGTCTTCCGCGGCTCGCTCGTGAACGGCTGGACCAATTTCACTATTTTGTTATGTTGTGTTGGTTATTAAAATTAATATTTTATACAGGGGTAGATTATAGTCGGGAATAACACATAGGCTATTTTTAATACCACTGACCCGACCGGAAAGCCCAATAATAATGAGGTTCCTAAAACTTATATTTTTTTAATGAGCCAAGCCCACCACATCCTCCTAAATCGGCTGCAATTCCTGTAAGCCAGGATTTATTAAGTCAAAGTCAAAGCATTTATTTCAATTGAACCATAGTTTGGTACTTTTGAAATGTCAACAAATACAAAATAAATAATAGTCTGTCAGTCAGTCCGTCAGTGAAATTAGGTGCTCATTCCAAAATGTAGATTCGAATGGAGAAGAATGAGCAAGAAACTCCATTCGTTACTCTTTTTAAAAAAAGTATGTTCTACAATGTCTCTGATATATATTTCAATACTGTACGCATATGTAAGAACAATGCAAAGACATGCTTGACGCATTATACTAATAACTTACTAAAATAAAAATCTTAAGTCTAACATGGTGCTCACATATGCATACTGACAATCCATAGAAATAGTGCTTCTATACAAGAAAAAGGAAACTCTTTGTTTCAATAAAGAAAGAAATGCTCGATGCTATAAGGAAACTAGATTGTCTACATTAGAATTGAAGTATTAAATTATGTATTATATTACCTACTATTGGAATTTAACTACTGACTACATTTGAGTATTGTCCAGTGGAGCCGAACCAACATATGTTTTAAATTTACTTTCATTGAGATCTAGTATGCTATTTGGTATTTTATTATAGCATTTAATACCTAACCCCATAAAGGATTTCTGTACTTTGGACAGTCTGAATTGCGGTATAGCTAACTTATTTTTGCCTCTAGTATTAAAATTGTGTCTATCGCTTCTTTTTTCAAACAATTGCATAATTTTCCTTACATACATTATATTTTCATATATATATTGACAGGGCACCGTTAAAATATTTATCGTTTTAAACAAGTAATAGTAGATACAACCATGAAAACACCAGAACACTGAAGTCCGGTGCGTCTCAGGGACATTAATAACTGTCTTGGTTCCCACAACGAAGTGAATCAGAAGATTTAATAAGAGAAGAAATAACGATAGTTTCCACTTCCCTCGGTGATCTGCAGAAGACAGAATGAATTAAGAATGGTAATTATAAAATGGTATCGTAAATAGACCTTGGTCAGAACACATCAACTAGTAAACCTATGCCTACGTGATATTAAAGCATATCTGTACTCAAACAGTCCTAACTACTAGATTGTAAATCGATATTGTATTAGTCAAAATATTTAGTTATCGCGATTATATGGAAATCACGATATCCTATATCTAATCGAAAATATTCTCTTTATAACATTAGTCATAACTAAGGGATTAAATTCTGTTTAATAGATTGGCGCTGATTATACTTTTCACAGTGGATACGTTTAAAAAATATGAAGTACTTACTTTGGCGCGGTTTCATCCGCTCTGCTCAGCTTCTATTGATCGCAGCGTGATGTTTTATAGCTCATAGCATTCCTCGATAAATGGACTATCCAACACAAATGGAAATATTAAATTCGAACTAGTAGTTCTGGAGATTAGCGCAAACAAACGAACTCTTCAGCATTATATATGTATAATAGTATATTAGATTAGACGGGGAATACCTAAGTACGGATAATTCGTGTTACCAACGGATCAGGTATTGATTACTTAATTACCATAATATTATAATTCGTACTGTTTATCTGATAATCTATCGATCTTGGAGCAGTTTTAGACAAAATGTTTTTTTTGGGGATGAGCCGGTAAACGAGCAGGCTGCTCACCTGATGGTAAGCAAACGGCGTCGACCATGGACACCTGGAATACCACAGGCGTTACAAGTGCGTTACCGGCCTTTTGGGGATGAGGAATTCGAGTGTTCGTGAGATTCAGGGATTGGGGAGATCAGTAATTGGGCCTCCGGTAATGATGCCAAAAGAGTACGCACTTACAAAAAAGAGTATCATTTATATTATAGGTACTTTTAAAAAGAGATTTTTTCTACTTTTTGCAGCACATAACATTTTTCATTATTTTTCATTATCTCGTCTCTCTCAGTACCTAAATGCTTGATGTGGTAACACAGTTTTAGTTAATTAATAGGTATCTACTTACGTACTTCCATTTTACAGTGTACGTACTCTTGAAAAGACGACTGTGGTACCTGGCTACTAGAAACTTACACGCGGAATACACACACATTGATACGAAGGACATCTGTCGAATGACATGGCCCGTCAGGCCGTCATTACACTTCATACATTACGGTGTTGCAAATACACGCACACAAATACACCACTGACATTTTGGTGGTTTAATCATCTAAGTGACATTACGTCCGCCAACGACCTTTGGTAGAAAATTTGTTTATTAAAAATCAGTTACAAAATACTAAAATTAAGATTGTTATCTGCTACTATTATTGTATTAAGCTGAGCTCCAGCCTATTCCGCTGCGACGCACCATGGGCTTTTTGTCTGTCCTGTATTTTTACTGTCGTAGCGGTATAAATGTACTTTCTTTCTTTCTATCAAATCGATTAAAGTAATATTTTATTGTACTGAAAAATTCATAGGTACAATTTGTTTGGAAAAATATCCAACTACGTGTACATTGACACGTGCCGACCAGAGTGGTTATCGCAAAATATTAAGCTGTAGGTATCTAAAGCATGTAGGTAGGTACCTACTAACAATAAAATTACGTAGGCATACAGATATGTACTTAGGTAACACGATAATAGAGGTAATTTTGACAACAGATTAACGTGAAATATGAAAGATAAAATGGAAAATATTGGAACTTTATTTTCACTGATGCGATGAAATTTTTCTCTCTTCAATTTTAGATACAGTTCTTGCTATTTTAGGTACATCTCATCTTTTTAGGTAAAACTCATAAATTTTAGGTACAGTTCTTGCTAGCTACTTTCTAATACTTAAGTTTCAGTACCTACCTAACTTTAAAAAAATATTGTTACCCCACAAATGTGGGTGCGTTTGCAGCCGTAAGACATCCAATGCAAAACCAATGTGTTGTGAAAAGATAGAAACGAGTTTATTGAAAAGCCCAACTGAAATTCGCTATCTTGTTCATCGTCATCATATTAGCCATAGGATGTCCACTGCCGAACATAGGTTTCCCTCAATGACTTCCAGACGGGCTGGTACTTTTTTCTTTAAAAAAAAACCTTGAAATGAATCCGCGACACGTTGCACGGCAATCGGTTGCGCAGCTACCGCTCCAACCGCAGTCACTCATATTATATGTACCTCTATTGTACTCTGTCATCAAAATATAAGACGGCAGTGAAATTATAAAGAACGTAAGACAAAGGTCTCCATTAACACGTCAATCCGTGGTATACAGCAATTCCCAATATCGGCTGTTTAAAGCCGTTTGACTACATCAAACCCACCTATACAATTTTACGACATTATTTACTTACAAAAATAACATAACATAACATCACGACTTTAATCCCCGAAGGGGTAGGCGGAGGTGCAAATTACGGCACTTAATGCCACTGTACAATGTAACACCCACTTTCCACTATTAATGTTACGAGTCCCGTGTAATAAGGGGTAAGCCTTTTGCCATATACCGGACACAATTCCAGTCCAGACTCCGTGCTACTAGTGGGATTTTTTTAAAACCCCAGGAATTCTTTGCCCGTCTCCAGAATCGAACCCGAGACCCCTTGGCCAACGAGGCAGTCTTACTTACTACTAAAATACAATACCTAATTTAGTTAGATACCTATGTACTTACTTATCTTAGTACTTAAAATTTTAGAACTGTTTGCAACTTTGCACCAAGTTTACCTAAGTGTAATAAAATATAAGTATGCGACGAATTAGTTGATTATGTCACTTCATTCTTTTATTGCGGAATTTCCCTAATAGCAATATGATATCGGATACACGCTTCTTTGTTTCATATTATAAAGATAACATAACATAACATAACATAACATCACGCCTTTTATCCCCAAAGGGGTAGGCAGAGGTGCACATTATGCCACTGTACAATGTAACACCCACTTTTCACCATTTATGTTATGAGTCCCATGGGGGGTGAGCCTATTGCCATATACCGGGCACAATTCCAGACTTCGTGCTACTACTGAGATTTTTTTAAATCCCAGTAATACTTTACCCGACCCGGGAATCTAACCCGAGACCCCTTGCCGTGCTTGGTCGCACTTGCGACCACTCGGCCAACATTACGGTATTATAAAGATACTTCCATCTATTAGATATTAGATTTGATACACTTAATACATACTTATTTAGGTTTTTCCAATAATATAGTTGACTGGTATAATAATAAATAAATAGGTAAGTATTTTTTAAACTACAAATATTTGATCTTTATTATATGGAAGGATTCCGTTTCCGGTCGTTATATCGTAAACATTGAAGTATCGGTGCTCCGGAAAGTTTTTCCACATTAAATACACTACAGCCATAGTTTAACATTTCATTCACATCTTACGAAGAAAGAAGGAAGTTTTGAAGTTAATAGTAATAATAAACATTGCGCATGGTTCGATTACTAGAAGAAATTTTGAAGAAACAAATCATCGAACTTTGAGGTTAGAATTGTAAATAGACAATATAGAATATTTTAATTGCAAACGCTTCACATAAAACTGTTAGACAGTTAGTGTCATCTGTCACTACAGTGTTGCCAGCAAATAAACCAATTATAAATACGTTTCTTTACACGCATAAATATAAGAAACATGGAAGGCCAATTTCAATTACTTTTTGATAAGATGAAAATCGAAATGCAAAAGCAAACAGCGGAGTTGAGTAATGCAATAATGGAAAAAATAGAAGAGAAATTAAAACCCATTGTAGAAGAAAATAAAAATTTGAAACAAAGTTGGAAACTTGGAGAAAAAACTAGATTACTTACAAAGAGAGAAGAAAAGCAACAATATTATAATTCACGGGATACTAGAAGAAGAAAAGTCTACATTGGAGTTATTCGAAAAGCTGAAAAAAGTGTTTCGAAACGAATTAGGTATATCAATGGAAGAATATGATATGAAAAAAATCTCACGCATTGGAAAATCAATCAAAGGCGACAAACCAAGACCTGTACTCCTTGGCTTGAATAGTGCATGGAAAAGAACTGAAATACTGAAAAAGAAAAAGAATCTTAAAAATATTTACGTAACAGAAGACTATTCAAAAGAAACTATAGAAAAAAGGAAAGCACTACAACCCAAACTCGCGGAAGAAAGGAAAAAAGGAAACATTGCCTACATAAAATACGATAAACTCGTCGTCAAAGAAAACACAAATGCCAACGATAAAAGAAAAAGAGAAGATTCTAATTCTCCTCAAGCTGATATACAACCAAAAAAACAGCAGACACTAATGGCATCCAAAAATAACAGGGTAAACGCATTTGATATAATGAGGCGATCAAACTCTCTCTCAACCATCATAACAGAGGGAAAACAATAGCAACGAAACAAATGCGATCGGAAACTGGAAACGAAAACTAAACTACACAAAACAGTAAATAGAACTAAACATCCTCCCCCAAGCCGACTGGTCCTCGTGGGGGATGTAGACCACGACCCTCTAAGGATAAATAAAACCCTGGATATACACATAGCTACTCTCAATGTAAGAACACTACGAACTACTGAAAAACTCCATGAACTCGAATTAGCCATAGCAGACTTGAATTGGGACATCATAGGCATTAGCGAAATGAGAAGATATGGGGAAGGTATAGAAGATTATGGAAACTATATCCTACATTATAAAGGCGAGACACCAGGTTTATACGGTGTGGGCTTTTTGATTAAAACTAGCCCACAGAATCGAAGAAATAAGAGGCACATCGGAGAGAATAGCAATTTTAAATATCGATTACTCACCAACTGAATCAAACAAAACGGAGGAAAGTAAAGATATTGAAAAATTTTACGAAAGTTTACAGGCGACTATTCAAACCGCACATAAAAACATTATCGTAATGGGTGACTTTAATGGACAAGTAGGAAAGCGTAACAGTTATGGGGAAGAACATACGGTAGGGCAATACAGTTCTGGTACAAGAAGTAAAAACGGAGACAGATTGGTCAGTTTTGCTTTAGAAAACAAACTAAGTATTCTCAATAGCTTCTATAAGAAAAAACAAAAAAAGAAATGTACATGGATCTCGCCTAACGGACTATATAAAAATGAAATCGACTTTATCATGACTAACAAGCCAAGGAACTTTCAAGATGTATCGGTTATTCACAATTTAAACTTCTATTCAGACCACAAAATGGTACGCGCACGGCTAACAGGTGCGCCTATAAAGAAAAACAGGAAATTTCAAGACAGGAAAGTAGCCATAGCGTGTACTGGAGACAGTGACCGACTCATGACTAACCTACAAGCCACAATGGGGAAAAGAGAAGACATACAACTTCAGATAAGGTATGATACATTTATTAATTTGTTAGCAACAGAAACAAAGAAAATTAACTCGGAGAAGACTAAGATGATTTCTGATGAGACATATCGATTACTACAGGAAAGGAAAGAACTAATACAAAGAAAGGAAAACAAGGATAACCGCTCTAAGATAGCTGCAGTTAGTAAAAAGATTAATGAACAAATAAGGAAAGATAAGAAAATAAAAAGACAAGCAACGTTGAAAGAGCACATTGAGAAAACTGGTGGAATTAAAAAGGCCTTAAAGGAACTAAATATTAAAAAGGATTGGATGCTACAAACAAAAACATTCGACGGAAAATATACAAACAAAAGACAAGAAATATTAAAAGTAGCTACAGATTATTACCGAAACCTATACCAAAGAAAAAAACCTAAATTGAAGACTAGCCATAAAATCGGAACAGAAGATGAGCCAGTACCAGAAATACTACTACAAGAAACAATAAGAGCAATTAATTCACAAAAAAGGGGTAAGACTCCTGGAACCGACCAGATAACTAATGAACTATTAATAACGACCGCACCGGTGATCGCTCCCATATTAACGAGCTTATTTAATGATATTATGGAGACTGAAAATATCCCGGCCGACTGGTCTACTTCCACTATAATATTACTGCATAAAAAAGGAGATAAAGGCGAAATAGGTAATTATCGACCAATCAGTCTAATGTCCAACATTTATAAAGTTTTTTCAAAAATTATTTTATCTCGAATATCACCAACACTCGATTTCAATCAACCAAAAGAGCAAGCTGGCTTCCGAAGCAAATATTCAACCGTGGATCATATACATGTACTAAGACAAGTCCTTCAAAAATATAAAGAATACAAGAAAGTCTACTATCTGGGATTTGTCGATTATAATAAGGCTTTTGACTCATTGGAACACGATTCAATCTGGGAAGCGTTGCATACGCAGGGAATACCCAGAAAATATATACAAATACTTAAAAATATCTATTCCAACAGCAAGGCACGAGTTAGGCTAGAGGCAACAGGAGAGGAGTTTCCCATAGAGCGAGGGGTCCGGCAAGGCGACCCTGTCTCACCCAAACTATTTTCGTCGACCCTCGAGATGGTATTTAGGAAGTTGGAGTGGGAGGAAAATGGACTCAACATAACCGGCGAACCTTTAAACCACCTCCGTTTTGCAGATGACTTGATCCTATTTTCTGAGTGCCCAAAAAGGCTAGAGCAAATGCTACAACAGCTATCAGATGAAAGTGCGAAGGCAGGACTTTCAATGAACACAAATAAAACTAAAATTATGACTAACGGCTCTAAGACATATAATATCAGAGTTAACACGGAGGAGATAATGTACGTGGAAGAATATATATACCTTGGACAGTTGATAGCCCCAAGCGACACAATGCAAAAGGAAATCGATAGAAGAATAGCCAATACTTGGAAAAGATATTGGTCTCTAAGCGAGGTTATGAAAAATCGAGACATGCAGCTGAGCTTAATCTCCCCGAAAGCGCCTTTATATGCGGGTCCCATTGTAGTCTATTGTCTAATCTAATGCCTAAAAATACCGTCTCGTCGACAAATTCTAACTTTTGGCCGTTTAAAACAACATCACAATCATTACTTCGGACGTTTGGTAAACTAAATTTAATACATTTTGTTTTTTTCTCATTAAGCGCAAGATTATTAATGGTGAACCAGTTTTGCACTCGAAGAATGGAGCTGTTTACTATTAATAATAAGTAACTATTTTAAAAATTAATGAGGTATCATCTGCAAAAAGCACCATTCTTGGTTCATTCTTGAATATCTCTCTCGCAATCTCGAAGTGAGCTCGATGGTAGTACACCATGTCCATTGGTTGTTAGAATAATCTCGACTAATGACGGACGAGAATGCGATCGAGGAGTTCGAATTCACAACTTACAGAATAGCTTAGCAGGTACGGAGCTGCGGATGGCTTAACTGGTTACCGGGGTCCCGCGTCCGGCTCGAAGCTGAAGTGGGAACGGGGTGGTTTTAAGTTTCTCGCCTCACTTAAGGCGGGAGGAGGATCGCTCATTATATGATATTCATTCATTCCGTGCATGAGAGGCTGGAGAGAACATGGTTGGAGGTGGATCACTGTGTTACCCAATTTCTTACTGGCCACGGCAACTTAAAAGCAAATTGTTCTCATTCAAACTTATTGATTCACTATAGTGCCAGTGTTCGACAGAGGAGTTGCAATACGAGCAGTCGGCCCATCACATCCCTCAAACAAAAAAGTTGCAGCAGGTTAAGATTTCATTACCTATTTAATTATAAATGTGTAGGTATTACATCACATCCATCAAGTTCATACAATTTTGTCCCTATCTACTTCGATATAATGATTTGGCAGTTATTTGTAATCTAAATATTTAGATAACTGAGATATATTATCGACTATCTGATAGGTAGTGCACGTGAATATTGAATTTTGTTGTTGTCAGGAGACAGGAACCCAGTAAAATATATCAGGTAAGTAGTTAGCTATTCATGTACATGTCTCTATGTATAATCTACTGGTTACTTCCGCGCGGCTTTATCCGCTTTGCTCGGCTCCTATTGACCGTAGCGCTATGTTTTATAGGCTTGTAGCCTTCTTCGATAAATGGACTATCCACAACAAAAATAATTATCCAATTCAAACCAGTAGTTCCTGAGATTAGCGGATTCAAACAAACAAACTCTTCAGCTTTATATACTTAAAGTGTTCATGTCAAAATTCCGACACCGAAAATTCTATGGATGGTAGACAGATGACCTGATAAAAGTCATAAGAAGCCGCTGAATACTGAATACAGCTGCCTCAGACAAAATAAAGCCATCAGACCACTACAGAGGGGGCCCAGTGAAGATGATGCCCGGCTGGTGCTGTGGACAACATAGCGTGTCATCCTGGCTCTGGTTCGAAGCAGGAGTAGCAACGTGGTTTTAAGTCAGTAAGAGACTGAATCTCCTCGCCTCACCCAAGACGGGAGAAGTCATTGGATGATTTTCTCGTCTCATAAACTGTGCTATACAAAAATTATGTCGCGGATAACCTAACGGGTTACCTAAGCTCCGGCTCGACGTGCAGGAGAAGGAACGGGGTGGTTTTTAGTCAGTAAGACTCTGACACTCCCTACTGCCTCACCCAGGCGGGAGAAGTCATTGGACGATTTTCTCGTCTTAAAAAATGAGCTATACAAAAATTATACTTGTACACAAAGTAGGTACGTGTGTTATTAATTCGTAACATACATTAGGCATAATAATGTATACCGGTATAGTGCATCAGAATGTTTATTCATGTCCCTGCGTTCGCATTCGGCAAGCAACGACCGCTTCAACCGGGTTGTCAACCTTTTGACATTTTGTGTCGAAGACTTTTATAAACTTTTTATTTGTTTAATTTATTCCAAAGTTAGTATGTTTTAGATTATTTTAATCTGTTTTTGAAAATAAAAGTAAATCTTTATTATTATTGCGAATGTAACCAATATTTAGATTGCATCGAAAAATTCAAGGAGAAAAGTAATTCTTTTTATTTTTATTTATTAACCCGTTGATATCCATCCCCTAAATTTGGTCATAAATTTGAAATCAACATGAAAAGTAAAATAGTTTTGATTATAATAAAATTCGAAAATTGAAACAGAAAGGCGATACGTAAGCTGCATTATTACACAAAGACTTTATCTAAAACACGAAATTCACACCCGGACTTCATAAATGATAACAATTTAAAATATTCCAACAAATTCTACATCGATTAAGTACAAAAAACAAGTAAGGAAAGTAAAACATTAACTTTTTTAAAGTACTATATAGAAATCGTTATTTAACTACCTACTCTGCAGGGTACCTGAGGTTGTGAACCCAGGCCGGAAAACCGTCACTGCGAGTATTGTATGACCGAAATTAACCTCGTCTCGCCAAACGTATGAATGAGGAAGTGTTCATACTTTGGTTCAACACGAACTCAGTACACAATATGGGTATGTACACTCAGATTCCACTCAGTTATTCTATACTTATGAAGGCAGATAATCCTTTAAAAAACTTATACGTCTATTAATTATATTGTTCTAGCTGTTGCCCGCGATGCCGTCGTGAAAATATGATTCCTGTTTTATCCCATGGGAGTAAATAGGGATAAAAAGTATCCTACGACCTAAGTCAGCCCATATCCTGCCTGTACCTATATCAAATTTCATCAAAATCCGTTCATTAGTTTCAGGGTGATTGACGGACAAACATATAAACAGAGAAACTTTCATATAGGCAATATTATTGTGGTAACTCGTTTCTTTTTTGAGATATTATCCAATGACTTCTGCCGCCTTGGGTGAGGCGGGAGGGAGTGTCAGACTCTTGCTGACTAAAAACCACCCTGTTCCTACTCCCGCCCTAAGCCGAAGCCCGGCAACCCGATAGGTAGTCTGCAACATCCATAGATATAGAGGTATAATAATTTAATATTTCTGCGGCAGCTCCCTATTCGTAATAAATACACAATGAATTTACTCATTATTAAGTAGGCCCTTAGTACCAATAACACTTCATTTTGAAGTAGGTAATACCTTACCTAGTTCAATAAGTAAAAGTAGGTATTGTGTTATGAAGTGGGAAATCACGTGCATATCTTCGATACATCAAGTGGGTTATTATAACTCCATACTAATTAGAATGACAATATTACCTCTAGTATACGATATGTTGTAAACGGTATTTATTATGCATTTTATGGGTACAGAATCAAAGAGAAAAATTTATAAACTAAATAACAACTACCTATAACTATGTTCCTTTTAATCTTTAAACGTGTTCCTTCACCGAGAGCATTCATGTGTAATGTAACATTATAGATTCGACTTTGAGCATTACATTACAATAATACCTCCCTGACTAACGAGCATTTGCGTGTAATGTAACATATTGATTCGACTTTGAGCATTTCATAGCAAGATGTCAGAAATTGATGTTACAAGTTGTATCAAGACATTACACATTGTATCATTACAAGGTGCGCATTGTAATGCTCGGGTCTCCTCCTTCACTGATGTAATGCTCAGATATATATAACGGTACATTACATGCGAATGCTCCCGGTGAGGGAGCACCTTAACTAAAATCACTACATAGTATAAAACAAAGTCGCTATCCGCTGTCTATCTGTCCTTATGTATGCTTAGATCTTTAAAACTATGCAACCGATTTTGATGCTGTTTTTTTAATAGATAGAGTGATTCTTAACGAAGGTTTATACGTATTTTATTAGATACTAATATTATGTCCGCATAGGAAATTGAGTTTTTTTATGGTATAGGAGGCAAATGAGTAAACCACAGAATTATTGTTCTTTATTATATAGTATGGAGCAGATGGATCACCTGAGACGGTGAGGTGGCTGGGCAATCGGCTGCCGAACAACGTGTAGCAAGTTGAATTCCGCACGGCGCGGCGCCACTCTTTGTGTGATCCAAATTTTTTTTCGGGTCTAGATGTCATGTGCATGTTAAATTGTAGAGGTATGTTTGTAAACGCACCAACGACAGAGGCGAAAATCCTAGAGTGGGACAACGTTAAAAAAATCAATACATCAGCATTTCCGGATCGATATCCGGATCTTTATCGATATAAAGAATTGTATAAAGTTACGTGACTATAGTCATAACACACTGACTAATAAATACAGTAAGTCACTGTACTGCAAGTACATACATTAATTTACATACGCATTGTTTCTCAAAACAACAGCTGTGCGGATGACAAACCATGTGACTAGTGTCTTGGTGACTACCGACGCAAAACTAGTCTACAATTGATGCCGTAACGTGTCTACGGATTTCCCGTCTAAGTCTAAACTGAGCCATTCATAATATTATTGTAGGTTACGGGACATTTTCCTGAAGGTACACAGTACGAGTCGTATCGTCGTGTATGTCGTGATGGCCCGGAGGTTTAAGACGCCCGCTTCTCATGCATGAGGGTACAGGTTCAAAACCTACCAACGGCAAGTACCAATGTGACTTTTTCCGAGTTATATGTACTTTCTAAGATTATCTAGACACCTCTGACAAACGGTGAAGGAAAACATCGTGAGGAAACCTGGGCTTATAATTAGATACTAATTATAAGTTTGTAATCGCCAACCCGCATTGAACAAGCGTGGTGATTAATGCTCAAACCTTCTCCGTGTGAGAAGAGGCTTTGCTCAGCAGTGGGCATTTATAGGCTGTTGATGATGATGAAGTGACAGAAACAGTAAGAATGCTATGTGTCATAATGCCATGATGCACCCAAATGCCATTGATCAGTAATTAATATGCAAGGCTGCTGGTCAGTGGCACCTGAACTATGCGGTAATGTGATGCCAGGTTGCACATAACATCACGACTTTTGTTCGACGCACGATGGTAGGTAGAAGGTGTAAGTGGTAAAATACTTTTTTACATTTTTGCTAGTCCTATTTTAGACTTTGTGGTATTACAATAGAGATTTGAATAAATCAACTTGTCATCTAGATATTTTGATTTTCTATAATTACTGAGGTTCCCGGAGTCAAAGATCTCAATAAAAAATGTTATCCGATGCCAGAATCAAACTAGATCCCTCACACTTAACAGTTGCATTAACAAGGTAATCCATTTCATTTAAGATAAGATCTCTGCCTCCCTCTTCTGGGAATAACAAGCGCAATGATATACCATAATGAACCCTAATTAAATTTCCTAGTCTACTTCTTAAACAGCAATCAATTTTATGTCTAAACCTTATAGAATTAAAGTAGCTTCTCGCCAAACACACAATAGGGCCAAATTAATCCTAGTTTCCCGAATAAAACCAGCAAGCAAATATAACTCTTATTACTGAAATGTTGAGGCAGCTAATTGCCAATCATACAATAGGGCTGAATTAAACCTAACTCAGCGAACAAGATAGATAGCATACAATTTGAAGTATTGTTACCGTAGCATTAAGACAGTAAATCGCCAAACACATGGTAGGGTCAATTTACACCTAGTCTATGCACAATAGCGGCACACAACTTTAAGTCTTATCTCCCAAGTTCTACAGTAGTTTATCGCTTATTGACTAAGGTCACAGGTGTATGTCAATTATGCATTAATGCACGTCTTGTGACCAGCCCTTTGACATTTGTAATTATTCTAATTATCAATTAACCTTGTTATTTAATTAGCACTTATGGTTAAATAAGCTAGGATACTCGCTTGCCACGCTATGCGACTGTCTCGTTGGCCGAGTGGTCGCTAGTGCGATTGCCGGGCAAGGGGTCTCGGGTTCGATGCGCGAGTCGGGCAAAGTATTACTGGGTTTTAAAAAATTCTCAGTGGTAGCTCGGAGTCTGGAATTGTGCCCAGTATATTACAATAGGCTCACCCACTATTACATGGGACTCATAACATAAATAGTGAAAAGTAGGTGTTACATTGTACAATGGCATTAACTGCCGAAATGTGCACCTCTGCCTACCCCTTCGGGGATAAAAAGGCGTGATCTTATATTAATAGTGGCATCTATGACGGCTCGACCAGAGTGATAATCGGCGTTAAACAACGCTTGCATTGAAGTAATCAACCGTATGAGTGAGGTGCCCAGAAGGCCCAGACCTTAAAATTTTGGCAACGCACCCAGTTTTTTCAATACCACAAGGGGGCTTAGGTACTCTTGAATTCAATTCCGATTGATTGAAATTGGTATTGTGAAATTTCGTACTCTTGAGTTGCAATTGCAACACTAGCGCCCATTGCATCCGTATTGCGTGGATATTGATTTAATTAAATGGTATTGAGTTTGGCTTTATATTCCGTACTCTGAATGCTAATTACACAGCTACGATAGGGGTTGTATAGTGTTGACATTTAATAATTATTGAGATTTTATTGGATTGAAATTGCCTTGACATTGAGATTGGTTTCAAGATCACCAAAATCTCCTGTGGATCTCGTTTGCCCTCTATTCCATAAAAATGGCTATAAAACATCACGAGGAGGTGCCAACAGTTTAATAATATAATTTGTGGATGTATCATCATGCGTGAGGTTTTTTGGTAAATAATTTTCTTAATACATAGGTGCATGCAATGGTGCCGTGGTCGACATCCTGCAATATATCTCGACACGTCACTTATCGAATGACTACATCAGACTTTTATAACATAATGCTTATAACAGTTATGGGTTATACTTTATAGTCCCATGGTTATGACGTTGTTTGTTTAATTATAATAATTATAATAAAGTGTAAAGCTGGTATGCAATGTTCCATAGGTCAGAAGCTGTAGCCAAATGCCATTTAGCGCTTGTCTTTTTTTTTTTTTAAGGGAGTTAATCATCGAATTACTGCTCCCGCCTGGGTGCAGGAAAAAAAGGGTACAAAGGCGGTCTTATCGCTACAGATATGCTAAGCTAAATATATTTTTATTTTATTTTTTTTAAAGGTGTCAAGTCATCGAATGCCTGCTCCCGCCTGGGTGAGGCGGGAGGGAGTGTCAGACTCTTACTGACTAAAAACCACCCCGTTCCTTCTCCTGCACTTCGAGCCGGAGCCCCGGTTACCCGTTAGGTTCTCCGCGACACGCTAAATACGATAGACCTCGAGCAGAGCAGGTAAAACCACGTGGAAGTAGCTATGATAATTACCTCTAAAATTAATATTAGTAGTTTATTGATGAGCTGTTGGTGACGATGATGAGATAATCAATCAGTCATTTCTGATAGTTCGCTCGTTGGATGCATGTCTTCCAACTTGACTGCACGGTTGGTGCGGTGGCGGGGTAACCGGCTGCCGCGCAATGTGTCGCGGGTTCGATTCCCGCATGGAACAACTAAACGCACCCACGACACAGGAGAAAATCATAGTGTGGGGGCAACGTTTAAAAAAAACTAAAAAAATAACCAGCCCATCGGGAAGTCATTGAGGGAAGCCTATGTTCAGCAGTGTACATCCTATGGCTGATGTGATGACGATGAACAAGATAGCGAATCATAGTTGGGCTGCCTACCAATAAACTCATTTCTATCTTTTCAAAACACTTTGGTTTTACAGTGGATGTCGTACGGCTGATATATATGCTGAAGATGATGATGAACAAGATAGCGAATTACAGTTAGGCTGGTTATGTCATTGAACTCGTTTCTACCATTTCACAATTTCCACTTCGCTTTAGGTTTTGATTCAACATAACACTTATTGGCACAAAAATAAAAACTTAACGTAACGGTAAAATGGGGGGAATTTTATTTTATTTTTTTTTAAGGGGGGAAAATCATCGAATGACTGCCCCCGCCTGGGTGAGGCGGGAGCAGTCAGACTCTTACTGACTAAAAACCACCCCGTTCCTTCTCCTGCACGTCGAGCCGGAGCCCCGGTTACCCGTTAGGTTCACGATACATTTTACGAAACTATCCCGCATTAGGAAAGTTCCCAGTGCCCTGTTCAGGCACACAAATAAGCTAACTCAGTGAACACAATCTAACTTTTACAAAAACAAAGCATGTTCATTATAAATTAACGCTTATTACCGAAACCTAAAAGTTAACTATGCAGGTGTCGATTAAAATTCAACCTCATTACAACTTCGTATAGGTGAAAATTACATTGGCAAACATTACGTTTCGAAGGGGATCCTTCCTGTTAACATTGGACCAACTCAGTATTCAGACCCAGGTATATCTATCTAATATATCTAAGACTGCCTCATTAGCCGAGTGGTCGTGGGAGCGACTGCCGGGCGGCTCGGGTTCGATTCCCGGATCGGGCAAGGTAGGTATTACTGTGTTTCTCAATGGTAGCACGGAATCTGGAAATGTGGCCGGTATATGGCAAAAGCCTCACCCTTTATTACATGGGACTATGAGTCCCATGTAATAGAGGGTGAGGCGTACATAAATAGTAAAAAGTGGGTGTTACATTGTACAGTGGCATAATGTGCACCTCTGCCTACACGTTTAGGGATAAAAGGCGTGATTTTATGTTATGTATGTTATTATTAGATCAATAATGATGATGAAACATGGATTTAGATTACCTACCTACCGGATATAGAGACCTAATTTAACTACCCGGATACATTATCAGGTTAATCGTATGATATTGAATTCTTTCAATGGGAGTAGAGCTGGGTACAATTACTGATAACTAGATAAGATGCGATCTCATTATAAGTTAATGTCTATTTCTTTGGCAAAAATACCGCAGAATAATTATCTGATGAAGAATTCCTTCCATTGATGCTTTGAACATGACTTTCCCACGAGTGGAATTGCAAATCTTTGATTTTCTCTAGTGACTAGAGTCTAGAGGACTAGAGTCTAGTGCATTCCATCACTGTACAACCAGACAATCGGCGAAGCGGCACTGCTTCGTGGTAGGTACGAATCACTTCGCTTCAAGCTTCCTTGTGCCAACCACAGAGGGGTGGAATTCTTAGCCAGAGCCTGGGTGTCTTCAAGTTCCGAGCGAATATGTTGCTTATGGGCAGGTGTGCTCCATCGTGGGCCGCATCATCGCTTACGACCAGGCGAGATAGTAGCCAACGTCAGCCCAATTTATAGATTAAAAACCCAAGACCGAAGTCACTAGCAGTCACAAGACAGAAGCTGGTAAAATTAAAAAGAAAGATCAAAGTCAAAGCATGTATTAGTCCTTATTTTGGCACTTTTGAAACGTCAAAAATTGAATAATCCGTCCGTTTGTCTGTCAGTGAAGCTAGGCGCTCGTTCCAAAGCGCAGTTTTGAATGGAGAAGAACGAGCAAGAAACTCCATCGTTACTCTTTTTATATATATAGATACATTATCTGAAATGAATTTTATTTAACTCTACCTAAAATCAACACCTGAAAAAAAAAGCTAAGAAATAAGAATGATTGTTTCAAACAATTGTAAGTGTACATATGTGGGCATATGTACACTTACAATTTGAAATAATTATACTATACAAATAAAAATCTTTGATTAAAGAAAATCAGATTACATGAAAACAAAAAGAAATGTTCGATGCCACAAGATATCTGGATTACATTGGAATTAAGACTAATTCTTAAAGTATGAGCAACTACTGAGTGTATCCATCGATTTATCGATATATTGTCTAACGGAACCGGACCAACAAACTAAAGTAACCTTATTTCTGAAATACCTACTTCTAAGGTATGATATCTGCTATATCCTCATGAGGGTGACATTGACATGTATGATAAAATCCATCGTAATTAAAATAAAGAAAAAAGAAAGATCTTTTATAAGCAGATGGTAGATACACAAACGTAGACATTTTACTGGTACAATGCAAAACTATTGGTTCTTCATATAAAGGTACACAATCTAAATACAATATGGAAGTCAGGTGTGCACTCCATTTTTATCTGCCTGATATGTTTATCAGGTACTTGACAGCTACGTAGGTAGGTATTCTGTTCATGGTTAAATATCTTGTGTATAATGTTGATAATTTAACATAAGTTTATGTTTTTAGGGTTCCGTACCTCAAAAGGAAAAAACGGAACCCTTATAGGATCACTTTGTTGTCCGTCTGTCCGTCCGTCCGTCCGTCCGTCTGTCAAGACTCTTTTTCTCAGGAACGCGTGGAGGTATGAAGCTGAAATTTATATCAATTACTCAGGTCTACTGTCCCTTGAAGCTGTGAAAAAATCAAACTTCTAAGCCAACGCAATCAAAAGAGTAAACGGCTGTAGTTTATGCCGCAAATTTTCGACTTGCAAGGGAATCAAAACCTACAGTGTGCTTCCCGTGAACTCAGAATCTTGAAATTTGGTACGAAGCAACGTCTTATAGGATAGATAAAGGAAAAATTACGAATAAAACCATAAATTTTTAGTTACATCACATAATATATATTTTTTTAATAATTTTAAACTTACTACCCATTTACTCATAAACGCGTCTATAATACCTTTAAGCTGTAACAAAATCAAACTTCTATGTCAACGCAATCAAAAGAAACAGCAATTAAATTAATTAATATTTTGAAACTCGCAAGTACTCGCAAGGGAATCAAAACCTAAAGGGTACTTCCAGTCGACCTAGAATCTTGAAATTTGGCATGAAGCAACGTTTTATAGCACACATAAAGGAAAAATTCCGAAAACCTTAAATTTTTAGTTACATTACAAAATATATATTTTTTAATAAATATAAAAAGAGATCTTTGTCTTAAATTTATGCTCCTCCATCTTTCCCCATTGTAATGTTATGAATTTCAGTTTTTTCAATAAAAATACCATAGTATGACTCGATTGTCGTAATGAACGAACTTTGTAAACCTTGCAGGTTTGTACGGAACCCTCGGTGCGCGAGTCCGACTCGCACTTGTTTATATATCTAAAGGTATGTTTACAGCTCTATAGAGAGTTACTCGCCTGGTGCCCACTTTGCTGCGCAACCAGCTTATGCATTTTATTGGTAGCGGCTGACTGGTTGCGCCGCCATGCCATGGTGTCCCGGTGAAAAATATAGCCCCAAGACCTTCTTTTCAGCTGTTTATGCGTGAGTCTGTTGTTCAATTTAATTTAGGTCCAAAACAAATATCTGCAGCCTTTATGTTTTTATTCAGAGCTTTTTACGGCCAATATTAGTAAATTAAGTTACACCAACAGCCATTTTCTATAACCTTTCTATCTGTAGATTTGCTTACTGTGATAGAATTTTGACATAAGCTCCATACAAAATGTGTATATCGAAAATAGCAGTTAATCTAAAGATTTTGGATTGGCATCGGTGACTTAGTTTGGTCGATAATCGAAAAGCCCATTAATTTTATCCGAACCGTAGATCTCGTGTTCCGAAGTCACGTTTCCACTAATAAAACAAGGAGGCCATTTAAAAAGAGCCAATGAACTACAGGAGTCACAATGACTACAAGTGAACTTAATACAATTAGCTAGCTGTGGATAATTATTAAGAATTTTCAAACATTTGAGGTTACTCGGTAAGTATTTAGTAGGATTATGGAATGTTACGATTCACAGTACAAAACATTACGTCCAGGGGCGTAGCTAGCACCGTAACTGCCGTATCAATTATACGGGGCCCCCGCACTACAAGGGCTCCCAACGTGGTTAAGCAAAAATTAATAAAAACTTCCCAATTTTTATTATATTTCAGTAATCACAAAAGTCTAAATAAACGATTTTTTTTCACGTAAAACATGCGTTCAATGGTTGGCAGAAACTTAAGAAAAATAAAGATAATTAGGGCAGAGGGAGTTGCCTGAAAAGATTTTTGGTTTTCACACAAATTATAAGTATTTTATGTAAAAAATCTCTTGTGAGTAATGTTTACCATTCAAGAGCCCTTAAACAATTTACCCAATTTGCCCTTATACCTCCCCCCCCCCCCAAGGCACGCTACGCCACTGATTACGTCTTTTTAATTTAGCAAAGCCGGTGGCTAAGACTTAGGGTTAGAGGGCAAATGAACTGACGGATCACCTGATTGTAAGTGGTCAGCACCGGCCATGGACATCCACAACACCGGAGAGAGTTATTCATGTCCCTGCGACGCGGACTTCAGTGTTCCGGTATTTTCATGGTTGTAGGTATCTACTGTAGATCCTGGCTTACAGGATTTGCAGCGGCTTTGGGAGGTTGGGGCAGAATTGTCTCAATAAAAAAAATGGAATCAGGTATAGGTACTTAGGTCTACTGCAAAATCAAACTCAAAACTCGGTATGAAATCCTTTATTTAATTATTTTTGTTACTTTTTGAGATACATTCCTCTTTGTATCCGTGTAACGGAAATGTCAGAAAAATCGCTGTTACAATTTTCAATTAGATATTGTGAACACATTGTGTTACTTGTATTAAATGCTTTACATCATCAATTATGTATGTACATAACAATATTTAACTAAAGGACGAAAGCAGGGATCAAAACTGCTGTCATGCATATGAATATAGTATCTATCTTGACTCTGCTAAGGTCATTATTACATAAACGTCTAGATGAATATGAGCATTTATTTTCATTCGTAATTTAAATTATGGAGGCAAAAGAGGACAGCTTTCAAAATTATTTCACCCCATTTTCATAAAAGTTATTCACTGTTGTCTTTGCTTTTTTAAATCTTGTTTACGGACCGATCTACCTAAAATACTTATATTGCAAACTTGTTTTGTATAGCGCTACTGTTATTTTTTACATTTTTTTCACAGACTTCCACGTTATCACACAGGATCTGTGAGCCCGTGCTTTGACACAAAAAAGTAATAAATAAAATCAAACATAATGCGTCTTTAAATTTGTATTGTTAAATTATTTTTATAACATTTACAACAACCCATGTCACAAAGTAGGTACGTTTTATGCGGATTTTTTTTTTTATTTAGACCACTCCATTAACTACGTCTTTAAATTATTCCAAGGTTCAAATGTAAAAAATCACATGAGAACCTACAAAGTGTACATAAGTAGGTAAATCAGTTTCGCTGTTCATTTTTAAACTGTGTTTATTTTTTACCATGATGTGAAAAAAAAAATTAAACTGTCAAATGATTTTGAAGTTTGTTCAGATTGATATACAGAGAATAAATGCTCACATACCATAAATCATGTAATAGATTATTAAGCTCACGACTAAGCACAAGCAGTTTGTGCGTACAATCACAACGATTTTATCAAATAGGTATGTAATTCACAGCTTTTGTGTAATGCCCAAATTTTAAGAGGTTTTCTTTGAATGTGTGAGTTACTGTAGTTGAAAAAAGTATAAAAATATATCTCATTGCTCATGGAACAAAGGAGCTTTTAAAATGTACCTTTGAAATATAAAAACAATCAAGTACGTAATCACGTTGAAGTGTACTTATCATGCAATTATTACTTGTTACGTCAATGCTAATCAATTAATCATTGACATACCTACGCATTCAAGATAAAGAGTATGCATTTTCAGGGAACCTTATCTATTTGGTTATGTTCCTAGATCCTTGTTGATAACCTATTATTTTTTGCAGATAGACACTCAGTTATGAGTAATATTTTTTTCTATGTGAACTTTCATTCAGAAAAGTTCACGTTGATTTTTCATGCAAAATGTATGATGATGAAAACTATAATCACCTCGATAAAAGCCATGGTAGTCACAAATGACCGGCAGTGGAATAGCGGAAGAATTCATTTCGTCGAATCTGGAATAGTTTTTAGTCGGCAGTTGGTCCCTATTAATAATATTGAGATTGTTTATTAAAACGAGTTTTTTATTAAGTCATATTTATTTGTTGGATTTTCGAGTTTATGTTAATGCATTAAAGTGGAAGCTGTAATGGAGTCAAAGAAAAGGATAGGCAGATCTGCTGGCCACCGTACTTAGAATGGCCATAAACCACTAATGTTGTAATGTTCGAAGAGGGTGCTCGATTAATTTCAAGCTTCTACAAGGGCCTTATAAACAAAAAAGCATAGATACGTGAAGACCAATATTGGCGACAAACGAAGTTCACGAGTACGCGGGCGAACCATATACATAGATAGTTATTAATAAAAAAAGTTCTTTTTCAAGTATCAACTACAGCAACGCACAAAATTAATTTACAATTATAATACGTTTATGTTACAATTTCGTTCGAGCACGCTAATTTGACCGCATATTCAATAGGAAGGAAGGAATTGGCGATTCATTATTAGGGATTTATTTAATAAAATTATTCAATTTTATTATTTGTTTGACCACAATTTAATTTTTGATGTATCCTCGTATGTTACAATCTTATTTCCAATATTTTCAACTTACAATGTGGAGTAATGTAGACAAAAAAAATTAAACCCGTTTCAAAATGGCGCCCGTATATAAAATCCTTTTTATTTTATGTAGTGTAGCATCTATTGTAAGAAGACCTATCGTATTTTGGTCACCAGGTGGTGCTAGTGAGACCTCTCGTTCTCAGTCCAAAGAGCAATTAGCTAGTGGTATACCATTGGACGTTTAATATTTGGCTGCTGCCGCTGCCGTCATAGAACGATAAACCCCTTCCTACATTTGCGCCATTTAGTGAGCAACAAAACGTTAGCCCCTATTGTCGTATTATGCAAGTTATAATTAAAAACATTGTAGTAGCGAACATTTATCTATGGTTTAGATTTGATAAAAAAAACATCTGATCATTTTTTATCAACGTCATACGATTTGATTATTATGACGTAATCCAGGTATTACTTTGACGTTGCTGAACTACCAACTACATGAAGATTTACGTGATAATCATGTCGAAATTGAATGATAACTGCAGTAAGTAAAAATAATAGTTTTTATATAATATGGCATATTTACCAAAAATATCATTTTAACCGCAGACAGATTTATTTTAATTTATTAAAATAAAAAATACAGGTTACTTGTAGAGTCTAGAAGTAACCTGTATTTTTTACTATATATAATATAACATAATACAACTAAGTACAAACAATAACAAAATACACCCATGTTGCGTTTAAAAAAAGTAATTTTATCTTTACAACCACAGATAATTATAAAGGGTCTTTCAAATAGGACGGGTCGATGTTAATAATCTGTGATGGCCATTTTATTTTGGCGGCATCTGTCAAATCTGATTTTTCTTATTCAGCTGCTGATGCCAAATCACCATGGCAAGTTACACGGTTGAGCATCATGTGCAAATGATAACTTTATTATCAAATTTTATTATTAACTTATTGCAAACGTTGCGAGCATTGCGCCCATTTTACGGCAAACGCGGTGGTCCTTCAAAGTCTAGGTGAGCGCTACAGATCGATGATAAACAATTTTTTTGGCTTAAATTTAACAATATGGACGTGAACGACATGTGGTTTCAGCAAGATTGCCCTACTTGCCACACAGCGAACGACACAATCGACATTCTGCATGAACGGTTTGAAGGTAGGGTTATCTCTCGCAGAGGTGACGGGAATTGGCCACCAAGATCGTGTGATTTGACTCCGCTAGACTTTTTCTTGTGGGGTTTTCTGAAGTCGCAAGTCTATGCCAATAAGCCACATTCCACCGTTGCCCTGAAAGCCAACATAACGCAGGCCATCGCTCAGATTCAGCCGGATCTATGCAGCAGAGTCATGGAAAATTGGACCTCTCAGATTCGTGCCGCCATACGAAGCCGCGGCGGACATTTAAACGATGTCATATTCCATCCATAATGGCATAAATGGACCTTTCAAATAAAAAATAAAGTTGGTTAATATCTTACACACATCTTGTTTTATTCAATTTTAACATCGACCCGTCCTTGTTGAAAGACCCTTTATTTTTTTTGGATTCCAACTCTTATGCGGTCAAATTAAGTGCAACCAATTTGCATATAAAGCAATAACATAGATAATGTTAACGTAACGAATGATCAACAATTTAAAACTGAAAGAAAATAATACATTGACTAAAGGAGACAACTGCTTGTAACTAAATTATATTGGTATACAATTTCAAATATTGGTAGCAACAAGCCAACATTAGGTCAAAAACTTGCCATGCACTTTCCACTCCTATTTTAATTCGATAAAACAAAAATTTTAATAAAAGACACGGTTATACTTTAGAATTTATTTCTCTTTTGTCAAATGTTTTTAAAATTGCAATTCCACACGCCCAGAAAGTTGGTACCGATATCTTAATTTAATTCATTACATAAACATTTTATTATGCCTCTTTATAAATTGTTACTACTTAAATTATAAACAATTAAATTACTTATATAAAGTTTAATAGACCATGATTCAATACAGACTCATTGCAGATCAGCTGGGTGCATCAAATAATTACAAAAACAACTGACTTATGTTCTCTTACAAATACAAATAATAAAGAGTAAGAAATAAAACATTAAGATACAATAATTTACATGCCGATAATTTAGCCATTATTCAGGCCACTAATAAATCTATGGTTAAAAAAATCTTACTTCAAAACTGTCAAATGTCAAAGAGTAAGGCGGGAAACTACAAAAAACACAATTCTAGAGTTATTATGAAACTTAGACAAAAGAACAATTAAAATCTTTATCAACTACAGGCATGTAGGTAAGTTTCTAACCATTTACCAGCCATTTAATATAATTTGGATAAAATAAACACATAGCTACGTCTGATTGGTCGACAAATATTTACAATTGATTGGTCATTTGTCAAAATAGTGGCGGGTAAATGATTATACGTTTTTTTGTCATAGGTACTAAAATATCCGTTTCCCTTTATTGATAAAATTAAAATGGCTTAAGAATAACTTCAAGTAATTTGTCTACATATCTCAAATAAATAAATTACATAATTATACCTATATTTTTTATATTCATCGTCGAAAGGCTGCATAAGGTAATCTATAATCGAAGTCTGCATTCTTTAGCATAAAAATGAAATGTAAACATTCTCATTTTATTCAAGAGAAAAATAAAATAAAATCTTCACATTTTATTATTCGATATTTTGTCGTTATTACGTAATTCTGAACGCAAGTTTTTACGCGCGAATTAAGTTACTGCGGGCAAACAAATGGACTTAAATAAATAAATACGTGGTCTATATCCCTTTATACAATCTAAACTTAAGTGGGTTTTCTAACCACTAATCGTAAAGGCTGTTATGTATCTCTAAATGCGTAATATAACCCTACTACAAGTATAATACACAAGCTATAGTTATATTATACGAGTTCTTATTATGTCAGCCTTGTTAGTGCGATTTATAAAGTTATTATAAGTACGAGGTACCTAGCAAATTTAATAATTGGTTTATTTATTTTTGTTAAGGTGGATTTCAGCAGAAAAAATGACTGTTTTATGTGGCTATCTTTAAAATTTTCAGAGACTTAACTGCTATCTCAAATCCCTAGCCAAACATGAGGATATAGCAAACCCAGCTGGATTTTAGTAGACGCATGCTGATGGCGAATGGTGGTGATGTGTGATTGAAAACGAAAATTATTTTAGATAAAAACGTCTTGAGTCTAAAACGTTTGAAAAATCCCCGACACTACAGGAAAACAGGTGCAAAATATGGTAGGCGCCACAGATTAAGATAACAATTCGAAGAAAATATTATATCATATCATATAATTTTTTTGACATAAAAAGACAATACATGATCTGAAACAACAGAAACGACTCATTTCTTTATTTTTGCTATAACTTTAAAATGTCTATGTGAATCATTTTTATCAAGGTAATGCAATATGGTTCGTGTTTATTTTTATCACTAACAGTTGAAATTAAACTGTCAAACACCAAGCGATCACCGGTGACCGCAACCTATTGTTCTATAATTGTGTCTACAAAGACGGTACTCGACGAGTAATGATGATAGTAGGTACTTTTATATTGCTAAGTATCTAGTTGGTACGATTATACGATAACTATTGCCGTGGTAGAAGGCTATTAGTATCAACACCAACGCAATTTTAGTTCTTAAATTGAGTATATTTATAAACTAAAATTGTGTAATAGAGGTACGTACGTTTGATAGATGATAGTAAATTGTGTACGACCAGCAAATCAGCTTACTTTAGTATATCATCTCTCAAATTTATTCATTGGATTTTCGAATTTATATCAACACAATAAAGTTGAAGATGTAATAGATAAATAATTACCAGAAAAGGATAGGAGGACCTTACGGTAGTACACTTTTTAAATAAAAACCTGTAGCAAACTTTCTATCTACACACCCTATTTTCCCTGTGGTCGCTCGTGCCGAGGGCCGAGTGGATACCAATACCTATCGCGTAATGATGGTCGACCGTCAACTTTGGCGATTGTACGTACCTAAGTAATAAAAACAATAACTAAATATGTATAACAGAAAGAGATAAAATCTGACCTGTCAGATGACACGTTGGAATAGGAGGATAAAAAATGTCTGATAATATGTATTTTTTCCGTGGATAATTCCGGGTAATTAACGATAAAATAATAAATACTAAATTAATAATAGGTACTCATCAAATCGTCATTGATAAAAAGACAGTTATTAAAATCATTCCATTATTAATTTTGAGTATCAATCTAATCATGAAACGAACGCTTAACAGTGCAAATTGTGTCTTACCTATTGTACGCAAAAGGTACTTGAAAGACTTCGATAAAATTTATATTAAATGAATCATTGTAACATAATAAGGATACCTATTGATTACGTAATTTAGTATATTACTAGCGACCCGCCCCGGCTTCGCATGGGTGCAATATGCATGTATTATACATATAAACGTTCCTCTTAAATCACTCTATCTATTAAAAAAACGCATCAAAATCCGTTGCGTAGTTTCTAAGATTTAAGCATACAAAGGGACATAGGGACAAAGAAAGCGACTTTGTTTTATACTATTTAGTGATGTTACAGTACAATTTACAGCCCGTCACCATAAGCTTTTATATTGTCGATTTGGTCGGTCGGTAAACCAACCACAGAGGCCTTGGTACGAGTTTGCGTACGAGTACTCGTTACGACTACTTTAAACGTAAAGCAAACTCGTACTGTACGCCTCTGATAATGCTATGGAAACAAAATATTTTAGAATCGCGCTCTGTATTTTCTATCATATAACAAATTAACTAAACATAGATACCAGATTTGCCAAAAAAATTTACCGTTCGTTAATTAAAAGTTCGATGCGTCGTACAAGAACACAAATACTGAACAACACCTTTATGACTCACCACACCGCAGAACTGATTATCACGTACGCAAACCACTGATATTAGCGTATTAGTCCAACCCTATTTACAAAACAAATAATGTTAAATTTTACTGATATGGCTACACGTAATCATCAGTTCCGTTGTACTGTATCGATTTTTATCTAAGTTGAGCATTTACTATTTTTTCAAGGTTTTTTTTTTGTGTGTATGGGGAAAACCGGGTGAGAAATGTAATGTGTTGTTGTCTCACTTTGGCAGTATATCCACTTAATCCTTTATTAGATTATCAACTTTGATGTTTTGACATACAGTTGAAAATCCTGAAATATATATAGATTGCAATAACTTGAAGTACACCACTTCTTAGGATCAATTTTTCAATGCTCGGTTAAATTTGAATATTTGACAATTACTAATAACTGTCAAATGTCAATTTAATTCTACAGTTAAGATTTAA
This sequence comes from Spodoptera picta, assembly GCA_038387885.1. NCBI lineage: Eukaryota > Metazoa > Arthropoda > Insecta > Lepidoptera > Noctuidae > Spodoptera > Spodoptera picta. Next base: position 829,935 of record JAZHFQ010000314.1, read on the forward strand.
CTGATGATTGTGAAATCGACCCTTTTTTTAAGGGGGAAAATCATCGAATCACTGCTCCCGCCTGGGTGAGGCGGGTGGGAGTGTCAGAATCTTACTGACTAAAAACCACCCCGTTCCTTCTCCTGCACGTTGAGCCGGAGCCCCAGTTACCCGTTAGGTTCTCCGCGACTCGATATCAGCATCGGCCCTGTTGGGCCCCATCCGTGGTGGTCTAATGGCTCTTTGAGGCGCGCGCGAAAATCGACCCTTATTGTGCCAAATTACTGGACTATAAGTAATTCTATTTTGTTTTTTTTTTTCAAGAGATCAAGTAACCATCTGACTGAGTTTTATGGCATGAATACTACTAATCTACTATCATTTGGTTTTAGATTCGTGTTAATTAATCTAGTATTTTGGTAATATTCTATTTAACTGATAATAATGGTTCATCTAAAAAGGATGTTGAGTACGATTTCTATTCTGCAGTGCACTATAACTGAAGCCTTAGTACGAGTTTGATTTACGTTTAAAGTATTCGAAACGAGTACGCGTTCGGTGCACTGATTGGCTGGCGCCAATGAACCAACCAATCACAGTGCCGAACGCGTACTCGTTACGATTACTTTAAACGTAAAACAAACTCGTACTAAGGCCTCTGTATTAGATCAGATAATATACGTACTTTTGGAAGATTTTACCAGTTGCTATTGCAGTATCTTTTCTTTCGACTGCTGGGATTTATTGAATGTTTTAACATCTTATCTGTCGATATATGAGACAATAGAAATCACATTGTGCCTCAGTAAGATCTGCGTTTCGACAGACAAGAGGTTAATACTATTTCGGCATAAAATTAAACAAAACTTACAATAAACTATTTCCATTTTAATTTAATTCAAGGTTCTTTAGAAGGTCTCGATCAAAGAATGACATTAAAAAAAAGAGATAATATTTTTCAATTAATATTTTATTTATTTATATTATGTATTTGCAATTACTGCGTAACCAACAAGGCTGACATAGTTATATAATCATTATAAAGTGACGATGAATCGATACACGTCATCGAGTGACGAAATAAGCTAATCGATATAAAAATAATTGTGTTTTTATCTGTGCGTATATTTTGACAGATGGTCTTTCATTTTACTGAGGCTTTACGCTCAAAGGTTATTGTATCAAGTTTAATAAAAAAATATAGGTGATAATTTGTTTAAAAAATGTTAGTTGGTTCCCTCAGTTCAAGATTTGGATTTTAAAAATAGAAGTTAGCTAAGTATAGATTCGTGACAAAATATACGCACACACAGAACCAAAACGTAGCATATAGCCACCTTAAATGTAATACTTTTTTTATTGTATTATGTCAATTTTTTAATTTTTTTTTTCTTGTTATATGGCACCACAGCCATTACTTGACAATCACACAAGTGACAAATTGTGCATGAACAAACACACTAATTTTACTTTTGAACCATTTTTCAGGCACATTATTGTTAATATTATTATTAATTTAAGAACAAAACGATACAACTTTCTGTTGTCGCCTTCTTCACTACCACTAGCGCCATCTCTTGACAACATTAAGAACTAGGAATTAAACAAAAATGGCGGGGTTAATTGTACATATTTTGTTGCTTGAAAATGGTTCAAAAGGAAATCTAAGCAACATTTAAATCTTACCGAAGCTAAAGTGTCATATTGCCGTAACAGCAGTTTAGTTAAAACATCACAACCGCCTCCCGCCATTTTGTAGCCTACTTATAAGCTCATTATTACTGAAATGACATGAGTTTAAATTTAGAACGTAACGTTGTTGGCACTAGAAATCGAAAGCGTTTTGTTAGCAAAGAGGTCTGATATCAAAAGGTTTTATAGTCTATGTAGAATAGCGTGCGTCATCTGATAGCCAAGTTTTGTGGTCATTGGCTATTTGATGTGTATAATTAAATAGTTGATGGGCTTCAACGTCTAGCAGCCTATTTAGAACCAATTTCCAAAGTTTTAAAATATTGCTCTTTTTTAAAAAAAATGTATCTAATAGTTTGTACTTACTCGTCTTTTTAGACAGAATTTGATTCAAAGTCAATCATAAAATAAACCGAATATTCAATAAATAGTTGAGCAGCTATCTCAACAGACTACTGAACTTTGAAGCCCGTAAAACGCCGACCATTAAAAACGGGAGCCATAATCCTAATTTACAAAACCTAACCTAAATTACAATTTTCAAAAAAAATCAATACCTAATAAAAATTTGAATTTCATCTCCACGTCAAAATTTCGACAAGACATTTCAAACATGTTTTGTCAAGTCGAAAAAATTTAGACGACAAGAAATTTTTGCATTTTTTTCTTCAAAAAAAAAACGACAAAAATACACCGATAAAACATTTTTATTAAAATAAAATTTTGTACTTCATAAAATCAGTATTTGAGAGCCGTCAGAAGAAACATGCTTAAATAGACCACATCTTAAATTTAAAAAGCCGTTTTATCGAAGGCTATTTTGTGACTATATTTTTTTTTCAAGTGTTCCTTTATACTTACACACACACAGTCAATACTTATAGAAAATATTTTATTTCTCCCCAAGCACATCTCAAAAGCCACTGTCTCATACATAATTTTAAAAAACACGCACATCGTGCAGTTTCTATTCTCAAAAAACAATAATAATAATTTATAACAAAAATCTTTCAATAATTTGATTACATAAATATTTTTTCTTTTACTAAATTAAAGATATGTACGAAATAAAATGTCGGGTAAAATAAATTATATAGGATGTTGGTTTACAACTCAAATTACACTCGAAACTCAAAATAACCTATCTAGAGGGTGCTGACAAAATTCTCTTGCACATAATTTTTGCACACACGTCCTAACAAACGTCACAATCGAAAAATCATTTCTTTTTAGAAAAAATACATCAATTTCGTCATTATTTTATTATTATTTTCTCATCAAATTCTCAAAAATATTTACAGCACAGTCTATTTCTAGTTTTTTTCATGTTTTTTTTTTGTCTAATTATTATTTTTATCCCGAGATCACGGCGCAAGAATACATTGTCGGCGGCATTATATTCTTGTGTCGTGAGAAGTAACTTACAAGAACACATTTGACTATTATTTAAGAATCAATGTTCATTGAAATACGAACTAAATTAAGCTTAAACATAAAACATTAACTATGAAGTCCGTCTAAGGAATTAAATAAGACTTAACACACCGTCTGAGATCTGTCACTCACTTTTTTCGAGTTTTTTTTTTCACAGTTTTTTTATCACATTTTTAAAAATACTGCTTCCTCTTAGGTGCTTCGTGGTAAAGATATGTAGTCACTTCGGCTGAAGTTTTCTCATTATATTTGATTAATGTTGAAAGTTGAACATTTTCAAGTTTGTAGGGGGAACCACGCGGGTGTAGGTTAATGTTGTGACTGACAACCGAAATCGTTCAGGACGTGTATTTTTTACCTTTGCTTGGAGATCCCTGCGCGGGAGAAAAACATTATCAGCATTTTTCATATGTTTTTTTTTATATTTGATGATCAAACTTGAAAATTAGTAAGCTAGTGAGATCTAAGTACTCATATCCAATCAATTATCAAAATTTGAAATTATTTTATAATTAATAGCCAATAGACCATCTATGTTACTAGCGCCTCTAGCGACGGGAAACTCCACGGTTTGCTAACTTTTAGAACTTAAAAGTAGACTTTAAATCTAAGGTAACATGTTAGATAATTACCTGGCAATGTCACGCGATGGAGTTGACAGCGTAACGCGGCCGCGAGCCCTCGGGCTGGTACAGCGTGATCGATGCTATATAGTTGTTTGACATCACCTGCAAATATATTAAAACATGTTTATAGCTCTTTTACATAACCTGTTCTATTGTTAGTCAAAAGGTTGAATAAATTAATTACCTCTTCCCCAATTTCCCCAATACCTAAATCTCCAACAATCCACAAATTCCTAATCCCTCCTCTGGTTTCCGGGTGTGCATGGGCGACGCCGATTGCTTACCATCAGGTGATCCATCGGCTTATCCCATAAACGCGAGAAATAACTTGTGTGGTATTTCCCTTAATGAGTGAGGTTTCAGGAGGCCCAATCCTCCCCTCCCATCACTAATCACTAAATCCCTACTCCTCAAATCTCTTGCCCCCAAAAGACCGGCAACGCACTTGCAACTCCTATGGCATTGCTGGTGTCCATTAGAGACTCTATTTGGCTAAGCTACAGGGAGCTAATATGTTTTGGCTCACGAGATGGCGCTAGTGTGTGTGTGTAGTGATATCTGAAGTGATTGAACAAAATTCTTTAGGCCGCTACAGAATCTTGTCTGGTGAGAATAAAAACAGTACCCATTGCTTACCATCTGGTGATCCGTCTACTCGCCCCTAAAAATGCTGCTCATTTTCATAAAAATCTGAATTACCTCAAAAATAATATCCTGGTATCCATAGCAGAAGGTGGACCCGAATGGGTTGGTGGTATTGGTGGAGGAGGCCCGGTTGAGTACGACGGGCCGCTCCGCCACGCGCAGTGCCCGCGACACGACCTCCCACTTACTGTACGCAGTGATACACACAGCGCCGCGACTCTCTACTAGCGAGTTTGTGTCGCATCTGTACAAATAGGTCATAGATTATAAGTAAATAAATAAAAAATAAAGCATTAAACCATGATTTCTATATAAATAAAAACGAATTCCCATTCGTTTTTCTCGCTAAAACTCTAGAATAGCTGGAATGATTGGGCTAATGTCTAGAAGTCCAAGGAAGGTTTAAAAGGTGAAAAAAAATTTTGGCGGCGTGCGCGGTCGCGGCGATGTCGAGTAGAGTTTTTCTCAGTATGTTCACGTGAGTAACCCGGGATTTTTATTTAATTTAGTATGTCTCACGATAGTTATTATAAAGGCATGAAGTTTGCTCGGTCAGCTAATAAGTGATAAATGATAATCACGCTAATCTCTTTATGCGGCTTGAGGAAAAAAAGTGAACTTATTACGACGTTCAATTCACGTTCAAATCTTGACTCCTTAATGTCAAAGACTATTTCGAAAATAAAAAACATCCTGTAGTAGCTGTATTTGATACGGGAACCAAAACTAAAACTTTACTCAATTATCAATCATTCTAGCGAACATCAAGTATTCAAATCCTTTACTACTTATTCAATCTTTAATTTTCAAAGCGCGACATACAAATAATATATAAATACTAGCGGACCCGACAGACGTTGTCCTGAATATAACATAATAATAGGTATAGATAAATGACCTACATATCAACTGCAGTGCCATCTGCCGGGCTGATTTGTGAATCTAAACCATTCCCAGATCCCCTTGAACACACACAAAAAATTTCATCAAAATCGGTCCAGTCGTTTGAGAGAAGTTTAGTGACATACACACTCACAAAAGAATTATATATATAAAGATGTCTGTCTATCTGTATCATCTTACCTCCTAAACAGCAACAAAGATCTAGATGCAATAAACACTAAAGAACTCACTTATCAGGCTGCACAGTGAGTTCGAACTCGCACCGATGGTACATGTTGAAGTTGTAGTGCCCCGGATAGTTCGTATGGAGCACGAACTTCTTCACCTGGTGAGTACGTGCGTCAAATAATATGTCCTGAAATATTAAAAAGTTTTTTAGAGGTCTTTTATTTAATTATTTATTCATTTCTTCATTTAGATGGACTAAATACTTTTCTAGGAAATAGTTCTAGAATCTTATCATACTTATGTTATTTATGATGTAGAGGTACAATAATGAAACAAACAGGACATTTCTGTGAGCCCACGTTTTTTAACATAAAGCATTCTAAATAAAATAAATAAATAAAGCACATAGTCAATTTAGTCAGTGTAAAGCAAATTGGAAGCCAACCTAATCATAAGTAGACGGTAAAAGACTGAAAAGACGAAAAGACCAAGTAGACTAAAAAGACTAAGTAGACCAAGAGCCCAGCACGCTAGCTTCATCGTATTTTGACGGGTCAAACATATAGTAGTTTAATTGAAAATTAATAACTTGAAAGACTAACCAATCCTAAAGTGAAGTAGTTGAAGAAGTAATCAGAAGCTGGCGGCGGACGCCTACGAGCGGTGGGGCGATGTATGCGCATCTTGTCGTCAGCTTTATAATACGTTCGAGCCGGAGCACCTAGTGCAGCGCATACACGCTGCGCCGAGCTACCGAAGCGAACCACACGGCATACTGAACGACCCGCGCCGCCTTCTGAGAGGGATCGGCCTGGGCCTGGAAAAAACATTACAGGTAGGTATATTATGCACATAATAGTTAATTTGGGAATCACAGTTTTAAACAATAGTAAACGCAAATAATACATAAGAGTTTGTATGTAAGTCATCTATTTCGATAAAATATCAAGACGCGTCGACTCGTTTAGAAAATGATTAAGAAAAGTCTGTCATTTAAAAAATGAACATTAATTACAGCTATAATTTAAAGAGAGCTTTCTGCTATTTTTTCTAAAGTACAGGTACTTTGCGAAAATATACTTTGCAGTAAGTGGGTATTAAATTCTAGAAAAAATAGAATTTTCAGTATTAAACTACATATCTGAAATTAAATCGCTTATAAAATCTAATCCATCCATCCACCATGATTTTTACTTGCTTGAATTTGTACCATTAATCAACGGAAAGTTTAAATAATCAGTATTTACTAGGACAATTTTTAATCAGGGGTCTACTCCCATACAAATATTCTTTACCTTCAGTAAACATATGCAGTCGCAGTCCTTGCGTGGCCGTAGCGCTGCGCAGTACATCGCAGCGCCGCAGGTGCAGCTGGTGGCGGTAGCACGAGAGAGGGAGCTCGGGGAGCGGCGCGCCGCATACACCGCCCGGGCTGCTGCTGTTAGCTTGCTGTGGATATTAATAGAGGGGATTATTATTGATTTTGAATGCATAAAAGGCCGATTGAAGATCAATTTCCACAAGTTATGTATAAAAAGACTCAAACAAAAAATCGCGTTTGGTAGTTTGGTAGAAAACAACCCATTGTTTTTCTAACCCTGGACTCTAGTCCAGGAAAAATTTCAATTTTTTTAGCAAAGTCGTCTCTCAGGTATAACTGGTACTGAAAGCTAGCTCTAGAACTTAAGATCCACAAAGCCATGATAAAATAAGTTAAAAAACATGTAAACTGTCGTCACTAACCTGATGTTGAGATCCATAGTAGATAGTGGTTCGCGACACGACTGGAGAGCCTCCGTTAGGGAACTGTAGGGAGCCCAGCCCGTGGGCGTACCCAGGCTGGAACAAAAATATATCCTACACTATTAAAATAACTATATTTTCTAAAATAACATGTTAAAGTGCAGCGTCCATTTTACATAACCGCTTACCCGTTGACAAATGAGTTTCTCTTGATATTAACCGCTACCGAAATATATTTAAAAATTATTACAATATTTTATTTTGGGTTCTATTTTCAATAATTCAGGATACAGTCGATTATATCCGCTGATTAATAAACGATCTAATGATAAGCCGCGCGGGCCATCGTGTTTAGACATTACTATTGGTTTGAAGTCGATTTCGAGTTTTATTTTTCACAGTTATTAATAATATTTTATTTATTCAAAAAGCAAGTTATTACAGGTTGATTACACTACCAAGAGAAAATCATTTAACCGCAGAAGAGCAGTAATGTAACATTTACGTTGTACGTAAAAAATCATTGTGAAAACGAGGTCCTAAGTTTGTTCTCCGATTGAAGAGAGTTTGTCCATCCATGTATGCATAAAAAAAGAAGTATTTGTAATGGTTAATATAGTTCTAAGTACATTATAATACGGTACATTTTCACTCACCACTATCATTTTCTGAAAGACGAGTCAATCGGTTACAATTCAATAGCTTAATAGTAACAATAACTTTAAGGTCTAATTTCCTACTATTTAGCATTGCAAATTATAAACCCAGCTACTTTATAACTATGATATGACTTCATTCGATTTTCGACTTTCTCACAGAGTAATAAGTTGAAATTCCCAATATTTCAAGTAGCTTGGTTTATGCCATGCTCCATGCTCAAAATGTCAAAATAGTGGTAGTTATTCAAGCAATTCATAACAAACAAGCAAGCAGACAAACAAACATTAAAATATAACAGTTCGTTATAGATACTTACCTCAAATTTGCTATCGACGGGGAAATAAAAGGAGAGTCCTCTGAAGTTGAGCGCGAACAGATGTCGCTGGGAGTCATAGAGACCGGGGTGTGTCGCCCCGAAGCAGTGCTCCACCTGCTCTATGGAGGGGGAGATCTCGGGCGAGTTGAAGCACATGCCACTGAAAAAATATTGTACATTATTTTAGTTATCTTAGATACTACTGGGTTTTAAAAATCTCAGTAGTAGCACGGAGTTGGAACTGTGTCCCGGTATATGGCAATAGGCTCACCCCCTAATACATGGGACTCATAACATAAATAGTAAAAAGTGGGTGTTAAAAACGACTGCCTCGTTGGCCGAGTGGTCGTAAGTGCGACTGCCGGGCAAGGGGTCTCGGGTTCGATTCCCGGGTCGGGCAAAGTATTACTGGGTTTTTAAATATTCTCAGTAGTAGCACGAAGTCTGGAATTGTGCCCGGTATATGGCAATAGGCTCACCCCCTATTATATGGGACTCATAACATAAATAGTGAAAAGTGGGTGTTACATTATACAGTGGTTTAATGTGCACCTCTGCCTACCCCTTCGGGGATAAAAGGCGTGATGTTATGTTATGTGTTCATTTGACAAGACTTGCTTGGGAATCGTAAATACCTATATAGCTAAATCATCGAAAATTTGATGTGATGCCGTATCAGATGTTAAACACCCATTTTGACCCGACGACTAATAACTGGGTCTATCGAATCCCCGTTGTTACTGAAAATAATAGCATGGTCACCACCTATTACATGGGATTGACTACCAACCAGTTGATTCTGCGTCAAAAAAGTGAAAGGAATGCAGGGCCGTCTTAGACTACGCTAATTCGAGGCCCTTTTGGTATGTTCTTGTTATTTCTTTTTAACGTTGCCCCATACTAGGATTTTCTCCTGTAGGTACCACCAAACATACAAGTTCATCAGACACCCAAACCCGAAACTACAATTGGTGGAGCACACAAAGATTTTGGCTGTGCGGGAATCGAACCGCAGCAGCAGCCGGTTACCGCGCAACGTGTAACGGGTGTGTGTCCATCGTAAATATTAGGTCCTTCAGGGGCCCCTGTGGATGCCTGAGTGGCTTTGGGCTGTGGCCCCGAGTGCCTTTATGGTAAAGAATGTACTGAAGCTATGCATCATCATAATCTAAGGGTGTGTCCACATCTGGCGAAAGCCCCGCGAATGAGCAGCTAGCTAACCACCCGCGTCTATTTAAACTTATTATTTATTGGTATAAATAATAAGTTTATGTATGAGTTAAACACCATTGCCGTGACTGCACGCGCTCAGTTCGCGGCACATTCGCCAGATATGGACGCACCCTAACAATTGTATGACACAAAAGATTCAAGACATGTACAGATTGTACTAGTCAAGTAGTAACTTTAATCTGACATTGACTAGTGATATAACATAGCAACAGTCGTGGACAGTCGCATTATAATGTCATTAGGTCACCACTATGATATACAAACTATACCTATAAACTACAACACGAAAGGGTAGACAGACGTGCACATATTAGATGTTTAAACATGGGAGGTTTAAGATGCTTCGGCAAGAATAGATCGACTCGACTGGACTGATACCACGGCCGAGCAGAAAATCGGTGTGAAACAACCACTGTTTCGCTTCATCATCATCAGCAGCCTATGCAGCCCACTGCTGAGCAAAGCCTCTTCTCACACGGAGAAGGTTTGAGCATTAATCCCTACTTGCTTGCACGAAGTTAGGTTACCGGAGGCCCAATCTTACCCCCATACCCCATCTCTATAGGACCCTCTATATCCCCCAAAAAGACTGCAACGCTACTGAGTTTTTGCTCAGCAAATGGCGCTATGGTGCTTTGTTTCATGTTCTCGTTTTTCGTCCAATAGGGAATCAGTTAGTGTCACACCATTGGAGCTTCAATATTTGACAGCTGCGGTGATTGGACAAAAATAATCATGCTATATTTGCGCGCCACTACGGTAGCCCCAATGTAAGTCCTCCTGTGTTGCGACTTGTCCTTGGGCAGCGCCGATTGCTTACCATCAGGCGATCCGTCTGCTCGTTTACCGCCCTAACCCATAAAAAACAAGGAATACAATGAAATTCTCTCATATATCCGTACAACAATAATTATTAGCGTTTTATTCTAATAGGGTAGATGCCAAATTTTTATTTTAATGTCCGTCTGGTAGATTATTTTAAATCATTAGACACGTATTTTTTATTTTCTTACAGAAACGAACACTTTCGACGATACATTGATTTGAAATGTCGTCACTTCTATGTACATTTTATACGTAGAAATGACGTTTTAGCCCCCACTCCTAAACTTTGATTCGTTTTATCTAAGTATCATTTTATTATACGACAAAATAAATAATACCTGTCTAATATTTTTTCAAAACCTAACTGACGGACTAATTAGATTTTTAATTTTCATACCCTGTGATCATCCCTATTCTTACACTATATTCAATGGAAACGAGATAAAATAAACTTAATAAACATATGTTCTAAGTATATTTACCTAGTCCAGTTACTGTAGCATCGAATTAATTATTATTCAGATCGCGTTAGGAACACAATGATAGCGTCGCATACATTGCCAGTCTAGACTAAGGACTAAGACATTTATATCTAAGGATTGTCTTGAATGCCATATTAATGCTTCTGAAGGTGTAAGGACATATTATTATGCAACATTCACTTGTTTTCAGTGACGTTGTGACTCCCTGGACTTTATATTTATCTAATACCTGTATTAGACATATATAATTATCATTTGAGTAATTCAAGTGAACGGTAAATAGTACAATGTCATAGGGGGTATATGCCTAGATGGGGCCCAATAGGGCCGATGCCGATTCGGAATCGCGGAGAACCTAATGGGTAACCGGGGCTCCGGCTCGACGTGCAGGAGAAGGAACGGGGTGGTTTTTAGTCAGTAAGAGTCCGACACTGAAGGCGGGAGAAGTTATTCGATGATTTTCCCCTTTAAAAAAAAGGGGGTATGTGCCTGTTACCATAAATCGGACAGAAATTCAGACGCTCCAAATAAATGCTTAAAATTTTAAAAAGCCCACAATATTTTACCTGACCCGGGCCGGACAGAATATTCCCGGGCACCCGAGAATGTGTCATACACCTACTACAAACAACACATAAAGGGGTAAGCAGAGGTGCACATTACGGCACTTGATACACTGTACAATGTAACATCCACTTTTCACTATTTATGTTACGAGAATAGGAGGTGAGCTCTTTGCCATATAGCGGGCACAATTCTAGACTCCGTGCTACTACTGCGAATTTTTTTTAAACCCTGTTAAACATTGCCCGACACAGGAATCGAACCTGAGACCCCTTGCCCGGCAGTCGCACTTGCGACCACTCGGCCAAAGAGGCAGTTAGGCAGGCTTTTCTTTCTTCTTTTTTTCTTATCTGAGGCCTTAATACGAGTTTATTTTACGTTAAATGTATTCGAAACGAGTACGCATTCGGGACTCTGATTGGCCGGGGCCAACCAATCGGGGGAAAAACCGGGGTAAACCAACCAATCAGAGCGCCGAACGTGTACTCGTTACGATTAAATACTTTAAACGTAAAACAAACTCGTACTAAAGCCTCTGTCGTCGGGCCGGGGTTGAAATTCTAATAACTTTTGACCCAAACAAACGGTGCAAGCCAAAAAACCGTTTAATAATAATATAAAGATTAAACTGTCAAACACCAAGCGGTCACCGCAACCTATTGTTCTTTAATTGTGTCTATAATGACGGTATTCGACGAGTTAATTATTAAAAAATGTGACACTTACCTATACCTAAGCTTAACTAATTTCATATTGTAGATTTCTATAACCTTAAGTCGCTGGGCAACCGGATCGAATATTAACCGGATGCCATCTTGCGGCATATTTATTACTAGGTCTACTGACAATGGATTCTGAAAAAAAAGAAAAAAAATATTAGTAAATTTAAATAAAAACTATGTATAAGTTTTCAATACCTTTTTTAATTATTCGACATTTTAGCAAATGGAAACCTACCTACTTATAATTAATTATTGTAAGTATTTTTTTAAGCTTACATCAACATTCTACCGTATTCTACCGAAGTAATTATTTTTATCAACTTACCTGATCACTATAAAGTACTTGTACTCCTCTTATTGTGCCCACTTGACTTTGAATGATGGCCACTGACTGGGAGAAATGCATCCCTGTAACATAAAACATAATAATCTATATAAATAAACCATACACATTGTATAGTACCCACGACGCAGCGTTATTCTAAGTGCGCGATTAGCTTAAAAACCGCAGAACCCAGTTTGATGCAGTTTTTCGAGTGTACCAAAGACGTTTTCTTTTTATTCTTTCTTTTATAATGAAGGAAAACATTGGCAAATTCATTAGGTAGGAGGCATAACAAAAGAAAAGTTTGTGTATGTGTGGATACCTATACATGTTTCATTGAGATTGTCAATTTCTAAATCCTACAATCAGTAAAACTTGGGAGACCTTGTAGTAGATTATAGGAATGAAGTGGTACTTGTAATGACTAGATTGAGGAAGCATGCCACTTGCATTAGGTCCTTCAACTAGGCCTTGATAAGTATTCAAGTACATACGTCAAATAAGTGCAATATTGTTGAAAGTCGTCCTTGGTAGTAATTTTCCTGATTTCTAACTTTTTAACATCAGAAGTATTGACAAAGAAACAAAACCGAATCTCCTTAAAACGTAGAATTTTCATATGACTTATAGGATTTTCTTGGTACCTATTTTTTTTTTAAGGTGGGAAAATCATCGAATGGCTGCTCCTGGGTGAGGCGGGAGGGAGTGTCAGACTCTTACTGACTAAAAACCACCCCGTTCCTTCTCCTGCACGTCGAACCGGAGCCCCGGTTACCCGTTAGGTTCTCCGCGACTAGACATAGAGGTTAGCATTCATACACACGGTACATCATGTTTATGTTAAGACACACAGATAATAAAACACGTTTCTCGCACGTGTGTCGATTACGGACACAACGATAGACAGTTGCCGTGGAAAGTTTACAGTATTCCCGTATTGATAAATTGTACCACGATAATAATATGGGTACTTACTATTGAAAAACAACACGATTTATTTATAAAAGAAGAAATATTTTATATTAAATTTAAGTTTCTTCCGTCTTCGTAGTTCTAGTACAATTCCTTAAGGTTTTATGTTATTTGATAGGAAATTACGACATAAGTTTTGTCAATTATCGTCCTGGTGCTCTTATTTGTCATAGAACCTGAGCTTTTTTTTTATGGAATAGGAGGCAAACGAGCAGACGGATCACCTGATGATTAACGATCAGCGCCGCCCGTGGACACCCGCAACACCAGAGGAGTCACAAGTGTGTTGCCGGCCTTTAAAATTAATGTTGTTAGACTAAGCTAACATGACTATGCAACCTAAAAATCTATTCCGTCCTCAAAATAACTCGAAGCACTTTTATCTTTATCGAAAGGGGCAATCCCTTAATAAGAACGGGTTTTTCCTTTAGTGAATAAATGTTATGTTCTACGTACGTACATTATTTTACAATTTTTTCTTTGAGGAGCGGACCATTGACCAGTGGCGTAGCGGGCCTTGGCGGGGCCCCTTATAAAATATTGTTTAGGGGCCCCTCTGAAGGGTAAAGCTTTCTCATAACAGATTTTTTGCATAATTTTTTTTATGAAAATCGGAAAACATTCCAGACGACTTCTTCTGCACACATTATCGGACTATGATTACTTAGTTTTTCTAAAGTTTTTGCCAACTTTTGAACGCATGCTTTATCTTCGCGGGAAAAATTTTCTTAGTTTGACTTCACTGTTTGATTACTGAAATAAAATCAAACATTGAGAAGTTTTTATTATTTTATGCTCACGCACATTTTAGGGCCCCCGTAGTTTGGGGGCCCCGTATAATTGATACGGCAGATACGGCGCTAGCTACGCCCCTGCCCTTGGGTAAGGCAAGAGAGAGTTTCAGACTCTTACTCAACAAGCTCTCAAAAAGCACCATGTTCTTACTCCTTCGAGCCGGAGCCTCGATAACCCGTTAAGTATTCCGCAGCTCCGGATTAACTATTTACAAACTTAAACCATGAATAATTCAATATCAAGTAATTTTGATAACAAATTATAATATTAGGTATTTTGATATGAAACGGGGTCAACAAACCGTATCATGTGTACTTTTGATTATTGATAATTATTACTTTATCAAGTTCAACGTACAGGGTTGATTCTTTGCTGGAAATGCGCGTAAATTCATGCTTCCTTATTGGTTTATCATGTATGAATTGTATGATAGACATGTGGAAATTGTTACAGTAAGCACTCCATCAGTATTGGAATTCCTTTGGAATCTAGGAGCAAAAATTATGTGTAAAAGTCGTCTGAGATCAAGCTACGGAATGGCTGCTCAAATTTTCATGATTTCATTTCGTAAGGTAAGGTAACATCAAAAACAAATGAACATCACATAATACAAAGACCACGACAATTCAACCAATCAAATCCCCGTTAGCAAGAATTGTCATCCAATCAAAATTAATATTGACCGATCACAGCCTAAATAAAAAACCTTGTTTATTTCTATATTTACTACGGTTTAACTCACAGAACATATAAAGAAGGTTAGGAAAGGAAATAGTTCCTGATTTGTATTAGAACACGCGTCGCCGTTTGTCCCCCACTCTTTAACTTTACTACAAGCAAGAGACCAATACCTACGCGGAAAATGCACACAAATAAACAACACGCACTAGGTTAAAAGATTTGTTATTGGTCGTCACACTGACGCAATCACTTCGTTTGACATACACTAAACAGGCGTAAAATACTCATATATGGTAGGGGGAGCAAAAGGTCGATTATTGATATCGATAAAATTAATGGCATCTAGCTTCTTAATTTACATGTATAGCGGACTATGCGGATTTGTATAAGGCATATTGTGTACATGTATTTACGTTAATGTAAATAACTATACATAGAAAAATACATAACTGATTTTTAAAATCAATTACATTATTAACATTAAATAATTTGACATGGAATATAATTATAAGTAAATTGTTGATTGGTAGTAATCAAAAAAGTATAAAAAACCGAAAAGGTATTATTTCGATTTTGTTTTGTTTTCAACTGTAAGTTTCATAAAAATAAAAGGAGTATGGGAAGTCATGGGGTCAAAAATAATAGATTTTTACTTAATTCAAAATATATAAAAAATAGCGTAATTTCTCCCTAAGGAATGAAAAATCATAAAATATTGAGAATTATCATAACGTAACCATATCATGATATATGTAATCTGTGCTCAAATCTCTGTTATTGCCTCTGTTAGATATCATCATGACATTCGTATGATGACAACCGATAATCGTCGTTCGTATTTCTTTAATAGTTAATATAAATAGATTCCTATGTAGTTTCGGTTACATAATTTCCTTTACTGAATGTGAGTGGTGTGCAAATTAACTTAGAAAGTACGTATAAGTTGTATGAAACAGCGCCGCAACCTCCAGGCCAACACAATATTTTAGCTCACATAAATTAAGTCAGCTCTAAAAGCTCTGAAAACTAGAAAAGTCATCAGGTGTACACAAAACACCGTTAATTAGTTCGCAGCGCTACACATCGACACTAGTATGACTACACAATATACATGTGTGGGTAATTTCATATTAATAGATATGTATAGAAACATTCGTCTATCACACACATCTTGGTATTTAAATATCATTTTTGTGTCGGTATACGTAATTATTTAGTAAATAAGTTTAAATAAAAACGAGGGTAAAGATAAAAATAACTTATAACAAACTTTGAATAAATCGAAATCAAATAATGAGCAATCGAGCTATACAATACCCATATAAATATAGTGTTTTCTCATCGTATTTTTATGTTACTGAATGGTATACAATATTTCGATGATCTCATTCACAGCGCGTTTGGCGTAATGGTTATCACCTCCAGTAAAGTGCCGCCGGATCGATTCCAGCATTCACAAGTTGTTTCAAGAATTCATTAATCAAATATTTAAAATTTGAAACAATGTTTTAATCTTTTCTTTTTTTTCTATCCTATTTTTCTAAATCTTCTTATGTTAATTTTAAAAGTATAAACTTTATCGCATGATATTTCCCAATTCGACTATCAGGTTTATTGGCATATTGATTAATTATTATTTAAAGAACTTTAAGAACTTAACTGTGGTATGATAATTAATTATTATAAATATTGAATATAAAACCACTTATTTGTATAATAAATAAATTAATTGTAATAAAAGATAGTATTGTTTTATTTACCGACTTATCTGCTTCTTTTATAGCCTGATCTAATATTTCAAAAAACAAAAAAAAATAATAAGAAAAACTACCTAGTAAAATAAAAAAAGAATCTTTCAGCTGGAATAGAACTCACATCATCATTGATCATTGAAAGATGATAAAAGCGTGCTCATTAACCAGTCGACCACGAACACTACGTTAATACCCGTCAAAATGTTGGGTCATATCAATGATTGTAAATAGTTTTAACCTTACCCGTGAATTAAATTATAAAAATACATATACCGACACAAGAATGAAAATACCAATGTGAATGTGGTGGACGAATATTTTTATACACAGTAATATGAAATTACCCACACATGTTCACTGTGTAAAAGATAGTAGTGTCGATGTGTGGCGCCGCTAACTAATTAGCGGTGTTTTGTGTATATAGCTATTCTTAAAAAAGGTACAATACAATCGCTCCCAGGCTATAATGTCATCTTATTTGTTGTCATAGCTTTGTTCTCGAATAGAAAACCTCAGCAACTATTTTAAATTATTGACTAAAATTTCGGCTGGCTTTTAAGAATTTCTCATAGTTTCAACTATTTACAATTTGGGCCTAAGCATGTATGAAAGAGTATCCATCTTACGAAAAATGATTTAGATGTTGCTTAGATGATATCAAGGTAGAAATGTAAAACAAAATTTCCTAAATCATAAAATCAGTCTACTTACTGAACAAAACATAACGAACACATAAAAAATTATATAAAACTGAAATACGAATAAAATGCCTCACTTAAAACCTATTTCATAATTATTTGTAATAAATTAAATTATTTTAGTTATAATGTGTATAATTTGATAATAATCCTTTGTATCATAGTAATTATCGACATTGTTTACAAATTTACACTTCTCTATATCGATTCGAGGAAATGACGTTTTGATTTGATACTCGGGACTCTCGTTGTGAACGTAGTACATTGCGCGATCGTTTATGTAGTGCAAAACGGTACGTATCTATTGTAAGCAATGTATACTGCTTGCGATAATGTCGTTTTTGTCTAGAAACGTCATAATATTAATGTTAAAATTACAAATATCACAAGTATATTAATGTTTTTGGAGTCACTGGTGGAAAGAAATCCCTTCTAGTGCTACATTGCATACCTGTCTTCTTTTCCGACACATTACAATAGTCCAAGACGGCATAATTTAATATTATTTGCGGAGTTTCGTACGCTGTCACAACAACATTGCGTTTGATGGCCGGTTTTTGACATTTTGGTAGATTTGGAGTATTTGCTCATAACCGCGGCACGCGTGTACCGCCCACAAGGCCGTTCTATCCTCCTTTATATATGTTCTGTGGTTTAACTCGTTGAGTCACCGGCAAGAAGTTGCGGTCACCGGTGTCCTCGCGGTGTTTGACAGTTTAAAAGTCAACGGCCCATACAAAATCTAGGCAATGAATTATATTATTTATAAAAGATAAAATAGGTAATAAAATGTAGAAAATAAAGATTTTTTTGGTTGCATCGAATGTACTGGATACAATTGAAACATTATTTCACAATTGAAAACTTTTCAAAAAGTAACATAGGTTATTTTTTATCCCAATATTTATACAGGAACAGGACATACCTACTACCTAAAAATCTTCTGACTTAGACGCAAGCAAAGTTCCTATAATAGTTGAAGATAATAATATTACGTTAATTTTATCAGAATTGGCGAATTTGGCTTGCTTTGAAAGTGAAAAACATGTTTATTATGATACCGATCAAGGTTATTTTTACAATAACAATTGTGTTATCCATTTTAACGGAAGAAATCGAAATAAATATTTACGCAGGTACACAGATCGCACATGGTGGTAAACTATTCTAATAAATTTTCATCCTTATTGTTTTGCTATTAAAGTTGATAATTGGTTGAAGAAATTTCGTCTACGCAATAACCGTGTGAGAATAAAACGTTTTGAAATTCGAATTATTTATTTTTAATCGATTGCCAAGAACGGTTATGGTTTTAATAAATTCATTGTTGTTTTTAGGTTTCTTCCTTCTTCGTTTCTAAGAACTACTTGGTTTTTGTTACCATACAGATGATTAATTTTTATTGTAATGTCCGTCGGGTAGATTATTTAAAAACATAAGATAGGTATTTATTTTATTTTCTTTATTTATTTTCTTACGGCTACGAATAGTTTCGAAGATATATTGATTTGAAATATCGCATGATCTCAATTTTGAGTACGATTTATACTCTAAAATTACATAGCTACTCCTAAACTTTGAATCGTTTTATCTAAGCATTGTGTTCTTATACGACAAAATAAAAAATACGTGTCTAATATTTTTTCATTACCTAACTGACGGACTAATTAGATTTTTGATGTTCATACTGTGTCACCATACCAATTACCATACTAATGCCCAAATACTGTCGCGGAGAACCTAACGGATTACCGGGGCTCCGGCTCGACGTGCAGGAGAAGGAACGGGGTGGTTTTTAGTCAGTAAGAGTCTGACACTCTCTCCCGCCTCACCCAGGCGGGAGCAGTCATTCGATGATTTTTCCCCCTTAAAAAAAACGCCCAAATACTGAATGGCTATCAAAGGCACTTTTAAGTTGCACTTAAATATCGTGCTCTGTCATTTAACAAAGAATTTGTAGTAACAGAACTATATACTATACTAGCATGGCTTGAACCTAGTCGAGTTCCTTGTCAAATAATTACGTGAGTAAGCCAAAAATCATAGTAATTAAAAAAGACAAGACGTTATTGCTCCCAAAAAACGTAAGCTCCCGATGGTGAAAGATTTTTCCAAATCGGTCCAGTTGTTTGGAGCCTACCCAAGTACCCACTACAGGGAAATAAACGAAGATTCAAATCTTTCTTTTTAGAAAACAATTTCCTGAAACGGGACACCGCTAATCCCATATTCCCGTCTTAGTATCAAATGTCAACGACCGAACATTGATTGCACAGCGTATCGATTCCTTTTTTGCAAACTACCCCATAAACGAAAAGGTAATTAGGAACTCTATTTCTATGTTATTAAGAGCTATTGTGAAATAAGTGACTGCAGGTCAACACCTTCTGTTTTGCTTTATTCGACTTTCAACTTTACACTGTTGATATATAAAGTCGAAAATCCAACGGAAAAAATCGACAGTATGGGGTAGTTTGAACTGATGGTGTCTATCTACCTTGTTAAATATTTTATTGCACAGACAGAGGGGAGGAATTTGAAACAAGAGTCCAGTTCTAAAATTAGTTTAGTTTGTTGTTTTATATACTACTAGCTTTTACCGGCGGCTTCGCTCGCGTCACAAAAGGATAAAAAGTAGCGCCATCTATACCAATGATTTCGTTTTTTCTCGAGAATACCAAATTTTTCCGGGATAAAAGTACCCTATTATTTAATCCAAACTTCTAACTTTACGTCTGCAAAAATTCAAAGCAATCGGTTTAGTAGCTACGGCGTGAAAGCGGAACAAACAAACAAACTCACTTTCCGATTTATAATATTAGTAAGGATTCGCTTTCCGTGTATGGGTCCAATTAAAAAAGTACGTACCCGTGATAATGATACCACATTATTTTAAAGATGAAGGTGACGTGTCTCCTATTATGAAAAGAAAGAAACAAAGAAGGAAGAAGAAAGAAATAAACACTGTTTATTTGCACCGTAATACAAGCAAATTACAAATACAAAATAAAAACAAAACAAATGATAGTCACCATTACGGTGCAAAAAGGCCAGTGCTCGGCTAAATACCGCGAAGGAAAGAGTTGCTATAATCCACACACTTCGCAGATGGTTTGGAAGTCTCATACATACTTCCCAAGCAAGCTGCAACCGATTGCTTTAATAACTTAAAAAAATACTAAACAATCAACGTTCGTAACAGGTGCAGTAAAGCATGACACGTGCAACCACACGTGATAACTCTTAGAAAATGTTATCTACAACATATTCAGATTTATTTTAATATATTACTTTATACACACAAACTGGTTTCCGATATTAATACAGAATTAATACTCGACGACTGACAGAACAACTGATGTCAAGGGAAATCACCTAATAAATGCAAATTGTTGTTTTGGATTAAAAGAAATGCGTATTTATTTTCATGGCGATTACGGTAACAAAGTGTTCAAAATGGTAGCTGTAATAGGGTAGGTGCCTAATTTTTATTTTTATTTCCGTCTGGTAGATATTTTAAATCGGGTTCGGTTCCCGGGTCGAGCAAAGTATTACTGGGTTTTTCAAAAATCACAGTAGTCGCACGGAGTCTGGAGTTGTGCCCGGTATATGGCAATAGGCTCACCCCCTATTACAGTTGTATTACATTGTACAGTGGCATAATGTACACCTCTGCCTACCCCTTTGGGGATAAAAGGCGTGATGTTATGTTTAAATGACGTTTTAGCCCCCACTCTTAAACTTTGATTCATTTTATTATTTTATTATACGTCAAAATAAAAAATACGTGTCTAACTTACGGACTAATTAGATTTTAAGTTTCATAACCTGGCATCATCCCAATTGGAAGTGGTTGGCCGCGAAGAGCTGACGATCGAGGTCTGTACCGTACCATAGGAGAGTTTTATGTCCAGAATTCCAGAAGTAAACAGAAAATGGCCGATGGGCCTTTTTTCAAGGGTAGGTAATTGTAAGGAAGGAGTTTCAGACTACTGACTAAAAATCAATTCATTTCTACTTCTGCTTCAAGCCGGAGACCCGTAGCCGGGCATCCGTAGCCCCTAATTGCATGGGTCTGTGTTAGTTAGTTAACTCAATTTATCAATAAATCTTTTTGATAATCCTGAATTGCTTTTTATCCTCAATCGACCACGAAAGAGGGATATCAAATAGACAAAATATCCCGTTAATCAATCACTAGTTGGAAGTTAATCGCTCATTGCAAAGCGTACGTATTCATATGGAAAAGAACGAGCAAGAAAATTGTACAGAAGCCGTGTATTAGCAATTCCATTATCAAGTTCTTCGAAAGGCACTAAGTATCATTAAGTAGTCTGTATCAGTCATCATAATTATGAGATCATAGTTAATTGGCAGCATACATATAAACAAAGTTATGCAATAAAAACAGCTTCGTTTTTGTTTTTACCGTAGTGCTAAAGTTAGTATGGAAGTAATCAGATTTTCACGGAAATAGGGACCACATTAGGCTACATGTAGTTATTAGTAATCCTAATAGACGAAGGGACGATATCCGGAAAGTTACTGGCAGTGGTTGGATGCGAAGAACTGAAGATCGAGCTCAGTGACAAGCTTTCGAATGTTCAGCAGTGGATAAAACTGGCTGATAATAATTTTAAATACGTCTATTTTACTTCGTGCCGTTTATTACTGAGAACCAGACTTCCGAAACTCATTTTTTTTATGCCAAGGATACACTAGGGGACAAATGTCTCATGACAAGTATAGGTTACATCATGTCGAGCGAAGCCGGCCGATGTCGTCTGACATATATGGTGACAACGCGCGACTTATGTCCACAGTGACGTTGATGTTGCCAGGCACACCGACTAATGTCCGGCAACGTCGCGATACTTCACCCACACATGCCGCAGGACAGTGTATCCTTGGCTTTAGTTTATCACAACCAGGAAACTCTAAATCAAAAGCATCTAAGGTATGCTATAAATCATGACAAGCTTCGAAGGTAAATACATATGTCTGTTGTTTTTATCCTAAGAACAATTAGATCATGAGTTATTTGTTACCGGAAATTCCAACACGCTTCGATACTTTGTCCAGAGATCTTGAACTTGGATAGAAATTAGATTTTGGCAACAATGCCAAGAACTAATTGGTACAATGTCATTGTTGTTACCTATGAAAAGACGAATTTTTATTTAGGGAATAACAGTCCAACTAAGATTTACTCCGGTGATATTTCTCAGTGAGTTTTTTATTTTTTCAAAAGAACTTTCTCTTCACAATACGGAACATAACACAAAAGTAGTATCAATTTTATCCTACCCTTGTCTCGTGTTTTGTCCTTAGAAACACATTTTATGGCTCATATTTATTTATGTCGATTAGCGGAACCCCATGTTTGCAGGTCGCTTTTAACCGACCGATCTGGAATTGGAACTCATTGAAGAAAGTCTATGTTCAGCAGTAGACGTCTTATGGCTGATAGGACTGTTACTGTTGAAAGAAACCTTCCTGGGGTTCAGATAAATGGGATAGAATAGGACTTTTGTATTTGTAAGAAAATCTTCAATAATAGATTAAGTCATTTCTAAATTAACTAGGTTCACTTCCAAATTTTTGTTGTTGGTTCAAAAGTGCGTTTCTGGTCTAATTGAAAAATGATTTTGACTTTGACTTTGACTCTGCAATAACTATTTGGAAATGAGACTACCTATGTACATCTCTCTATGCTAGATACTCCGGAGAACACCAAACATATACATAGTTAATGTAATAAATACATCCGTTAATTAGTTAGTAACAGCATAACAACAATAAGTGTCTTGTTTTTATCATATTAATTAATGTATCTGCTAATCTTTATAATAGTTATTAGCAACCAACGCGTGATCAATGAAACTTGCATATCTAGTTTTTATGACGATCATACATAAAGAGAAACAATAGGTTTTAAATTAAAAAGAGTCCGACTCAATGGCTTAATGAGAGCATTGTTTTTGCACATGTCATTGGACTACAGTCAAGAGCAAAGAGTATAGAGGTTAGGAGGGCTGTTGCTAAGTAAAAAAGTTCAATATAAGTGGCGCTGGTGTCGTTTTTGGGGTCAATCTTACTATGTTATTGATCGTTACGAAAGTTTGTGTGTTTATATGTATGGTTCTCACGCCAAAACGGCAGAAAGGATCGAAAAGAAATTTGAAACATTTACAGCCTAGAACAACACATAGGCTACTTTTTATCACAAGGGAATACGGGCCAAGCTGGGGGCAGAAGCTAGTTGTGAATAAAGCGGTAAATCTATGTAAGACCACATTGATACCCATTCTGTATGCTGTATGGTGTAAATGAGACTATCTGCCATATCTAACCTGTCCGCCAAACGTGGATTAGTGCAAACCTTCTAATCAAATCTTCCAGTCCTCGTATAGTCCAGGAGGGGACTGTCATAGACAGATGGAATGGTG
This sequence comes from Spodoptera picta, assembly GCA_038387885.1. Classification (NCBI taxonomy): domain Eukaryota; kingdom Metazoa; phylum Arthropoda; class Insecta; order Lepidoptera; family Noctuidae; genus Spodoptera; species Spodoptera picta. The sequence continues at coordinate 853,601 of JAZHFQ010000314.1, forward strand.
ATGATGATAATGAGTAGAAAGTGGACTTGACTTCAAAAAAACATCTAACTTTTTCTATACCTATTTTGGATTCTACTTACAAAATGCTGAATTGTACCTCCTTTCATCAAAGCTGTTATTAACTTATCTTTGAATGGTTAATTAAAAAGGCTTGTATCATAAATATTGCACAGCCCTTATCAATATAAGTTGCAATCTTCGTAAACAATCTAATATTGGTCTTATCTATGTTTAATTAATTTATTGTTGTGTCAATCATTTAGACTGAGTAATCAAGTATATGAAAAACATACATATACACATACAATAGTGTCACGCCTTTTAATTCCCGAAGAGATAGACAGAGATGCATATATCAAACTTGTCACCAGTTATATTATAAATCCCATGCAACTGTAACTTTGCTGGACATCTGGCTGCCAAGCAACGCATAGGTAGCGGGTTTGACTCACGCAAGATCCGAAGCAACTCTTTGTGTCCACAAATTGTTGTTTCGGGTCTGAGTGTCATGTGAAATTGTAAGTTTGTATATGCATCCACAACATGGGAAAATCCTAGTGAGGGGCAAGGCTTTATTTAAAAAAAAGGGGGTAATTCTATGGCACAATTGCAGACTCTGATACTATTACAAGACCATAATATTATGTACACTACAAAGACTAGATTAAAAAAAACATAAAGGTGTATTGATAATAGAATTTTGTACTTAACAATAAAACCTTTTTTAACATAAATATAAACAATAAGTGTGAAAAATAATAAATTAATACCGTATCTATTAACAGTTATCAATTTCGACTAAAAAAAATGTAAACAACAAAAATTCATAATAATGACGCAATGACAAGAAATAGTGTCTGATGATAACAAACAATACTATATACAAAGTTATATTTACAGCTGTAACATTTTTATAACAACACATTTATATGTAAAATGTGTTATATTTAACTGTAAACATAAGTTTGTAAAATGGGGATAATGACATTGTTTCTTTGTTATTATTACAGTTTTATTTAACTGAATACTATTTCAAAGTAATTTTTAAAGCTTTTTGTAACATTTATGAAAAATATTGAATTTTTACAAGATACTTAATGTTGTCTTTCTATCTTACTGTAACAAGTTCACCCCCACATAATGAGACTCATAACATTGTTACCAAAAAGTGGGTGTCATGTGGAAAATGTGTGTGAGAGGCACTTATTGAGCCTAACCCTTTGGCAGATGAAAGGCCAGATAGTAATGCAAAAAAAATATTATTTTGCAGGGAAACCTGTTTTATTCAACTATAATTCAGTCTCAATTCTGGATTGGAGAATGAATCATTGTTTGGTCTAGACTCTACAGATTGTGTCTAGTTCTCATTCAGGTAGGCAGGAGACACTGAAATGGTATATGGTTTATTGCTTAATACATTAATATATCATACCCAAAATTTTTTCATACAAAAGTAGTCACTAACATACATCGAACATAAGGTCTCGGTGGTGACTATTACTGATTGAAGGTACCTACTTTTATAGTTTTAATTAACTTGATAGTAACTGGGAAAATTAACCAGTCTAATAAGGCGAACGAGGAACATTATGCACTGTACGCTCGGGATATAAATAGAGAAATCTTTGTGGAAGATTCTTGTAATCTACTACATTCTTCTATTGTTTTATTTTCAGCCATGTTCTTTCCACTGCAGGGAGAAGACATTCCTATCCACTATCATTCCTCTAAATTCTATTCTCCGATACGTGGGTATAGGAGAATGTGTGGATATCAATTCCTGCAAATTGCTTGTTCAATGCGGGTTGGTGATTTCAAACTTGTAATTTCTAAGCCCAGGTTTCATTAGGATGTTTTCCTTCACCATTTGTCAGTGGTGTCTTAACCCATAAATCACCAAGCGGTCACCGGTGACCGCTTTCCACTAATATTACATTACATTATAGACCTTATTTCTAATGTTTAGAGAATACTTTTGTATGACCAAATTTGGGGGATGGATATCAACGGGTTAATAATAGAAAGTACATATAACTCAGAAAAAGTCACATTGGTACTTGCCGTTGGTAGGTTTCAAACCCTGACCTCATGCATGAGAATTGTGTCTTAAGGCTCCAGGCCACCACAACATTAAACTACTACTTATTTAAAATAATGTAGGTAGTATTATCAATAAATGATTTTTCAAAAAGTGACGCTGATTATAATGGAGGCAATGTCAAATATGGCCTGATCTGTTTTAAAAGAAACCAGGTTACCTTATCAAAATATTAAAGTACTAATTAAAAATTAATTACTATTACTTTAATTAATATTTCAAGTTTGGTTACAACAGGGTCAACAAAATAGCTATAAAGAGGGTACTTATCAATTAGGTTTTTTTTTATTTTAATTTTTATATGCATAAAACAGTACTAAAAAGTTGGTATTTAAGTTTTAAGAAATGTAAGGCTCCATATATATTTTTTTAAACGGGATGAGAATGGCAGTTTTGTGTAAGTACCTACTGTATTCAATAAAAGAGAAAGGAGGTAGAAGAGTTGTACTTCTCTAACAGTTTGAGATAAAAACAAAACACTTCCTAATCTAACTCCAAAAGATAAAAATCATTGCCAAAATATTTACTTTTAAAAATTGCATCATTGTTTCTCAATAACGGGTAACGTTAATGTAAAAGTACTCTGAGTCAGCCACTCGTAAATACACATCAAAATTAAGTCGAAATTTAAATAGATATCATACATATTCTCATAACAAACACGAAAACAACGCAATCTACTAATTTCACGGTCAAGACTAGCAATAAAAAAAATAAACATAGCACAGAGCAGCGAAACAAAGGCTGCTCGTGACACTTCCACAAAAAAAATCAATGTTAGGCGGTGGTAAAACAATTACTCTGCCTATTCCATATTAAACCTAATTAATTACTTTTCCTAAATATTTGTTAAAAACAACATTGCGTAAGACACGTCCCTTAGAAATAAAGCGCAAATTCTTGACGTAAGAAATAAACATACGCGATCCTTACCTAGAACGAATTCCCAGGCATCACAGCCCAGAGAGCGTTCAGGGACGATTTCCAAATCCAACATCGTGCACAAAACACTAAACACAATATAAACTAACTAACTTTCACTTTAAAAAAACGTTTTTAACGCTAAAATTCGCTATTACGCTGCCTTTTCTTTGTTTGCCAACTTTAGTTTTCAACCATTTTGTATTTGTCAGAGGAACTGTCATTACAAACAGCTGATTGTATTTTGCCAGGACCGAACTGAGTTTGTTTTTCCCAATAAGAAACAGTTAACACGTTAAACGTTTCATTATAAAACAATTAGCAAATATTTTTTTTTTGTTGATTGATTTTGGTTCTACAACAAAATTATATGGAATTTATTGCCTTTGATCATGTTACATAAGTATTTATTGTTATATATAAATCTTCGAAAAATATAAAGCTTTATTTCTCTCCGGAGACGAATAATTGTTTTCGTAAACAAACAGTCCAAGGTGCAAGTACGTACTAGTTTAACCGCATAAACCGCATTTAAAATTCAGCCCTGGTATAATCGAATGACGCATGCGTACCAACCATGACAGCAGAAATAATATTGCGAGCTCTGTTTTATGTGTATCTCTTTCTAACATAAGCAAATTATAACTCTCCATCTCTATCCTACCAATAGTTTACTTGCCATCTCTTTTTATATCGCTGAAACTATATATTTTCGTCTCTGTCTGTCGGACTTGTTATTGATAATTGGGTAGATGATGTGTCCTATGCGAATTGGTATTTTTTTCAGTTCCATGGCGCGCTTTTATTGTATTCTTTACAAAATGATAGAAGAAAGCGAGTGTTGTATAATAAAAAACATTTATTGACGTGGTTCAAAATACATTATTTATGTCTTAGTATGCGCGTCCCTGAATCACTGTTCCTAGGACGACCTAGACAGCACGTCTAGGTCTAAAATAACATTCTAGAACTAAATTGATGTGTATTTATCGATGTTACTGATACAAATTGTAAAGCAACAAGCTTTTGCTCGGTTTCCCGCCATTCTCAAATAACCTTGGAGCGATCTCTGACGCCCACTCACCGACGTAATAATTACACAATAACATGTTTATTTACTTCGAAATAGAAATCACGTATTTTTGCATAAACGAGCGTCAGGGACTTTGAACTGATGTTTTAGTTTCCCTTTAATTTACGTGAAGTAGGTAGAGCGACATTGACCTATATTTTGGCTATGAGTATTTACCCGCGTTAGCATATAGGTGCCTACTTAACGTTGTGTCGTTCAGGGACAAAATTGTGACGGAAAATTATTTAATTATTCACATTGTACCTACTCTTTTCTTTCTACAGCGTAGTTGGCTATATCAATGCACTGGTAACAAGACTTACAGGCAATTATTTGCATTTCTATTGCAGAATACAGTTTGCATAAGTACCTAGCTGCCGAAGTATGTACCTACATAGACACCTCATGTTGTACCTACCTATTATATGTATGTATTTGCAGACACATTTCTATATTTAACTGTCTACCTTGTTACTGATTTATATTCACAGTGGAATATTTTAAATATTATTTCAAACAAGATAAACTGAACTTAACGTCGCGTAGTCAGTCTTTATAATTAAACTTCAAATGGGAGTCGAGACAATGCTACATACTTGACTGCTTAGGTACCTAATCAGGCGCCTATTATGAGGACTCCTGACCTGATCTATTTAAAGGACCTCTAACTCCCATATATCTATATTTGACTACTGGGCTGGGAGGTTCTAGTGAGGTAAAAACCTCACACTCCCTAAAAGGCGCCCCTTGAAAGACCCAGGTCATCAAAAAATAGTACTTAATACTTAAAGTAAAGTCTAGCTAGTTGCTTCTGGCTTAATGTCAAAGTGTAGTTGCTTGTCGCGGATAACCTAACGGGTAACCGAGGCTCCGGCTCGACGTGCAGGAGAACGAACGGGGTGGTTATTAGTCAGTAAGAGTCTGACAGTCCATCCCGCCTCACGCAGGCGGGAGCAGTCATTCGATGATTTTCCCCCTTAAAAAAAAGTGTAGTTGCTTCTAGTCAATTAGTTGTGAACGCGACTGCTGAGAGGGTTCATTTCCGAGTCGAACAGAGTATGTATGGTTTTTTGCTTCAGTATTTCTAAAATTCTCAGCAGATACTTAGGTACCTAGTTAGGCAGTTTGGAATGGCATCCGGTTTATGGCAATAAGCCCACTGCTCATCCATAGGAATGGGGCTCAGGGCTTCTACTATAACTTTCGGGGAATAAAATGCGCCATAATGTGGAACAGCAGCAGAGAATAGCGCATAGCCAAAAACATTAACGATAATTTGTTGCCATATCGGTTGCTATGGCAACGATAGCGTACTTAGTAACTACTTGTTGCGATGCATATTTAATAATCATTAGGTACTCGTATTGGCAAAATACCAAAGTGACTATAATATGAGATACTTATTGTATTTATACATAACATAACTTCACGCCTTTTATCCCAGAAGGGGTTGGCAGAGGTGTACTTATGCCACCGTACAATGTAACACCCACTTTTCAGGTCTCAGGTTCGATTCCCGGGTCGGGCAAAGTATTACTGGGTTTTTAAAAAAATTCTAAGTAGTAGCACGGAGCCTGGAATTGTGCCCGGTATATGGAAATAGGCCCACATGGGATCACAGAAATATTATCTGTGCATGGGACTCATAACATAAATAGTGAAGTGTATTACATAAGTGGGTATTACCTCTATAACAGTTATAAGTACCTACTGTATCTATCTAATATGTGACCTATGTAAGACTAGCATCTACCAGCGGTTTCACTCGCGTTCCTGGGGTAAAAAGTAAAATTTCATCCCGATCGAACAGTTTTGTATGATGTAACTGAGGTAGCATACCCACAAACACACTTTCGCATTCATAATGCGATTCAAGCTGATTTCGACCATCGGCCCTACAGTTTTCAGCGTAAAGTGCACTACACTGGCAACCCAAAATTCGACAAACTTATCAGACAAACATATTTTTGGGTTCGCTATCTATCTAGTAACACCCCCACTATATTTTTTTTTTATATTTTAAATGTACAGAATTTACATCTCTAGGTATAGTTTTATTATATGTATCATCATCATCATCATCAGCAGCCTATAAATTCCCACTGCTGAGCAAAGCCTCTTCTCGCACGGAGAAGGTTTGAGCATTAATCGCCACGCTTGCTCAATGCGGGTTGGCTTGTCGATTCCAAACTTATAATTAGAAATTATTCCTTCACGGTTTGTCAGTGGTGTCTAAATAATCTTAGAAAGTACATATAACTCGAAAAAAGGTAACATTGGTACTTGGTAGGTTTCGAACCCGCAACCCTCATGCATGAGAAGCGGGCGTCTTAAACCTACGGGCCACCACGACACTTATATGTATAGATAGATATATTTTTATTGATTCTGCTGGACTATGTGCGGGCATCGTATTATAAGGGTTTGCAATTATCACCACGGTCATAAAGCGGCTTGAAGATCACACAATTTCCACGTCTAACAGTCGGGTTTGAGATTGTATTTTAAAAGGTTCATGTATCCTCCAGAGCTCAGCTGTCCAATCTGTCTAACGTGTAGTCCCTTTCCTGCGTTACTTGATATTACTAAGTGTAACGCATCTGTGACTTCTCTGGTGTTCCGGGTGTCCATGGGCGGCGCTGATCGCTTACCATTAAGTAATCTGGCTGCTCGTTTGCCTCATTTTCCATAAAAAAATACTACGATACCCGCGTGAAGAGAAACGGGCGGAGACAAAAAAATCTAACATGTTTTTATACTAAACAGATGCTTTACCTACATAATTTTACAGGTAGGTTTATTTTGGTACACGTTAAAGTGTGAAATGCTTCTTAAAATAAATTGGCAAGCTATTGTAGCGTTTCGACGATGCGACGTAGGTTTATAATTATCTCTTATCTGATATTGACAGATCTTTCTTTTAAAACGAAGTAAGTAAAATTGCGTGGTTTCTGAATAACAAACGTAAACAAACAAGTGATTTAAAGTTTTAATTCGATTACTTACTAATATTTTCTAAATTATATTGTAATCAAGGCAAAATGGAAAATGGATTTGAAATTATATTTTCAGTGGTACTTACGGCTTCATTTTCTGTTCTGGACCTCTTAATAACGATTATAGTTCTGTTTGGAAATAAAACAAGATATCGTTAATATTATAGATTTGTTTTATTTTACTAGATAATGTATTAGAATGATTTAGGATCATGTAAATGTTGATGTTGTGCCTATATACCTAAATAGGTATTTAATGCATCTACATATTATTATCTTTTTCTTACTTGTCTTTCTTTTTACTTTTAGATTTCTTCTTATGCTTAGATTTATGTTTCTTAGATTTTTTCTTTTTCTGTTTTTTATTCTTTAGTTCTTTGATATCGACCCAGGAATCTTCGCTTGATGAGGAGTCTACATCTATAGTTTCTTTCAAATTATCTTTTTGGACTTCAGATTCTAGTCGTTTTTGTAAATTTTCTGGTATCTTCGGTCCATACATGGCTTCATCATCATTTTTCTCTTCAGGTTTATCAACCTTTTTGCTAACATCATTAACGCTCTCATCCTTTTTAGTAGATGCTTCGGGAACTTTTTCCGGTTCCTTCCGCCTCCAAGAGTTGATTTCATCGAAATCTATATTCGCGAATATCCCTCGAGGAGGCGACATGTTCCTCTCAACGTTTTTGGGCACATCTATGAAGTCCGTTACATCATTTTCTTTACTTTTTTCAGTATCTTCTTCATCTTCAGTATCGCTTAGAAAAATGGATTTGTAAAGGTCCATTCTATCGAATTTTTGTATAGTATCTGTCACTTCAGCTCCTTCTTTTTTGGTATTTTCCGATTCTTTCAAGAAGAGTTCTGCTACAGTCATTCTTTTGGCGAAACCAATTGTAGTTTCTTTTGATATTGAAGCACTTGTAGTAGGTTTTACTATATTATCAGTACTTGGGACTGTACGGTCATTATTTTGGGTACTAATTTGTGGTATTTCATTAGCTTTTTGATCATTCTTCGGTAGGATATTAGTTGTTAATGATTTGGAGCCGCTGAATTTGCTCTGTTCTGCTGCGAAGCTATCCTTGTCGTGGACTGAAGACTCCAAGTACGAGAATATTGAGTAAGAGACTTTTGGTCGATCTTCTTTCTTCTCTTGTTGCCTGTAAGATATAAGAAATTATATAAGTATGTTAAAATGTTTCATTTTAAATATGGAACTTGAAATTCAGTGCAGTTTGAAGTAAGCTCTAGTGTAGTGTTTACGATAAGAAAGTCGATTACACAAGCAAAGTTTTAAAAGCTGACCAAATTAGTCAGGCTTGAAACAGATTATATATATACAGATTATATGAGTTCCTAGCATGTTTTAAAACTAGTCGAGTTGAAATGAAATCATTACCTATAATTAAGTTACAAGATAATTTTGTGGACCTAACAATTTTCTTTTACATAAAACTTACTATCATTAAAAATTTGAATTAAAATATTTAAAAAATAAGCTTTTATGGTTTACATGTACATGTTGTGTACACGTTTAGTTCATAATATGAACTTGTGTTATGTTCATGTAAACTAAACGTGTATACAAAATTTCAGCTTGAAATTGTTGGGTGAAGATATCTGCTTCAACATTTAGTTGCAAGATTTCGCTTGATACACAAACCTACATATGGTATAGGAGGCAAACGAGCAGACAGATCACCTGATGGTAAGCGATCAGCGCCGCCCATAGACACCCGCAACACCAGCGGAGTCACAGGTGCGTTGCCGGCCTTTTAAAAAGGAATATGCTCTTTTCTTGAAGGTTTGAAGGTCGTATCGGTTTGGAAATACCGCCAACGACAGATCATTCCACAGTTTTGCTGTGCGAGGCAGGAAGCTACGTGGGAAGTCCACAGTTGTGGTCTGCCAACTATCTATATGCTGCATCTATATGCTGTGGTGAGGGTCGATGGCGAAAAGATGAGGCAGGTATCAGGTAAAACAATTCCTCAGACCACTCCCCGTGGTATAACCGATAGAAAATATATATACTGCAAATTATATAGAAGCTTGTAAAAAGTATAAAAACTTACCTAGCGCCCCCAATTTCAGGGACATTAAACCGCTTACTAACAAGCGGGTCTGGTCTCCAAGTGATGGTCTGTCGTGTCATAACTCCATACACGCCTTTCTGGGCAGCCTCGATCTGTTCCTTTGTGGCTAAACCATACGTACTGGAGCTTTTAGCGACTGCCGTCAATGGATTCACCGCATCGTCCGGCTCGGAGGCGTGAGTGAAGCTGGAATTCAAGAATTTATTTATTAATTTAAAAAGGATTTCTAACAGAGAATACACCTAACATGCACAGTGTTAATGCAAAATACAGATATCTTGTGCTTCTCCAATTATAGGAGATCACGACATGCAAACAAAATAAATCCTAATTTTGAATATAAAAAGTCGAAAATAGTTAAATCAAGAAACAAAACAAACGTTGCAAGTGTGGGAGAGCCATGCTTCGGCACGGATGGGCCGGCTCGACCGGAGTGATACCACGGCCTCATAGAAAACCGACGTGAAGCAACGCTTGCGTTGTGTTTCGTCGTGTGAGTGAGGTTACCGGAGGCCCAATTACCCTCCCCTTCCCCAATCTTCCCAATCCCTGAATCCCCAACGATCCTCAAACTCCTAATCCCCAAAATGCTGGTAACAAACTTGTTCTGGTGTTCCATGTATCCATGGGCGACGCCGATTGCTTACCATCAGATGAACCGTATGCTCGTTTACTGGTTTATGCCATAAAACAAATGTAAACAGAAAACAATGATAATGAAAAGACGATAAATTAACGTATAGGTACTTCAGCACCTATATATCAGTGAGCAATGTGTAAAGCGGGGATTTGTATTTCTCTAGTTTATTGGATTTTTTTTTAAGGGGGGAAAATCATCGAATGACTGCTCCCGCCTGGGTGAGGCGGGAGCAGTGTCAGACTCTTACTGACTAAAAACCACCCCGTTCCTTCCGTTTATGGTTATCGCAAAGTACAGTAATCGAGGAATTACAAAGAGAAGACTAAGAAGAGTGAATCAGAGCTTAGCAACCAAGGCTCTGAAACTTCTCATCACATAGTTTTAGAAGGGTGGGTTCGAAACCTACCAACGCCAAGTACCAATGTGACTTTTTTCGCGTTAAATCTTCTTTCTAGATTATTCAGACACCACTGACAAACGGTGAAGGAAAACATTGTAAGGAAACCTGGGCTTATATTTTCTAATTATAAGTTTGAAGTCGCCATCCGGCATTGAGCAAGCGTGGTGATTAATGCTCAAACCTTATCCGTGTGAGAAGAGGTTTTTGGTCACCAGTGGGCATTTATAGGCTGTTGATGATGATGATGATGAAATAAAAAATATGAATCTTAACTTACCGATCACCCATAACGCCACTCAAAGGTTTATACAACTTGGCAGCCTGTTCAAACTCGACCAATTCCCTCTCTCTTTCCCACTCCTGTAATTTATCCATACCGCCATCTCTTTCTAACATTCCTTTGTTTTCTAAATATTTATCATATCGCTTCTGTTTTTCAGGATTTCCTATGAAAGGCTTGAATACCTTTGTGATTTCTTTTCCTGAGTCCTTTATAGGTATGTAGTCTAATTCGGTCTTTTCGACTGTGGAGACGAAGTTTATGGTCTTTCCAAGTACTGTAGATAGGTCTCTTTGGTCTATTTGGTCTTTTACGGGAGGTTCTGGTGGAGGTTGGGGTATCGGTGTTTCTCCTAGTAATTCACCTCTTGCTCTCGCTGATAATTCGTGGCGACCTAGACCTGTAATAAAAATATTGTACTTCTGTTAATATTTTAACAACTGGCTTCTGTCAGTGACCTTGACTGTGGTGTTGAGATAAAAAATAACCTGTTTTATTCAAGACTATAATTATTGATGTTATCTTTGTACCAAGTTTCATCTAAATTCGTTCAGCAGTTTTAGCATAAAACAGTAACACATACAACAACTTTCACGTTTATTTATTTTTATTTATTTATCATTTATGTACTGTGTGTTCAGCACAGGGGACAATACATATATAAAAACAGAGTACATAGGCCCCACATAATCCAACTAGAATTTGTTCCTGTGGCCCTGTGGCAGGAAAAGAAATAACGACACCCAGACACATAGTGTGTTACACAAATGAGATAAAAATCAATTTAAAAGAAAAAAACAATAATACTAAAGAAACCAATAGAAATAACAATAATGAACAATAAAACTAATACAATACAATTATGAAAAATAACCAATAAATAAATATACCTACACATATATAAATACATATAAACAAATAAATCTATATTTCAGGAGGAAAGATAATGTTTATTACATTACTAACTGTTGCCCGCGACTTCGTCCGCGTAGAATATGATTCCTGTTTTATCCCATAAGAGCATTTAATCGGGACAAAAAGTATGCTATCACCTAAGTCAGTCTGAACGGAATTTCATCAAAATCCTTTCATTAGTTTCAGCGTGATTAACGGACAAACATTCAAATAAAGAAACTTTCACGTTTATAATACTATAGTGTGACTAGAATAAGATATCTTGCTAACCTTGATCTCTAGGTTGTTGTGTAGTGGGTTCGAACCTGGACCGCCTCGCTCCGGCCGCCGCCGGTATATAGTCGCGAGGTAGTGCGGGCGGCGGGTATGTAGGTACTGATGGTAATGGCTTGGTAGACTTCACGAACCCTTCTAAAACCTGGAAAATATAAAAACATAATTGATTAATTATGTACTACGTTTTCAGCTTACTCACGTAACTGTTTGACGAAGAACTCGACTAGTTTCAAGTCATGCTAGAGGCTCATATTCATGAGCACCAATCTAGGACACACAACGCGATGACTATCGTGCTGCTACTGAATGTCTCACAAAAGTTATAATATAAAAAACATAATTAATGTGACTCAAAGTCAAAGTCAAAATCATTTATTTCAATTAGACCAGGTGGCTTACTCTTGAATCCAATTCCGATCGATCGACATTGGTATTGCGAAATTTCGTACTCTTGAGGTGCAACATTAGCGCCCATTGCATCCGTATTGCGTGGATATTGAATGAACTAAATGATATTGAGTTTGGCTTTATATCCCGTACTTTAAATGCAATTTTAACAGCTACGATTGTGGTTGTATCGTTTTGACATTGAATAATTATTGAGATTTTATTGGATTGAAATTGCATTGACATTGAGATTGGTTTCAAGAGTAAGCACCCAGGATGGCACTTTTGAACAATAAAAATTTAGATGTGAAGCTATTTGCTCATTCCAAGGTGTAGATTTCTACGGAGAAGAACGAGCAAGAAACTCCATAGGTTACTCTTTTTCAATCAGGTTTACAACTATTTCTGTTTTGCCTCGTTGGCCGAGTGGTCGCAATTAAGACTGCCGGGCAAGGGGTCTCGGGTTCGATTCCCGGTTCGGCCGAAATATTACTGGGTTTTAAAAAATTTTCAGTAGTACCACGGAGTCTGGAATTGTGCCCGGTATATGGCAATAGGCTCACCCCTATTACATGGGACTCATAACATAAAATAGTGAAAAGTGGGTGTTACATAGTACAGTACCATTAAGTGCCATAATGTGTACCTCTGCTTACCCCTTCGGGGGAGAAAGGCGTGATGTTATGTTATGTATCGTATTTTGTACACAACCTCAATTTTTTTCCTTGGGTGTCTTGAAGCAGTCTTCATACATATTTAACAGATACCAGAGCTGCGTTCTTTGATCCTTTAACTCATTGAGTACCGTCATTATAGACACAATTACAGAACAATAGGTTGCGGTCCTCGCGGTGTTTGACAGTTTAAGACTGCTTTCTTCAACCTACTTGTTATGCGTTGAGATTTTGTTTCTCAAATAAGTACCAACTATCATACTATTTAAAAAAAATTATGCCTAACACAATATGCAAATATAGGTACATTTTGATTTGATTTTGACAATGTTAAAAAGTTAGTAATTTTATTTTGTTCTGTATTCGTTGCATGTATCATCTATCTACACTGTGTCTTATGTCTTTTTAATTTCCTTTTCCTGTCGCAGGTCTGCAGGAAGAAATCCCTTAAGGGATATGCAGTACCTATGTACCTCATGTTTATAATGTGTTGTCCTTTTTAATATTGTCTGTGTGGTGTAGGTACATAAAATGATAAATAAATAATAAATAAATAAATGTTTTTACTGATTTATTATAAGTATATTACATTGTTTTACTTACGTTACGGTTCTTCTGAGCATCTTTACCCGTCGTATTCTTTTTGGTATGTACGGGGTCGTCTAAGGAGAAGTCATAATGCGACATATCTTCTTTAGCGTATATATCTTCATCGTCTGCCTCAAACGCGCCCACACCGAACGCTTGGCCGCGTATAGATACCTGAAAAATGAATAAAATGGTTGAAGTACAACCACTGCTAGCAGCTTCCTTAGCATAGTGGTTACGTGCTACCGTGCAAAGCGATGATCAATAAGTATCAGGCTTTGCACCGTGGGGACTCCAGAGCAGGTCTCTTCAGAGGACCCGGTGCCCCTTACAGGTGCTGAGGGTGGCCACCAGGGTGGTTTTAGTGAGGTAAGAATCCCACACTCCCTAATCTTTCTCCCCAAAAAGCTAGGCGCCTTTTGAAGGTTTCCCCCCTAAGTCGAAAAAAAAGGTTAAAAATAACCCCATGTTATTCTAGACTATAATGTAGCTAAGTGTGGGAGAGCCATGCTTCGGCACGAAGGGCCGGCTCGACCGGAGTGATACCACGGCCTCACAGAAAACCAACGTGAGACATCGCTTGCGTTGTGTGAGTCAGGTTACCGGAGGTTCATTACTCTTCGCCACCTCGTCCAAGATTCCGAACGAATTTGAAAAAGCATTCACCACTAGTTAGGATGTCAAGCCTGTATAACACCGTAGTTTGTAGCTCCACAGAATCTATCCAATAAACTAGTCGCGCAGAACCTAACGGGTAACCGGGGCTCCGGCTCGACGTGCAGGAGAAGGAACGGGGTGGTTTTTAGTCAGTAAGAGTCTGACACTCCCTCCCGCCTCACCCAGACGGGAGCAGTCATTCGATGATTTCCCCCCCCCCATTCTTCAATCCCTGAATCCCCAACCATTCTCAAGTTCCTTATCCCAAAATGGCCGGTAACGTATTTGCAACGGTGTTCCAGATGTTCGTGGGCGACGCCGATTGCTAACCATCAGATGATCTGCTCATTTCCCGGCTTATACCATAAAAAATAGGTACAAATAAAAAAATCTAAAAGAAAAGACTACTGGTCGGATTTGGATGAAATTGGGTAGTTTCCAGGGTAATATTAAAAATCTAATTAGTTCGTCATTTAGATAATGAAAAAAAATTAGACAAGTATTTTTTTATTTTCTCGTATTAAGTTGCAATACTTAGATAAAATGGCGCTAAGTTTAGGTCGTTACGTCATACCGTGGTACAAAATGTGGTACACTGTGACGTCACACGATATTTCAAATTAATATATCGTCGAAAGTATTTAATTTTGTGAGAAAAGAAAAAATACGTGTCTAATGTGTTCCATTATCTACCAGACGGACATTAAAATAAAATTTAGGAAACTACCCTATTTGGTCTGTACCTACCAAATTTCGTAAATATTAAAAAAAGACTCACCCGTTTCCCTTTATCCTTCATAACTAAATGGCTTTTAGAAGACCCTGGCTCACTTCCATATTCACCAACTAAGTTACCGAGCACTGAATGCCTGCTTAGACCAGAGTAACCAAGTCCAAAGCGATCGTTCTTACGCTGCAGGATATAAGGCTCGTAATCGTCTGGCGCGAAAAGTGTGTCGAAGTCCACTTCTGAATCTGAACTTTCGGAGTCATCCATGCTTTGGTCTTCTTGGGCCTATAAGACAGAATTTATTTTAAAATCGAAATCAAACTATTTGTTTTAGTTACTAATTAAGAAAACAAACATATTTTGTCATCATCATAACATTACGCCTTTTATCCGCGAAGGGGTAGGCAGAGGCAGAGGCAGAGGCAGAGGTGCACATTACGGCACTTAATGCCAGTGTACAATACAAAAAAACACCCACTTTTCATTATTTATGTTAGGAGTCCGATTGAGTTCCGTGTAAATCATTTGTATAATAACAATCGGGAGACTATTTGGAGCCCACATGGTCCCGTACAGTTCGGTTTCAGAGGAATTTGCTTCCACGGACCCTCCGATTGCGGAATGAACTCCCTGCCGTGGTTTCCCCAGTAGGCTACAACTAGAAAATGGGGTTCTTCAAGAAAGGAGTTAATAGGTTTTTCAAGGGTCATCGAGGCGCATGTAATGTCTCAAATGTTGCAAGCGTTACCATCCAGCGTTAACAGTGTGCTTTAAAAAAACCGTCGTGGTATAAAAAAAACATACTAAATTAATTAAAAATCTGGTTTATCAATATCAACGTAAATCCGCGATTCCCAGCCTTTTCAACCCACGGACCCTTTGGAAATGAAGACCAGTTTTCACGGACCCCCTTACTATTTTTTTTTGTTGTTGTGCTTCTATGGCATTCTGTTATTCAACAATAAGCCATAATTTTGTCTGATACACTGTATCTGGATTTTTTTGGTAGTTGAAGAGTCCAGCTCTAGCTGGTTACTCTGGGCAGGCAAAATAGCAAAAAAAACGTAAGTATTTATTTAAGTGATTGCATACAGGGGAAAAAAACAAATACAGAAGGTAATTATAACTGTTTATTAATATGAAAAAAAAAAAACAAATTACTGTGAAGGTTGGTGTTGCTTTTTTGCAACTAAATCAGGGATATTCGGGTTGATGTCGCTACTGATTAGTAGTAGTCTGTAATCTCAAATCAGATTCTACTTTGTTTTCTGTTTTTGCGGCCCTTTTGCATTTAATGGGCGATTTATGTGTGGTCCAGAGATGACACCGCGGACATACATATACTCGCGGACCCCCATACATATACTCGCGGACCCCATACATATACTCGCGGACCCCATACATATATTCGCGGACCCCCATACATATACTCGCGGCCCCCAGAGGTCAGCGGACCACAGGTTGGGAAACGATGACGTAAATAATTGAGAAAAGCTCTACTACTTTGAAATTCAAGTCAGTGTTGGACTTTTCCTTATGAGCAACGTCTTCGTTACCTCATTTTTAATTAAATAGCGTGGGTAATTAAACAGGTAAAAATAATAATAATAAAAATGCAGTAATTCCTACAGCTCAAACAAATAGAGGTATTTGATCAAATGATAAATTACTTATTCGTATATCAATAATAGTAGTAATAAAATTAATAGCTCCTAAAATAGATGAAATACCAGCCAAATGAAGGGAAAAAATAGCTAAATCTACTGATCTTCCACCATCATATTACTAAAACACACATACCTGTCTCAACTCCGGCGGCATATAACACCCATAAACTTTATGTTGTTCTTTAGATTTCTTCTTGTCCTTGCTACTGAGTCGTTCCCCCATACCCTGACCCTCTCTCCAGCCCATAGCGCGGAGCATGCGCACTGCGGCCGTCTCGTGGACCGGCCGTAGTAACTGATGGAGTACTGGCTCTCCTGTAATTAGGTATTAACATTTGAATTTACTTTAGTACAGTTGCCATGCAGACGCTACACGATTTAACTGTAGAAATTATTATTGTATTAAGGCACATCTACACGTTGGGCCTACGTATTTTTTTTAAGGGGGGAAAATCATCGAATGTCTGCTCCCGCCTGGGTGAGGCAGTGGGGGAGTGTCAGACTCTTACTGACTAAAAACCACCCCGTTCCTTCTCCTGCCCCGGGTACCCGTTAGGTTCTCCGCGACTGGGCCTACGTATTGGATCAATAGTGAATAGTAAATATCCCTCATAGGCCGAGGCCTATGAGGGATATTTACTATTCAAGTTTACGGCTGGTCGCAAGTGCTACTGCCGGGCAAGGGGTCTCGGGTTCGATTCCCAGGTCGGTCAAAGTATTAATGTGTTTTTAAAAATACTCAGTAGTAGCACGGAGTCTGGAATTATGCCCGGTATATGGCAATAGGCTCACCCCCTATTACATGGGACTCATGACATAAATAGTGAAAAGTGGATGTTGCATTGTACAGTGGCATTAAGTGCCGTAATGTGCACCTCTGCCTACCCCTTCGGGGATAAAAGGCTCATGCCTTTGTTATGTTACGTTATTTTTAAGGAGTATTAAAAAATAAAATTACATATTCCTTCGATTGACAAGAACGCATAAAGAGTTTGTTAATGTAGAGGTAGATTGTTTTTTTTATGGAATAGGAGGCAAACGAGCAGACGGATCACCTGTTGGTAAGCGATCAGCGCCGCCCATGGACACTCGGAGCACCAGAGGAGGAAGAGGATTTTGGTGAAGCACCTAGCTTCACCTAATTTCACTGACGGACTGACTGACAGACTATTATTTATTTTGTATTTGTTAACGTTTCAAAAGTACCAAACTACGGTTTAATTGAAATACCTAAATGCTTTGACTTTGATTGTAGAGGAACCGAAAGGGTTTTGCCAGAATAGTGTGTAACAGTCACATATTTTATAGTTCCACTATATTTTACCTGTGACTAATAATATTATTTAAGTATTTCAAACACTAAACTGCCAAATAGTAATACCGTGGATTGATTTAGTTTCCGAACGTTTTGAACAGCGACCGATAAATTTTTGTAAAATACCTTAAAACAAGTGAATATAAATTATTTTTTAATAAGTCTGAGCGTTTTACGTGTCATCTGGTGTACCGTTGTCTTTGCCTACACCAATCAAATGGGAGGCGATTCTTTCTTCTTTTATATATATATTTATTTAGGTAATTTATTGTACACCACAACATCACATTATAGGACCACATCAACCATAATATTACATGGGACTCATAACATAAATAGTGAAAAGTGGGTGTTACATTACAGTGGCATTAAGTGCCGTAATGTGCACCTCTGTCTACCCTTTCGGGGATAAAAGGCGTGATGTTACGTACGTACGTATCAACCATAATACAATCGGCGGTCTTATCTCACAAGGCGACAACTTTCTCTGTATTATTATTTCAAGAAATAAAAGCGGTCTTACCCGGTATAGGTCCGTCATGGTACTGGGTACGATGCTGCCTCTTCTGGCCCGAGAACTCCCTCTGTGTTTGCACCTGCCGCGGCGCTATACCAAACTCTCCACGATCCTCCTCGTCCATAAAATCTTCTGGACGTTGGTTCTGGTAAAATATATCGTTGTTTTGTACAATTTGTAAAAACATATTAAATTATTTCAAGTACATTTTAAGAATTTTATTTTATTATATTTTTATAAGATTAACGAGAAAAACTAATATAAATTTTTCGGTTTGTGATAATAAGAGCTAGGCTTGATTTGTGTTGAACGTAGCTTCAAATTCAGTCGTTAGTATTTTCATGAAAGAGACGCGTTATCTGTACTGCATATACAAATACGACTGCACGGTTGGTGCGGTGGCTGGGCTGCCGTGCAACGTGTCGCGGGTTCGATTCCCGCACGGAACAACACTTTGTGTGATCCACAAATTGTTGTTTCGGGTCTGGGTGTCATTGTGTATGTGAACGCACCCACGACACAGGAAAACATCCTAATGTGGGGCAAAGTTTTATTAAAAAAAAAAACCTCACAAACTTCCGCATTTATAATAATAAGGACAGTCCAAATAAAAAATTAAACTCACAGAAAACGCAGCCTTTTCAGATCGGGAGCTCTTAAAGCTGGTAGGTGTCCAGCCTTCCTGAGATCCGACAGTGTTGCCGAACCCTGCTGAGAAGCCTCCAGTGAAGGCACCGTGGAACCTGCGCCTGCCATGCTCATCCACCGCATACTGGTCTGGAGCCTGCTGGAACTTTCGCTTCGATGGCACTTCATCTGTTTGGTTATAAAGGAATGGAATATATTATATACAACCTGCGTGTAAATTTTAGATAGTATGACAAATCCGGGACTGTATTATCCCTAAGGTAAACTATGCAAGTATATAGGGCGCTAGGTAACATAAGGGAGGTGACGGCAAGAGGCGCGCGTTCTCATAGCCAAAAATATTAGAGCCGCATGTCTAGGGCGCTCTCTAGGTTTGATCTGCCTCTGAACAAACTCCTGTTATCTTGAGGAGGTATGGGCCTCCAGTTGATGATATAGAACAGAATTTTAAGATTTGGTAAAAAAACATGGGCAACTTAGAGTTGATACCCAACTATGATTCTATGAATGCTTAATGGATTTACAACAGACTAAAAATATAAATTCATAATTCTTGTACCTAAGGCAGCCCATAATCGACCCTGTTCATGTTTGAATTAGAATCTTATCGGCAAAGTTCTAGCAAAATGATGGTAGGTATAGCGGTATTTGAACCACGTAATTATCAGTCGAATGGCTAGTACCTACCTATAGCAACAGCCCCTTTGAAGAATAATAACCATATTTGTTGGTAATGTTGGTACATATCACGTAATATAGTCTATCTATTACTATATGTTGAAGATGAACTTCCAGGCTGTAAAATACTTGAAGTGTCTTTAAAATTTTCTTTTTATATCATGGCAATCATACAAGTTTATATTATACTAGCTACTTCCGCGCGGTTTCACACGCTCTGCTCAGCTCCTATTGGTCGTAGCGGGACGTTTTATAGCCTATAGCCTTCCTCGATAAATGCGTTATCTAACACAAAAAGAATTATTCAAATCGGTTTGTAGTTCCGAAGATTAGCGCGTTCAAACAAACAAACAAAAAACAAACTCTTCAGCTTTATAATATTAGTTTAGATTTTATCAAAGTACCTGCCCCACAAGATTGATGACTTCAAAAACAGAGCACAACCAATAATTACACAGCACAAATAATTAAATATAAAGTTTTAAGGCTTAAGTTCACCTCAAAGTTTAAGTTAATTGTCCTATAGGCATGTCTCAAATGAAAGTTTAATTATTATTAGATACTAGCGACCCGCCCCGGCTTCGCAAGGGTGCAATATGCATGTATTATGCACATAAATCTTCCTTAAGAATCGCTCTATCTATTAAAAAAACCGCTTCAAAATCCGTTGCGTAATTTTACAGATCTAAGCATACATAGGTACAGACAGACAGCAGATAGCGACTACGTTTTATACTATGTAGTGATTAATATTATATTCCACATTTGTACACCAGTAATGGTCAAACAAGAAATAGAAAATGAAAACGAGGCAGTCAGTTCAAAAGATGGGAAGACGATATAAGAACAATAGCAGGAAAAACATGGACTAGAACAGCGCTAAACCGAGCAGAGTGGAAAGAGATGGAGGAGGTCTTTGCCAAAGCTGGGCAAACAGACGAAGTTGTCGGCGTCAACGACTCACCAGAGTCACAATTGCAAACTATTTTAATGTAAATACTTTGTCTGATTAAAGGCTTATATTATTATATTATAATGGTCAAACATGTTGATACTATGCCCTCTGCTTATATGCACAACCTATAATATGATGTATTGTTATTGCACACGTGTTTCTGCAGATAAAATAATCTTTGTTAAGTTTATATAAGTACTCTCCAAGTACCTCTAGGAAAAAATAGGAACACATTTCTATTAAGTAAAAACCTTTATTAATACTTAAATACTGAGTGGGTAACTATTACAGATAGGTAAGGATTAAAACTGTCCTTTTTAAAACTAATAAACGAAAAATAAACAAACAATTTGAAAAGATTTTCAAATCTAGATCTCCATTAGAGATTCTAAGTACATAAAAATAAAAATAAAAAACAACCATCCACACATCATTTCTTTTTTTTTTAAGTCTGTAAAAAACTCCTTGGCATAATCAGTTATTAAAAACCTACACCTTAAGATAAAACCTACTTAAAATTACCTAAAATAATTTTGTTGCTCTGGCAATACAGAATGTAGGTATGTACAGACATTTCATGACATATGGCAAGAACAGCGGTATTAAAAAATTAAGTTGTAGACTCAGATACCAGCAATAAAAAAAAAGTTACGAGACTAAAATAACAGTTCAACAAAGAAAGTTCGCTTATTTTTGGTATTCATTTTGAATTAACTCTTAAAGTCATCCTACAGTGTAGGATTGGCATGAATATTTGCATGAATAGTAATAATCGTCAGTGTAGGTCCTACACTGACGATTATTATTATTCATGCAAATTTTTTAACATCACATTTAGTTATTGATAAATGATTATAGTCTACAAAAGTAATATTAAATAAAAACTTATACATAGTATAAACAAGTCTTCCAGAAGGTTTAATCATTGATGTCGTCAGATGTTTCGTCATAGAATAATTTATAAACTATAGTGCATTGGCCTGCAATGACTTATAACCAAAATTCTGGATCAATATTGTCAAATTATTTTGATTAATTAAAAATGGCGGGTTACTCACGTGAAAATACTAAATCTGTAGGACATCGCCGAGACCGCCCACGCTGCTATGAGCCCCCCTGTGGCTCGATAGTATTCTCACGTGAGTAACCCGAGATTTTTAGTTCATTTAGTATGTCTCACGATAGTTATTACAAAAATAAATTATTTTGAAGATTGACAGACATTCCATATTACTGATTTTGACAATTATAAGACATTATTTCAGCCGTAACTCGCTTATGACCGACACTTGAAAAATTTAACAGTCCATGCTCTAAAAATATGGCTTCACATGACACACTAATTTAAATACTAATTTAAAATACATATCTTGACATAGAGAGATACATTATCTTATAAATAAACTACAAACTAGTTACCACCTTGGAGTACTTGGAAATTTAAGAATAACTTTTATAAAAGTACTTAAATAATCGAGTTGACTTTTTTGAAGTCGGTTAATATCTCTGCTCCTAAATAAAACAAAAAGACTTTTCGGGAATCCACCTCAAAATCGGTTCAACCAAGTGAGAGACAATCGCGGACAACAATACATTGGTACCTACAGACCAAACTGAGAACCTCGTTATTTTTTTTGAAGTCCCTTAAAACGACAATATTCTTCTATTCTTCAGTATTCAGCATAAGGTTCTATTTCACTAACTTTAGTTAGGATTCTGTAATTTAAACCGAAAATGATACGTGGTGGTCCAGAGGTTTAAGACGCTCATTTCTCATGCATTGGAGCGGCGCGGGTTCGAAACCTACCAATTCAAGTACCAATACCAAGTGACTTTTTCAGAGCTATATGTACTTTCTAAGATTATTTATATACCACTGAGGCACTGACAAACGGTGAAGGAAAACGTCGTGAGGAAACCTGGGCTTATAATTTCTAATAAGTTTGAAATCGCCAACCCACATTGATCGTGGTGATTAATGCTCAAACCTTTTCCATGTGGGAAAAGGCTTTGCTCAGCACTGGGCATTAATAGGCTGTTGATGAACCGATAGATAAAAAAATTTGAGGAAATACCTATGTCAATGAGTGCAGAAACTCTTTACTCGTTTTATTAAGGTCGTAAGAAAGTGTTTACTAAGTCCTGAATCATCATAATACTGCAAATAGAACAGCTACCATAATCAAGTAAAAATGTCGATAATGCTCAATTGCATTGAATTAAAAATGTTGTGTAAAAATCGCTTTGCATACAATACGTTTTACGTCAAATGTAAAAATATTTTGCGCAAGCACTTAAGTAGTAATGCATACAGCGTGTAATATAAACGGTACGCACCCGAAAGGATGGTAAACACAAGATTTATTTTCATAAAAGTAAAGAATTAAATGTTGTAATAATAGTTTTAATCAACTGCTCAAGGCTGATGTTGTATGAATAACACAAGAACGAACCCTTTGAGTACCGTCACTATAGACACAATTAAAGAACAATAGTTTTCGGTCACCGGTGTCCTCGCGGTGTTTGACAGTTTAAAGTTGTAAAAGCAATTTATTTTTCTAGCGTTTCGGGAGCGTTCCGTCCTGTATAGCTCCGCGTTTAAAACGATTAGTCAAATATTGGACGTGGCTTATTAATACGGTACCCATTCTGATGAAGCATAGGACGCATTAAGATTAGGATACTCGGATTTTTGGCCCGGAACGTTTTCGTGTATCGTGGGATACGTGAATGCCGAGTTCATCCTCATACGTTTGTTCAACCGTTTGCGAGCCTTTTTTGACAGTTTCACTGAAACATCTTCTGGCGGAGGATGTTCAGGTGTTTTTGGTTCTTCATACTCATAAACTGATGATGCAGGTGTTTCATCATACTCCTTCACAAATTGTATGGGTGATATATTGTTCCTCGACTTTTTATTGAATTTGAAATAAGGTTTTCTACCTTTGGGCCAAAAAGTAAGTTTGTCTATTCCTAAATTGACTTTAAAATCGACAAGTTTTAGAGCTTCGTACGATGCATTGTCAATTGAAAGATGTACAATGTCACCTTCATTTACTTTTAATATTTTAAATACTTTCCAATGTTCTGTATGTAGGCCAGGATTTTGGACACGTAGCAGTTCCAGCGCCGTCGGAATAGAAACCCCCTCCTTGCTCGGTATTAATAATGACAAGACAATAGACTTCGGGAATGCAGTGTTAGACATAAGAGAGAGGCTTGCTTGAGGCCACGGCTTCAGTTTCGTCACAATAGCCTCAAGCCATTTTCGAGTATGTTGATCTTCGCATATCATAAGGATCCAACCTAATTTGTATGCACTTCCTAAGAACTTAGGTCCTTTACCTTGCTGGCCAATCTTCACAATTTCTTTATTAATAGCTTGATGTACCATGCTCATTTGTTTTTTGTTCATCGGGGTGACATTTTGAATGCCAACACGAATCGATTGCGAATCGTCTTGATTATCCGATTTTATCGGAAATTTGTGTGCCTTGACAACTCTATTGTTGAAATTTTCACTATCGTCGATCTGAATATCACTACCGACTGGGGTGTGCGGTTCAAAAGACATCTCTCTGGAGCATCTAGCATCAAAATCATCGCGATCGGAATCGACTGTAAACACCTGTGCTGCATTTAGTGAACCCGATACTGAACGGCAGTCTGAATTTGAGCTACCACGACAAGAATAATTTTGCCGAGGAGGATTTGGTAAGCGGTTTTGGTCACCATAATAGTTTTCACTGTAAGCACGCCTTTTATTGTTCATTTCCTCCCGAAGGTCAATTTGAGGTCGAGCCTCATGATTCCGTACAAAGTTTAAAGAAGGATTCTCAGCATCATGAAGTTGGTGATATTGGTATCTTTCGTCGTTGTCGTCATACGGGCGTTTAGTTCCTCTTGACTCATTCTGGACAGGCATATTGTATGCTTGGGTCTGTAAGTTTCCACCATTCGAATAGACGGGACTGTATTCTATCTCCATTGGATATTGTTGACCACTCGGAGGTCTATTGTAATTTGTGTCTATACGGACGTCTCTCGTCATTTTACGCGGGGGCTGGGAACCATTACTAATAGTTTCCACGTCATCAAAATGTCGTTTTCTTGAAGTCTGGTAATGAGTTCTCGCTTGGGAGGTACTAGCAGTGTCCCAATAGTTTTGCTGGGAACTATCTCTTTGCATATTTCCTTCATTTATTTTTAATTCGTTAGATCTATAATTTGATTCATATTCATTAGGAGGACTTCTTGGTTTATAAGGTTCAGTCTGCCAATTTGTACATATATCTCTTGTCTTCCATTGCACTCCCTGTTCTTCTGCTGTTACACGTTCACTGCAGCCCACACCCTTAGACCTTTGACCCTGGGTCTGGTTCTGAACAAGTCGATAATTCTGCGATTTTTTAGCTTTAGATTTTTTCTTTTTTTTCTTCTTGAGTTCAGGGGGTTGAATTTGCATCATCAAATTTTCTTTTTTTCCAATATCTTCGAGGCCAGGAATTTGAGCACATAAATCCTTCCAAGGTAATTGACATAAGGTTAAGGCTCTTTCGGGTGCGATGTTTGCTTTGCGAAGTTTAATATACCTCTTTTTGGCAGCACTTCCAAAGCTCGGAGTTTTGTTTGACGGCATGCTTCCGGTGTAATCTGGGAGTCAAAAAAATTCTTGAGTTGATCAGCTGTTTTTCTGTGCACACATTTCTAGGTTTTATAAATTAAATGTTTTATCAATTTATTTAATTATGAAATGTTTTTAGTATCTCTGTGGGCATCATGTGTTGAGAAAAAATCAATCAATAATATGTATATGGAAAGAATTATTAACATTAATTTATACTTTTTAATTTGATTAATTATTTAAATAACATCATAATTTATAGTTAGTTATATCCAAAGGAAATTCTGAACATAACATTCAAATTGCCAAGCTTTCCCAAAATATTGTAAAAATGTACAATAATGTATTTACATACAGTTAAGTTAAAAAAAACACAACACAAACATTTTATTTTGAACTAGCTTCTAGCTAAATTTCGAGACACCTAAAATTTTTTTTCTAACCTTTTAAACGTTCCCTGGACTTCCACAAACATTTCAAGACCAAAATTAGTCAAATCGATTCAGCCGTTTTCGACTTTTAGCGAGACTTACGAACGGAAATTTATTTTTAATAGATTAAAATATAAAGACTTGATATTCTATAGATAACAAAAAATGAAAAAAAATAACCTCTAAAGTTCCGACCTAACAAGGATTACCTAGCCGATAGACAGTGTGATCAGTATCTGAGTAAAAAATTTTATCGTATAAATAAGAAATAGTGCAAAATCATTTTAATTGATGATTTCAAAATGTATCATTTGGACCACTCACACACGCGTACGTAGTAACTTTTTAGAATAAATACAATCACAACCTCGTGCTTTTATAACAATATTTATATGTTCACACCACAAATAATAAAAAAATAATGTGTTTTTCACATAAAATTAGAAATTAAAGGTAAACAAAAAACTTACCTTCTTCTATAGGATCTAAAGCTGTCCCGTAGCGTACAAAGTTATCGTGATCGTCGTCTGAATCAATCATTTCTTTTCAAAAGGTACCAATAAATTTGCTGACTTTGATGGTATTTTAAAATTTATAGTTCATGCAATATATTACTTATACCTTGCACAAACGCATTCTTACATTTTCTTTACAATCTGAATCTGACATACTTTTTGTTTGACGTTCGTCGGTTGTCAGTTGTCAAATAATTCAGTGCTGCTATAAACCTTAAATCTTATTATACTCTTTGCCCTAAATATGAATGAAACTTACATTAATTATTATTTTTTTAAAGTTAATTTAATGATTTTTAGTTGTAAATATTTAATTTGAATTTTTACAATTATTTTAGTATCCTAAATTATTGGTATTGTACAGTAATTTGGATTAATTTTACTAAATTTTTTAGAGTGCAACAAGTTTAGTATTGAATTCATAAAAAAAACAATATCTATATATAATTACTAGCTACCCGGCGAACTTCGTACCGCGTAATAATCTAACCGACTCTACCCTACTCTACTCTACTCTACCCTATTCTACTGTACCCTAATGAAAAATAGACTATCCTATCTCTCAAGTTGGATCGCACTGCACATGGTGTGGGAATTTTAATTTTGTTATAATCTGTTAAGTGGTTTAGGAGTCCATTGAGGACAAACATTGTGACACGAGATTTATATAAATATTATAAGGCGGCCAACCGTCCTGTATTCTGCGGGACCGTCCCGTAATGCTAGATATAATCCCGCTTTGAAATAATTTATAAAATAGTCCCGTAAAACGTTAGGTGCGTCTTGCAAGTCCCGCATACCCATTTCTTTTTTTTTCATTTCATATTACACGACACCAACACACGCGCACTAACGACAGCGCGATTAATGAAGATCGGAAAAATCGTCACTAAAAGTGAAAACACTACGTGCTCTGTTTGTACTTAAATTTAATATGGGGAAGTTGCGAAGATTTTCATGGCATACCTACTCAATAAGAATCCTGAACTTGTTAAAGTGTCACTCTAGAGATAAATACGATTTTATTAATAGTTAAATAACTTTATACTTACATAAGTTTTATGTTTTTATGTAATTGTACCTAGGTGTTTTTTAAGGGGGGGAAATCATCGAATGAATTCTCCCGCCTGGGTGAGGCGGAAGGGAGTGTCAGACTCATACAGACTAAAAACGACCCCGTTCCTACTTTTGCACTTCGATGCGATGTACCTATGTAGGTGTACCGACTAAACTTTATCTACAAAAAGTCCCGCATTGGACTTTCAGAAAGTTGGTCGCCTTAATATATTAAGATATTTATGCAATGTTTTCTCACTATCGTTCTTTGGTCAAAGGCACTATTTCTGTAACTTACGACAATTATCGGAATCGTGTGGAGTCACAATTTGCTAAGGAACCTAAGTCATTTTGGAGTTTTATTGGAGAGAAGCACTCAAGGCGTAGCAAAACATGTATTATCAGGAACGGCATATCTTTGTCAGGGTACGAGTGTGCTCAAGAGTTCGCGAACTATTTTAGTTCCGTTTACGGGGAGGAAGAGCCAAGACTGGACCCATCCGCGGCGGTGCTTTCGGCACCAGAACGTGGTGCGCGCGTGCACGTGGGTCAGCTATCCCCTAGAGAAGTGCGAGCTGCCCTTCTTCGTCTTGAGCCGAAGCGGTCGGTGGGTCCAGATGGGATCCCTCCATTTATTGTAAAAGACTGCCGGCAATTGCTAGCTCGCCCACTGGGACACTTATTTAATCTTTGTTTAAAAGAAAATGTTTACCCTGATGGATGGAAATTGACGAGGGTGACTTCGGTTCCCAAAGGGGCTCCTAGTTCGGATGTGAGTGGATACCGGCCTGTTGCAGTATTGTCTACGTTTGCAAAGGTTTTTGAGTCCGCGTTATCTGCAAGTATAACTTCACAAGTGAGTGCACATTTCTGTGATGAGCAGCATGGATTTCGTACGGGTCGTGGTACTAGCTCTAACCTCATGTGTTTTATGAATTATGCTACACAAGCCCTCGACTCGGAGGCTGGTGCCCAACTGGATATTGCCTATTTTGACTTCAAAAAGGCCTTTGACAGCGTTGATAATGACATACTGTTAACCAAATTTGCGATGGCAGGGTTCACGCCAGATTTACTCCAGTTTTTTGCGAGTTATCTCGGGAACCGAAGGCAATACGTCGACTACTGTGGACATGTATCAGACCAATATCGCACGCTATCTGGTGTAAGCCAGGGTAGCAACCTTGGGCCATTAGAATTTATTCTAATGATTAATGATCTACCAGAGGTGGTCCAGAATGCGTGTTGTTTGCTCTTTGCTGATGACTTAAAGCTTTTTCTACGTGTGGGCGATAAAGAGGATTGTAAGCGCCTACAAAATGACATTGATCTGGTAATTGATTGGAGTCGGAAAAACAAACTCTTCTTCAATGTCAACAAGTGCAATATAATGTCTTGCACGCGTGCCATGTCTCCGGTGCATCATCGATACCACATGGAAGACAGTGTCATGCCTCGTGTTGAATCGGTCCGGGATTTGGGAGTGCTTATGACCAAAGATTTGTCATTCAGGGAGCATATCACGAAGGTTTGCTCTAAAGCTTACAGAAGTTTGGGTTTTGTAATGAGAGAGACAAAGGATTTTAAAAGTATAGCAAGAATAAAAATATTATACAATGCTTTGGTTAGGAGTCAATTAGAGACGAGTGCTATAATCTGGAACCCCCATGAGATGAAATACAGCCTCATGGTGGAGAAGATGCAAAACAAGTTTACTCGGTACCTGTACCTAAAACAATATGGAGTGTACCCGTATTACCCACTCATGTATCCTTCTCTGTTTGTTATTGGCATGGTGGGATACTATAAGCTGGAGGTCAGGCGAGAGGTTGCACTCGCAAAGTACGTGTTTGAGGTTTTCCGGGGTAAACAGAACAATCCATCCATACTGGCTTCGTTGAGGTTGCTCGTCCCAAATACAAAGCTAAGGCTGAGCCCGAGGCAGAGACTATTTGAGGTCCCAACCAGTCGCACTAACATAGGTCGATATGCTCCTGTGGCTAGAGCTATTAAAACAATTAACAGAGTTGGACAAAAGGTTGATATTTTCTGTTGCTCATTGGCGGAGTTCATAAAGGTAACGACTGATGTTGTTAGTTGTACATATGTAGTTAATGGATAAGTACATAGTTGTTATAAGTTTTTATATTAAGTTTTTATTTAAGTTTTTTTTATTAATGCTAATTATAAGTTTTTACATTAAGTGACAACATTATCGCATTGGGTGTAACCTGTTAGGATGTGTTGAATAAAATAAAATAAATAAAATAAATAAAAAAAAAAAACGATTATAGTGCGCTATGGTCTTAGCTAATTACTAAGCTTTCCAAGAGCGATTAAAATAATTGAAATGGGTTTTGTTTCCAGATTTAAATAAATGTTCAATTAACTCGTATTCTCTTCTATAAACTCCCAAACCAATGTTTTGGGTTTTGAATACATACAGAATTTAATAAAACAATTTAAAATATTTTTATGTATAAATAAAATTATTTAACATAAAATTTATTTCACAACCAATTTAATTGTTGTAAAAACAAATAAATCTTGGAGGTATATCACAGATTTCATATTACAATATACCTAAACGAATACATGAGATTTTTTTAAAGGGCTATATTGAGAGCAAAAGCTATTCCAAACATTTATACAACTAAATATTTGAATTTATAATGGACAAAGCTTGTCTTTTAGAGTCCGCAAAGATACATAACATCACAAACCTACAATTATAAAAACCTTAAAACATTGCAAGTCAAAACAATACTTCGCCATGAGCATAATTTTTGAGTATTATTTTTCAAAATAACACCTACGGCACATCATAATTATTCCGGATCCAAAAAGAGCACACTAGTGCCATTGTCATAATTAATTTATCACCTAATAACTGCACTATAGCCTACAATGTTCTCATCAGTGAGCATATCACCAAGAACATGTTGCAAATTAGTAATAGTTCTAAACCTGTCTTCACCATCTAGGCACTCCTTTAGTAATCTCTCCAAATGAGGTTTTGAAGTTTGAACCTCTTCGGGTATAGGACTCAGATAAGGATCTTCATCACCGGCCAGAATGAAACAGGCCGCCCATATGTTATGGTCACTTAGATGATGTTTGCATATATTGTCTATGGAGAATGAGAATCCCGTGCCCATAACTTCTCTGCTGTATCGTTGATACCAATTTGGTAAGTCTGGTTTCGGTGAAATGTGCTTGTCTAATATGATTATGTCCTCAAGGTCTACGAAGGTAATGTCATCTTTTTCGTTTGCTACTATGTTGTCCACTGACCAATCCATAAGGTAGAACCGGAATCTGTAACAGAGTGTATATTATTTAAACTGTCAAACACCAAGCGGTCACCGGTGACTGCAACCTATTGTTCTATAATTGTGTCTTGTCTACAAAACCGGTACTCGACGAGTTAAAAATTGAAAAATAATAGAATATTTACCACAATTTTATGCACATCTGCCTAGTTCTTTGAGGAATTAAATGTGTAAATAAAGTAATAAATGAATTTGTTTATTTATGTAAATTTTTACTGCCTCGTTGGCCGAGTGGTCGCGAGTGCGACTGCCGGGCAAGGGGTCTCGGGTTCGATTCCCGGGTCGGGCAAAGTATTACTGGGTTTTTAAAAAATTCTCAGTAGTAGCACGGAGTCTGGAAATGTGCCCGGTATATGGCAATAGGCTCACCCCCTATTACATGGGACTCATAACACAAATAGTGAAAAGTGGGTGTTACTTCTGTGTGCACCTCTGCCTACCCCTTCGGGGATAAAAGGCGTGATGTTATGTTATGTTATGTAAATTTTTAAACTCCATAACATCCACTGTAATAGGCCTAAAAACCATATTGTTTACATTATTATGGTTTTCGACTTAATCACATTATTATATGATGAGGAACTCAACTAGTTTCAAGCCATGCATGAGTAAGCCAGAAACCATAATAATTAATGTATTGTCTCATGGAAGTTTTAATATAAATATTGTATACATTCTTAGAGGTGTAATCTCCATATCCTCAATAAATTACATTACACTAATTGCAAGAAGCCTTACAAATAACAATGCATACAGATTATAATTATCTCCAATACCAACCTATCATGTTTAAAAGTGAAGTCCATTGCAGCATCCAGGATTTTTTTAGCAAAATTCAACTTTCTGTACCAGGACACATGAGTTAATGACGAAAGAGGTTCACCCTCATAGGCTACAACCTCAACACGACCACAGACACCTGCATACGCTGGTACTGGCCATCCACTAGACTTTTGCAACACCTGAAAAAAAAAGTATTGTTACAGAAGTATTTAATAGAAGATGCAGTTATTGAAAAATAGACTTTATGTACCTGTAATACAATAGGTTCTGGGTTAATACTCAGCATGGTCCAGATATTGACAATATCGACCTGCTCCTTTTTGCTGTTGAGCACTGGTATTATGAAATCGTAGAGACTATGTGCATATGGACACATTACAAGGCCCTTCCTAGGCCTTGGATCTGGCACAGATAAGTTATATTCCACAAGTTTGATCAACTTATCATCAATGTTGGAGGCATTCAGCAAATGTATGGGCTTACAGTTCCTTTTAAGGTTGAAGTTTTTACACAGACTATTATCAAAAGTCCGCAGCTCGGAATTGTGTGCCAATTTCTTCAAAATAACTCTTCTATTCGACCTGGTGTAGCCGTAATAAATGTTCTTTGTATTAAACATGCTTGACCATCTATGAGTTTCCATAATAATTTGGTTGGAGTACAGTTCTGGACACACAGACACTCCGTAGCAAGCTGGACAGCGACCCAAGTCCGTCAGTTGCATAACTCGTGGAGCTTTCAGATCACCAAATAGAAGAACCGATACATAGAACGAAATGGTAAAGGCGATTACCATCAAAGAGGCTCTTTTAAAAATTCGTCGGCGCAGCAGCATTTTTTCGTAAATTTTATCATTCATTGTTAATGGATAAACCCTTAATTATAATAATTGAACTTCAAATTTAAAACATCTTAGATATTTCTACGGAATTGTTCCCCTATTTCCTAAAAAAATATTTATGTTTGTTCGAAATGTTCAAAACATGAAATCAAATAATCACCGACTGTCAGTCGACAGTCAGTCTAGTCTGTCACTTATAGTTTTTCAGCGACACTCAAAACTGTTCAGAAACTTTGCAGCTTATAAATATGAGGTGTAATAAAACACAATTGCCTTTAATGTAGAAAAATAGGTGTAATGTAATACAAATTGTGTTATTCTTGGAAGAACAGTTGTTAGATAACTTGTTTAAAACTATGAACGCCATTTCAAAATTAACATTTTAAGTTTCCGAACGGTATCTAAATCGTCAATAATCGTTTCTTGCAAATGTCAATTTGAAACTGTCAAATTGTAGAATGCGGTTTTGCGAATCGCTGACGATTCAATGAAAAAATAAAGCAAAACAAAGCATAATTCAATAATTGATGGCGCATACACTATTTCGTAATTGAACCAGTATTATTTTTATGTCAAGTTTAACTTCGGTGAACGTGATAGTTTAGTGTTTACATAGTAGTGTGATCAGCTGTTTTTAAAAATGGGTTTTATTTCATATTTTATGGATAATTATACGGCCAGCATATACGATATAATCGGTGAGTGGCATTTTTATAATGACCTTGTACTTTATCGACTGTATAAGTAAGTAGAGATAAAAATTCCATCCTTTTTGTATTGTGTCCATCCTCTTTCTAGTTTTCATAACATTAACATAGAGGTCCTGTTTTTATATGTTTAAGTCAGTGTTTACGTCCTTTATTTATTCCGTTGACATAGTTATTTCGGTTTGAATTTTATCGAACATGTTGCTTTTAAACATTTTTGTCAATTCACCATAATAAGTCTTTCAAATAGTTGGGAAATTATTGCATCATACTAAGTTTCTTCATTTGACACACTCACACATATAATAAAACGAATTACGTTTAGAAATATATCTACCTTTCATGGAGACTTTAAATATAAACACATTGAACTGGATTTCTATTCTTGACTGTACCTGTAAAATTAGTTTTTTTTTCTCAGGTGGGTAGGTCCTAATTCTGTAGGAATATTGACATAAATGTTACCTCAGTTTAATAACTGGGGTAACATTTAAAGAAAATCTTAAATATGTAAGATTTTCTCAAATTTGTTCTACTAGTTTCAGAGCCTATTCCGTTTAAATATACTAACAATCAAATCTTAATTCTTTATGTTTTTCATGAAGAACATCTACTTAGGTACTTATTTTATTAACTATATCCTGAAAAGGTTAGGTATTTTGTTTAATATAATTTAGGGAAATATGCTAACATACATCACGCAACATATTTTTTCCTTAACATATCAGTTGTTACATTTGCCCATGTACCTACTGATATACAATCAAATTTATTTGCAAAACTCTTTTTAACCGAGTTCAAAAAAGGAGGTACATAGTTTTTAAATGACTGCCTCATTGGGCGAGTGGCAAATGCGACTGCCAAGCAAGGGGTCTCAGGTTCGATTCCCAGGTTGGGCAAAGTAGTACTAGGTTTTAAAAAAATCTCAGTAGTAGCACAGAGTTTTTTTATGGGATAAGAAACTAGCAGATGGATCACCTGTTGGTAAGCAATCGCTGTCGCCCTTGGACACCTTGAACACCAGAGGCGTTACAAGTGCGTTACCGAACTTTTTTAACGTTATAACGTTAAAAAATAAATGCGAAACTCGCGAATGTTTGTGGGTGATTTTGTATGTATTTGTTACTTAATCGCGTCATAATGGATGGAGGGATCGGGATGAATTTTGAAGTCTAAAATAACACAATAAACTACTTTTATCCTACAGAAGAAGAAGTAAGAACACTCACTTCTCAACAGTGATGTTGGATGTCGATTATAGTTACGGAATGAGCTCTATGTCTATAAGCCTGCTTTGTTAACTACTGAGTATTTAACATTTTTTAAAACTTATTGATAAACATTTACGTTTCGACATGGGAATCTAATCCCCGGAGGTCGCGCTTATAGCAAGAAAAGAAAGAAAGAAGGAAAGAAAATACATTTATACCGCCACGACACACAATAAAAATATAGGACACACAACAAGCCCATGGTGCTTCGTAGCACAAAAGGCTGAAGCACAGTTTAATACTGTAGCCCGGGCACGAAGGCTCAGGTCCACGGCGCTGATTTTCAGTACCAACCCGTAGTAGTATGTAAAATGAAATATCGACAGTAACGCTTACCTATCACCAACTGATCAACGAAATTTTCGTATAGGTACTCAATCTTAAAGTTAAGAAATGGCTCCACAATCACAAGTCCACTATAATAGGGTAGTTTCCTAAATTTTATTTTAATGTCCGTCTGGTACATTAAACTGTCAAACACCAAGCTGTCACCGGTGATCGCAACCTATTGTTCTATAATTGTGTCTATAATGAGGTGCTCGACGAGTTAATTTAAAACTTTAGACACGTTATTTTTCTATACTCACAAAATTAAATACTTTCGACGATAATTATATTAATTTGAAATATCGTGTGACGTCACAGCGTGCACGTTTAGACGTAACAACCTCTTATTGCAACTTAATACGAGAAAATAAAAAAATACGTGTCTAATCTTTTTTCATTATCTAACTGGCGGACTAATTAGATTTTTAATTTTGGTACCCTGGAAACTACCCAATTAAATATTTACCTAATTGAGTGCTTAAAATAGAACTGAGTTGGTAAATCAATCGAATCTTGGACGTTGGCCGTCGAATACGTCAAGATATTATTACCTACTAAGGCTACTAACCTAGTCTACGACTGTTGCACTGCACGATATCGCCCACTTAACTATTAAATTTTTAATGTAGTAATCTTAGCCTCAATGTCTCTATACACCGAGCGTCGGGGATCGCGAGATGATCTCCGACCACCGTAATTGCACGCGCCTGCGGATCAGGGGGCTTACTCTTGAAGTCAATTCCGATCGATCGACATTGGTATCGTGATATTACGTACTCTTGAGTCGCAAGACTAACGCCCATTGCATGCATATTGCGTGGATATTGAATGAACTAAATGGTATTGAGTTTGGCTTTATATTCCGTACTCTGAATGCTATTTTCACAGCTACGATAGGCTTTGTATAGTTTTGAATAATTATTGAGATTTTATTGGAATCGAATTGCATTGCCATTGAGATTGGTTTCAAGTGAGTACCCTGAACCAGATCCGAACGTACGGCGCTTCGCGTTCCGCGCGCTTTTAAGAGCCATCAAAGATAAGGTCCAATAGGGCTGATGCCGATACGGAGCCGCGAAGGACTTAACGTCTTGCCGGGGCTCCGGCTCGAAGTGCAGGAGTAGGAACGGGGTGGTTTTAGACACACGTCTGACACTCTTTCTCGCCTAACCTGGGCGGGAGACGCCATGAGACGATTATGTAACCTAAAAAAAAGTCTCTATACAATCTAAGCTTATAAATATAAATGATAATCTGAAAATATAGCACTCCTATTGAATCGAACCCGAGACTCCTTGCTCGGCTGCTGCACAAACAACCCTTTTACAAATCACGGAATGTTAACTACCTTTTCCATAAATGCGTGGCCGGCCTTTTTAAAAAGGACCTCAGGGTGTTTACTACAAAGTTGTATAAAAAATATAATGTCTATTCATCTATATGACTAGGTACTGATAACTATAGTCGCCCTTACAAAGCCTCTATCAATTATTATGTAAAACATAGTCGTTATATTGCGATATTATTGTTCTGCGATTGCCAAGATATACGGACTCTGAAGGTCTTTTGTTCATGATAACGCGTCGTAGCAACAGTTCATTGAACTTTAATTCATAATAAAATATGTTTTTTGTTACAATAATAACAACGTGACGACTGGTGGGTTTAGGCGGGGCGAGAAAGGCGTGTGAAGTTTGATAACGATTTGGTCTATATTTTTTATAATAACTATTGTGAGACATACTAAATTAACTAAAAATCGCGGGTTACTCACGTGAATATACTGAGAAAAGCTCTACTAGTTTTGAACCACAGAGGAGTTCTTTCTCATGAGCATCGTGCGCGGTCGCGGCGATATCGCGCAGCCTACTCTGGGTAGGTGGTGGTAACTGTGGTTCGAAACTAGTTGAGCTTTTATCTGTATATTCACGCGAGTAACGCGTTTTTTAGGTGATTTGGTCTGTATTTCTTTGGAATAAGAAAAGCAATGAGATAGAAAGACTGCTCCAAGATTGGCAACAAAATTAAAGCATTTATTTCAATTTATCCTCAATTAACCACTTTTGAAACGTCAAAGATTTAATTGTCTGCTGTCTGTCAATACCTAGGCGCTCGTTACAAAGAGTTTCGAATGGAGAAGAACGAGCAAGAAACTCCGTCGTTACTCCTTAAACCTTTTTTTTTACAATCTCATTGATACTCAACGCACTTGTCACACTTCTCACTCCTCTGGTGTTGCGTGTGGATTACCCCTGTCCAAAAAACGCATCAAAATTTTATTACGTCTAGTACACACGGCTACACATCGAGCTTTACATAACCGCACATTAAACTGAACGTTAAATGTGCGGAAAGGTGATGCGACGCGACACCAGGATAAACTGGTTTTGTACCTCTATAGATTGATATGTGGCCGTGTGTACCTACATATTTACGGCAAATTTTATAACTGCAAAAGAAATAATATTGGGTGAACGTGTCTACTAGAGCGTTCATTTTACGAAATTCTTTACGGATATAAAAATCTTAAATATATTTTAAAAAACAGGAGGTTCTCATTCTGGCCTGTATGTTCATACGTAAATGTTTGGGCGCCATTGTCTCGCGATTGGCTGGAGCTATTTTGGTGCGGTTTTTAGAAAAGTGTTTGTTACACTTATCAATTAACTGACTTCAAAAAAGAGGGGGCTGTAGTCGGTTTTTTAAAAGTAGTTTATAAAATAATTTTTAAATATGCCCCATTTTAGTGACTCTGTCAATCATCATTTAGGTATGTAATTTAGTGGAAGCATAGGAAATCCTATTTTCTATCACCGTCCATAATACGTCACCTAGTTTCGATATAAATAACTACGTATCAAAGGTTACAAAATGGCGCCTCTTCGGACCTGTCTCCGATCACGTAAGGTCCAAAGGTTGGAACTAACTTGTTGACCGACACGTACATACTTGTTGATCGTCTCTAGGACATACTATACCAAGAAATTAAATGATTCATATAACTTGTTAGGGATACCTAAATAGATTTAGCTTAATTTTACCTAAACTAGCTTCGCCTGCGGTTTATAAAACATTTTTTTTATTGAGACAAGTCCGCCACGAATGCCGCAACTTCCCAAAACCATGAAAACACCAGCACATTAATAACTGTTTTAGTTCCCGCAACGAAATAAATCAAAAGATAATATTATCATATGGGCTCGCTGCCATCGCAGCGGTAAGTCCCCTCTTTGAGGAGTGGCTTGAGAGACGCTACGGCGTCCTCACCTACCGCCTGACGCAGGTCCTCACCGGACATGGAAGTTTCGGGAGGTACCTGTGTCTGATGGGGCGGGAGGAAACGCCCGGGTGTCATCACTGCGAGGACCGCCCTGAGGACACGGTGGAACACACGGTGGGAGAATGCCCTTCGTGGGCTGAGCACCGCCGTGTCCTCAGGGAAGTGATCGGCGATGGCGACCTCTCGCGTCCGGGCCTAGTGCAGGCCATGATGCGGAGCGAGGGGGACTGGGATGCCGTCTCCTCCTTTTGCGAAGCAATGATGCTAGCTAAGGAGGAGGCGGGACGCGTGAGGCAGCGAAGCGCTGCCTCCTCGCAACCCAGCCATCGCGAAGGACACACCGGGCGTCGGGGATCGCGAGACGATCTCCGGCCACCGTAAGCGCGGGCCTGCGGACGGCGAGCATGGGTGGCTCCCCGTCCGACCAGAAACAGACCCGAGCGTACGGCGCGTCGCGTTCCGCGCGCGCCTCAAAGAGCCATCAGACCACCACAGATGGGGCCCAATACGGCCGATGCCGATTCGGAGTCGCGGAGAACCTAACGGGTAACCGGGGCTCCGGCTCGACGTGCAGGAGAAGGAACGGGGTGGTTTTTAGTCAGTAAGAGTCTGACACTCCCTCCCGCCTCACCCAGGCGGGAGAAGTCATTCGATGATTTTCCCCCCTTAAAAAAAAAAAAAAAGGAACAGAAAAAATGATGGTTTCCACTTCCCATGGTGAATTCACCATGGGAAGTGGAAACCATCATTTTTTCTGTCCACCATCTATTTTGTCGCCTGCAGTAATTCTGCAGGCGACAAAATAGATTAAGCCTAAAGGCACAAAAAGAGACTGCACAACTGGGAGAAGCTCAGTTACCAAGCACCACGGAAATTAGATAAAAAAATAAGTGGGTCCTATGTGTGAGCTGTTATACTTGATTCCAATAATAGGTATGACAAAAGCGCCTTTACGAATTTACAGTTCTGGGTAATTATGTGTATGTTTTTTGAATTTGTAAATGCAACGAAAAACATACATATATACATATAACATTACGCCTTTTATCCTCGAAGGGGTACGCAGAGTTTTTTTTTTTAAAACGTTGCCCCACATTAGGATTATCTCCTGTGTCGTGGGTGCGTTTACAAACATACAAGTTCACATACACAATGACACCCAGACCCGAAACAACAATTTGTGGATCACACAAAGTGTTGTTCCGTGCGGGAATCGAACCCGCGACACGTTGCACGGCAGCCGGTTGCCCAGCCACCGCACCAACCGTGCAGTCAAGGTGCACATTGTGCCACTGTACAATGTAACACTCACTTTTCACTATTTATGTTATGAGTCCCATGTAATAGGGGGTGAGCCTATTGCCATATACCGGGCACAATTCCAGACTCCGTGCTACTACTGAGATTTTTTTTAAAAACCCAGTAATACTTTGCCCGATCCGGGAATCGAACCCGAGCTGCCGCACTTGCGACCATTCGGCCAACGAGGCGAAAATAGTTATGAATAAATCTTCATACATCTCAAGGAACTACTCAATCTGCTGCTAAAAAACTGAATCAAAATAACCTAACAGACAGGTGCTCATCAAACACACATAAATTATAGTTAACTTAACCTACTTAAATAAAATCAGGCGACATGATTCATATACATGAATAAATCGAGTGAAATTTACATTTCATATTATGTAGTCTGCTTTTCCGTTGCTTTATGTGTTAATTTACAAAGTAATCAATACATACATGTACCTAATGAATACTTGTGTTGTCAATAAGATGTTCCGTTTGTGTCGTCCATTTACTTGCTTTGTTGTTGAACTTTTACAAGTTTACAAACATAAAGTAAGAACGTTATGGAAATTAAAATGGTGTAAAAAAACTTACAACGTAATTAAAAAATAAGTATTCTTGATTACCTCATTAGTCGAATTACAACTGCAAGATCAATGATGCGGTCGGTGCAGTAGCTGGGCAACTGACTGCTGAGGCCTTAGTACGAGTTTGTTTTACGTTTAAAGTACGTTTTAAGTTACGTTTAAAGTTTCGTCTGGGCGGTTTGTTTAGTTTACGAATTTATTTATTTGTATAACCTATTACCATCATGTTTTCTAATTTTTGAAAGGATATACCTCTACATAAGTTCACATACAAACATCCACTTATTACCTATTATGTTAAGGGTCCCATTCAAGAGGACACTATTCATATTGGCCGGGTCCAGTGAAGCAACCAATCAGAACACCGAACTCGCTCGGTACTATTAAGTTACGAATGCGATAGTTATTCGTACTGGGCACTCAGTTCTGGCAAGGTATTCACTATTGACGTTTCGATTGCAATACTGATAATGAATAGTGTCCTCTTGAATGGGACCCTTAACATAATAGGTAATAAGTGGATGTTTGTATGTGAACTTATGTAGAGGTATATCCTTTCAAAAATTAGAAAACATGATGGTAATAGGTTATACAAATAAATAAATTCGTAAACTAAACAAACCGCCCAGACGAAAGTTTGCGCTCAAAACGTTAATGGCCTTTATCACATTTAATGAGACTAAATCCGTACTGATATCCACAATATACATAGAATACGCATTGACCGTCTCTGCAGATGAAGGTCGCCAGTTCAATTCCCGCGTCGGAATGAAACTTCCACGTTGGTACCGCGTGGTCACAAACAAAGAAGTTATTTTCCTGCAGATTTATGAAAATGTGAATTAGTTTGTTTGCTTGGTGATTAAGATTTTTTGATTCGATAATGTTCGTATGTAAATATTTCTCTTGATCTTTATTTTTAATGAGATAAAAATAGTTACATACTTTCACATTTCTCAAAAGGACTTGACTAAGACTTACGTGTGTTCAAAATAAATCTTTGTATGGACGGCTTGCTAATGTTTTTCATCAGGAAGAGGAGTATAACAAAAGTTTTTTATGAAAT
This sequence comes from Spodoptera picta, assembly GCA_038387885.1. Classification (NCBI taxonomy): domain Eukaryota; kingdom Metazoa; phylum Arthropoda; class Insecta; order Lepidoptera; family Noctuidae; genus Spodoptera; species Spodoptera picta. The sequence goes on from JAZHFQ010000314.1 coordinate 894,224, forward strand.
TCTGCAAAGATTAATTACCTATATGAAAAAAAACGTCTTTAATTTACGACGTCCCCTTTTATTTATTTCCTTTTTTTTAGTACTCAGCTGCATTAAATTACTTTGTCAGTGCTCCGGTTGACTGAAAACTTCTCCAAATTACATTATTTTTACGCACACAATACTCAAATATCGAGAGTTCTCGTGAAAATTAGAAATCAATTACTACAACTGTCAATGTCAAATCATCCGCCATCTTAGTAGGTTTTCCCGCCATCTCCTGCAATCGGATTTACGTCATTCAGCAAATGGAAGATACGTCATAAAGTCATATAGAAGCGGTCGTTAAACCAAAAATAATATGTTTCTAGAAATTATTCTCAATCATTGTACGCCTTAAACAGTAGCATTACTATTGTTATTGGCTATTGTTTTGATTGTTATAAAACGCTTTCGATATTTGAACTGTCTTTGATATGTCGTTGCAATTTCTTGTATCATTGACAATGTTCCAACTTTTTAATTAGAGTTTGACAAGAGTAATTGCTAATAAAGAGGTATGTTGTGCTTATCTCATGATGTATGGAAACGAGTAGATGGATAATTACAACTGTCTTTTGCCTTCTTACTCTTTGCCCTTAAACCTTAAATATGGATGTAAATTTGTTGTAGGGGACATTATGTCTGCAGTAATACGAAATAAAGATTGCCATCAAAAAATCATAAAAAATACTATTAAAATATTATGTGATAGTTAAATTGCGTAATAATTACATTGTTAGAATAATTATTAATGCGTAACAACCATTATGCGCGTACAGGTCTTCCTTTAGTTATTTTTACTCAGTGCTTGTGTTTTTCCTTATAATGCTTCCTGTCTAAAGGTTAATTTCTAGACGTCCCCTCCACCAAAGAGTTTCTGACTCACGTAAAATAAGTCTGATTCAAGAAAATTAATTTCGTAACGGTAAATAATTTAATTCTTAGTCTTTCACCTTGATTTTTTTTTTACATAAAATAGAAAGAAGTTGTATTGAACACCGGTATCGACGTTGATATTTATGCAATACATTACATCTACTACGATGCAATTTCAGTTAGGCATGTCAGGTATAAATTAATTAACTTAATCACAATCACGTCAATGAAAGTAATCAATAACCATCAATGGAGTACGCGATATGTCAAACGCTGGCCCTTGCGCAGAAAAAGTAAAAGACGTTATGTGCGGCCAGTACGCTCAGGAACGGGACGCGGGAACAACGGGCTTACACGATTAAAAAAGAAAATAAAAAAAATAAATAAACACAGCCCTACATAAAAACAAGCTATCTATCTTTGAGTCATTAGATAGATAATAAATGTGCTAGGGTCAGCACATAACTTGCTTTCATTTCAATATCATTCTTAGTCGAGACATCGCGTCAATCATACGCTCGTCGGTTTTTATTTTTGTTAATTATTTTTTTTTAAACATGCGCCCTCTGTATGCAAATTAAGTATCAGTCGGTCGTCGGGTTATCGGTGCATTCGATTTATTTTTTGTTTTACGAAATAAAAAAAGATAAGGGCGTCGAAAAGATGGTGAAGAATCAGTGTGATGCGCGGCCAGTGAAAGCTTACATCATGAGTGACTTGCTGAAGAAGTTCGACAATGATACGAGGAACGATGTCGTTCAAATTGCCGTCGCGATCGCAGGATTCTATCTGGGTGTTTTTTGCCGTATGTATTCTTTTTTAAATGTTTTTTTTTTCGATTTGTTGCCAGTGATAATTGAAAAAGTGATGTTATTTTTATTATTTTAACTAATGTTCGTAGTTACATGTAACAAATAAGGTTAGATTAAATTGGTAATTTGGTACTGAAGTAAACTTATATTGTTATTTGAGAAAACCGCAACTCAGTTCAATGAATTTCCTCATGTCTTAACGCAATATTAGCAAATACCACAATAATGTCATATCTGCATTAGGTACTAATACTCCAACGCCTGCCCTAATAATAAATTAGTTATTTGTGTTTTGCCGTCACCACTCGACACTGGCAGTATAGTCGACAACACCGTTCTGGAGACTCGGTTGCCAAAGAAGAAAAAAAAAAAAAATAGTTATTTGTGTTGCCAATTGCTATACTTAAAAATTACATATTTATTTGTTTAGCCACTAAAATAATTTATGCCATAAAAATTTGTTATTATATATATTTTACAGATTACATAATAATACCCATAGTAACTTGACCCACAAAACATCCTGCATTTTCTATTCATCGAAAAATTCTCTTTAATACCGTATTAATAAAAACTGGTACCTTGAGGCTATTTACAGTTTACTCACATCAATTTTAATAGGTAATGTAAGGACTCTTAATATTAGGGTCTACGTACAAGGATGTCGCAGGCAGGTGGACCTAGGTCCGGTTGTAATGACAGCTTAACGGACGCCAGCAATTTTTTTATATTTTTCGCATTAAATGCAATTTATATCGGACCTCCTTTGTACACTAGGCGGGAACGGGTTATGTGATACCGCGCGCTTTTTTATCTATGACATTTAAGGTAACGGTTTCGAAAATATCTATGGTAGGTACCTAATTACGGTAATTTTCCTTTTCTCGAGCGTATTCATTATTATTGGGACTAATAAAGTTTAGTAATTATTAATTAAAATATTAATGCGTGACTTATTTATTACCTCAGTGATTATAAAAACCGTAAAAAATTACTAAATTCCAACTTTTCTTTCCTGATTTCTTCTTGGATAGAAACCAAAAATGTATTGTTTTAATTCTGTCGTTACATCATACGTAATTTCAATGAAAATTATCACATGCCTAAGTTCATATGTCATTGTAACAACCAAAACTAATTTTATTAAATTGCTATAAAAAATATGGAAATCCCGTTCCACTTATTCAATGTTTTTTTTTCTGTATTTCACGCAGGATTTTTATTATTTTATTGGAATACTATTTGAATTGTCTAAACCATTAAAAAAAAAAACATCAAACTTCCTTACGTTGATTGATTTCCAAGTAAAAATGTTTCATATCTGTTTATAACTAACAGGTTATTTAAATAAGAATTTGAATACGTATTTAAACGAAAAAATCTCACGTTTGTAAACACACGTGCTAAAACCTAATTGTTATTATGAATTGTAATGTAATTCAAATGTTATATAAATAAATGTACGCATTTTAAAAGTATGTCAATGGTTTACGTGATCAGCGGTTTATTTTCACGTACGTCGTATCTACGTAAAGAGGTAATTTTCAATATGCATTATGCTGGTAATTTTAAGTACATTAGGTGCATCATCATCAGTCAGTTTCCGTCCACCGCTGAACATAGGCCTCTTTAATAGCCCGCCATTGAGCTAGGCTTCTCTAGTAGCACGCCATTTTTTCTCTCTCAATTTTTCATAGTACGAGTTTTTTTTAAAGTAATCGCAACAAGACCGCTTCCGGCGCTCTGATTGGCCAGCTCCAATAATCCAACCAATCAGAGCGTCGAATGCATACTCGTTTCGATTACTTTAAACGTTAAACTAACTCGTACTAAAGCCTCTGCTCTTCGTGTCCCTCCGTTTTTTTTTTGATATCATCCGTGTGATGATATCCTAATAATCTTTCTCTGTAGCTAAAAAATATCTACAAGCGTGGTTTCCACTTCAAAAAGATGTTTGCCCTTACTGAATGGACTATTGTTGTTAATAATAGTTCTTTAGATAAGAAAATTCCCAGTAATAATATGGAATCTAAAATAGTACACATACTTTTTATTATAAGTTTAAGTATTAATGCAAAATAAAAAACTAAAATAGACTTTCATTATCTGTATCCTGTCCTGGTTAATTAAATCTTAATGAGCCTCATATGCTCACACCTGCAGTTCTCTCGATACTTGTTAATCGATTATGATCTCGATTTATAAATATCGCGTCCCGGTCAATGGATCTTATGTTAAGACTTTATACCCATTATCGCATTCAAATAGGATTTCTTCATCTTTGTATTTTACTACTAATTCTTATTTTTTTTCTTCAACCGTTGAGGTCGCCTATAAAAAGTACCTATTCCAAAAATGTTTTGTGAGTTAATACTATACTTCGTAATATAAATGTGCTGAATTAGTTACAGCTGTTGTTAAGGTAAAAAAACACTGAAAAAATTACCTAGAAAAAAAAGATAATGTATGCTAATTCACTTTTGGTACAATTTGAAGACTCCTATTTTGTTTTATTTAATTCGTTTTATCTATACGACAATACGAAACTTTTTGGATCAAGCGACAATTTAAGACACTGTATTTTTTCTTATTTTAGTAACGCGTAAAGTGCAGAGTCAATTTTAATTCATTTTCGTAAAATAATAGAAAAATAAAATCGATGTTTTTGGACAAGAAAAACCACGGTAAAAAGTTATGTGTAATTCTATTACATTGTCGTCTTGTCATGTCCGTCAAAGTACGATGAGAAATGAAGACAGACAGACGTCCTAAATTTTACGGCCCTTTGTAAACGTTTTTGTTAAAACTCCTTGCGTAGTATTAAAAAAAAATGTGTGCTGTTCAATCACCTTTTGATTGTTCATTTTGAAAACAAAGGAAAATACCGTTACAGGTCGTTTCATACGTATTCGACTCAAGCGCATGAATTAGATTTAATTTTATTTAGGTCATGCACGTTATTCGATAATAGTTAGTTTTTCACCTACATTTTTGTCGCGTTTTGAGGTTAATTAATTAGTCCTGTTGTTCTAGAGGTATATTTTCTAGGTAGATTCGGTTAGCTTTAAAAAATATTATTTTTATTTTTCATTCTCAATCATTCCTGAATGTCGTTCCGAACATTTAGCTACTTTAAAATTATAATTACCCATGGGTTTAAGATACCTAAATAATTAAAATCAACAAATAATTTAAAGATGCGCCGACGTGGCCACAAGTCAATATAAGTCAAAAAATCTATATGTAAGCCGTTTTAATCCGAAATCTCTAGTAAAAGACATAAAAACAGGCAGAATGCCCGACAAATAGTAGGTAACTATAAGATAAAAGTAAATAAAACTGTATGATATCGTTATATGTATTATCTTTAGCATATATAACTAGCTGTGTTCTTGAACTTGGTCGTAAAAACAATGTGGTCACTTTCAATGACACGCGAGACGAATTAATTTAATAATAGTCCATTATCTCCTATTTCTATGTTAAACGTAATGTATGAAAAGTGTTGCTAACGATATTTAGTTGTTCATAGCATCTGAATGAGGGGTTGGGCCTTAAGTAGCCCAACCCCTTCCTTATCCGTCGCGGCGAACCTAACAACGGGTTACCGGGGCTCCGGCTCGACGTGCAGGAGAAGGAACGGGATGGTTTTTAGTTAGTAAGAGTCTGAAACTCAAGGCGGTAGCAGTCATTCGATTATTTTTCCCCCTAATAAAAAAACCCCTCCTTATCCCCCAAAAGGCCGGCAAGGCACTTCATATTGCTCTGGTGTTGCAGATTTGTTTCACCATCTATTTTACCATCAGGTGATTCGTCTGCTCTAGAGATTTATTAAAACACTTCTTCTTCTCACTTATATCTATGGTCTGGTCGTTTGGTTCCTATCTCATAAAAAATCCCTTTGTTACACAGTTTATGACTTTAATTACATTGTTGGGATCAATTTTTGAACAACCTTTCGTTTTACGGGCTTACTTAATGTTTTAATCTACATGAAAAAATTACTGCCTCGTTGGCAGAGTGGTCGCAAGTGTTACTGCCAGGCAAGGGGTCCCGGGTCGGGCAAAGTATTACTGGGTTTTTTTTCAAACAACCTCAGTAGTAGCATGGAGTCTGAAAAAATGCTCGGTATATGGCAATAGGCTCATCCCCTATTACATGGGACTCGTAACATAAATTGTTAAAAGTGGATGTTACATTGTACAGTGGCATTGAATGTCGTAATGTACACCTCTGCCTATCCCTTGGGGGATAAAAGGGGTGAAGTTATGTTATGTGTCCTAACGGAATTACGATCAACAAGGATTGGGTCGTGTCATCTAGATAAATGCATTGAAATCTCTGACTTCAGTCACCGCACAAACTCTTTATTATTACGAACGTCGATTAAACAGTTATATGAATAAACTGTATTCATATGAAATATATTGTAATGTAATTATAAACATAAAGGAAAAATCTAGAATGTAATGAAAGGAACGTATTTTGTAACTAAACATAATATTTTTCTTCTATCCTATACATTAGCTGCCTGATCAGGCTTGATTATAATACACTGAATTTAAATAAACCATTGTTCTCGTCTTTCTGTTACTTAAAGCCTAAAGGTCAACTCGACTAGGCATTAAGTACCTATCTCTTAGCATCTTTGTGGGGAGAGGGATCATTGGCGGCACGGTGGTCATGTGCCGCCGACACGTAGGTCTCCAATTCTCCATAGGAAGGTGCCGTAACACACGTTGCACTGTGGGGGCTCTGGGGTTGGTCTACTAAGAGCCTCGGTGCCTCCATCAGGTGCAGATGGTGGCCACCGGGGAGGTTTTAGTGAGGTTAAAAACTCACACTCCCTAGTCTTTTCCCCCCTTTGAAGGTTTCCCCCGTCAAAAAAACAAAAGCATTGTATAAGATCGCATAATGATGAGGCTAGTTTGACGTTTGATGAATTATACACCCTACTCCTAGAAAATATGGTTGAAAATCAGTACCTCTATTACTTTTATGACTTAGTTCTTAGGTTAATGAAATATAGTCTTTTTTTCTTATGCAACAGGTGCAAGTATGCCTGTCTAAAGCCGCCATATTGAATAACGTTGATAAAAACTCTTTTAAAAATGAAACGATGCGGATCGCGGTAAAGGTTACTTGTCTAGACGAAATTATTGTTAGTTGTCTATGATGGGCTTTATTACTTGACTTATTAGTAAAGAAAATATTCCGTATTTTATTATTAACTAGCTTATGCTCGCGACTTCGTACGCGCAATCCCATGCGCGCGCCTCAAAGAGCCATCAGACCACCACAGATGGGGCCCAATAGGGCCGATGCCGATTCGGAGTCGCGGAGAACCTAAAGGGTAACCGGGGCTCCGGCTCGACGTGCAGGAGAAGGAACGGGGTGGTTTTTAGTCAGTAAGAGTCTGACACTCCCTCCCGCCTCACCCAGGCGGGGGCAGTCATTCGATGATTTTCCCCCCTTAAAAAAAAAAAAAAAACGCGCAGTCCCATTTTTCCCCGTTCCAGTTCGTGGTTTTCGGTAAAACGTAAAAAAAGCATTGGTTAAAAAGTATCCTATACCCGTCTCCTGGTTCAAAGCGACCTCTCCACCAATTTTCATCCAAACCGATTAAGCCGATCTTGAGTTATAAATAGTGTAACTAACACGACTTTCTTTTATAAATATTTTATTAATAATTATAAAACATAAGTAACGATTCGAATTTAGAACGACTAAAATATAGACCGACACATTTTTTTATTTTTTTTTATTTAACGTGATGCAACAAGTTTCATTGATCGTGATAGATCCTTCACTTTGGTCGGAGGTGGCAGAAAACTAGAATAAATCAGCAACAAATGGATTCTTCTCAAATATGGGTTCTTAGAAGTCTGGATTTATCCACAACAAGACTACCATCATCTTTCACAAACTCATCCAATATTTTCTTAATTAGCCTCAATTGATGCATGTCGAAAGCTTATCACCGAGGCCGTTTACACGTGATCTGGAGATGATTTGTAACCGTTTCCGAGTTACTCAATAGAAAAGATAAAAACGTGTACAGATAATATTAGTATATTGTTCTTGAATCGATGTATAGACATGACAAAGGGTTTTGAAAACTGATTCGTAGATGGATAAGAACGGTTGTGACTTGTCACGTTTAGTTTAATCGACCCATAACGAAAAATTACGGATCTCCTAGGCAATAGCCTAGCGGTTTTTTTAAGGGGGAAAATCGTCCAATGACGCTTGGGTGAGGCGGGTGGGAATGTCAGGCACTTAGATTAAAAACCACCCCGTTCCTACTCCTGCACTTCGAGTCGGAGCCCCGGTAACTCGTTAGGTTCTCCGTGGCTCCGTGGCTCCTGCGTTCGGCAGTATTTTTAATGTCTCTCCCTAATTAACTCGCGAGTGGTCCACTATCCGTTCCACCCTTCACAATGATGGATCAGACATATTATTTATAACTATCATCTAAGGGGCCTGTATCTGGGTACTACCAAAGTATCACGTTTCCTCCAGACGGTCCCGAGACGATAATTTTAGGTTATCTCGATCGTTACAATTAGTTTTATCTAATAGCGCCGGTGTGCCTCGACATTGTGCTCCGGACCTACATTATCTGGGTTATAGTTATATGTAGGACACATCTCAGTAACTAAACGTTCAATATATTTAAATTATAGGTGATATAAGCATTGGAACTATACCATTATCTTCCCTATAAAAAAGAGAGAAGTTCAGACGAAAACCTCTTTCTGTCATTTTACTGATTGGCCTTCCTGTAGTTGCCAGTTTGCCACTGGACAGAAGTGCCTCACTGGCTTGAGACAGATCCTGCATGTCTATAGGTCCTTAATAACATTTTACGACTGTATTATGTTTTATGGCTTATTAGTTTCAAGACATGTTAGGGGGCTCATAATCATGAACAAATTGGCACGATAACGGGTACAACGAGCGTTGCGCAGCTAGCGCAGTCCCCAAGCAAAAAGTAAACTCAAACTCAAAAGCATTTATTTCAATTAAACCATAATTTGGTACTTTTGAAACGTCAACAAATATGAGATATATAATAGTCTGTCAGTCTGTCCGTCAGTGAAGCTAGGCGCTCGTTCCAAAATGTCGATTCGAGTGGAGAAGAACGAGCAAGAAACTCCATTCGTTACTCTTTTAAAAAAAGTCTGTTTTACATTGCTCTGATACATATTCCAATATTGTACACACATGTGAGAATAATGTAAAGACATACCTGACGCAACATACAAATAACAGAACATACTAAAATAGAAAAAGAAAACAAAACCAAGAGAAAACAAATATCTTAAGTCTGACATGGTCCTCACATATGTATACTGACAATCCATATAAAATAGTGCTTCTATACAAGAAAAAAATAAAAAATATACTCTTGTTTAAATAAAGAAAGAAATGCTCGATGCCACAAGAAAAATAGATTGCCTTCATCGGAATCAAAGTGTTAAATTACCTATTATCGTAATCTGAACTAGGTACTGACTACATTTGAGTATTGTCCAGTGGAGCCGAACCAACACGCTGCCAAGCATTCCTATCCTCAAGATAATCAATCACCCTGTAGTACGCTTGTTTACATAATTCGCGCTTAATATATGTTTTAAATTTACTTTCATTTAGATCTAGTATGCTATTTGGTATTTTATTATAGCATTTAATACCTAACCCCATAAAGGATTTCTGCACCTTGGACAGTCTGAATTGCAGTACAGCTAACTTATTCTTGCCTCTAGTATTAAGATTGTGTCTATCGCTTCTTTTTTCGAACAATTGCCTATACTTTCTTACATACATTATATTTTCATATATGTATTGAGATGTTAAGATGTTTATCGTTTTAAACAATTCTCTTAGCGATTCGCAACGGCGTAAGTTATATATTGCTCGGATAGCCCGCTTTTGAAGAATAAAACAAAAAGTAATTAAATCATTAATTACTTTTTGTTTGAAGGTTTATGCCCAAGTACCAAGTACTACGATTTCCTTTTATGACGTGAAATATGGTCCAAAAAATTACATAAATATTTGCGATATTTTTTAATTCCAGTAGATACAAGATCTATAAAATAACGTTTTGTTGACATGATCTTGAGACAGTAGACACTACGTTCTAACATTTTTGATCCAAGAAAGATTCTAATGAACCCTATTACCAGTGATTAGATAATGAAGTAACCTACTTATCTATTAGCACTTCCACATGACATCATCCCTGTCTATCTTAGCTAACTTCTGTATGACAAAATGGTATTAGGTAACACTTTATAATGACTAAGTTCCTAGGATCTTTTTTTTGAGGGGGGAAAATCATTCAATGACTTCTCCCGCGTTGATTTAGGCGAGAAGGAGTGTCAGACTCCTACTGACTAAAAACCACCCCGTTCCTACTCCTGCTCTTTGATCCGGAGCCCCGGCAACCCATTAAGCCTTCCGCGGCTCCGTATCGGGCATCAGCCCTACCGAGCCCCATCTGCGGTGGTCTGACTCTTTGAAAATGTAGTATACTAACGGCCTGTTTTGTCTTTTCTCCGAAGTTATTCCTTGACTTTACCGGTTGACAACTTTTAATTTCAAGTGCCATTATCGGATGCAAGTGACAATATGTCATTCGTTTTGGAAGACTAGGTAATGGAGGCTTTTGTTCAACAGTTGACGGCCCCCGACTGATGATTAGTTTAATCTCTCTTTTATAGTCTTTCATATCACAGTTATGCATATAACCAATCAATAATATAAATAGCAATTGTAAATATTTTGTCGACTAAAGGAAAAATACGATAATACAAAATATTTTCAGAGATAATGTTGCTTTTAATAGTTTTACTATCTACAGTTTATTAGTTGTTTATGGGTGTATATCTAAGTGCATATTATGCAACGCTTCATACATCTTGTATGGACCTGTTAGGTTTGAACTTGTGACCTTGTTTAAGTCAAGGTCTTTTGATACTTATCTACTGCAACGTGATAAAAATATTGCGTTTTGTGCGTTGTTTTTCTTTTCTAAATTAATATGCATTTGTTTCCTCCAAACAAGATGCCTACTCCTTTAGGGATTAAAAGGCTAAATGTCATATTATTCTGAAAAAATACATGTTATTAAGAGTTCAAATCTGTTATTGATGGCAGCGTCGTAATCATTCTTTAAAATGTTATAATTTTGGACTAAGGCAACCCCAAATGTTTTGAACGTTCACCGTTTTGGCGCCAACACGCAGCCCTCACGCGTATCATGCATGCAACTTCTTTAAATTCGTCTTTCTTTGTTTCTCATTTTCTTGTATTTTGCCAGCCAGGAGAATTGTTGTAAATTATTTTCGTTGTTTATGCGGTAATCGACCTCAATGCTGCAAACTGAGGAATCCACCAGTTTCGATATTAAGGATTCAACTGCAAATAAAGACGCGTGCTATTTAAAAATAAACGGTTATAAAACATGTATATTTTTGTTTAATGAGTGTTTGTGACAAGTTTCTTAATTTATATCCAACATATTTTTTAAAGGGTAAAGGATTTTTTGGTATATTGCCTTTGTTCTTCCCAGGAATACTTGCTAATTTCCTACTCTGTTGATATTATCTTTTTTCATATTTTTGGGATATACATGCTTTACTGCCCCAGTGCTTTTCTACTTGATAGGTACCTACTGTAGATCCTAGTTTACAAGTAGTTGCAGCTCGTTTGGAAGCGCGGGCTTTACGTAAAAAGAGCACTTACCGCACCTTACACAAAACTACTTAATTTTTCCAAATTAAATCACCATTTATCCAAAAACATGTTCATTTTCGATGATGCGAAACTTTCTTTGGGCAATCGAATTTCGCTCTTGACGGTTTAACAAAAACCAGTTGCAACTGGTTTTCAAGGTTGAATGCGTTTATGCATGCTTGCATGGTCGTTAAATCTTCATTCAACATGCTAACCTCTTGATTGTTTTTGTAGCCAGAAAATTACTTAGTCGAGTAATGGAAGCTTTATTGCTTATCGACATGCAAAAACTAGATTATAGTTACAATACAAGCTTATGCTAGTGTCTTCAATGTGTATAGTCTTTTTTTTAAGGGGGGGAAAATCATCGAATGCCTGCTCTCGCCTGGGTGAGGCGGGAGGGAGTGTCATACTCTTACTGACTAAAAACCACCCCGTTCCTTCTCCTGCACGTCGAGCCGGAGCCCCGGTTACCCGTTAGGTTCTCCGCGACTCTATGTATAGTCTAGGTGTTACTCTAGAGTTCTATTCTTATTTATATCTGTACCAAACGTTTAGATATGTTCAACTGTTTTTGCGTGAAAGAAATTGACATTGTTTTTGTTTGTTTAAAAAAAAAACCGTTGCACAACACAAGGATTTTCTCCTCTGTCGTGGGTGCGTTTACAAACATACAAGTTCAAGTTCACATACACTTGACACTCAGACCCGGAACAACAATTTGTGGATTACACAAAGTTGCTCCGTGTGGGAATCGAACTCGCGAGTCGCGACACGTTGCGCACCACCGCACTAACCGTGTTGTCAGATTAGCATTTATTGAAGGATCCAGTAGATTTTTATTGACTGACCAACTTTTTTTTTTTTTTTATATTTGATGGGGCGACGTTTGACCACTATCTCGCCTGGTGGGAAGCGATGATGCGGTCTACGATGTAGCACGTCGTCCCATAAGCAACCTATTCACTCGGGCCTTGAAGACTCCCAGGTTGTACCCTTCAGGAAATACAGACTCTGGCAAAGAATTCCACTCTTTAGCAGTACGCACAAGGAAGCTTGAAGCGAAGCTCTTCGTGCGTGTGGGCGGAACATCTACCATGAATCGGTGACGCTTCGCCGATTATCTTGTGGTACGATGATGGAAAGGACTAGGGGGAATCAAGTTGTGCAATTCCCCCGCACACTCACCGAAATGTATCCGGTAGAAAACCGAAAAGCTTGTAACCTTACGTCTGTGCTCGAGGCTTTGAAGCCGAGCCTTCACAAGCGCATCATCGTCGATGATTTGATTCTTTTTGATTCCGTTCCTGTTTGGTCTTAGAATCCCTTTTAGTATTTATGGTTCGTGCTAAAATCAACGCATAGGAGTCCAATTTTTGCAATGTTGTGCTAATAACTGCTAAAAACTTGGTGTACCTACAATTCGCATTTACTAAGTGTGTTTTTTTTTAATATTGACTATATTTTATACATACGTAGTCGTACGTGCAACAAGAATAATTAACACGTTAAACGCCATGGCAGTCACCGGTGACCGACATTAGCGGAGGATTTGCCTTCAATAGTTTTTTATTGGCAGCCAATGCCTTAACGGTTGAATCTGCAGAAGTTCATTAAGCATCCGTCTTTTTTTTTTTTAAGGGGGGAAAATCATCGAATGACTGCCCCCGCCTGGGTGAGGCGGGAGGGAGTGTCAGACTCTTACTGACTAAAAACCACCCCGTTCCTTCTCCTGCACGTCGAGCCGGAGCCCCGGTTACCCGTTAGGTTCTCCGCGACTAAGCATCCGTCTAGCTTCAGTCTGGCAGTCAGTTTGTGCTACGTAGTAAAATATGGAAAATTACATAACATAACACGTCTGTAGTCTTGTTATGGCGCTTTTTTGGCATTTATGGCACTTAGTGCCACTGTACAATGTGACACTCACTTTGCACTATTTATGTTATTAGCATATACCGGGCACCATTCCGACTCCATGCTACTACTGAAAATTAAAAAAAAAACCAGTAATACTTTGCTCGACCCGGGAATCGAACCCGAGACCCCTTGCCCGGCAGTCGCACCTGCGACCACTCGGCCAACAAGGCAGTAATATAATTATGAAAAATGTCTGCCTAATTACCTTTGATAGGTATAAAAAGAAATGTTGTTTTCTGACAATTACACACCACACCTATGCGTTATCGGAAGCTCCTCATTTCTATAATCAATGTCTAAGCCACGGTTATCGGTTATTATTACCTATCTGACTATCTGTCAGTGCCCCATGTGTTTGTATACATTATGCACTTGTATTGCACTAATGCACCTTATATTTTTTTTTATTAAAAAACGTTGCCCCACTCACAATTATTCTATACTCCACAAAGTAGGTATTCATACCGCTTTGTACAGACTCAAAGACGCGAATCGGCGTCTTTATCTAAAATTCTAACTAAATACACCAAAAGTATCTGACTTTGTACATCGGTACGAATAAAATAATAAAAAAAATCATAAACTATTTTCAGTGGGTATCGGTCAGCAGGGAGATGTCTGTGTACTCTGTGCTACTTATTATTCATCGTTGTTTTTTTAAAAAGTTACAGAAAAAGTTAATGACCCTGTACTGTATTATATTTTGCAACTGTTTTTCATTAACTTATTAATGAAAGTAAAGCAACAGTAACTTAGTAAAATAAGTTCGACGCCCTTGAAACAAATCATTTACATAAACATATTGAATAATCATTATATTAGGAAATCGTTATAATTGCCACAGATATGTAAAACAAATAAACATAGCTGTCATGTTAAGGCGGGAAACGATGCGCGACGCATGCGCTCTGCGTGCTCGGGTCACCGTGCCAATAGTGCATCGAAATAAACGCCATTTGAATACCAAACCTTAATATTACATCATTAAAGTATACTTTAGAATAAGTAACCGTTCGCAAGCAGACGGTTCATAGACGCTGATAAAACCCGGATGTCCCGCCATGATTGTAAAAAATAATGTCATTTATTTTCTGTGTCCAGTATCAACTATCACGTATCCTGTTGATATCGATTCTATTCGTGTAATGATATTGAGTTCATTGTCGTTGATAAATAAAAGGGACTTGGGTATTGGACTTTAGTCTCCGGAATTTTTTATCTGTGGTATCCAGACTGTTGTATATTTTTTAGGGACTGTGATTTAGTACGGCCTCTGGTGTTTTTATCTCGAAGTGTAATCTTTAATAGGTTTAACTTAACCTTATGATTTAATAATTATCTTGTTAGGTCTAGATTAGTTACCTAGGTTAGTCTCTTTATCATTATTATTTTGTTCGTAATTTCTTTAACGTACAATAATATTCTACTGAGTTTAGTTGTCAAAATTTCAGCATTCAGCCATATATTGAAGAAAAATAATAATCGTCTTCGTACTTGACCGTTTTTTGTTGTTAAAAAAACTAGTATGTAGTACTTTAAAAAACTATGAAATTACAAGCCTATTGTAAAAACAAAGAATACCCGAAGATAATATCCGAACAAATTGCTTGAGAACCTGCAAACGCACATCAATCTATACCAAACTTTTGATGATAGATTTCAAAACTTTATTTAAAAGCAATACGGTTGAAAAACGAACATGGAGAGACACGCTAGAGTACCTTGATGTGCTTCGTATGTACATTTATTTGCGATTATGGCAATTATTGGATTAGGCAAGGTCTTCTCGTTTCCTTGGAGTTATGCATAAGTGTTGTAAAACAGCAATTTTTATTATTTTCTAAGAAATATTGTTAGATGGTCATGCAATAATATAATAATATTAGCGCTTAATGCCCCATTGATAGGTGTTTTTCGGAAGATTATCCTTGCAACCGAAACAAAGAAAGAAACAGTAATTTTCAGTTTTAAACTGTCAAACACCAAGCGGTCACCGGTGACCGCAACCTATTGTTCTATAATTGTGTCAACAAAGACGATACTGATCTACCATTTTTTTTGAGGGGGAATATCATCCAATGACTTCTCCCGCCCGGGTGAGGCGGGAGGGAGTGTCAGACTCTTACTGACTAAAAACCACCCCGTTCCTACTCCTGCGTTTCGAGCCGGAGCCCCGGCAACCCGTTAAGTCTTCCGCGGCTCCGCATAATCACGTTTGTAAACGCGAGACATCGTCTAAAATAATTATTAACCTAAAAGCAATATCTTTCTATATTAATGTTTTTGACAATCTTACGTGAATTTTTTATGTATACATACTAGGATTGCACACCAACACGAAATGTTCACCAATTACGCCCACTTGACAATCGTACTCACTCAAATGTTATTTTTTCCACTAAACCAACGAGAGGACTGGAGAGTCTTATTAAATTATTTGCATTTATTTAATTTTTTGTCCACTTTCTTTACAGTAGTTACCTATATATTAATATATCCTGATAAATAATATCTCCATTATCTTTGTCAACAGTGGAGTATGTGGACACAGAGTACAGTCTATGGCTGACGTGGTTCCTGATGCCGGTCATCGTCACCTTCTTACTGCCAGCCGTCATCATCGTCCTCATCTACATCAGTGCCATTATCTTCCATCTCTACCGGCTTTACAGGTGAGCTAATTTATTGAAATCTTATACTATTATATAAAGCGGAAGAGTTTGTTTTTTTGTTTGTTTGTTTGAACGCGCTAATCTCCGTAACTACAAGTCTGATTTGAATAATTCTTTTTGTGTTAGATAGCGCATTTATCGAGGATGGCTATAGGCTATAAAACATCACGCTACGACCAATAGGATCTGAGCAGAGCGTGTGAAACCGCGTGGAAGTAGCTAGTATGTAATATGTGTGTGTGACTTATTCACGTTCACTATTCGAGACAAGCTCTATAAGTTTGTAGTGTCACAGGGACACATTCATACACACACATGTTTAAGTATAAGAGAGTCATGCTTCGTCACGAATGGGCCGGCTCGACCGGAGTGATACCACGGCCTCACAGAAAACCGACGTGAAGCAACGCTTGCGTTGTGTTTCGTCGTTTGAGTGAGGTTACCGGAGGCCTAATTACCTTTCCCTTCCCCAATCTCCCCAATCCCTGAATTTCCAATAATCTTCAAACTCCTAATTCCCAAAATTCCGGTAACGCAATTGTAACGCTTCTGGTGTACCAGGTGTCCATGGGCGACGGATTGCTTACCATCAGGTGATCCGTCTGCTGGTTTACCGTCTTATCCCGTAAAAAAAACATTCATGAGCAGCGTAAGGTTCTCTTCAGGCTTTACACTTGGTTTTCATTGCTAAAAGATTATTTATATGTGATTAAAAACATACTTTTTAACGTCAGGGAAAAAATAAATATATGTGTTATTATTATAGTCAGTCGGCTCTTAGAGGAGTTACTTGTTCGTTGGTTGAATTCCTATAGACAAGACAAGAATAAAACTTGGTGCTCAGTCGCTGCTCAGATTTTGATTTAATCATCAATAGAGAGATGAAGCTGGGAGAGCGTCAGCAAATCAAAATCACGAAATAGTAGCTTTCTGTTATACGCTTTTCTCTGTCTACCATTTTTAAAGTGCAAAAGGTTGACTTGTATTTTTTATTCGTGAATAAATAATTTACTAGATTTTCAAGTAACAACGAAGAAACATTACCTCAGCCTTTAAAATTATATAAATGGAATAAAAACAGCTAAAGTTATCACAGAGCAGAGGTCTTTGCTTATAATGCTATAGAGACGAACGTTTAAACTGTACCAATCAACAATCACTGTGTTGCCGCATGAAACTACTTATAAAAACACAGATAATAAACATTTACCTTAATTATGTTGTCCTGATTAATATTGTAAAGCCGAAAATATGTTTGTGCTGTATTTGCTCAACTAATCTTCATAAACGTGGTATAAAATGATACATAAATATAGTTGGGTGTTCGGGGAATGTTACTTCGGTGTAGGTTAACATTTACGTAGGTAAAGCCGCGGGTGAAAGGTAGTGTGTGTGCTACACTATACCTACACAGGTATAGAGGAATACGTATACGAATACGTAGGTATAGCTAGTGTTAGCAATACCTCTTATTTATCAGGAGTGTCCTGTAATTTATTATGAGCAAGACCAACTTACGCCCTGAATTAAAGGCAAAATATGGGACTCGATTCTAACCCAATACTTATCGAGATCGCATCTCACAAAAATCGAATAAAGCAACTTACTAATACCAAAACCTCCTTTCATATTTCTCACACATTTTTTTTCCGTTTTCATGAAGATCGATCTCATTTCGCTTACGACCCTAATTTTTACGAGTCCATAGTAATTTATATTAGGTACATTATCGCGTGCATCTTATGAAAATTGCATAAGTATCTCGAAGCCGGCTTTCGAGCCAAAAATAAGTTTGCCCTTGAATTTAAATGAAAACTGGCTCCAAAATCTCGTTAGTCTTTTTGCCGTCCCATAATACATAATTCAAAAAACCCGTTTCTCCAAAATTGATAGTGTAATTCAGGGCTGTCCAAACTCGCGGGCAAATTTAATTTATACAAAACCTGGGCCAAAAAAATATTTTCAGTTGTATATTGACACTAGCGGACCCGACACGTTGTCCTGTAATAATAGGTATAGATGAATAACCTAGAAACCGACTGCAGCGCCATCTGCCGGGCTGATTTGTGAATCTAAACCATTCCCAGATCCCCTAGAACACACACAAAAAATTTCATCAAAATCGGTCCAGTCGTTTGAGAGAAGTTCAGTGACATATATACTCACAGAAGAATTATATATATATATTGACATTTGACATTGTATTCTTTACTCACAGACAACACTTTCATATAAATCATACACTGAATTGTTGTTGCACATGATGAAGATGTTGAGATTAAAATGTGTCGCGGGCCACATGAAAACTAGCCACCTTTGTTTGGACAGCCCTGGTGAAGTTAAGTACTAAGATTAAAATTGCACTTGACTGTGTTTGGTACTTAATATAGAGGTAATGTCTTTCTTTTCTTTGGACAGCTTTTTGCGTATGATTTATAATGGCTTGATAATTACATAATTTCATCATCATCATACATAATTTCATCATCATCAACAGGCCGTGAGAGTTTGTCTGGACTATGAAGCTCTATAAGAGAAAAATCTGTCATCATCTTCAAGCTTGGGTTGGCAAGCAGGTTAGATATCGCCGTTTAAAAGGATCATGTTTCAAAAACCACTGGGGCTGCAGAGAAACGCAAAGAGTTACCGTGATCAAAGATCTGGGTCAAAGCAGAAGTAGGAACGGGGTGGTTTTTAGTCAGTAAGAGTCTGACACTCTCTCTCGCCTCACCCAAGGCGGGAGAAGTCATTGAATGATTTTCTCCCCTCAAAAAAAAAGTATCAAAGACCACTATTGCCCGGTTTCGGTTAAAAGTTATGTGGACCCTTTGCCGACGGATATAAGATACATAATTGTATACTATGCAAAGCTTGTTTACATCCCCACGCACTTGACAAC
Organism: Spodoptera picta; assembly: GCA_038387885.1. NCBI lineage: Eukaryota > Metazoa > Arthropoda > Insecta > Lepidoptera > Noctuidae > Spodoptera > Spodoptera picta. The sequence continues at coordinate 913,165 of JAZHFQ010000314.1, forward strand.
AACTGAACACGAGTTCAACACGAGCTTCCTAATTAAAAAACAAAGTGACAGTAATAGTTCCTCGATAAAATCCAGCCAATGAGAGCGCGACTTTCATGATAAATAAATAATGTCGTAGACAATTGCCAGACAGTTTAATTAGACTTTTAATTAATATAAAAATCATTGCCTTTTTTATCATTTTTATTGTAATTTACCTATGGACGCTGTTCATCATGCGTTGGGATTGTGACCGGATCATCTTTATCTTCCTGCTCTTATTTCAAGCTACTTCCATTCTCCCCTATGAAACGCTTTCTTCTTCTTATCACAAACCCCGTTTTCTTTCATTTCTGACACATTTTTTTTTTTAAGTTAGGAAAATCATCAATCAGTCTGCTCCCGCCTGTGTGAGGCGGGAGAGAGTGTCAGACTATTACTGACTAAAAACCACCCCGCTCCTTCTCCTGCACGTCCACGTTAGGTTCTCCGCGACATTTCTGACACAATGCATCCATCTTTTCTGTCAATGAAATTTAAAGCAAAAAGTTTCTTATGTAAATAAACTACGTTTAAAATAACCGTCTTCACACCCCGATTTTTATTTGAAGTCCGTTGATTAAACAACCTTCTCCTAAGTGTGACAAATACTTTTCTGAAAATCGCTTCAGTTAATCGCAAGATAACTGCGCACACACACACACACACACACACACACACACACACACACACACACACACACACACACTTTCAGGTCATACTACAAACCTCCTTTTTTTGGAACTCGTTTAAAAAGTTGAGGTTACCAGAGGCCTTAAGGTATTCGAAACGAGTACGCATTCGGCGCTCTGATTGGTTGGTTTATTGGTGCCGGCCAATCAGAGTGCCGAACGCATGCTCGTTTCGAATACTTTAAACGTAAATCAAACTCGTACTAAGGCCTCTGATCCCCCTATCCGCACAATGGCCAGTGTTGCATTTGTAGTTCAGTAGTTCTAACTCTTCTTGTGTTGCGGGAATTCTTGTGCGGTACTGATCACTTACCATCAGGTGACCTTCACGTTAGTCTCGCATTTCAACAATATAAAATACACTGCGTTCATGGATGTGTTATGAAAATTGTGCAGTTGATTCTGTTAAAATGTCGACTATTTACTGTCGAGAGTGAATTCTCCATTGCGTAGGTGATCATGTAATTTTCATATTTGAATATGTAAAGAACTTTTACAACATTTTCGGCAAATGGTGACAAATAGGGTAATTCATTAGCATCTGTAGTTCTGTAAGATTTCAGAAGTACCAAATTTTTTTTTCATATTCTGTAGGTAATGTCATTTACTTATAGCATTTAACCACAGTATATAGACTGTGATGTAACTAAGGTTTAACTTTAGTTTGAGTCACATAAAAACAATAATATTGTTATTAATTTGTCAGTCTTGTCCTTAATCGCTTTGACTTATCACTTTTTAAGGGAAATTGAACCTTCAAATGTTAAGTTAGGCTTTAGTTTACTTTTATCGGATAGAGTGGCAAACGAGCAGACGGATAACCTGGTGGCAAGCAATCGGCGCCGTTACATCACCAGAAGCTCAAGTTTTTTTTTTATGCGGCGTGAAAATCATCCAATGACTTCTCCTGCCCCAGTAAGGCGAGAGGGAGTGTCAGACTCTTACTGACTAAAAACCACCCCTTCCCTACTCCTGCACTTCGAGCCGTTAAGTTTTCCGTATCAGCCCTGTTGTGCCCCATCTGTGGCGGTCGGATGACTCCTTGAGGTGCGTGCCATGCCGTCCGCAGGCTGGAGATCGTCTCGCGATCCCCGACGCCCGGAGTATCTCTCGCGACGGCTGGGGCGTGAGGAGGTACGTTCCCTCACGCGCCCCGCCTCCTCCTTAGCTAGCATGACTGCTTCGCAGAACAAGTTTAGCACTGGGGGAAAGAACTAGGCTTCCGAGATCTCACTTATAAGGCTAAACACAACTCTGAATGTTGAACGCCGATTCTCTGTGAATGGTGTGATACACGGCCGTGTATCACTCCATTCGAGCCTACCCATTCATTGGCGTAAGTAGCTAGTTCTAATTCATTATGTTTTGTTGTTTTTAGGATGAACGTGGTGGACGGCGTACAACCGGACTGGAAGCATGCAGCACGACTCGCCGTATGCGCGCTGTGGGACGCACACGGCTGGTTGTGGCATGGTGAGTAACAATAACAATGCAAATTTTTAATTAGTTCAACAGATTATAATTGTTCCTATTTTATTTTTTATTTATTTATTTAAGTTTTATACAATTGCACAGCGTTCTCTGCCAGCCATGTTACCCGATTCAATTCATCCCAGTTTTTTTTAAATTAAAAATATACCATTTTTAGGTATAATATAATAACCTTACACATAGAAAACAATTATTGAATGTGATATATGTAGAGGTATACTCTATGTATACTCACATATACTCTATGTATACATTACCACATATAAATTATTTAATCGATTCTGCGTTTTTTCTCCATACATATTTTTAGACATTGTCCTTTTATTTATAAATTTTCCGCAGGTTACGACATAAAAGGTCTGGAGAACATACCGGATGGTCCGTTCTTAGTGATCTACTACCACGGAGCTCTGCCCATAGACATGTACTACTTCATCGCCCGAATGTTACTCTTCAAGCGACGGCATATACACACTGTGGCCGACCGGTTCATGTTTAAGATACCTGGTTTGTATTTATTTGTTCATTACTTCTGTATTATAATCGTCATCCTGAATTTAGCCTGTTTCCGACTTCTGCTGGATATGTGCTTCTCCTAAACATACCTACGGGTATGACTATAGTATGTCATTGAGTGATCTTCAACTCTTCACATCTAAACACTGCCCATTGGCAATTTGATGAATGAATGATGAATTTTATCAGTCCCATGTAATAGGAAGTGAGCCTATTGCCATATACCGGGCATAATTCCAGACTTCGTGCTACTACTGAGGTTTTTTTTAAAAACGCAGTACTACTTTGCTCGACCCGGGAATCGAACCCGAGACCCCTTGCCAGTTGTACTTGCGACCACTCGGCCGACGAAGCAGTCTTAATATAAATGATCATCGTATTCATCAGCCAAAAGACATCCACTGCTGGGTAAAGCTCCCCCCGCCCCCCCTTAGATCTTACCTTACCTTTCAATACCTTCCTTTTCTAGGTTGGGCGACACTCCTAGAAGGCCTATGCGTAATTCCGGGCACGGTGCAGACGTGTGCATCAGTGTTGCGTAATGGCAATCCCCTGGCGATATCACCTGGTGGTGTGTACGAGGCACAGTTTGGGGACCACTACTATAGACTCAACTGGAGGAACAGGATCGGATTCGCTAAAGTCGCTCAGGAAGCTAAAGTGGTGAGTGAGTGCGTCAAAGTCAAAAGTATAATCAGTACCTCCATTTTCGAAGGCTGATAACGAACTTGTGACTTCTCTAGTGTTGCGGGTAATGTGCGGCGCTGGTCGCTGATCTTAGATAAAACGTAGATCAGAGACAGCGTATCTATACGTTTCGACCGCACCTAGCTTCACATACAATTTAACTCGTCGAGTACCGGTTTTGTAGACACAATTATAGAACAATAGGTTGCGGTCACCGGTGACCGCTTGGTGTTTGACAGAAATTGGTACTTTCCTTAATTAAAAATAAATTATGTCGACTGCTCAATACAATAAAATATTAAGAAGTAATTACACTTTCTTTAATTGATTTTATGAACTGCTTAATTTTCGTATTTTTTTAGCAAATTTTTAAGAAATAAGTACGCTGTTTGACGCTAAAAAAACGTGACGTCACAATTCTCAATCTCGTACAAAATTCATAGAAAACTGTCGTTTTTGACAGTTCGAAAAATGTATTGAATTTGTATAGTTGGCAAGTACCGTATTTGACGGTTTAAAAGTGCCGAATTAACGATTAATTGAAATTAATTCTTTGACTTTGACTGTATCAACATGCATATAGCAGTCTGTTAACAAAAGAAAAAAACACGAAGGTTCTCAGTTTAACCTGTATGCATGTTGTTGTTACAGGAGTATATTGTGCGCAATTATCTCACGATCGGCTAAACCGATTTTAATGCCGTTTTTAGAAAAGTGTATTTTACACTTAGCAGAAAGTATTATTGTATAAATTAACCGACTTCAAAAATGAAGGAGAGGATGGGAGTCGATTTTTAAAATGTAATTTATAAAGAATTATTCTTTAACTTTCTTGTATGAACATTAAGTCTAAATTATTTAATGACATATCTAGGATAATAGAAACATGTCTTCAGAAACGGTTTGAATTTGAAACTAACGTTGTTCATTGTTTGTTGCTTTTAGTAGAATACATGCTGAAGTCGAGTCATTTATCTAACAGAGTCTTTGATGTTCCTCTTTAAAATAAACAACTTACATGCATTGTATTTGAATGAAACCTTGATGATCGTGATCTTCGGCGTTTCCTACCCAACCATTGCCAGGTTTTTTGCAAAAACTTCAATATGTAAAATAATAATGGTTCCGAAAAACAAATTAATCTCCAGCGATCTGTGGCCGACTATAAAAATGGATCTTCGAATAACAAAACTAAACTTCCGAATAGAATATTGAACCTCCGACAAAATTACTAAGTTACCGACAACAGACGTTTTAGGTTAGGTTAGGTTAGTATTGTAGCAATAAACAGTCATGTAAAGTAGTCGGAAAGTTAGTATTTTAGGCAGTAGATTTAATATTTTCAGTAAGGACAATTCTTCTTTTCTTGTCGGAGCTTTTATTAGTACCCCTTCAATATAACCTTTTGTCTACAGCCCATCATACCGATGTTCACGCAGAATGTTCGAGAAGCGTTCCGAACAGTCGGTTGGTTGCGAGGTGTTTGGCTGAAGATATATGCCACGTTCAGAATGCCACTCGCGCCAGTGTATGGCGGGTTCCCTGTCAAACTCATTACACATCTTGGCAAGCCCATTCCTTACGACCCTGAGCTGACGCCGGAACAATTACAACGAAAGGTAATTATTATTATTATTTTTGAAAGACATCACCCGTTTTCTTTTAAACGTTGCCCCACTATGTGCTTTCTCCTGTGTCGTGAGTGCGTTTACAAACATACAAGTTCACATAGTCATGACACCCTGACTTGGAACAACAATCTGTGGATTACACAAAGAGTTGTTGAATGCAGGACATGGAACCCGCGACACATTGCGCGGAAGCCAGTTGCCCAATCACCGCGCCAACCGTGCAATAAAAAAGTTTGGTCTAAAATTAAAAAATCAAGTTTGTTAAGCAACTTCACGTGTTCCAATATTGGAAGATGAGGCGAGATGATGGCCCAACGACGACATATGAAGTTTAACACGTTAAGCGCCTCGTAGGTCTCCGGTGACCTACGTTAGCGAAGGATTTGCCTTCAGCAGATTACTTTCGGCAGTCAAAGGCTTAAAAAAATTGCTTATATTTCAACTTAATTACTTTATGAAATGCGACTACCGGACAAGGGGTCTCGGATTCGAATCCCGAGTCGGGATTAAAAAAAAACCCCGAAATAGCACGGAGTTTGGAATTGTGCTCTGTATATAGCAATAGGCTGACCCCCTATTACATGGGACTCATAACATAAATAGAGAAAAGTGGGTATTACATTGTATAGTGGCATTAAGTGCCGTAATATGCACCTCTTCCTAACCACTAAAAATGCGTGTGTAATTTTTTGTAATTAATGTTCCTTACACAGGTCGCCCACGCGATAGAGGAATTAGTGGAAGAACACCAGAGGATTCCCGGCAGTATACTCCAAGCCCTCTTAGAGAGGGTGCACGAAATCCCCAAGAGGAGGAAAGACCCTCCCCTCACCAATGGGAAGTGTCAAAATGGCACCCTTAAATTAGAAGACAGTGACAAAAGTGCTAGTGGCAAGTCAAAAGTTTCATAAACTGAATTAAACTTTTTAGTGACTGATTTATAATAAATCTTTAAATAAGTAAGTTTTGTGACTAAAATGCCTAAACGGCTGAATGTATTTGGACAAAATTTCCCATTTTGTATAGAAGTGAGTTGAAGTTAGCTGTTGATATTTTACTTCGTTACAAGTCGTGCGGAGAAGTGACTGTCGCTAGCCTGCTTTAACTGCCTTTAACAGTTTTCTGTCAGCTGTCAAAAGGAGATGAGTTGTGATTTGAATTTGACGAGATTTCGGTAAGTTTTTGGACTTAATCCAGTTTTTTTTCGAGTCGAAATTTTTTAAAACTGAATTTTTTTTACGTGGAATTTGGACTAACTAATTACGTTTCTCGTGTATTGTATATTTTAGTGAATGGAGCGCGAACTCTATTACATAATTACTGTAAAGTTGAAAAAATGGCTTTATTGGTCATTTATAAATAATGGTGTTTGCAATATATAACTCTCGTGAGACATCTTAAATATTAAATTATTTATATTTTGCGTCCTACTCACGTAACTGTTTATCTCGATATTTATAATATACTAGCGGACCCGACAGACATTGTCCTGCGTATCCACTTGAATGTATAAACAAAAATTCATTCAAATTACTTAACCTAGACTCCGACTGTAGCGCCATCTGCCGGGCTGATTTGTGAATCTAAACCAACCAGAGCGCAACTCAAACGCGTATGGAAAAGTACATTTAAATCCGTCAAGCCGTTTAGGAGTTCAATGACATATACACGTACGGCAGAATTATATATATAAAGATAAAGAGTTATGTGAAAACCGTAAAATATAATTAAATTGTGTTTGCAGTAATATGTATTGTAAAATATTGTTTGTATGTGTTGAAATGTAAATACTCAATATAATAATTATGATTACTGTACATAGATGGCTTATAATGATAGTGGCCACGAGTAGTAAGGTCTCGATTTCAATTCTCAGGTCGGACAAAGTATGATTCGGAATATCAATTTTTTTTTTTATTGATAAATGATCCATTGACATACGTCGAGTGATTGTAAGGTCTTGGATTTGTTTTCTGGGCTGGGCTTACTAAGATTTCTGAGTTGGGAGTCCAGAAATAATAATATACCTCTATAAGCCTTCTTGTACAGGACTTTCGTAATAATATTCGCATGACTGCTTCCAAAATATTATTTTATTTTAATTTTGTACCTTCTACCCTTAATTATAGCATTTAAATTGGACTAACAAAGGTATAGAGGTCCTTTTTTATATAGGTAGTCTTTGTATATATCATGTTTTTAGTTATAAATATTGGCCTAGCGAGTTGTAATAAAATAATCTCCTTCATTAGAAGCGTATCTATACCTCTATTATGATATAGATGGATAATTATATTATATAGAATGCATTATCTATTTAAATATATTTAAAGTAAAAAATAAACGATAGTTTAGAACAAAAAAACAAAAAAACGTTTAGAACATACTTTTTGTGTCCAATCGAAAAGAAATTATGATTGCATTCCTGTTATATACTTAGTTTTGTACGTTTTAGCGTTTTATCGAATTTAAAAATTAAGTATTTGTAATTCTTTCTTTATATATAACTATAATATAATGTAATGTCGTACATAAAGTTACTTGAATGTGATAAACAAGAAATTGGAATTCCAAATTCTTTGCTAGAATAATAAATATCGACGTCAAATGTTGTCTCCTCTCTGTCTATTATCGTATGATAGAAAGAGATGACTGTATACAGCGTGAATTTTGAATAACTTTTTACCCGTGGCGTAACGATTTGCTCTCTGGTAGGACGATCACAATATTCTTGAAAGCCCTATAGTGTTGAAGGTGTCCATGGGCGCCACTGATCGCTTACCATCAGGTGATCTATCTGCTCGTTTGCCCTCTATTCAGTGTAAAATATCAACGCCTAAATACTGAAATGCTACTCAATTTAAGTAACACTTAAATATTGCGCTACTTGTGTCTTATTGTTAAATGTTTTTAAACGCTTCTTCAAATTGAGTCGCGTTTGAGTATTTTGAAATGAAAGAAAAACCAAGTAAATGGTTTTGTGTACAATATCAGTTGATTGACAAACGCGAGGGCAACGACCTTATGACAAATCGAGTCGCCTCACCAATTTACGTATTACTACTGGTTTGAAGTCGCTTTCGAGTTTCTTTTTCACTATTATTGTCATTTTTAATTTAAAAGATAATAATATAGATGGATAGTACTATGATAACAAAATCTTTTAGCTACGGGAGATAAGTCATGTAAAATTCACTCTGTATATTAAAAATGTGCTTAACCTATTTTATTAGCATTTCGAATTTCCATTATTATTGTTGTATTTAAATTTGACCGCGATACAAATTTAGCATTTTTAGTGTAGAAAAACAACATTTTAGTTAGGTTCTGTTTAAGAGCCCTTTCATTAATTTGGTCACCATGGCCGTAGGACCTGGTTGCGCAACCAACAATATGTTTACAGTTGTATGGTAGGTATTTGACCTACACTTGAGCCAAGATCGATGTCAAATGTTTAAAACACCAGCAATGTATACACTGTTGGCTGAATGGTCGCAAGTGCAACTGCCGGGCAAGGGCTCTCGGGTTCGATTCCCGGGTCGGGCAAAGTATTACTGGGTTTTTTAAAAAAATCTCAGTAGTAGCACAGAGTCTGGAATTGTGCCCGGTATATGGCAATGCAATTTCTTTACAAACATTTTACATCAGTCTTGGCTTCGCATAAGTATAATATCGAATTAGTTGTTGGTGACTTTGTTTTGGTGTCTTAGTCAACAATACGGTTGCGTGACCTTGTCGTACGTCCACAGTGTTCTAATGAAATAGGGCCATAATAGGTTTTAGTCACAATGAAAAAAATATACTAGGGAATAGATAATCAGGCTTTCTATAAGTCGCGGAGAACCTAACGGGTAACCGGGGCTCCGGCTCGATGCGCAGGAGAAGGAACGGGGCGGTTTTTAGTCAGTGATAGTATGATACTCCCTCCCGCCTCACCCAGGCGGGAGGAGTCATTCGATGATTTTCCTCCCTTAAAAAACGAAGGCTATCTATAAAACGTATGTTTAGAAGATAAAAAAGAAAATTACTGAGAACCCTAGCTTAAGCTTAAGGCCAGTAACGCATTTGTAACAGCTCCCCGGTGCTGCGGGCGCCGATAGCTTATCATCAACTGATCCTTCTCATGATCATCAACAGTCGGAAGACGTCCACAGCTGGAAAGCCCTCCCCCTATTCCTCCACGTCGAACGACAACTCACCACCTGCATCTACTGACTCCGCTATCGCAAAGAATTTACACTTTCCATAAGGTCGATATTTGAATAGCAAACGATTCTCGCCTGATTGTCTATTTCATAGTTTATCCTTAGTATAATTTAGTGAGATTTTTTCGAATTTCGAATGAATATAAAAATTAAATAAATATCTTATGTCAAGTCTGAATCAGTGTCATCTAATTATAGGCCGATCGTGTAATAGATTAAAAATATTAATAATAATTATGTAATACAATGCAATTTACAATCGTATTCCTAACGGCGTTAGATTCAAATTTCTAAATGGGATGTTGTAATACTGTTAAATTAATATTGTATAAAACAAATAATTTTTAATTAATTTAATTCTTTTTATAAGTTTCGTATTTTGAACTAACGATAGAAATGATGAGTTTAACCTTTGTCAATTGATTTTGAGTCTTAGTGTCAATAATATAAGAAAGGCATTGCCTTCATTATTTTTTGCTTTTACTCCTTATTGGTAAAGTAATAAAGATCGAAATCGACTGGCATATCTGTAAATTTTGTTTCTAAATTATCATTTGAACACCTAATGATCTTGCAGTTCAACTCTTACTTAGGAAACTTATTAATGTATCTTATTTAAATTGTGATAAAGTTAACTTTTGATTAAGCAAATTAACGAATAATTGAATTCATTGATAAATTTAACTTTAATCCTTATTTCTATGTAAATAAGGGTGATTTTCATAAATCAAGATTCTCCTTGGAAATGTATGTATGTATTAGTGCCACAGTTTTATACCAAAACTCTATGTAGACTGCTAGCGTGTTTGTATTCTTTATATACTTAATTCGGAAACAAATACTTAATATATAAGGAGATATTTTATAACATATGTGTTTTATTTTACCTCCATCGAGATTTTTTTTTGGACTACGTAAAGCGGGCCTTGTGCCTATGTACTATTGATTCCTTACAGTAAGTATTTTACAACTACATAGTCAAATTCAATAGTTATAAAATGTTAAAAACGGTAATTTATTATTTTTATTTAACAAAAGTACAATTTATGGATTAACATTTTGTTCTTTAACGTTTAACGGCGAGAAGTGCTCATTTCTTATTCTTACTAGCTAATTAAGTACTTTATAAGTTTATACAGTGTGTTAGGTTAAACGAGGGACTTATTGAGGGAGGGTATTCAGTATTCGATTCTCGTCCCGAATATGTAAAAAACCTATAACCAAAATTTTTGAAGTAATTGTCCAATAAAATAAATCATCATGAAGACTGAGCGCGCAACAAGTGAACTTGTAAACAGAAACAGTACTTACATAAAGTAAGTCGCGTTGCAAAACATGCGCCGATCTTGCCGAAAAGGATTTTTTTTTAAGGGGGGAAAATCATCGAATGACTTCTCCCGCCTGGGTGAGGCGGGAGGGAGTGTCAGACTCTTACTGACTAAAAACCACCCCGTTCCTTCTCCTGCACGTCGAGCCGGAGCCCCGGTTACCCGTTAGGTTCTCCGCGACTCCGAATCGGCATCGGCCGTATTGGGCCCCATCTGTTGCCGAAAAGGATAGAGTGCGCTTAAGCCCGCTAAGCCGTAACCCGTAAGCATAAGCGTTTTTGTGGTTCTGTCTGTTATTTATTAGTGTTTTCGTTTCGTTTATATGTTTGTTAGGTTCATGTGAGTATACACTATTATGGGTTTGAATATGTCCCTCGTTTAACCTAACATACTGTATAATATTAAAAGAAAACTGGAATCAAAACAAAAATAAAAAATACACATTATAAAGGATATAAATTAAAGATTGCATTGCCTATGCTCTCTTAAGCAATTCTCCCCCTAGCCTCTTCTTCAGCCATCGCGAAGGACACACCGGGCGTCGGGGATCGCGGGACGATCTCCGGCCACCGTAAGCGCGGGCCTGCGGACGGCGAGCATGGGTGGCTCCCCGTCCGACCAGAAACAGACCCGAGCGTACGGCGCGTCGCGTTCCGCGCGCGCCTCAAAGAGCCATCAGACCACCACAGATGGGGCCCAATAGGGCCGATGCCGATTCGGAGTTGCGGAGAACCTAACGGGTAACCGGGGCTCCGGCTCGACGTGCAGGAGAAGGAACGGGGTGGTTTTTAGTCAGTAAGAGTCTGACACTCCCTCCCGCCTCACCCAGGCGGGAGCAGTCATTCGATGATTTTCCCCCCTTAAAAAAAAAAAGCCTCTTCTTCAACATTAACAAACTCACTTTGTCTAACCATACAACGTTGCTACCATCAGAACGTGAATGGGTGCCTTCTGAAAATCAGTGCTGAGTGACTTGTATGCCTGACTTACACTGAGTGGGTGACCCTTTTAGCATAGGCATGTTGTTAGTGTCTCTCTTCAAATTCTTCTGTTTTAATTTTTCAACTTAATGTTTTTATTACTTCCACTGTCGTACCTTGTCTTTTTTATATTTTATTTATGCTGCATCGTGCCTGGTGCTGAATAAATGGTTTTGCTTTCTTTCTCATATTGATCAGTGCATGTATGATCAACAACGGATCGATCCGACAGGCATTCGTCGGGCAGATCCGGGTGTGTAGCAAGTTAATGTTTTTGCGTCAAATGGCATATTTACTGACTACCTCGTTTGCCGAGTGGTCCCACGGCGACTACCGGCCGGTATCGGGTTCGATTTCCGGGTCGGGCAAAGTATTACTGGGTTTTTTTTTAATTCTCAGTAGTACAACGAAGTTTGGATTTGTGCCTGTTGTATGGTAATAAATAAGCTCACCCCCTATTACATGGGACTCATAACATAAATAGTGAAAAGTGGGTGTTACATTGTAGTGGCATTAAGTGACGTAATGTGCACCTCTGCCTACTCCTACGGGGACAAAATGTGTGATGTTATATGTTGATGTGTGGCATATTTTTTTAAATAGTTTGAAAATTACTATAATTTAGTATTTCATAATAGCAATCAATTAAAGTGTAATTGTTTTTGGATATTTTGTTTGCTTTTTATTTTTATGGACTAAAGAAAATGCCCAAACACCGATATCAGCACCAACCACATATTAGCATCAACCCATATTAAAAAAAAAATCGTTTCCCCTCTCTAGGATATTCTTCTGCATCGCGGGTGCGTTTACAAACATACAACGGAACAACAATTTGTGGATCACACAGAGTTGCTCCGTGCGGAAATCGAACCCGCCAGAGCCGGTAGCCTAGCCACCGCACCAACCATGCAGTCAAAATGAAAATAAAAACTATAACAAAAAAAACGTTTTTATTTAAAAAAAATCATTTATTTATCACTTATATATATATAATATTTATATTCCTTACATTACTGAGTCAATCGCAACAATATTGAAAATAATCTGTCATACATCTTATATTAATAAAACACTAGTCAAAATTGTTTTATATAAAAAGAGGATTTAACCAATGATATACAGGCTGTAACAGTCAAATAACTGGAAACGCAACTCAAATAAACGAAAAAAATCGAGTAAATTGGAAGGTAAAAAATTAGTTTAATCCCACCCTATATTACAAATTGCGAGAGTAAGCCTACTTGTTACCTTCTCAACTTCATTGTTAACCTGCATACATTTAGTTAGGGATTATGAGACGGAAATATTGAGAAAAAAATGCTAATACAATGTTAAACGTAACCAGTGCTTTAAAAATACGAGGTTATTTTACTATATTGTAACAATATGTACAAAAAACTGTACAAAATCTCACGGAGAGGTGATAAATAGCTAATACGAATTAATCTATCAGTCAACAATTTATTAATTATACACAATAATTAATAATAATTATTTATATAACTATACAAGTAGGAAAATCACAATAATACAAGGTTCTTATAATTCTCATTTGATTATAGAATTACATTTTATAATACACATTTTGTTAAATTTTAAAATAATGACGAAAGTGTACTCTGCTCATTTTTGCTTAAAAAAAGTGTTTCATAGGTCATTTATTTTTATACTAAAATGATAAATAAATAAATTATTAATTAAAAGACACAATTTAAATAAGATTTAATGTAAAAGAAACGCCATAAAAATGATTTATATGTGTCCCTTTATTTATAAATGGTAAATAGTTGAATTATTCATAAATAAAATTATATTTAAAGGATACCGAACATAAAAATGGATAGACAGTGTGAATAAATGATAAATAGAAGACCGATAAATAGAATATAAGACATATTGAAATAAATTATTACATAAATAATAATAGAAAAGAGAGCTTATAACAATTTTAGTTCTGCAAAAATATTATTAAAAAATACATATAAAATTCTACAGCATCTATTAAAATTAATATTTTGGCTAAAATGAACAGAGTACAATAAATAATATTTATTCGTCTATATCGCAAAGCAAAGTAACCCAGTACAGACAAAAAACCTGATTTTCTATACAAATAAAAACTTCATAATATTTTTGATCCTATCAATTGCATGTGTGGGAGACTTACTTGACATCGTTAGACAAAAAATACAACTTGAAACTTTATTTAAATACTTTAAGAAAAGCCGAGTTTTAATCCTTAAACACGCGATACAAAAGCATGTCACACAGTAACATTTTCAAAATTAATTATAACGCGAGATTGAGATAACTAAAAATCGTGGGTTACTTATGTGAATATACCGAGAAAAGCTCTACTAGTTTCGAACCACAGCGGGGTTCTTCCTCATGAGCAGCGTGCGCGGTCGCGGCGATGTCGCGCAGCCTACTAACCAGCGTTGGCGCTCGCCTCGGTGTTGCTACTTGCGCATCTAGCCCAACGCGCCCTCTGCCGGATACCTAAAAGAGCTTTTCTCAGTATATTCACGTGAGTAACCCACGATTTTTAGTTTATTTAGTATGTCTCACGAAAGTTAATATAAAAACAAAAACCTTGAGATTCACGGTAAGCCAAATATCATCCACTGCAGACAAAATAAATCTACTAGACTTCCTTGCAACAACTTAGCGGGTATGCAGTTTAGCATAATCAATCAACATCATCAATTAATACCCACACATGCGGTGTTGAGGTCTATATGAAGTCGGAGTAGTTGTTCACGTCATCAAACTGCTGGGGCTGCGACGCCGGCCTGGGTGCTCCGCCCCCTGGTCTGTATTGCGGCTGCTAGTTACAGAAATATGATTTAATATTGTGGTGTGTATACATAGACACACGCGGAATAAAATTAGAGAGAGTCCAAGGTTTGTATCTCATAGGCACTCCACTTTTTATTTAGCTCCGCCGGCAATCTATGGACACGCGTGTCTCGCAATGCCCATATATTTTTTTGAAACGGAAAATCATCCTATGACTTCTCCCGCCCGGTTGAGGCGAGAGGGAGTGTACCATGGTCTGAAGTCTGAACCAGAGCAGGATGCGAGAGGTCGCCGTCGCCGATCACATCCCTGAGGACACGGCGGTGACCAGCCAAGGCAGGGCACACCGGCACCGTATGCCCCACCGTGTCCTCCGGACGGCCCTCGCAGGGATGACATGACATGATACAGGAACCTACCGAAACTTCCGTGTCCAGTAAGCACCTGCGTCAGGTGGTAGGTGAGGATGCCGTAGCGTCTCTCAAGTCACTCCTCACAGAAGGGATTTACCGCTGCAATGACAGCGAGCCAGCCCCTATATAACCTGGCGCCCTAGGCACTTTCCATAGTTAATACGGCTCTGTTATGGCATCAAGCTTGACAAAACCAGTTAATCATGATCTAGCTTTATATGACCTCTCCGCATATTCAATGGTCAGATTATACTGGTTATCTATAGCTAGATGTGTAGCCGTATATACAGTTTTAATATTAACGCAACGCCACGGCGTTAAGATTCCTATTTACAATAGACTAGAGACTATTTTCATCATCATCATCATCATCATCATCAACAGCCTATAAATGCCCACTGCTGAGCAAAGCCTCTTCTCACACGGAGAAGGTTAGAGCATTAATCACGAGACTATTTTAGGACGAATCAAAAACTGAGTAGAATTGATCAGATTTGATCAATTTGAATTATGACCCGCTATAAGATTCACTAAAATAAAAATAAATTCTATTAAGCTGTAAGGATCATAATTCAAAGTCGGTTGTATATAGACTTGGCATTTATAGGTACTTACCTCGCAAAGACTCGTTTATCCCGCGTTTTATAAAATGATTATAGTAAAATAAAAATATTTACACTTCAATATAATACATATGATCGACAATGGAACTAATTTCAAGCAGATGTTCGTAAAACGAAGATGTTAAAGAATTATAATAGGGATAATGACATGGTACGGAAAAAAATGTACTTTATTACATTCGTTAGTTAGATATTTAATACTTTTTTTCTAGATTTTTGCGTCTTACTAACATAACTGTTTGACGAAGAACTCGATTAGTTTTTTTTATATTCGATGGACCGACGTTTGACCACTATCTCGCCTAGTGGTAAGCGATGATGCGGCCTACGATGGAGCACGTCGACGCATAAGCAACCTATTCACTCGGGCCTTGAAGACACACAGGTTATAACTCTTGTTGTACTATTTGCCAGTTGTCACGGAATGCTGCTCATAAATTTGAGCTTGAGATTAGTCTAGTTTCCTTATGGCATCGAGCATTTCTTTTTTATTGAAACAAACTGTTTCCTTTTTCTTGTGTGAGCACCATGTTAGACTATAGAGGTAATTTCTTTATTTTGTTTTTTTTTAATTATTAAGTTTTGTAATTAGAATAATGCGTCAAATGTGTCTTTGCATTGTTCTCACATATACGTATCGTACAGTATTGAAATATGTACCAGAGACATTGTAGAACATACTTTTTTAAAAGAGTAACGAATGGAGTTTCTTGTTCGTTCTACTGCATTCGATTCTACGTTTTGAATGAGCTCCCAGCTTCACCTAGCTTCACTGACGGACAGACTGACAGACTATTATTTATTTTGTATTTGTTGACGTTTTAACATAACATCACGCCTTTTAGCCCCGAAGGGGTAGGCAGTGGTGCACATTATACCACTGTACAATGTAACACCCACTTTTCACTAATTATGTTATGAGTCCCATGTAATGGGGGGTGAGCCTATTGCAATATACCGGGCACAATTCCAAATTCCGTGCTACTACTGAGAATATTTAAAAACCCAGTAATACTTTGCCCGATCCGGGAATCGAACCCGAGACCCCTTGCTCGGCAGTCGCACTTACGAACACTCGGCCAACGAGGCAGTTGCAATGAAATTTTATGATTTTCAATACTTTCTTTTATTTTTTAAGTGCGTTAATAATTCGTAGGTATGTGTATCAATATAATAGTAATATTATTGATTTCATTTTAAAAGTACCAAATTATGGTTCAATTGAGATAAATGCTTTGACTTTGAGCTTCTAGCATGGCTTGAAACTAGTCGAGTTCCTCGTCAAACAGTTAGAAAGCCGAAAAGATAATGAATAATTTTGTATGTCTCACGAAAGATTTAAAATAGACCTTTTTCTCTTTGTCACTAACCCTATCATATGAAAAATAAATACCTATGAAATGTTTTGTAAGCTAATGTCCGTTTTAACCAACCACCCTTAACTTTTAAGGAACCCCTAACCTAACATACATGTAACGACATTTCGATATTGATACCTTAAAGTAAGGGATTACTTTAGGTGCTAAGTAACTCTTAGTTCAGTGATGGCTTAGGAGTGTTTGGTGAAATCGGTCATTAATGTTAAAGGAAAAATGAATTCATTTTAAGAAACAGAACTTGTTATTTGAATGAGTTGAGAAAATTAATAATGGCATGCAACATAAATTGTGGTTTGGTGACGTGTATAGAAGTAACTTTTTGTTAATTACAAAATAGTTTTCCAATGTTCATAGTTAAAATAAGGCCTTTGCTCATTTAGTAATTTGTTTTGTTTAATATATATTTTGTATTATATTATTAACTTAGTGATGGCTCAAATCATTTACAAACTGTCATAAAACTGAGATTCCTCTTAGGTTAATTGATTTACATTTTAAAGAGGCTATACATGTTAATATTTGTATGATTGTATTTAGAGGTACGAATAAACCGCGTCCGGCGCACTGATTGGCCTGTACCAATGAACCAACCAATCAGAACGCCGAACGCAGTTACATTTCGATATCGTTAAACGTAAAAGAAACTCGTACTTCGACCTGTGATTGGTCGGTCTATTGGAGTAGGCCAATCAGAATGCTGTACGTCATCAACGTGTGCATTACGCTACGCTTAGCCCTGTAAGTACACACGTCACAAAACCACGTACAATTAGGAAAGAAAAGGATTGTGAAGCATTACTTGTGCGCGCCCGTGTGCGTGCAAGGAAGGACGCAGGTGAGTGACGGGGGCGCGGGGGCGCGGGGGCGCGGCGCCTCACATGTGGGGGCGCGGCCCGCGTGGCTGCTGCTGTTGCTATAAACATTCCGCGCTCTCGTAATGAAGAGTTCATTGTGACAGGCATTCATCGAACGAAATAACAATATTATGTTATCCTCAACCCACTTTTTTTTTTTAAATTGTTGTGTTAGTGTGCTATATTGTAGCCTATTTTCTATCTACGTTTGTTACACTTCTAAACAGGTTTTAATATACTGATATATAATAATAACCGAATACTTAAATTATTAAGCAACTTCAAAGGAGGAAGGAGATTCAGTCGGTTTTTTAAATGTATTTTAAACGTTTTATATTATATTTTGTTTAATATTATAAGTCTGTGGTTCTTTATAATTCATTGACGTCGCTACCGAGCGAATTTAGGGTATGATTTTTGTATCAGATGATATTTTTTTTACCTAAACGGCAAGCAAAGATGTGTCCTATTTTTTTATTTATACTTCTTTTATTGAACCTAAT
The DNA here is from genome assembly GCA_038387885.1 of Spodoptera picta. Lineage (NCBI taxonomy): Eukaryota > Metazoa > Arthropoda > Insecta > Lepidoptera > Noctuidae > Spodoptera > Spodoptera picta. The sequence goes on from JAZHFQ010000314.1 coordinate 931,287, forward strand.
TGCGAATAGCTACTAATTTAATAATATCGACATTATAAAGCAATTTCCTTCTACACATATACTCAAAATAATTAAGAAATTGCCACAAAATTTGCCTTAGAAGTCACAAATGAACTCTTTGAACAGCACTAGTATGAGATAGACATGTTATGACAAGCTGGAATGATTAGAAAGCGTTAAATTGTTACATGTGATGGTCCTGTGATTGATCGATTATTTACAGTATGAATTGAGACGGACCGAATTGTTTTATTGGACTTAAAAAAGGACACTTTTTTAACTTTAAACGATTCCGAAATATGTTTAAATCAAAATATAAAGTTTAAAATCACCAAACTACCTTGAGTAACCGTGGCGTGGTGGTCAATGCCAAATATGGTCATTCCTTCTCTTTTCAACTGACTTCAAAAAAAAAGGAGGAGGTTCTCAATACGACTGTATTTTTTTTTAGTTTTTATTTGCTTCTTTGTATAAGAAAAGGCTTTTAGTCATAGGATAGGCTACAGTCTGAATATATTTTACATTCTGCCAAAATAAAGAAATAACAATTCAGCCCATCTCAAGCTTGAAACTCGGTTGATAACTAATCAATAGTCAAAATCTAACACTAAACAGTCAAATACTCAATGTTACTCAACTTTCTTAAGCAAAAATATGAAATAATGACAACTTATGGCCGATTTGCTCAATCATCAATGATTTTTTACAGTAGAATAAAATTGACATTTGACAGTGTTTACTATGGAAGTTATTCCTCAGTTAAAATATATCTGGCGGTGGTAAAATCGGCCCTGAGACAGAGTGCATTTAAAAAAGTGAGTCATTGCAGTGTTTGTATGTTGCATAACTAAGGGATTTGTGATTGACGAATGCTACACGCTCGATATGTATCGCGATATTTGTGATATTTATTAAGTAATATTTTAATTAACTAAAAATCGCGGGTTACTCACGTGTATATACTGAGAAAAGCTCTACTAGTTTCGAACCACAGAGGGGTTCTTTCTCATAAGCAGCGTAGGCTGCGCGACATCGCCGCGACCGCAGAATCTTCTGTGGTTCGAAACTAGTAGACCTTTTTAGTTAATTTAGTATGTCTCACGATGGTTATTATAAAAACAAGTAATATTTAATATTTATAGTAATAGTATTATAATTATTACGCTGTACTATGAACAAACTCGATAAGTATCGTGATCCAATTTTTTTTTATATTTGATGGACCGACGGCTCGATAAATATTGAGCGTGTAGTATTCGCCACTGATAAGACTAAGAGAAGATGACAGTAGGAGATAGAAAAAGACTAAGACTTTTAGAGAGAAGACATTTTTTGTTAACCGGAATATCATCTAATGACTCCCCTCGCCATGGGTAAGGTGAGAGACAGAGTCAGATTCATACAAAACCACTCCGTTCCTACTCTTGATTCGAACCGGGACGTTAGGCGTGACTTACCTGCTGCAGCAGATGCCGGAGCCCAGGGTTGGAAGGCAGCAGGGGTCTGATGATGCGCGGCGGGTGTGTCGCGCCGCCCGCGCCACGCAACTGTTGCTGGAGCTGTTGCTGCAACTGATGCTTGCGTTGTTCCTATAAATTATTTTCCTTTACATACCATTGGAATATATGATTTATTTGAATACGTTACTATCTACTTATTGCCTATATTACTCTTTGGTACATCAGTTACTTGCCAATAAAATTCCTGTCAAGATCTGCCTGTCTGTTTTGAGTTTTGAGTCAAAAAATAAATGGTAACGTTAAGTATACCCCAAATAATTTTTATTTCTTTCTTTACTGTGATGACACATGATGAATTAAAATATCTGACCTCAAGCTGTTTATAGTGTTGTTCCTGCTGCTGGGCTGCGTGTAGATGCGACATGATGTCCATCTGTGACTTGAACTGAGCTTCCTGTTGATGAGCCGCCTCCAACGTTTGTTGCAAATGTTGGATCTTCTCCAAATTCTGCTGGCGAGCGGCTTCTAGGCCATCCAACTGGGTAACTGGGCGAGGACCTTTCCCTCCAACCTGTTGAACCTGTTGCCCTATTGAACCGCCTATCATCATACCCTGGAGAAGAGAAGTGGAGTAAAAATATGTTAGTATTTTTTTCGAGAGTGGTCTGATTAGTTTCAAAGTGATTACTGGGCTTATAGTTATGAGTTAAGGATAGTATAAGTATGTTTTACGATAGGTTTTTTATACAATTCTATAATTGATTATACCAATTGTTGTTTCTAGAGGTAAAATTCTAGATTTTGGTTGATAAAAGTTGCTAGAAATACGCCCAACAAATGGACTCCGTACTGTTACTATGACATCGGTTAAATCCCCTTGCTTACATTACATTTCAACCAATTTAACAACGAAAAAAGATCATAAGCATCTAACAAAAATCTTCAAAATATCTTACTTGTGGGTGCTGTTGCATCTGCGACATGCCCTGGCTCGGTCCAGGGCCGGACAGTGGACCCACGTTGCCCACGTTGGCCACACTGCCCACGTTGCCCACGCCGGGCACATTGCCCACGGGCACAGATTGCATGCCCGCAGACATGCCAGATCCCATCCCGCCTGACGACATTCCTGCGGTCGGCATTGCACCAGAACCTATGAAGTAAGAAAATAATAATGAAAAAGGGTAATTATGTTTGGTTCAGTCCAGTCAATCAGTCCACCACTCAGTAGGGCTGTTGCCTGATTCGGAGCTGACCTGATTCCAACTCCAAGCAGTTGTAGGAATGGGGTAATGTTAAGTCAGTAACAATCTGACACTCTCTCTCCTCTCACCTAAGGTGGGAGGAGGCATTGGATGACCCCCCCCCCCACACACACAAAAAAGGTAATCTAGACACAGGAGAATACCTGCGGTTTTTTTAAGGGTAGTTTCATGCGGCAACACAGTGATTGTTGATTGGTACAGTTTAAACGTTCGTCTCTATAGCATTATAAGCAAAGACCTCTGCTCTGTGATAACTTTAGCTGTTTTTATTCCATTTATATAATTTTAATCACTATTTTTTAAGAGGGGGAAACCCATCGAATGTCTTTTCCCGCCTGGGTGAGGGGCGAGGGAGTGTCAGACTCTTACTGACTAAAAACCACCCCGTTCCTTCTCCTGCCCTTCGAGCCGGAGCCCCGGTTACCCGTTAAGCCCTCCGTGGCTCCATATCGGTAGGATACCTGGGGTGGGGCAACATTTTTAAAGGAAAGAAAAATAAATGTGTTTGTGGTTACCGGCCATAGTAGCGTTGGGCATGTTCTGTGCCATCCCTCCAGCGTTACTGACGGCGGCTGGTAACTGCTGCTTGCTGATGATCTGACTGATCTTTTGCTGTTGAATCACCTGCAAACACAATGCGATATCAACCCTATTCCATAGGCTTCAAGGTTTAAATCAACCTTTATGCAAAATCTCCGGTAACTTCAAGAAGATTATGGATTGCAATCATTTAAGTGAAGTCTCATAGAAGGTGCAGAGCGCCTATTACTGGTTTGTTTAACGTTTAAACTAATCGAAGCGAGTACGCGTCCGGCGCTGATTGGCCGGCGCCAATGAACCAACCAATCAGAGCGTTGAACACGGTCTCGTTTCAATTACTTTAAGCGGCAAATAATCTCGTACTAAGCCTTCAGATCGAAAAAGCCGTAGACAATAATAAAATGATTTCGTCTCAGGAACTTTGACACGAAAACACGAAAAAAAAATATGTATGCTTATGAGAAAGAACCCCTCTGTGGTTCGAAACTAGTAGACCTTTTTAGTTAATTTAGTATGTCTCACGATGGTTATTATAAAAACAAGTAATATTTAATATTTATAGTAATAGTATTATAATTATTACGCTGTACTGAAAACACGAAAAAAAAATATGTAAGATTTCGTAAAAATGATAATTTACATTGTTATTATTATTCACATATATTTATTTAAAATTCTCTACAAATTACATTTTTAAATACTACTTACAAAATAAAAAATAATATTTAAAAATACAAAAAATAGGAGCCGACCAGTAGCGGGAGCATGGTCCAAGCTACCGGTGGTTAGGGCTCCAGAGACAGAAACCACCTCACGATACGTGCCGTTTCTAGAAGAACTGACTTCTGTATCAGGCCCTTGATCCATCCACCTAACGCCAGCCTCCTAAGATGGATGTCGAGGCTTTTAGGGATTAACCCATTGGCAGACATGACTATCGGCACAATGTTAGTATTATTATAATATTAAAAACGAACAATTAATTAAAGTTATGAAAAACAGAATTTAAGTTAGTATAATTTGGGTTCCAATTCCAATCACATCATATTGTCACATATTCATTTTATGTAAAAAAATGCTAATTTCAATTATAAAAAAAAAACATATGAATTTACTTACTTTTCTAAGTCGATCGACGAATGTAGCTTGGTTGTTTGGTATGAAGCCTAAATAGGCCTTCTTATCCGGAGTGTATAGTAATATCAGTACTTTGATGTCACATTGCGGCGGCGTCGGCATTGGGGAGAAGTGAACACAACCCGCCTGCGAAGTAAATAAACATATGGCTGTTAAATTAACACTAGGTAATATAATTTTATTTATTATTAGCCATGATCGCCCCACTGCAGGGCGAAGGTCTCCCTACCCTCCTTCCATTCCACTGTCGCGGAGAACCTAACGGGTAACCGGGGCTCCGGCTCGACGTGCAGGAGAAGGAACGGGGTGGTTTTTAGTCAGTAGGAGTCTGACACTCCCTCCCGCCTCACCCAGGCGGGAGCAGTCATTCGATGATATTTCCCCCTTAAAAAAAACCCTCCTTCCACCCCTCTGTATGTAAAGCTTTTTGTGGCCAATCCTTGTCATAGATAGCGACTGCACGGTTGGTGCGGTAGCTAGGCAACCGGCTGCCGTGCACCGTGTCGCGGGTTCGATTCCCGCACGGAACAATACTTGTGTGATCCACAAATCGTTATTTCGGGTCTGGGTGTCATGTGTATGTGAACTTGTATGTTTGTAAACGCACTCACGACACAGGAGACAATCCTAGTGTAGGACGTTTAAAAAAAATAAAATGTCTAATTCGTCCCGCCATCTCCTTTTAGGCCTGCCGCGACGTCTACTGACGGTGAGTGGGCTCCAAATATTACAAATGTAAAAGTTTCTTTATTAGGATGTTAGTCCGTCAATCACGCTGAAACTACTGAACGGATTTTAATGAAATTTGGTATACAGGCAGTGTAGGGCTGTCTTAGGTGGCAGGATTGACGGACTTTTTATCCCGATTAAATACTCCCATGGGATAAAACAGAAATCATAGTCTACCCGGAAGAAGTCGCGGGCAACAGCTAGTATTTCTATAATAAATTAATTCAAAACAATTAGCGTTCTACAAACTCTGCCTACCCCCATGGGAAACAGGCGTCAGTTTTTGCTTACGTCATTCTGAATAGTGCCTATTTTATGGGATAAGCCAATAAACGAGCAGACGGCTCACTTGATGGTAAGCAATCAGCGAAGCCTATGGACACCCGGAACACCAGAGGCGTTACAACTGCGCTATCGACTTTTTGGGGATTAGAAATTTGAGGATCATTGGGGATTTAGAGATTGGGGGATTATTGGGCCTCCTTCAGTAATATGGAACGATAAATTTTTAGTCAATTACTTTAGTTTGAAACAAAATCAAAGTTCAAACGAATACTTACATAGCCGTTAACCATGACTTTAGTCAAGGCGTCCAAAGCTTCACTGGGCTGCAGGTGGAACAGAACCGACTTGCTATCCTTCAGGTACTGACCGCCGATGTTACTGATCAACTGCTTGGGCATCAACTGCATCAGTAACTTGCTCGGCCATGTGTCCACCTTCAACTCAGGCTCTATGTCCTTCGTGCTTGCTGATACCTGGACAAAAAAAAATATAGTTATAATATAAAGTTGAAGAATCTCCAGAACCACGTGTCCGATTTGAATAATAGGGTAGATGACTAATTTTTATTTTAAACTGTCAAACACCAAGCGGTCACCGGTGACCGCAACCTATTGTTCTATAACTGTGTCTATAATGACGGTACTCGACGAGTTAATATTCGTCTGGTAGATTATTTTAAATCATTAGACATGTACTTTTAAATTTTTTTTACATAAAGGAATACTTTCGACGAAATATTGATTTGAAATGTCGCGTGACGTCACTTCTATGTACATTTTATACGTAGAAATGACATTTTAGCCCCCAATCCTTTGATTTGTTACATCTTAGTATAATCTTATTATACATCAAAATAAAAAATATACGTGTCTAATATTTTTTCATTGCTAACTGACGGACTAATTAGATTTTTAATTTTCATACCCTGTCATCATCCCTATTCTTTTTGTGTTGGATAGTGTGTTTATCGAGGAAGCCTATGGCTATAAACATCACGCTGCGATCAATAGGAGCTGATCAGAGCGGGTTAAACCGCGCGAAGTAGCTGATCAAACATTTATGGCCTTTGTAACCAATCGTTGGTTCAGTAGCTTACCATTGGTTATTGCCTCTGTACTGAATCAATCTTTAATCGGGTATCTGCAGCAAATAATCAAGTTTATAGTGAAATGGGCAGCCCTATAGCTAAAAGTAATGTCTTTGAGGTTGGCGCAGTGGCCGGGCAACTGGCTGCCACACAACGTGTCACAGGTTCGATTCCCGCACGGAACAACTCTTTGTGTGATCCACAGATTGTTGTTCCGGGTCTGGGTGTCATGTGTATGTGAAATTGTATGTTTGTAAACGCACCCACGACACAGGAGAAAATCCTAGTGTGGGGCAACGTTTTTTAAACAAAAAATTAATAATAATAATAATTGACAGATTTCGAATTAATGTTTGATAAAATAACAATACATGTATTTAAATTCTTAACGTGGGTGAGTTATACTTTAACCCTTATCGGGCCGAACAAAAAAATAACATTTCATAATTTAAGTGTAAGTTCTTGTATTATGTTAGATAGCAGTGTACATAAAAAACAATATACCTCTAAATTACTGGAACTGAAAAGAAAAGGATTTTTTTTGTGTGTGAAATTATTTCCCTTTGCCCGATTACGTCAATATATTTTAATAGACTAGTAACTTAACTACCCTGACTTTACTTTTGAATTTAAGTCCCTTAATCCTCAAATAAATATGCACCAAGTTGTTTACTTGAAAGTGAGGTGGAGAATCAGTGTGTCAACGAGGGACTCAATAAAATAAATCAGTAACTAATCAAGAATATATTTAGGAAAACCAGAGACTGGGGAGTTGCCATTTTAAAAATATACGACTGCTTATGACGGGTGGGAACATGGTGGGAAAATAATTCCCTGTACCCGATTAAGGGTTAACACGAATGGGCCAGCTCGACCGGAATGATATGACGTGAAATAATACTTGCGTTGTGTGCAATTGTGTGAGTGAGGTCAATGGATATTTTAGACTAAACACCTAATAACGTTTGATGAAAATTGTTCTATGTATAATAGATTCTATGATTAACAAAATAAACTAGTAAATCACCTGGCAAGGTAGATGTTTGGTAGTTTTCTGATCTACCGGAGTCTTTCCCTTCTCCATCCACTCGATGACTCCGCTCCAGATGTAGGAGCGTTGTAGCTGAGTACCGGACGGACCCGGCGTCACCATTGTAGGCATACGTTGGTGACCAGTCTGGAACATAAAGATATTTATCTTATAATATACTTTTATATTTTTTTGGCTGCTTTGTTGGCCGAGTGGTCGCAAGTGCGCCTGCCGGGCAAGGGGTATCGGGTTCGATCCCTGGGTTAGGTGAGGTATTAGGTTTTTTAAAAATTTTCAGTAGTAGCACGGAGTCTGGAAATGTGAACGGTATATGGTAATAGGCTCACCCCCTATTTTTGAAAATAAAAATTTAATTGGACTTATAAATAGTGAAAAATGGTGGTTACGCTGTGCAGTGGCATTGACTGGCCTGTGCACCTCTGCCTACCCCATCGGGGATAAAAGGCGTGATGTTATGTTATGTGACACTACCTGCGCGGGTGGCGGCGGCGGGTACGAGGGCTGCGCGAGCTGCGTCAGCAGCGCCGAGTTGTTGGCGTACAGCGGCCCGCGCGGCGGGGCCAGCCAGTTGCCCGCGCCCCGCGCGCACGACGCCGTGCCTGGGACGTATCACTTATACTTCAAACAAGCCTATAAATGCTACTCAAAAGGCTTCATCTCCCACTGAGGAGGTTTGAGCATTAATCACCACGCTTGCTCAATACGGGTTGGTGATTTCCAACTTATAATTAGAAATTATAATTTCAAGTCACGATGTTTCCCTTAACCGAATGTCAGTGGTGTCTGAATAATCTTAGAAAGTACATATAACTCGGAAATAGTCACATTGGTACTTGCCAATTTCTGGACGGGCACCCAGACACGAAAAGCTTTCAAAATGTCAGTTAAAACATGTACGAGATATTATAATAATAATAAAATAAAAAGCCTTTTACTTCTTGCAAAATTACTTACAAAAGAAACATAAAAAATTAAAAATAATTCAATAATTATTTATATTTCTTATTAATAATAATTATAAAAGTTATGGGAATCATCATTAAATGAATTCAATTACTGATTTAAAATTACTTTTACTTCAATTTAATTACACATTTAAAATTTAAAAGAATTATAATGAATACAATTTTATATACACTTATAATAAATAAAATTTCAAGAATATTCAATCTATAAGATGAATAAATCATGCAGGCATGCAAGAACCCTCTTATGTGAGGGTGAAGGCCTCCTCCAGCCTCCAGAAATTATAATAACTAACTATTATCTCAACAATATACTGACCAACGCCCGCAACCCCGGGCACCCCGGCGACATTGCCGACGGGTCCCACTCCGGCGGCGGCGGCGACGGTGGGCCGCGGGAAGTTCGGGGCCCCCGCACGAGCCGGCCCTGCAGTACCGCGCCCTTGACTGGAACGGATAGCAACAAGTGTAATAATTTTAAATGTTGTTTTGTAATCATTTTAACTCGTTGAGTACCGTCATTATAGACACAATTATAGAACAATAGGTTGCGGTCATCGGTGACCGCTTGGTGTTTGACAGTTTAAATTTCAAAGACTGCCTCATTGGCCGAGCGGTCGCAAGTGCAAAACTCAAACTCAAACTCAAAAGCATTTATTTCAATTAAACCATAATTTGGTACTTTTGAAACGTCAACAAATATGAGCTATATAATAGTCTGTCAGTCTGTCCTGAAGCTAGGCGCTCGTTCCAAAATGTCGATTCGAGTGGAGAAGAACGAGCAAGAAACTCCATTCGTTACTCTTTTAAAAAAAGTCTGTTTTACATTGCTCTGATACATATTCCAATATTGTACACACATGTGAGAACAATGTAAAGACATACCTGACGCAACATACAAAATATAACAGAACATACTAAAATAGAAAAAGAAAACAAAACCAAGAGAAAACAAATATCTTAAGTCTGACATGGTCCTCACATATGTATACTGACAATCCATATAAAATAATGCTTCTATACAAGAAAAAAATAAAGAATATACTCTTGTTTAAATAAAGAAAGAAATGCTCGATGCCACAAGAAAAATAGATTGCCTTCATCGGGATCAAAGTGTTAAATTGCCTATTATCGTAATCTGAACTAGGTACTGACTACATTTGAGTATTGTCCAGTGGAGCCGAACCAACACGCTGCCAAGCATTCCTATCCTCAAGATAATCAATCACCCTGTAGTGCGCTTGTTTACATAATTCGCGCTTAATATATGTTTTAAATTTACTTTCATTTAGATCTAGTATGCTATTTGGTATTTTATTATAGCATTTAATACCTAACCCCATAAAGGATTTCTGCACCTTGGACAGTCTGAATTGCAGTACAGCTAACTTATTCTTGCTTCTAGTATTACCGGATAAGCGGTCTCGGGTTCGATTCCCAGATCGGGCAAAGTATTACTGGGTTTGTAAAAAACTCAGTAGTAGCACGGAGTCTAGAGTTTCTTTCTTTCTTTCTTTCTACTTATTACATAAATTGTGAAAAGTGAGTGTTACATTGTACAGTGGCATTAAGTGCCGTAATGTGCATTTTTGCCTACCTCTTTGAGGATAAAATGCGTGATGTTATGGTCAAATTAATAACAATTATTTTTTGAGCACGAAACAACAAAGCATCCGATATACGCAAAGCGAGGTCAAATTATGCAAAACATATTGTCAATGGTCCCTCAATAATAGGGGTCATTGTATATGCATTGTATTACTAGTTATTAGCACATAAATATGTATATAACTAGACACAAATGTTCACATTTATGTGGCTTCGCACGGGTGCAATATGCATGTATTATACATGTAAACCTTCCCTATCTATTATAAAACCTGCATCAAAATCCGTTGCGTAGTTTCAAAGACCTAAGCATACAAAAGGACAGACAGACGGCGGATACCGACTTTGTTTTATACTATGTAGTGAAGAACAATGGTTCCCCCTTCTATTTGTTCCTTCCATCCTTTACAATATTTTTATTGTACTTTGTTCCATCATTTTTTTTTATACACCGACAGTGGCAAAAATAGCACACGGACCACCTGATGGTAAGCAGTTACCGTGGCCTAAGTACGCTTGCAAAACTTGGGCATTACATGCGCCTTGCTGACCTTTGAAAAACCTATTTACTCCCTTCTTGAAGAACCCCATGTTGTAGTTTTAGCCTACTGGGGAAACCACGGCATTAGTTCATTCCACAATCGAAGGGTCCGTGGGAGGAAATTCCTCTGAAACCTAACTGTAAGGGACCATTTGGGCTGCAATGTGTGAACGTGAACTCCCTGTCGTACTTTTATGTTAAAGCTCAAATAAATAAATAAATGACTACATACCCATAGACATCGGCTTGTATATCAGGGACCGGAGGTGGGGCGGGACTTGGCGGCCTCTCTTTCAGACTATAACCACGTAATAACACCAAGTGCCGGGGATCCTATAACATAACATAACATAAGATAATATTAAGCCAGTTCAGTAGTCGCACAGAGTTTGGAATTGTGCCCAGTATATGGCACTGTGTGGGAGAGCCATGCTTCGGCACGAATGGGCCTACTCGACCGGAGTGACACCACGGCGTCACAGAAAACCGACGTGAAGCAACGCTTGCGTTGTGTATCGTCGTGTGAGTGAGGTTACCGGAGGCCCAATTACCCTCCCCTTCCCCAATCTCCCCAATTCCTGAATCCCCAACGATCCTCAAAATCCTAATCCCCAAAAGGCCGGTAACGTACTTGTATAGCCTCTGGTGTTCCAAGTGTCTATGGGCGACGCCGATTGCTTACCATCAGGTGATCCGTCTGCTCGTTTACGCTGCTTATGACATAAAAAATAGGCTCACTCCCTATTACATGGGACTGATAACATATATAATGAAAAGTGAGTGTCACTGCCGCACCGTTATGTGCACCTCTGCCTACCACTTCGAGGAATAAAAACCACCCCGTTCCTACTCCTGCACTTCGAGCCGCAGTCCCGGCAACCCGTTAGGCCTTCCGTGGCTTCGTATTAGGTAATAGCCCTATTGGACCCCATCTATGGTAGTCTTATGGCTCGTTGGGGTGCGCGCGGAACCCGACGTGCCTGAGAGTGTAGTCCTACCTTAGCATAATTCCTCTGTTGTGCTTGATGTAGTTCCCCACCAGCGTTTTCATACAACGCATGCAGTTGTTGGAAGCGGCGCGCAGACGCTATCGACACTTGTACGCCGCGTTCTGCCAACATACGTGCTGCTTGCTCCACTGTCGCTGGTGCACCTGACCGAATAAAAAAATAATATTAAAGAAGGATTTTTTGACTGCCTCGTTGGCCGAGTGGTCGCGAGTGCGACTGCCGGGCAAGGGGTCTCGGGTTCGATTCCCGGGTCGGGCAAAGTATTACTGGGTTTTAAAAAATTCTCAGTAGTAGCACGGAGTCTGGAAATGTGCCCGGTATATGGCAATAGGCTCACCCCCTATTACATGGGACTCATAACATAATTAGTGAAAAGTGGGTGTTACTTCTGTGTGCACCTCTGCCTACCCCTTCGGGGATAAAAGGCGTGATGTTATGATTTTTTTGACGTGAAACGTCTTTAAAATCTCGCTGAAACATACGGGTACCAGGTATAAAAAGTGACCCGTAACGAAAAGGTCTATATCATCGTACCTTAATAATTAAAAAACAAATGTGGTGTGACTATTTCACATACAGGGTAATCAATATAACAATTAAAAATTTTAACCATTTTTACCCAAGGGTTCCCAAAATTTTTCCTTTTTGTCTTTTATTTACGAAATTTCTACCTTTTGATACCATTTTGAAATCGGTATTTAGTAAGCATATTATTAAATAAATGGGCACTGACAGTGTAGTACGTTTTTTTTACAAAAATCGCCTTTGAACTTGGATGGTATGTTCAAAATTCGGGTTAAAATTAGAGACTAACTAACTTTTTCTTTAAAAGAGGTGAGTTTACATTTAAAGTCATAATTTATCATAATACCTCTAATATTCAGCAATAATTAACAGAAATCAAAATGAAAAAATAATGGTTTTTGTTGAACCTACAAACCAATTTGTAACAAAAGGTAGAAATTTCGTAAATAAAAGACAAAACGGAAATATTTTGGGAACCCTTGGGTAAAAATGGTTAAAACTTTTAATTGTTGTAGTTAATTATCTGGTTCATCGAATCCTGAACGGTGGACCACTATTTACGCCACACCCTGTATATAGTCAGCTCGCTGTTATGAAATTGAGTTCGAGCGGGGCGGCGGGGGTCCCTCGTACTGCGTTAACTGTGCGAAACCGGCGTTCTCGCTTGTCGCTAACATAGACGTTTCACGTTAAAACCAACGGCCGTGTGCCCCGGCACAGCTGCACCCGATATTTTGTATGCAAGTATACAGATACTTGTAGTTGATCATGGATGGATCACATACACATAGATCAGATCTGATAGTTAGCAGTCAACATCCTCATTGACGACAGAGAAGTAACGACAGAGAAGTGACTAATACTTTTTATTGTTGTTCCAGATCTGTGTGTTGTAATGTGTATGAAATTATGTGTTCCCAGACACTGGAGAAAATTTAAGTCCATTTAGAAAACTAGACCCAAGGAGTCACCGGTGACCGCTCGCCACTAACTACATTATAGGACCTTATTTCCAATGTCTAGAGACTACTCTTGTATGAACAATTTTAGGGGATGATTTTCAACAATTTTCAACGGGTTAATCATTTAACCCGTTGATATCCATCCCCTAAATTTGGTCATACAAAAGTATTCTCTAAACATTAGAAATAAGCCTACCTCTATAATGTAATGTAATATTAGTGGAAAGCGGTCACCGGTGACCGCTTGGGGATTTATGGGTTAATATTCAAAATTTTGTAAATGGTTCTATTATGGCATACAAAAATGATGCTTAAATTGTCAAACACCGTGAGGACACCGGTGACTGCAACCTATTGATCTTTAATTGTGTCTATAATAACGGTACTCAAAGGGTTAATGTGACAAAAATAAAATAATTTTGACATACCAGGTGGCACCAGGCCTCCACCATATGCTGAGTAGGGTGGTGAGCAGCAGAGTAGTAGCAAGTGCATTGGCAAATCAGTACGGCCGAGGTCATCGAAACAATCAAGTGCAGTTGCTAACGCTTCCGTCATACATGCTTTGTTTTCTATGTGACCACCGACAAACCTGAGAAAGAAAAAATATTATAAGCCTGTTACTATACTATTACTATCCTATTACTATGTGTAATGTTTGCTACAGTCATGTATCATGTTTCTTCCGTCTCCTTGTGAGAATCTTCTCAAAATAAAATGAATATATATTAATACAAGAATAAAATAAAAAAACATGCATTAAAGTAAAACTTTTGGTGACATAAATAGAAAGTAAACAATAAATATGTTATTATGCTCTCCATTCTGTCCTTTGGTAGGAAATATACTTTAACTAAGAGAATAGATTTGTGAATAATTATCAACTTTCGTTTAAAATCGGTTAATAATTTCCATGAGTTTAAGACTTTTAAGTTCTGTAAGTAAAAAAGGTACTGCATAACTGCTTTAAAGACAATAAAGATGTATATCCACTTACTGTATTTTGTCAACGGTCTCCAATACTGTTTGTGGACAAGTGAAAGGTCCGAAGGTACCAACGGGTATGCCAGGGTGGACGTCAGACGTCTTATACGTAACTATTGCATACACTGATCCGTTACCACCTCCTTCTTCTAATGCACCTCCATGGAAATATCTGAAATGGTAGGAAATAAATTATTTAAATTTCGTTGGCCGAGTGGTCACTAGTGTGACTCCCAAACAAGGGGTTAGATTCCCGGGTTGTGCAAAGTAATACTAGATTTTTTTTATTCTCAGTCGTAGCACGGAGTCTGGAATTGTGCCCAGTATATGGCAATAGGCTTACCGCCTATTACATGGGACTCAGAATATAAATAGTGAAAGTGGGTGCTACATTGTACAGTGGCATAATGTGCAACTCTGACTATCCCTTCGAGGATAAAAGATTGATGTTATGTTATGTGCCCATTTATAATTTATGTCATGTATATCGTAATATTATTTTCTACATATTATTGATTATAAAAATTACTACAATAAGGACCCTACCTCACAACACCAATAAATAATTAGTTGAAAACAAATTAATTATCAGACTTTATTATGTACATATAACTATGTTCATTGTTTGTTTACTATCTATTTGGATATGTTTAACTATATTGTAAACATTCTAAATTAGTTGATGAGATGACAATAACATATTTTATAGTAAAGGGTAGGCTCAAAGTTACAAAACTGACCACGTGAGTCAAAAAATACATCTTTTACACATATTTTGAGACCATTTTTAGGACAACAGTCAATAAACTAGATGAATTATTCATACAAACTTAAAAATAAGTAAGAAGTTAATCAAAAACTCACTCTAACGTAGGAATAATATAGTTTGTTTTAAGTTCGCCAATATACGCGCCGTTCGCTGCCGTAACCTCTATCACGAAGATTACTTCAGCCTGAACAGGCGAATCTGGTGCGTTTACTACCATTTTTGTTTATAATAACACGTTTATTTCTTTGAACATTTACCAAACTAGATAATAGAAGTACGAACAAACACAGCGCTGAGTGCTTAACATAGACTATACAATATATACTGAGATAGATGCGTATCTATGCTTTTAATACATTTAATGACACTATCCGCCCAGAAGATGGAGCTGATCACAATTGTTTAGTACCCCGCGAATGCACTAGATGGCGTACCGTGTGAATTTAGTTCCACCTTAATTTTACTGTTTCTTTATAAACAAAACAAATTGACCGTGCTCAAAAATTTTATGCATGAGCACAATTAGGTCAATTTGTTTTGTATATCATTGTTATTGGGTTACTTAAAAAAAACAACTAATATTAAATACATCATTTTTTATTCTTTTTACGCTTTTCAAAATAATTGTAGGCCTTTTCTTTTATATGGTCATCCTTATCAAAATAAGTAATTTTACCATTTAAAATTCTATTCACGTTTGTACACCAACTATGGATAATCAATTTAATCGAGAGATCATTAATGAATTCAATCAACTGAGATTTGTGTAAATCACAAGTAATCATGCTATAATCACATGCACAATTTAACAAGAATTTTATTTTGTCTTTTAAACGAACTGATTCGGGTGATATACGTAAGCATGCAACGATCAAATAATATATTTCATTCATTAGTTCATTGAAGTTTTCATTAGGATAAAATAAAGATTTCTTTGTATAATCAATTTCGTAATTAAACGATTGCTTATCAATATCAGAGCTACAAAAATCACGCATGCATGTGCCACAATTTCTAAAAACTTTTGATTTACATTTTTTGATGACAAATCCAGTTACATATTTTTTTGATTCAGCATGCAGTACATTATTAACACTATTTTTAATGTTAGCCATCACCGTTATCAACGAATCAACTTCGCATGCAAAATCATCATTTGAAGAAATATGTGCAGGTGTATTTATTAAATGAATTAGAGATTGAAATAAACAATTATTATCTTTTTCACAATTCGCATTTGGTGAATGTATTGAATTAAAATTATTAATAATCAACGTCTTATAGGCATTTATAAATTGATTGCATGTTGGATTGGTATTTCTGATTCCATTGCTTCTAATACTACTGAAAAAATTTTCTAAAGGGTCTTGATTGAAATTTCTTGTTAGTAAACTGTTTACATTGTGATTAGTATTCAAATCAACCCACATTTCTTTAAACGTTTTAATATTATGAATCCAATTCTTGATTGAGGGAATTGATTCAAACTTATCTACATTACCTAGATGATTATTATGCGTATTTGATTGAAATTTTATTGATTCTAATACAGGCAGTAAATCATTCCATAGTTGTATGTGCAGTGAATTATTCTTAAAACATGATTTATATTTTTTCGTCGAAGTTTGATAAGAATGACCATTAAATGAATCAAATAATTGATCAAAAATTAATAAAAAATCAGCTGTTTGTTGGCATTCTTCAGGAAGTATCGCATGCCCTGAAACAAAATAAATTGCAATTAATACACATATAAATTGCCAATCCAGTAAAAGTTAGATTTTTATATATATAAGTAAGGAATTAATTGATGTACTTACTAGCTAAAAATCGGAGTGCTGCAGACACTCTCTGGCTGAAAACTTGTGCAGCATGTTTCACCTTCATTTTTGGCATTTTACTTTCGATTACATGGCTTTCAGTCATTTTATTGCATAATCTTATTTCGTCATCGCCTGTATCTACATTTAAAAGCATAAGTAAATGTTCCCATTTTGCCCACTTAACCTCACCATTTTGCATGAATTTGGCGTCTTTTTTCAATAAATTATTTCTGACGCCTTTTAATAGGTGAGGCGTGTCAAATAACGGATAAACTCTGATATTATCTACTTCAAATGCGCCAGACTTGTACTCCTCTCCAGCCCTTAAATATTTTTCTTTGGTTTCTGCTTGCAGCATCTTTATAACTTTTGTGTTGGTAGTAGCTTGGTCACATATTGTTGCTACTACCGTTAGTCCTATTTCGGAGAGCTGCAATATGCATTGTTTTAATAAATCTTTTAAGTCTGGCGCTTTTGTTGAGCCTGTACAAAATGTGTAGCAAATGGGTTGTTTATATTTGCTTTTTATGCTTTTAATCATGAATACAAGGGCGTGATCAGCTAGAGATTGCCTGCACATGGTCCCCAGATCTTCGAAGCCAATAATTTTACCCAATCTAATATTGTATTCAAGACCTGGAGCCAAAGAAACCTCATCGAACAACAAATTAATTAATTTGCTCTCATTGTTCAAATTTTTTATACCATTTTTTAAATTTTCTATTATAATATTATTTATACCTGGCACAATTGCCACTGCACTAAGCATTTTTTGAATAGACCTCTTCGAAGGCAAAACAAACATATTTTGCAGAAGCCTATAAGCTTTTGGGCTTTGCTTATATATAGTTAAAGCCATTATTTTTTCTTTTTCTGAAAATCTTCTACCTTTTGGTTTTTTTGAACCTTTAATTTGCAACAATGTGAAAATACGCGAGGTTTCCGGCAACTTTTCAGTAAATTTCAAAAATGATATTTGTTGAGCACATTGCATAAGTGTTTTTTGTTTTTTATACTTTGCTCTGAGTTTTTCGATACTGTTTTTGAGGCGTATTATAGTTCTTTTAGTTGTGATGTCCATTGCTTTTTTCTTCGTATCTGAAAATTGAAATTATTTATTTAGAAATCAGACAGTTTCATTGTGTCGGTAAAGATTGGGGAGCAATATTGTACATTGGTACAATTTTCTTTTTTAGTCTTTTTTGGAGATATTAGAGCTTTTTTGCTAGATAATTGTATCTAGCAATATCTCCAAAAAAGACATACTTACACAATTTACGACTAAATCTAACTTAATAACAAAACAATATACTGAATGAAGATGAGAAATTTTACTTAAAAAAAACCAATTAAACAAACTACAAATTCAGGTGCACAAATAACACCGTGATCTAAAATATTTTTTCTTTGGATCATACAACGAGATGGTCCGGGCGGGAATTGAACCCGCGACATATTGCTTAGCAACCGGTTGCCTAACAACTGCACCAACGTTGCAGTCAGGTTGCATGAACACATAACTAAAAAAGTTTTAGTGCTTACTTATATAAGACATTGATCTCTTTATTTCTTGTGTGCTGGAGATTGGTGTTGGTTCTGTAATGAATAAAAAACAAAATCATTAAAAAAGAACTTAGAACGAATAATTGCTTAAAATTTTATATTCTGACGTTTTTATGAAATATTATGATTAACACTTCCAATGTTCTTTAAATTAGACTATATTTATTGTGATGGTAATTACATCATGAGAAAATGAATGCATAAAAATGAATAAAAATTTTATTCACAATTTTTATTCTCCGGAGGAATAGGCAGAGGTCCCACTTTATGTTTTAAGTATGTTTTTATGATTTTTTAATAAATTAAACAAGGGGTTTCTTATTTATATTCTTGTTACGCGATTTCTACTGCGTACGCTGTCTGCGTGACTTAAAACTAGTCGTATTTCTCAATCATTTCATAACTCACAATTTGTACTAAATAAGTACCTTTTTTTGAAAACCGTTGCTCCACACTAGAATTTTATCCTGTGTCGTGGGTGCGTTTACAAACATTCAAATTCACATTCACATGACACTCGGACCCGGAACAACAATTTGTGGATCACACAAAGAATTGTTCCGTGCGAGAATCGAACTCGCGACACGCTGCGCTGCAGCCCAGCCACTGCACCAACCATGCCGTCAAAAGTGCTGTATTTGTTACAAAAGTCAAATCAATAAGTTTAAAAGGCTTACTTTTAAAAGTTGTTTTTTTTTGTTATTAGTATTATCTCGTACTCAACTATCTTTTACGAAATCAATTATACCCTATATGATATCTAGTAATATAATATATTAAGCACTAATTTAACCATACTTACCAACACAATCGGATAAAACATCTGTCAGATTAGATGGGCCAGGTGTAGGGTCCAAATATATGTCATCTGCTGTGCTCATGGGATTAAGATCTGTGATTTAGAAAAAAATCAAAAATTACTACTGACTCATAGGGTAAATTACTGTGATGACGGAGTCTTATACAGATTCGGCTGAATGTCAGTATTTTATGTAGAACGACTGCCACTTGACGATTATAATCTGCTAATGGTGGATTCTGCACATTTTTGAACAGGCTCATTATCATATGTATGTGAATTATGACAACCATCTATACATATGGATAGAATACAATAAATTTATTTATTTGCAATGAATGTACAAATTATTAAATGTTACGAAGTTTTAAGGATCCTTGTACATTAGACCTAGTTATTTATAAAATCTACCTCATAGTTGGTAGTCGCAAGTGAGAAATTTGAGTTCAAACATCAGATCGGGCACTTAGTAATTTTGATTTTTTTTAATTCTCAATAGTAGCATGCGGTCTGAAATTACGCTATGTGTGAGGTTACTTCATGTAACATGAAACTCATAATAACATAACAAAGCAGCTGAAAGCTGGTTGTTTAAAGGTAGGTAAAATAATGTGTGTCTATCTACCTATTCAGATATTAAAGCGTGAAACGGTGCTGTAATTTTTATAAATGAATATAACTTTTTACCCTTACCTAAAAATAATGTTGGTACAGCATTTTGTGTCAAATAATGAGAAGGTAATCGGTAGCTTTCATTAAAATGTCGGCCACAAATTCTGATCTTCTTACAGATATAATCATCCCCTTTTTCTTGATCAGCTGGTTTAAGAACAGATTTCCATTTTTTAAATCTCTCAATCTGTTCCAATTTCAATGAATTTGGATTTGGAAATTTGTGTATAGGATCTGAAAAATGTAAACAATACTGATTATAAAATGTACATAGTACAAAGTTATCTCGGGGCCACCATATATTTTATATTAATAAAATAAATAAATAAAATAAAATATATTTAAGTACACTAATAAAATATATCCAAATGTAAAGCAGCTTGTAAAACAATTATAATAATAGGCCCGTGCCTAATTTTACCCCATTCGATGGGAGAAATGCAGATCATAAACGGAAATAATAATAATAATATGTAAATAATAATATTTTAAATATAATTTTTTATTTTGTAAGTAGTATTTAAAAATGACATTTATAGAGAATTTTAAATAAATATATGGAAATAATAATAACCATAGTTCCCAATTTACCCGCCCACAGCAAGTATTTACATGTAATTATAAATTATATGATATATTTATACATATCTTAATTATAGGTATTATTATATTTGTGTTAATTGTACCTATGTAGTTTATGTACTATTATGAATTTTAGTTAGGTATCTAGAATGTAGATAATTACATATTTTTTGTTATATAAGAAATATTATTTTCATTCTAAACATTACCATTTTAAATTTAATTTTTTTGTAATATAGTTTTACATAAATTTCCTAATTATAGGTATTACTATGTATGTGTTAATTGTATGTAGTTTATGTACTATTGTGAATTTTAGTTAGGTATATAGAATCTAGATTATTATATATGTATAGATTGTAGATGTATTTGTAGTACATGTATGTATTATATTAACATGATTTTTTCTTGAGTATTTATTGAATATTAAGTTTTGCTGGTTTGGTCATCGAAAAACTCATTAATGGTGTAGTAATATTATTCAATAGGAAACTGTTTTAATGTATTTGTACACAAGTTTTTTTTCGGCCGCTTTTATGTGTTTCGGTAGTGCGTGATATATCTTTTCAGACATAACTAGAGTGTCAGGTTAATGCATATGAAGTCGGGGGCTTGGTAGGTATAATCTGTTTCTGTGCCTAAAGTTATAGTCCTAAAAGTAATATTACAAAAATACTCCAATGCGATAGTTAAGCCTTTAAATTAAATCTAATTAAAAATTTAAAACGTAACTTAAACAATAAAAATAGCATTCGGAATCTAACATACCAAGTTGTTATGAATAATGCTAAACATACAAAACATACTAAACCTACTACACTTAGTAAATTGATAACGGATAACCGGGGCTCCGACTCGACGTGCAGGAAAAGGAACGGGGTGGGTTTTAGTCAGTAAGAGTCTGACACTCCCTCCCGCCTCACCCAGGCGGGAGCAGTCATTCGATGATTTTCCCCCATTAAAAAAAAAAAACACAGTAAATTGAAACAAAACAATAAGAAAATAATAATCAAACCCAAATAAATAAAGAAAACCAAAATATTTTAAAGGTTCATAATATTTAGGTACTTAATACAAATAAAACAACATAATCTCACTATAAAATAACCCAATCTAAAGACATCATCTGTCAACACTAATGCTTAGATAGTTATGATTCAACGGTTTAGTGCAACCACAGTTGAAAAAGGTAGTATAGTACCTTACTTTATAATGCAGCAGTGAATTTTTAGAGGTTTACTTAATGTCAATTTATTAAAATGTTGCATTTTTCTCAAAACTGTGTTGTTTTAAATTTAAAATTAAAGTTTGTTTTTCTGACTTCGGTATGACTAACAAGTCGTTACCTTATTAGAAATGGATTTATAAAGCTTATTAAGTGAAGCAGCACTCCTGAACATTATTTATTACACACGGAACGAATGATATAGAATAGAACAACTTGAAGACAAACCGTCTTCAAGTTACACCGTTACATAATAAAATTAGCAGACAATGAAAAATCTGCTAGTTAAAATTAAGTCAGTAATTCATTACTGACTTTTCAAAGTAAGATAAATAGCTACTAAGCTGCTTGATGCAGCAACCCTTGAGTTTGGTTTAAATTTGATATTCCATGCATGGAATTTATGTTAGAATTAATCAAAATTGGGTACAAGTAATAAAATAATGTTCCAAAATAAAATTATAAAATAATCTAAATAATAATTAATACAAAATGGATGAAGCTTTACTAAATAACATTGCTTTTACTGTATGTATGTACTGAATATAGTACTAATTATTGTTAATTGTAAATACTATATAAAATGATTTATCAAATTATAATTTAACAGAAAACTAGCGACCCGCCCCGGCTTCGCACGGGTGCAGTATACATATATTATACATATAAAACTACCTTAAGAATCACCCTATCCATTAAAAAAACCGCATTATATTTGCGTAGTTTTAAAGATCTAAGCATACTTAGGAACAGGCATTTTATTATTTAACAGAAATTAACCTAGGGTAACTATTAAATGAGTTGATCTCGATTCAATCATCCTCTGTCCAATGTATAATGTGCACAGTCCAAAGTACATCTGGTTTGTCCTGGGACAGATTTTCATCACAATTGATTTTCTTGACAACCATGCATAGTAGATAAGTTTAACAAGAGCAATTACTGTTTTAAAATTAAAATATAAACAAACTGTTTAGGTAGATTAGATTCCTTACATTATGTTAGTGGTAGCATTGGTATCATAAAATTCTTTAAACAAATATAATATCTTAGCGATATTGCAAAAAGGTCTTACCATTATCATTACAGGAACATCCAAAATAACACTTCACATAATATGTTTTTTGTGACATTCTGTTTTGAAAGCCGAATCGAGAAGGATTAATCAGAAGTCCGTTGTCGTAGCCAAGTCAGACGTAAACGCAGCAAACAAAGTCCAAATACACAGAATCAAGTCACGAAAATAATACGGGTCTCAGAAAGTCCAGATTAACAAAGCCAAGTCGTAGAAAATAAAAACGGGAACACAGTAGTAACAGGAATTCAAACAGCGCAAAAACAATAATGGCGGCAGAAAAGTTTCTTAAGGTAATTCCTAGTATTGCCATGTAAATTGAATATGGTTTTATATTTGAAGTTTATATCAAGGTAATATAATGTATTGTATTATTGATTATTTACATTGAATAAAATATGTTTCTTTTTTTTATTAATATTAAATACTTTGAATCACTAAAAATTTCATACAGATGTAAATTTATATAACGACATGGATATATGCTGCCATCTTGTGACACCATATAATAACTTGACTCAAAGTTTCTTCTGGATATCCAGAAGATGGCATCACTTTCTTCGTAACTTTTTGAAACCAATTTTGTAGGAGAGATTCATGGGCCTGGTGCTTAATAAATAAACTGACTGACAGACAGACTGAAGCTCATAGAAATATCGCGGAGCTGTCAAGAAACAGAGTACCTAATTTACTGTCATAAATACTATAGACAATAGAAATAAAGTTAGCAACAAGAGTTTATATTATGGTTATGGTTAGTAAAAATAGCGTGATAATCACACTGATATGATAATATTTATAAATCTATGGATAATCATGCTATCCAACCAAATACATTAGTATGGTAGATTATAAATGAAGCAACTGAGGAAACTTTATGATGACTTTCACAGTTTGGGCGACTCCCTGCCATCTTTATTAGGTCGCCTATCCACCGTGAGAAGCACGTCTTCGTATGTCGCATCCATTCGAGGTCCTATAAACTAAAACTTTTAATTATTAATGCTAAAAAAAAATAAAAATAATCGAACAGATGATCAAATAGAAAGCCCATAGAAAGATAGTTTCGATAGGAACTTGTCATTGTCATCATGACTGGTGTCACATGTCAGTCTGTCAGCTGTTTGTCTAATCGACTGTCATTTCGAAAATAACCTTTTATCTCGGTGTCTTCGCCTTATCTCTCCACAAAAATATAATAAAATTGAGCTCAAACCTTACTTTTGTTTCCATGGTGGGCACGTCAAGGCTGACTTAATATATTCAGAGTCTATTTTACCTTTAGTTTACAATGGAATTAAGTTTACGTACCATCAGGACTTTCAACCGGCTTTTACGAAAACCCTTAGGAATCGTAGCTCATAGGAGTGTAACGGGCACAGCAGTAAAGGAAGAAGTTAATACAGAGTTGCTAAATGTATTTAACCGGGATATAAAGAACGGTAAGTGGTTTCGACATATTTTATTCATATTACACAGAATGGAATTTATAAATCGCAATATTTGTCTATTCTTCTGTCTTATATTAGAACCTTCTTAGATTGTGTCATCTTTTTTTATTTTTATATTCATGTATTTGTTTAGTAACCGGTTTGGCTTTCAATGTCTTGTCTAATATTACTTGTAGTCATTCTGTACTCTGTAGTTACTAAAAACTAATGGATTCTGTGTAATATGTACTTGGTGAGCTTTGCTTTAGCCATCTAGATTGTAGATATATTAAGTAGCCAACTTATAAAATACCTTTGATTTGGAAGTTATAGCGGGTAATAACCTTTAATGGGTTTAATGTATGTTTTTCCATTAAAACATGACATAATGATCTTGAAACTTGAAAGGTGCAGAAACTGTTCACTTAAATACTTGGGTATAGTTAGATTTATTTTTAATTACATCTTAGTCTTTTTATTTTAGTTTTAAGTTATTTATTTGAATATGGAAGGTTTATTATGGTTTGGTACATATTTCTACTCATAATACTTATAAAATGAGTCACAGGTTTGTGGATCTTACCATGTGTGTGCCCGTCTGCCTACCCCTTTGCAAGGTAGCAAGTGTGCAAAACAGTAGGAAGAAAGGTATTGTCAATTCAGTTTCCATGGAGACCAAATTATTCCTTGTACTTATATATCTAGGTGTAATGTGCAATGAGTTTGTACAGTGGTCAGTAGATCAACCTACTCTAATTTGTCAAATTTATTCATTGGATTTTTGATTTTATGTCTACAAAATAAAGTTGAAGATATAATACAGACAATTAAAATATTTTTTTTTTTGAGGAAGAACCCCTCTGTGGTTCGAAACTAGTAGAGCTTTTCTCAGTATATTCACGTGAGTAACCCGCGTTTTTACTTAACATTTTTAAAAATTAAAAGTACATTTTATTAAAGAAAAAAAAATTTGACATAAAAGGATACATTGACCTGATGAGTGCTAGCCACCATACAGGCCCATGCTAGGAGAACATCCTAGTTCAGGGCAATATTAGAAAAATCTAAAGATGTTGTTTGTATATGAAATCAAAACAGTGCTTTTGATCTCTTTGTGATGCTTTCGTCAAATCTTTATTATACAATATTTATAGGTGAGGCTTAGATAAGTTTTCTATCTTTACTGCATTATGACATCCACATGTATAAAATTATCTGCTTTCTTTTAGTTCAGAAATACTCAGTACTCATTTCTTTATTCTATGACTATGTGCCATGTGGTAAACACAATTGGGATGTTGAAAGGGTATGAAAATTTAAAATATAATTAGTCCGTAAGTTTAGTAATGAAAAAATATTACCTCGTGTGTTCATAAGTTTTGAGACAAACTTTTTGCTTATAAAAATAAAATAAAAATTACTGGCTGCTGTACATATTTCTTTTTCTAATTTTGAATTTGGAATGTTAACTTTTAATATCTATGATTTCGGATTATTTTATTTAAATTTTCTCGTAATGGAGGGAACAAAAGAATTACGTGCGACCGTCATTTCATTATTTAAGGTGGGAAGAAAACCTATGGACATTTTCCGAGAACTGATAAGTTTTGGTGTGAGCCGTAACTTCGTGTATTACACTATTAAACGATACCAGGAGACAAGTTCTTTACATGATCGGCAAAGAAGTGGTCGTCCACGCTGTGTGACTGCGAACATTAAAATCATCCGAGAGCGACTTCGCCGAAATCCATGTCGCACTCAGAAGAAACTCGCTCTGCAGACCAATATTTCGCGCGTTTCAGTCAACAGAATACTGAAATATGATCTCAAGGTTAAGGCGTATAGCCGTAGAAAAGTACACTTTTTAAACGATCGCCTTCGTCAATTGCGACGCGAACATTGTCCAATACTGCTTACGAGACACGATGCGAGGAAGATACTCTTCACCGACGAGAAAATCTTCACCGTCGAAGAAAAGTTCAATCGACAAAACAATAAAGTGTATGCCAAAAGTAGCAAGGATGTCCCACCTTCAGCACGGAATGTCTCGCGTACTCATCATCCGGCTAGTGTCATGGTATGGTGGGGAGTTTCGTACGAAGGTGTCACTCAGCTTCATTTCTGCCAACAAGGCGTCAAGGTGAAAGCCAAAAATTATCAAAGTGACATTCTAGAGACTGTTGTGAAACCCCTGTCTAATACCCTATTCCATAACAAGTATTGGGTTTTCCAGCAAGACTCGGCGCCATCCCATAAGGCTAAAACCACCCAAGCTTGGCTGAAGGAAAATGTGCCGGCCTTCATTGCGGCGAACGAATGGCCCTCCTCCAGCCCCGACCTCAACCCGCTGGATTATTCTCTATGGACCGAATTAGAGCTCAGAGCCTGTCTCAAAACTTATGAACACACGGGGTAGACACGTATTTTTTTATTTTGTCGTATGATAAAACAGTTTTGACGTATGATAAAACTGGGTTTTTTTAAATTCTCAGTAGTAGCACGGAGTCTGGAAATGTGCCTGGTATATGGCAATAGGCTCACCCCCTATTACATGGGACTCATAACAACTAGTGAAAAGTGGGTGTTACATTGTACTGTGGTAGAATGTGTACCTCTGCCTACCCCTTCGGGGATAAAAGGCGTGATGTTATGTTATGTATGTAAAACAGTACTTAGTTAAAACGAATCAAAGTTGAGTGGGGTCTAAAACGTCATTTCTACGTATAAAATGTACATAGAAGTGACGTCACGCGACATTTCAAATCAATATATCGTCGAAAGTATTTGTTTCTGTAAGAAAATAAAAAATACGTTTTTAATGTTTTTAAATAATCTACCAGACGGACATTGAAATAAAAATTAGGCATCTACCCTATTACGACACAATGTGGACCCTGTCTGGCACAACAATATAAGTTTTGGAGGGAACACACATGGACATGTAATATGAAGAAAAAAAATAAGCACCTATAATAAAATAAATGACAAATTCAATATATTATGATAAAATTAAGTTAAGAGTCAGAATCATTTTTAAAATCATAAACATGTTAATAAATACACAGTCATAATCATAATAAAATAAAAAGTTAATCACAATCGTAATCTAAATTAAACAGTCAAAATGTATAGTTACAAGTACTGAAAAATATTGCTTATGTTGTTATAGTCCAAATAGCTTCTATCTGCGCTTCTGGCTGCAGTAGTCTGTGCAGGCATTAGTCTTATTCTATGCATATATATTTGGTAATTATTGTTTCAAAGTCTAACAAATATACAAAATTAAATCTTCACAATCTTCTGCATCTATAATATTAGTGGAATCACTTATTGAAATGTAATTTTTACTCTAGTCTAACCCATATATTCCCCGGAGAACCTAATGGGTAACAGGAGAAGGAATGGGGTGGTTTTTAGTCAGTAAGAGTCTGACACTCCCTCCCGCCTCACCCAGGCGGGAGCAGTCATTCGATGATTTTCCCCCCTTAAAAAAAAGCGGTCACCGGTGACTATTACTCCACTAACTATTACTACATTATAGACCTTATTTCCAATGTTTAGAGACTACTTTTGTATGAACTAATTTAGGGGATGATTTTCAACTGGCTAGGCAAAGTAATAAAACATAATATTATGGTGAAAAGCGCAGCCACATGTAATAGCTAGCTAGTATATTTTTATATTATACTAGTATATTAGTAGATTGAAAGAGCATAGTCTAAAACGAAGATTACTTCACGGTTGTGTCAAGTTGTGTGAACTGGTGAGGGTGACATAACTTTTCTACGATCTAGACCAGAACATATATTGTCGCGGAGAACCTAACGGGTAACCGGGGCTCCGGCTCGACTTGCAGGAGAAGGAACGGGGTGGTTTTTAGTCAGTAAGAGTCTGACACTCCCTCCCGCCTCATCCAGGCGGGAGCAGTCATTCGATGATTTTCCCCCCTTAAAAAAAAGTTCATCGCAGTCATCAATTTTAACATCTTATTTTTATTTTACAGGCGGTGCAGTGCCAGTATTTCGCAGAGCCTTATTGTTCCCGACGCGGGTAGCCTTACAAGATGAGCTTGGCATATACACGTACGCTGGCCTCTACCAAGCAGCCTCCGTGCTGTCACAGGAGATCGCTGCGCAGTTGGGTAAGTTAATAAATAATCTCAACTTAGAGCGAAACCCCATTCGTCCTTTGCACTGCGTTGTGTAATGGGGCTTGACATAAAAAGAGATATATCGAAAACGACGCTGTGACGACGCGACGTAGCGCAACGGACAAATGGAACTTCACCCTAATATTACAAATGTGAAAATAAGATCGTCGTCGTGGTGGCCCGGAGGTTAAGACGCCCGCTTCTCATGCATAAGGGTGCGGGTTCGAAACCTACCAACGGCAAGTACCAATGTGGCTTTTTTCGAGTTATATGTACCTACTTTCTAAGATTATTTAGACACCACTGACAAACGGTGAAGGAAAACATCGTGAGGAAACCTGGGCTTATAATTTCTAATTATTAGTTTGTCGCCAACCCGCCATGAGCAAGCGTGGTGATTAATGCTCAAACCTTCTTCGTAGCAAAGCCTCAGCCATAGTCTGTTGATGATGAAACAAAATTTTAATAATTGTTGTCTACCTCTTTAAGCTTTGATCTTCTTGACATTTTACATGCCTGTAATTCTTTTCGGGCTTCTTCATTTTACCTACTATTCTTTTGAAGAACTGATAAGAGAAGAAGAGAAAGATAGTAGGTAATGTATCGAACTGAGTGAGAAAGAGTATGAGAGCGAGAAATAATTACTGCTTCTCTTACATGTCTTTACTCTCAATAACTTTATTTTTTCTCCCTTTCAGTTGGCGAATCAGACAGAACAATTGCATACATGTGCAATAATGATGCGTCGCACGTCATCGCGCAGTGGGCTATTTGGATGACTGGGAATATCGGTGAGTTATATATTTGCCGACTGCTAAGCGTGGCGATTATTACAAACCCTCTCTTGGGTAGACGCCCATAGACCGGCTGAACAACACTTTGAGTGATCCAAAACTTGTTGTTCCGGGTCTGGGTGTCATTGTCGGATACACTTGTATTTGATTGGAGAAAATCCTATATAGTGTGGGGCAACGTTTAAAATAAATTGATAACATTATTTTTAAATATTGTAGTATCTCTGTATTTTAACAAAGAACTTACAGTAATGTTTTTTAGAGTCGCTACTCAATTTTAATATAAACTGAAACCTAAATGCAAAGTCAAAGTGTAAGCATTTAATTCAAGTACCGTCATTACACAATTAAAGAACAATAGGTTGCGCTCACCGGTGTCCTCGCGCTGTTTGACAGTTTAAACCATAAACTGGTACTTTTGAAACGTCAACAAATACAAAACAAATATTATTATTTTGTTTTGTTTCACTGACGGACAGACTATTCAGTCAGTGAAGCTAGGTAATGCTTTAATAAAGGTTACTTTAGTAAATAACTAGCTTCTGCCCGTGATTTCGTACGCGTAAACCCGATTTTTCTCGTTCGTTATTTTCGATAAAAAGTAAAAAAGGTATTGGATAAAATGTCCTATGTCCGTCTCCTGGTTGTAAGCTACCTCCCCACCAATTTTCATCGATCGATTTAGCCTTCTTGAGTTATAAATAGTTTAACTACCACGACTTTCTTTTATCTTTATACATATAATTCTCATGTACGTGTGTATGTCATTGAACTCCTCTTTAAACGGCTTGACCGACTTAAATGAAATTTTCTGTATGCGTTTGAGTGGCGCCCTGGATGGTTTAGATTCACAAATCAGCCCGGCAGATGGCGCTGCAGTCGGTGTCAAGGTTATTTATCCTAAACGGCTGAACTGATTTGAACGAATTTTGTTTATACATTCAAGTGGATATGCAGGACAATAATGATACTGTTAAAATTATAAGATATACGAGTTTCTCGTTAAACTTGCTATGAGAATATTTTAACAGTAAAGTGTTAATTCGCATTTTAGTGAACGCCAAATTATCGTATGCGTGTTAGATTGGATTCTCCAAGAAGTTTTTATACCTAATACTAAAAAACTCTAACGATTTTCTATATCTATTCTAGCGGACTGACTCGTTGGCCGAGTGGTGGCAAGTGCGACTGCCGGGCAAGGGGTCTCGGGATCGATACCCGGGTCATAACATAAATAGTGAAAAGTGGGTGTTACTTCTGTGTACACCTCTGCCTACCCCTTCGGGATAAAAAGGCGTCATGTTATGTTATGATCTGACGAACTTGAGATGTAGGGTTTGAAAGTCTCACTTGCGACCACTTGACCAACGAGGCAATATAATACTATAATTTGTACGTGTTTATATTATTATTACATTGTTTCGGCAGGTGCCATAATCTTGTGAAAGTCTCTGCTTAGATGTTTGTCCGTCAATCACGCTGAAACTACTGAACGGATTTTGATGAAATTCGGTATACGGGCCCCTGCCCGTATATAACCTTATGCGCTGACTTAAGCGATAGGATACATTATATGCTGATTAAATGCTCCTATGAGATAAAACAGGAATCATATTCTGGGCGGACGAAGTCGCAGGCAACAGCTAGTTTATAATGATACTACTTCCGCGCGGTTTCACACGCTCTGCTCAGCGCCTTTTGGTCGTAGCGTGATGTTTTATAGCCTGTAGCCATCCTCGATAAATGCTCTATCCGACACAAAAATAATTATTCAAATCAGACTTGTAGTTACGGAGATTAGCGCGTTCAAACAAACAAACAAAAAAACAAACTCTTCCGCTTTATATAATAGTATAAGATTAGTCAGAAGATGTATTATTTTTGGTAATAGTATACTCTACCTCTTATATTAATTTAATAATTGTATTTTTCTCTTCCAGCGGTACCCCTAACACCACTACACCCACCAGAAATATTGAAGTACTATCTAACAGACAGTTATTCAAGCTTAGTACTATGTACACAAGAATTCGAGAAAGTTCTTCGACCCATAACTCTAGAGATGAACAAACCACTATTGGTAATGGGTAGAGATAATGTCCTGACTGCACAATTGTACCAGCCCAATACTTCATTCTTGAAACCAAAAGCCGAGAACAATTTGACTGATGTTGGAAAAAGTAATGAGTGGTACGGGAACAATGAAGCTCTCATTATTTATACTAGTGGTAAGTCAACACTGTATGTAATAGGATAATGTGGTTTAAGTGTGGGAGAGCCATGCTTCGGCACGAATGGGCCGGCTCGACCGGAGTGATACCACGGCCGAGCAGAAAACCGACGCGTAGCAACGCTTGCATTGTGTTTCGTCGTGTGAGTGAGGTTACCGGAGGCCCAATTACCCTCCCCTTCCCCAATCTCCCCAATTCCTGAATCCCCAGCGATCCTCAACCTCCTAATTCCCCAAAAAGCCGGTAACGCACTTGTAACGTCTCTGGTGTTCCAGGTGTCCATGGGCGACGCCGATTGCTTACCATCAGGTGATCCGTCTGCTTGTTTATCGGATTATGCTATAAAAAAATGTCATGTTTTTTTAATAAATAAAAGATTTGGACAGAGACGGCACGGTTGGTGCAGTGGCTGGGCAACCGGCTGCCGTGCAGCGTGTCGCGGGTTAGATTCCCGCATGGAGCAATTCTCTATATGATCCACAAATTGTGGTTTCGGGTTTGGTTGTCAGGTGTATGTGAACTTGTATGTTTGTAAACGCACCCACGACACAGGAGAAAATCCTAGTGTGGGGCAATGTTAAAAAAATATCGATAAATGTATATATGTAACCTACCTACAATGTAAAACCCATTTTTACCAGTTAGCATATTAGCTCCATCAGTCCTATGTAATACCACCATATCATACCCCATGTCGCGGAGAACCTAACGGGTAACCGGGGCTCCGGCTCGACGTGTAAACTTGTAGAGCTTTTCTCGATAGGCTCTAATATTTCTCAATAGGCTCACCCCATATTGCATGAGACTAATATAAATTGTGAAAAGTGGGTGTTACATTGTACAGTGACATTAAGTGTAATGTGCACTTCTGCCCTCTTCGGGGATAAAAATCTTGATGATGAGAGAGCATTTCCAGAATCGTTCACGTCATTGCGTACACACATATTATTTTAGTACGCTTCATATTGTTTTTTTGTTTAAAAAAAGCGTTGCCCCACACTAGGATTTTCTCCTGTGTCGTGGGTGCGTTTACAAACATACAATATCACATACACATTACACCCAGTCCCGAAACAACAATTTGTGGATCACACAAAGTGTTGTTCCGTGCGGGAATAAAACCCGCGACACGTTGTACGGCAGCCGGATGCCTAGCCACTGCACCAACCGTGCAGTCTGTACGAAATAATAATAAAAATAATAATGTACGAAAAATTATTTTTTCTAATACAATGTGTTGAATAGGAACAACAAGCAAGCCGAAAGGAGTAGTATGGACCCATAGTATGCTTCAAACACAAATATCAGCGTTACACTCCGCGTGGCAGTACTCAGCCAACGATGTGGTATTACACACGTTGCCGTTACATCACATACATGGTCAGCTCAACTCTATGCTAGCGTCTTTGGCTGCTGGTGCCAAGTAAGTCTTAATATAGAACATGTAAATATTTATCTACATCCTTACATGCCGTGGTGGCCCGGAGGTTTCAGATGCCCACTTCTCATGAGAGTGCGAGTTCATAACGTACCAATGTGACGAATGAACTAGTTCATTTTTGTCTTTCGTTCGCGAACTACCCAAGTCTAGTGACGTTTTTCGAGTTATATTTACTTTCTAAGATTATCTAGTCACCACTGACAAACGGTGAGGGTAATCGTGAGGAAACCTGGGCTTATAATATCTAATACTTAACTGCACGGTTGGTGCGGTGGCTGGGCTGCCGTGCAACGTGTCGCGGGTTCGATTCCCGCACGGAACAACACTTTGTGTGATCCACAAATTGTTGTTTTGTGTCTGGGTGTCATTGTGTATGTGAACTTGTATGTTTGTAAACGCACCCACGACGCAGGAGAAAATCCTAGTGTGGGGCAATGTTTATTTTTTGGCATAAGCCGGTAAACGAGCAGACGGATCACCTGATGGTAAGCAATCGGCGCCGCCCATGGATCACCTGGAACACCAGAAGCATTACATATACGTTTTTTTAAAATATAAGTTTAAAATCGCCAATCCTCATTGAGCAAGCGTGATGATTAATGGTCAAACCTTCTCCGGGCGAGAAGGTGCTTTAGTCGGCAGTGGCCACTTATAGGCTGTTGATGATGATAATGATACTTACAGCCTATACAATTGTACAACCTCCTTCTTTTGACGTCGATTAATAAGTAGTCCCATTTCACTTCTGTCCGTATGTATGAACTAATTAACCACGAGGCCAAAGCCGCGGGCTGATAGTTAGTAAAAGAAAGAAAGAAAAGAAAGAAGAAAGAAAAAAAAGATAATAGCAATTGCTGGTTCATTGCGTAAAAGTAATCATCTTTGGTTTTTATATAGTACCTGCTGAATACTCTGTAATTTGAACTCGCGAAGTGAGCTCGATCGCATTCTTATTGGTCGAGTCTGTCGCGGAGAACCTAACGGGTTGCCGAGGCTCCGACTCGAAGTGCAGGAGAGAGAACGGGGTGGTTTTTAGTCAGTAAGAGTCTGACACTCCCTCCCGCCTCACCCAAGCGGGAGAAGACATTCGATGATTTTCCTCTCTAAAAAAAAAATTGGTCGATTGTCACGACCAATGACATGCCGGACCGCGATGGAGCTCACTTCGAGAGTTCAAATTGACATCTCACAATGATATACTGAATCCAGAACTTGTTCAGTACATACCGATTCAAAATTGTTTAATGCAATTGTCATAATAATATATTTCCAACAGGCTCAGAATGCTACCGTCTTTCGTGTCTCACAACGTCTGGTCTCGTCTACTGGGCATGGGGGAGCGGGATGAGACTAAAGTAACAGTCTTTCACGGCGTCCCTGCTATGTACGCGAGACTGGTCGCTGACTATGACAGAATGTTCTCTGACTCGAAGACTGCGGAGTATGTCCGTACTACGCTAGGCAGTAGAATGAGGCTCATGTGTGCTGGGTCTGCTCCGTTACCGGCTCAACTGTTTTTGAAATGGGAGGAGGTTAGTTTTAACTTATTTATTTATTTTATTTTAATTTTTTATAGTTATATACATTTTAAACTGTCAAACACCGCGAGGACACCGGTGACCGCAACATATTGTTATGTAATTGTGTCTATAATGACGATACTCAAAGGGTTAAGCTGAAGAGTTTGTTGAAAAAAACAAACTCTTCTGCTTTATATAATAGTATATAAGATAAGATATAAGATTTTCACAATGTTCACCTTTGCCAATTTTAAACATTCTATAATTATAAAATACTAATATCAGATTTTTTATCCTAGATATCTGGCATGCGTCTTCTCGAAAGATTTGGTATGTCTGAAGTGGGTATGGCGTTAAGTAACCCCTACCGGCCGGTGGAGGCTCGCAGTGTAGGGTGCGTAGGGCTCCCCCTACCGGGAGTCTCTGCGAGAATAGTCTCGCAACGAGAGGACACCGGGGAACTTGAACCTCTGGTAACTGTTGAGACTCCGGTACCAGAGACACAGGTAGGCAATGTATCTTTTTTTGTAATAGATATTATTATCTAAATATCTAGGTAAGTATTTATATGTACATAGTTATTAATATTTACTTTTAATTTTACAATAAAATAATAATAACTAGCGTGAGACATACTAAATTAACTAAAATCGCGGGTTACTCACGTGAATATACTGCGAAAAGTTTGTTATTTTTTACCGAAGTCGCGTGCAGAAGCTAGTCATATCAAAAAATAAATACTAGAGGTATTATAGGTATTTTTGAAAACTTTTTCCGATTTCGATAAAATTATTGGATCAGACTAGTGTTATGAACGCTATAATTTATTCGTAGATATGCCTGGACCGTCTAGGGTTGTCATCAAAGGATTTGTTCGTGGACTCTGACAAATATGAGTGGAAGGCCCCAACAGTCACTAAACACAAGGAACTTACCGACAACGTGTACCATGGAGAACTGCTCATAAAGGGACCCGCTGTATTCACTAGGTAAGTACCTTTTTTGTATAATAACTGTCTTGGGATATACTAAATTCACGGAACATATCACTATTCGAGAAGAACTGTACTGGTTTGGATTTAAACCAGAATTCGTATATCCCCAAGCAGTCACTGGTGACCGCTTGCCACTAACTACATTATAGACCTTATTTCCAATGTTTAGAGACTACTTTTGTATGAACAAATTTAGGGGATGATTTTCAACAATTTTCAACGGGTTGTTTTTTACAATAGGTTAATATAGAAAAAGGCATTTTGAATGACAAACAAAATAAAAAGTTTCTGTTTTTTAGTGACGCTATTTGCTCGTTCTAAAGTGTAGTTTAGCATAGATATACTTTCTTCCTCGTTATTCTTCATAATGACATAGTTTTGTGCACAGGTTTGAGTCACCGAATGCCTTCGGTTCTCTATATGAGTCCCGGTTTGACTTGAAACTAGTAGAGATCGTCTCGAAAAGGTCACAAGAATCAGCCATATTTCAATTAAGATAAATCCTTATTATATTCATACTCAATAAACCATGGATCCTGGGGTTCAATAAATAAATTACACATACATACACAACTTCACGCCTGTCTCCCATGGAGGTAGGCAGAGACTAAGGAACGCCAATTACTACGATTCTTACATACCTCTTACGCTTATAATATAATTAAATTATACATATTATTGAATGCATATTTATGAATATTTTACAAATGCACCTACAATATAGATGACACATATAAAACGAATACAGACAAAAACCCCGTTTTTTACCTATATTTTTGATACGCACATTGGTAGACCAACAAAAAACCAAAAACACAAAGGTTAGGTAGACTAGGAAATAGTGACAATAGTATAATGTGTTAAGCAGGGGAGTATATTTAGAAGTATCGAGCGCCGAGTGACGTGTGACGTACTGCGTCAGTATACGCTAGCCAAGGTAACGCATCCGTACGTACGTCAGCACTCACTTAGTGTATACTTCCCTTTTATACAAATAAGTTTTTTTTTTCAAATATATTACATGAATAGTGTTTGATTTCAAAACCATTATCAGCAACCCGTAATGGGCCACTGCTGGATTATAGACCTCGTCTACATAAGAGGGTTTGCCATAATCTTTTTTTTTATGGCATATGCCGTAAACGAGCAGTTGGATCACCTAATGATAAGCAATCGCCGTCGCCCATGGACACATGGAACACTAGAAGCGTTAAAAGTGCGTTACCGGCCTTTTGGGGATTAGGAGTTTGAGGATTGTTGGGGATTCAGGGATTGGGGAGATTGGAGAAGGGGGGAGGGAGCTAGGCTTCCGGTAACCGGCTCATTCACACGATGAAACACAACGCAAGCGTTGCTTCACGTCGGTTTACTGTGAGACCGTGGTATCACTCCGGTCAAGCCGGCCCATTCGTGCCGAAGCATAGCTCTCCCACACTTAAATCTACTGTAGATTGAGGTTACCGCTGTCCCATCTTTGTCAAATGTGTTGTCTCTTGATCAGCTTTTACGATAACCGCGGTGAGCTTAAGGCTTGTCGTCCAAGATGCGTCATGCATGCGAACGCAGGTAACCTACAAATGACAATAGGCGGCCTACAATCACAAATCCTTGCGTGTAATTAGTAACGATGAAAACAGTCCACGAAACGGCAACGTATGGGTAGGCTATAATCGTTTGTAGGTTGCATGCATTCTACCACTAACGCGTTGTGGACACAGACAGTAGGTCTAAGGGTATAAGAAATGTGTTTTTTTAATGTCTTACATTATTTCAGTCATTGGGACTGTTTAGTCTGCATCAACATCACTAATTAGTAAGTAGTGGCGCCTTCACTATAATGTGTTATATAAGGTAGGACACTCGTTATTAACGTTGCTGTCACACGTCGTGCGCCCTGCACATTACTGTAATAAATTCAAGTAAAATAAATCCGACTATAATTTAACAATCCACCAACATAACAGGGACTTCTGATCTTAAAAAGTTAGGGATTTTAGGAAGCATTCATTTACCCCATAAAGGAGCTGTATGCATGATGCTGTTATGTTATGTTGTGGCGACCATGACACGTGACAAATGACAGATAACGCACAAAGACTATCGAAGAAATAAAATTCAACGGATGACGTCACATCGCACATGTAAATTAACATGAACAGAAAATCCCAACGAACGACTGTCCGACAGAAAGCCCGCCAGGCAAGAACCCCTCGCCCGGTTGGAGTATCTTACTTTTCCGATCTTATAAAAAAAAAATAAATAAAAATCGTTTATTAAACACAAAAATATCCAAAAGATGTAACAGTAGTCTAGTTATTATATAATTATGGTAAATTATAAATACTAAAAAATATAAAAAACAACTTACATTGAAATAATCAAAGATAAATTTAGGATGAGTACAATTAGGTTTTTGTTTTTTAACTGTAGCGTCCCGCCTGTGTTAAAAACCTGTGTTTCAGGCCATCACTCCACTTAAGATGAGATTAGGATGTCAATGTGAGAACGTACAATCTACACAATTTATAAACGAAGTTATTTATATACCAAGCAGAAAAGAAAAATGTTTTTACGACTAAGTAACAATAAATGTAATTTTTTATATCTAGGTACATAAATAATATTAAAACAACGGAAATATCAAGTTTAATACATAAGGTCCTAGAAATAAATAGAAACGTTTAGCAAAAGCATGTTTAGTCTGGGCGTTATCACAAACCAAATCCTTTCTTCTTCTAACTGCAAGGAGAGGATTATAATTAAGTTCAGTGTGTTGCAGTAATACGATATTTAAAATAAATAGTTGTCGGACTGTTAGTACCTTACATGCCAGATAAAGCTCATGGGTGGGAAATCTAAACGGCCGAAAAGTAGCGACCTTTAAGACTGCTCTTTGGGCTCGTTCAAGATGCAGTATCATTGATTTAGCGGCACCACCCCAAGCTGTAATGCAATACGTAATAATAGACTGACACAATGACAATGACAATGACACCTATCTAATTAGTTTAAAGTCAGCTATGTTACGTAAAAATTTAAAAATGTAAATTAGTTTGCGAATCCTACCGCACAATAAGTCTATGTGTTTGCAGAAATTTAGGTTTGTGTCAATCGTGACGCCAAGATATTTGATATGATCCGTTTTTGTTAAGGTAGGGCAGGTACACGCACTGTCAGCATTTACATGTAAGTTGCAATTGCTGTGTGCGCGAATATGGAAATTAGTAGGAGGTGGATTAGTATTTCTTATAGTGAATAATAAGTACTTAGTCTTATCAGTATTTAAAGTTAAAAGATTTTTATGAAGCCAATTTGTTACAGTGCTAAAGCCATTTTGAGCTAGCTCGAAGACTTCGGACTTTGATTTAGCTGCGAACAGTAATGCCGTGTCATCTGCATATGACAATACACTACCCTTATTTAGTGATAAACAACACAAGTCATTTATATATATTAAGAAGAGTGTAGGGCCAAGGATACTTCCTTGTGGGATACCGTAGCAACTGCTTTTTTGTTGTGAGCTTTGATATTTATCGATTTTAACACACTGGTAGCGATCGTTAAGGTAATCACTAAAAAGTTGTAGTTGTGTTCCTCGAATGCCCCATCTTTCAAGCTTATTTAAGAGTAGGGGACACGATATTGTCTCAAAAGCTTTTGCTAGGTCTAAAAATATCCCTAAGGTATACAAGCCGTTATCCAGGTTCATACTAATAAAATTTGTTAGTTGGTGAACTGCTTGGTCAGTGGATTTATTGGGTCGAAAGCCGTATTGTTATGAATCTC
Organism: Spodoptera picta; assembly: GCA_038387885.1. Classification (NCBI taxonomy): domain Eukaryota; kingdom Metazoa; phylum Arthropoda; class Insecta; order Lepidoptera; family Noctuidae; genus Spodoptera; species Spodoptera picta. Next base: position 970,291 of record JAZHFQ010000314.1, read on the forward strand.
TACTCTATGTTCCCTAAAATGTTTTATTTTATTTATTTATTTAAAAAGCTTTATGCACACAAACAGCCGCCGCAGGCATTTTCTACCAGTCTGACCTTTGGGTGATGCAGAGAAAATATTCAGCGGGTGCAAGAATATGCGTTGTATATAACTATTTGAAAATGTTAATATTACAATATAATTATTTCCGTGGCGTCAGGATCTATTAAGGTTAATAAGTTTATTAATTATTATTGATACTATTTTTACCGACCATTTTATTTATTACGTCAATGATAGTACTATTATGCTAATCCATTCAAATATCCGTTCATTCAACAACCATCATCAATCGAAATATTTCCACTCCTAAGGCCTCGATCATTGACGAATATTTGCGTTATCTCCACACTTGGTAAGCGATTTGGGGATTAGTAACTTAGGGTCCGGAAAATGTTGAGAAACCTACTGCGATCCCCCGGTGACGATTATCAAACGCCGACCTATAAAGGATAAAAAAATCAGTTTTAGGACACAATATGTACAATTGCATTCAATGAGTTATAACCTTCTAGCATTGAGGATGTTATGCAATAGTAGGTACTATAATAGTTTGGGGCCACGGATGCGTAGAGGTGCGGGTGCGGCCTCTAGGTGCGCACTCTGTGGTCTCAGGGAAAACGGTGGCCCAGTGGTTATGTGCCGTCGTAAACAACAAGGCTTAAAGGAGACACCCGTCTCCCTAGGGATGTGTCGTAACAGGCGTTGCACTGTGGAGGCTCCGGAGCAGGTCTCTATTAAAGGACCTGGTGCCTCCATGCATATGTTGAGGGTGGCTATAAGGGTGGTTTTAGTGAGATATAAATCCCACACTCACTCGTCAATTATCCCCAAAAAGCTAGGGGATAACCTTCAAAAAACGGTACTATAATAGAAGAACGAAGCATTTTTAGTGACTCTATGTTCTATATCCAACTTATTTTATAAATGCAAATCTTTGTGCAAGATTACTATCTTTCACAGAAAACATTAAGTTACAAAAATTGGTATTTTTGAAACGTCAACAAATACCAATATAATAAAAATAATCTATCAATCTGTCTTTCAGTGTCGCTAGGTGGTCGTTCCAAAATGTAGATTCGAATGGAAAAGAACGAGCAAGAAACTCCTTTTGTTACTCTTTTATAAAATTATGTTTTATAATCTCTCTGATACGTAATCCAATATGGTACATATATGCGAGAACAATGTAAAGACACGCTTGACGCATAATACAATTTACAGAACTTACTAAAGTAAAAAAACACATGTTGTTCACATATGCATACTAATACCGACCGAGGTATAATAATAAAAATCTTCTTCTACCGAGCTACTTTCTAATCGCCACAATAAATAAACAACACAAAAAATATCGTTAGTAAACAATATGGCAGCATAATATTAAAAAAACCAGTCTTACAGTTTTAGATTGCATTTAATTATGTTTATATATTTATAATGCTAATTCGGCGGCGCCTGCGCAATCAGTCAAGGTGAAGCCGTTTTCTATGACTATGACGTACAGTTCAGTGTACGATAAAAACTAAGTTTAGACTATAGTCATAATCTGTCATTTCCGACTTCCCTATTGGTCTATGAGTTGTTTACACATTTGATGAGAGTAAAGTTCTATATTCCAACTCTCGAGTTATTTTTAGGGATGAAAATCATCTAATGATTGGTCCCGCCTGGGTGAGGCGTAAGGGAGTGTCAGACTCTTACTGACTCTAAAAACCACCCCGTTCCTTTTCCTGCACGTCGAGCCGGAGCCCCGGTAACCCGTTAGGTTCTCCGCGACTCCGAATCGGCATCAGCCCTATTGGGCCCCATCTGTGGTGGTCTGATGGCTCTTTAAGGCGCGCGTGGAACGCGACGCGCCGTACGCTCGGGTCTGGTTTTAGTCGGACGGTGTGCCACCCATGCTCGCCGTCCGCAGGCCCATTTTTTTGGGATAAGCCGGCAAATAAACATCCAGATCATCTCATGGTAAGCAATCGGCGCCACGCAATCAAGTGCGTTGCAGTTTGGGCGATAGGGATTTGAGTATATGGAGATTGGAGAGAATGGTTTTTGAAATTTTGAATTACTTTCTAAGATAAATCATGTTATATGGTTAGGAACATGAGGAACATTAAGTCGAATATGACAAGATTTTTATAAGCTATTTGTATAAAAGGGAAGTATACACTAAGTGAGTGCTGACGTACGTACGGATGCGTTACCTTGGCTAGCGTATACTGACGCAGTACGTCACACGTCACTCGGCGCTCGATACTTCTAAATATACTCCACTGCTTACCACATTATACTATTCTCACTATTTCATAGTCTACCTATCCTTTGTGTTCTTTGTTTTTTTATTGGTCTACCAATATCTATACCAACAATATAAAAAAATAACATATTTTTGTCCGTAGATATTTGTGTTTTTTTCGATCCATTTCTCGTGCATGTATGACATAATTAAAAGATTCAATATTTTATGTTTTGACCCACGATTCCAACTTGATTTCCATGACTTTTTCTATGAATTTTGTACAAGATTGCACCTAAATTATAATGTCATAGTTTTTACGTCAATTACCATACCTACATATTTCTTTAAAAATTGGTCAAATAACACCACACTTCACACTATAATATTATAAACGTCAAAGTTTCATTGTTTGCATGTTTCTCCGTCAATCACGCGGAAACTACTGAACGGATTTATGGGCTGACTTAGGTGATAGGATACTTTTTATCCCGATTAAATGCTCCTCCCCAGATTAAAGAGGAACCATATTCTATACGTAGCTAGCTAGCTAGTAGTTAAATATTTCCTAAAAAATTGGTTAAAATATACGAGAAATGACTAGATTATATCCTCCAGATATTTTAGAAAGTATAATAAATACGTTAGCCATGTGTTTAATAAAACATTACCTAAACAGGTGTGAAACACACATCATTTTATTATCAATGTCAAATGGCAAAATGGTAAAAGTTATGATTTTTCTCATCTCACTTTCTGTCCTTTCTGTTTCTGTAATCCTCATTTCTGTCTTTATTTATTTGATTTTCAACTTTAGTGTTTTGATATAAAGTCGAAAGTCTAATAAAAAGAAATGAAGTAGCTTGATCTGCTAGGCTCTGTACGTGTATATATAAAGGACACTGACTGACTACACCAAACTATTGTTATAGATACTGGAACCGGTCCCCAACACTAAACGCGTCAGACTTCACAGAAGACGGCTGGTTCCGTACAGGAGACACAGCATCCTTCGAAGACGGCAAGTTCAGGATATTGGGACGCACATCAGTAGACATAATCAAAACAGGAGGATACAAAGTAAGTGCTTTGCAAGTAGAGAGCGCCATCTTAGACCACCCTAGCATTGCTGACGCAGCCGTACTTGGAATCGAAGATGAAAACTACGGAGAAATCGTTTCAGCAGTGGTGGTACTTAAAGAAAATGCTAAACTAACTCTTCAAGAGTTAAAAGAAGCTGCTGGGAAGAAACTAGCTCCATATCAGCTACCTAAAACTCTGCTTGTTACAAATGAAATGCCTAGAAACGCGATGGGTAAACTGGATAAGAAAGTTATAAGGCAAACCTTTGGTAAGCAATTAGTTATGCCGAAGAAGTAGACTCTTTGTGTTGCGTTACTTTTGTCCAATGAACATGTCTTTTATTGAACTTTGGATCGTAGGTCGGTAGTGAGTGATAGAAACGTCAATCGGATGTACAGATTTTCAATCAAAATTAAGTCTTTAACTGCCGATAAAAACTGTTAAAGGCTAATCCTCCGCTAGGGTCACGGCATCCAATGTACGGTAACCAATTCAAAATCCAAGGACGTTAAAAATCAAGGCGGACATTTTGTCACTTAGAAATGAAGCACCAAAATGTCCGTGGTTTTATTTATGTGTGCTTGTGTAATGGGTGACCACGTTACCAGACATACGATATTGACAGATGTCCTTCGTGTCAATGTGTTAATGTTCTGCGTGTAACTCGCATAATAGGAAGCAGCTGTAGCTAAATGCCATTTAGCGCTTGTTTACATGTAGAATAGAAAACCAAACTATTTTTTTTTTCTTTTTTGGCATCTGAGTCTCCAATACAGTGTTGTCGACTATACTGCCAGTGTCGTAGTACTGCCAGTAGAAACCAAACTAAATGGAATTGACGTAAATTTGACACTTGACAGTGTCATCCCCATACATTTTGATTTCTACTCTCTCGGTAGACAAGCGCTAAAGTGGCCTTTGGTTAAAGGCGCTGGTGCCACAGTCGTTATTTCAAGAGACCACGTACGTTTTTTTTCAACATCCTTGTCTTATCTGTGGATATGTGTCAATTTTTGACATTACTTGTTTCTATAATAAGTATCGTGAGACATAGTAAATTAACTAAAAATCGCGGGGTACTCGCATGAAAATGCTGAGGCGCAACATCGCCGCGGCCACGCAAGCTGTTCATTAAGAGCCCTTCTGTAACTAGTAGACTTTTTCTTAGTATTTTCACGTGAGTAACCCGCGATTTTTAGTTAAATTATTTGTTTCATAGAAGTTTCTGTTAAAAATTAGCCTTCATACACAGATCTTTGATTAACATCTATTATTAAAATTAATAATTTTAATAACAATAATAACTAATGGCCGAAATCGGCCATTAGTCAAACGCATACATTGACGTTTTTAATCACTCGAGTTAACTAGTTTATGTCATTTGTTTAACAGAATGAAGTCGTTATTGTATTTTTACGTTTGTAACGCAAAAGACGTAAAACTATAATACCGTTGCTTCAAATACCATTTTTATGTTTACGGTACAGATTCAAAAATCGCTTGAATGAACTATAAGCGTGCACAGTCAGGTTTTTTAATCCTATACTTATATTTTTATTAAGAGATTAGTTTTAGAAGTATATTTAAAATGAAAGCATAATAATAATGTTTCGTTACTTAAAAAAATGTTAATTAATTTATAGGTTATTTTTAAGTTGATCGTTTTAACTTAATGGATAGAGCAATATTATGTTCTTTTTGTAAATTATTAATAGTAATTTAGAAAGGGGTAACGCCATGTATTACCTCTACAGTTATTACACTCAACCAATGGCGCTAAAGTAGAGCAAATTCAATTTTTCCATTACTTTAAAAAAAAGTCCATTGATCCTTGGCCATAAATTATATTAACGCCCAATGAGCAAAAAGTTTGCCGTCACTATGATGTTGAGTTAGATCAGTGGTATTATAAACCCCATGGGCTTAGTACGAGTTTGTTTTATGTTCAACGAGATCGTAACGAGACCGCGTTCTGTCAATTGATTGGTTCATAGGAGCATGCCAATTAAAGCGCCGTACGCGGTCTCGTTCCGTATACGTAAAACAGACTCATACTCTATAACCAAAAGTTTAGTGGGTATTTCATTTAAACATACCACTCTATTTACCTCCTCTTTTAGCGGATGAGGTTTTATATTTGTAGAAAGAACTAAACTGCCGAACAAGGGATCTCGGGTTCGATTCCCGGGTCGGGCAAAGTATAACTGGGATTTAAAAAAAAAATTGAATTTTGTCCGGTATATACTTATATAGCAATGGGCTCACCGCTTATTACTTGGGACTCATAACATAAATAGTGAAAAGTGGGTGTTATATTGTACAGTAACATCAAGTGCCTACACTTTCGCGGATAATAGACGTGATGTTATGTAACTAAATTATTTGATGTAACATTAACAACATAATAATTACGTCTTATTTAAATTGTTTTTTGATTGTCCTAGTTATTTGTAGTAACTTTTTACATCTAACCTTTTTAGTGCTTATTTTTGTGAAACCATTGATAATATATATATATATATATATTTTTTTAAGAATATAATGGCACAGATTATATAACAATAGATTTGTGTAGGCATTTCAAAGAAAGGATGTCAATGCATTTAACAGGGACATGGAAAAGGTACTTACAAGCGATGCATTTTTATTCAAATTGTTACTATCGAGTATAACTCATATTATTATATAATTTTTAACTGACGTCCAAATGAGGGAGGTTGTCATTTATCATTTGTTTTCGTAATTACAAATACAAGTGTTTGTAAAAATTTAATGTGCAGTATACAATTGCTTAGTATTCGGGTAAGAAAGTAAAGATTGATTCTGTACCTTACCTACAGATATAGTAGCTATTTTTATACTATAGTATGGTTTTTAACGAAGCCATTACTTTTCTAACCATTGGTCGGCTGACGGCTCAGTAATCGACCAATGATGACTGTCTCTGTACTGAATCTATCTATATTTTCTTATCTAAGGGCCTAGTGCTAGTTTTGTTTTACGTTAGCCACATTTAGCCCTATGATAGGTCGGTTAATCGAAGCAGGCCAATCAGAGCGAACGTCAATTCTACCTACCTAACCTAACTAACTACTGACTGACCTAACTTATAGGTAAGTAATATATAATAGATCCTAACGGGTAACCGGGGCTCCGGATCGACGTGCAGGAGAAGGAACGGGGTGGTTTTTAGTCAGTAAGAGTCTGACACTCCCTTCCGCCTCACCCAGGCGGGGGCAGTCATTTGATGATTTTCCCCCCTTAACACGTTAAACGCCATGGGGGTCACCGGTGACTGGCGACAGCGGAGAATTTACCTTCAACAGTTTTTTATTGGCAGTCAGTCTTAAATAAAAAAAAAGTAATATATAATAGTTATGCCTCCGGTATAATATTATAGAGTTCAATGTGGAAAAATGCTTCGATAATTTGTTATTATTATTTTACGTACACTTTTTATAAGTTCGTTCTCAGTTACATAATATTTAAAACGTTTCTATTCTATTGCGTTACCGTAAAACAAACTGGCACTAGGCCCTCGTCATAGGAAAATAGCTTGGTTTTCTATTTTTAGTTTATCTGTGTATCCCTTTGAGCGATAGTAGGTTAAAACGATTTAGTTTATGTTGTTCCTATAAAATGTTTAAAGTTGAACTTGTACTGAATGACTGAGAAAATGTTGTTATAATCAATTAGGTATGTATCTATTGTGATTGTAATGTTGAATAAAAGACAATTCAATTATAACGCGTTTTTATTTTTTCAATTTTAATCTAATGAGTATTATATCTTGGTCTTAGGCACTTACTATTTACATGTATTTGTTGCAAAACTGTTTATTTTGACTTCATGTAGTATGAAATGTATTTTAATTGTATTTATGGTAAAAACATAATTTTATATATAGTTTCCGCGCCATTGCAGCTTAAAGTCTATAGACCAATTCAATATTCATTTAAATGTCGAATCATTAGGCAGTTGAACTTGTAAAATTACACCTCAGAGGCGCTGTCTCAAAAATTCATTACTTAGCGCGAGTCATGATTAAAATGCAAACTTGTTATTCCTCAATTATTGGTACTTACTTAACAATGTTTTAAAGGAAACTTTTATAATAAAAATACTGAAGAAGTGAAAAACTCAATACTTAACAACATATCCTTTATTGATTTTCATACAGACATAGGTAGCTGCAAAAAGCTTCTGGCAGCTTCTGTAGCGTTCATCAAACATGGGGGACTAAACGTGGCATAAGCTATAGAGTTCGCCCAACTTGAATAAGTCGCCACTATGGTCGCTACAACTCCAATGGTCATCACAATTAAAGCTAAAACAACATCGTACCATTTGATCGCGTATTCATCTTCTTCTTTCATTATTTCTATAGCATAATCTGTAAACGTTTTGTACTTGGTCGACGACCCGACATAAATTAGCGGGCTTTTTGACAGATCGCCATTTTGAGAATCTTGAGAACTGTCGTTTTGAGTGCCACCATTTTGTAAACTGTCACCTTTAGTGCCACCATTTTGGGAATGTGAACTAGCATTTTGCGTTCCGTTTTGTTTCTCCAGTAGTCTATAAAAAGGATTATGTTTTGGAGACATTTTGGATTTCATGTAGCACAGTTTGAGGAAGAATACGGGAGGACAGATGAACATTAACGGACCAGTGAGTGTGGAACCCACGAGACCCATAACTAAATCGAATCGGGGTACCGATTCCGCTAGAATTACTCCCACAGCTACGATGCTCGATCTTATTAGGCAGCGTTGAAAGCAGAAATCTGTAACAAAAATTAATTATTCTTCTATTATCTGTTTAAAACATAAAGATGACGAGATTGTGTAAGTACAAAAGCAAGATATAAAATGTCTTACCTCTAGGAATATTCATTAAGTCTTCTATATGTTGGAACAGAGCTGAGTGACTGACTGCGCTCGACAAGCACAGCTGAAGAGTCACCAGCAGTGACATCAGGTACAGCGGTATTGAGGACGGAATACCTGCACGAAATGTATAGTTAAGTTAAGTCCAAATGCATAATTATCTATTTTACCGGTTTTTAATCAATTTTATCAATAGCTTGTGACAGTCCACTGCTAGATGTAGATGGACCCCCTCTACAAATCAAAAGGTAGAAAACCGGGGTGAGGCAACATTTGTGTTGTGTTTTGCCGTATAACAGAGGGGTTACCGGAGGCCATCCCTGCTTCCCATATCCGAAAAGACCGGCAACGCACTCTTACCTCTTTTGATGGTGCGGTTGTCCACTGGTGGTGCCAATTACTTACCAAGGTAATCCGTCCACACGTCTGCCGCCCTATCTGTATATCGTAAGAAATTTCATGGTTTACGCCATAGAGAAAACTCAAAAGATAGGTACTTACTCTGCAGTATATTGTTGTCAAGATCAGTTCCATATCGGAAGGCGGAGAGGACGGCGGTGATTGCAAACATGCACCCAGTGATTCCGAAACCTCCCAGCACTGCAGAATTGATCTTCTTACTGTCTTTCATGTCCACTTGCAGCGTCAACAACATTGGGTGGATGTCAAACTAGAAATAAATCAAATGTAAAGGCACAACTTGATTCCCCCTGGCCTTTTTCATCATCGTACCACAAGACAATCGGCGAAGCGTCGCCGATTCATGGTAGATGTCCCATCCACAAAGTGCCATGAAATAACGCATGATTTTCGCTCTAACTGAGGTTACCGAAAGCCCAATTCGTAAATGTCTAATCCCAAAAGGCTTGCAAAGCAGATTTATTTCTGGTGTTGCGAGTGTGCAAAGGCGCTCATTGCTTACCATCAGGTGATCCATTTGTTCGTTTGTCGCCATATCTCATAAGAAAAGAATATCAGGTGTGTTTCTCCTCTACATACGATGGTTTGTTTCAAAAGACGCTTGCCATGCAAGTCTAAGAACGCATTTCAAAAGAATCAGATTTATTACAAAGCGCTGCTGCCCGGTCTCTGTTAAATACGCTTATGGAAATTTGAATGCCTCACCTGAAATGCAAGTATGCCGTATGCTATTAAGAATTCCTGTAGTTGTGGTTCTAAGTCTACCACGTTGGACGTTGGCATTGGGGAGGTGTCGTCTCGCAGGATACAAGTCCATGTAGTTATTGCGACAGTGGTCACAATTATTACTGAAGTTATCGCTATTGGTCTAAAAAAGACACAATTTTGAGAGATTGCTTTGCAAAAAATGAGTCCATAGCTTTATGGGTACTTCAATAGAAATAAAGAAAAAATTTCACGCCAAAAAACAAGGGGCATGTACAAAAAAGTCATTGTATTAATAGGCACTGATGGATACACATACATGTTCATGTCCCAAGTCTACCGTGAAATGGGACCAGTTCAGCATGTGCAAGACAGGGCCTTGCGCTGGTATTCTACTGGCCTCTTAAGTGACTCGCGGACGAACAAGCCACCAATTAGACAGTAACAGTTTAAATGAAATTAATTAATTACCCAAACATAATAATTTTGCAAAATAAAATAATTTGAACAAATACACCAACGCATCGTGTGGACAACCAAATCATTTAGTATGTAATGCATACCGTATGTAGGTAGGAAAAAATAAAAGTTTAAATATAGGAGTATTTAAATATCAAACAAATACATACATAACATAACTCCACGCCTGTCTCCCATTGGGGTAGGCAGAGAATATGGAACGCCAATAGCTACGATTCCTACATACCTCTTTCGCTTCATCAATATTAAGGGTACTTTTAATTTGTGCCTTCTTTAATATATTGCCAATCTAGTCTTATAATCCTAATACTTACTTCATATCCTTGGGCGAGCCGAGCCACATCACAGGACATAGCAACAAGCCCAGGATGACCATCCAGACGCAATACGTGATCCCGATCTCACCGCCCGATATCTTCCACCAGAATATTTGCAACGTCTGCGATGCTGAAGAGAATACAGTTAAAGTAGCTCAGGTTAGTAAAATGAGGTCTATCGATGATAATGTTAAATACATTAGTTAAAGTCACCACCCAACTCTCCGGCTCCAATGAACCAACCAATCAGAGGGCTTACGCAGTACGAGTTTGTTTTACGTTGGAATATCATCCCCTAAATTTGTTCATATTCATACAAAAGTAGTCTCTAAGCATCGGAAATAAGGTCTATAATGTAGTTAGTCGAGAGCGGTCACCGGAGACCGTTTGGGGATTTAAGGGAATCGAAACGAGACCGCGTTTGGCGCTCTGATTGGTTGGTTCTTTCGAGTCAGCCAATCAGAGCGCCGAACGCGGTTTCGATTACTTTAAACGTAAAACAAAATCGTACTAAGGCCTCTGCTCATTCTGTCGAAAGAGCTGCCTAAGATCGGACAGCAGCGCTCCTGATAAACATCATCATCATAGACCGCATCATCGCTTACCACCAGGCGAGATAGTGGTCAAACGTCGATCCACCAAATATATAAAAAAAGAAGATGGCTATAGAAAGAAAGAAAAATCATTTTTGCGCAGAACACACATAACATAATTAAAAAATAAAAATAAAATAAAATATAGGCTAAAAAATTAAAAATGAAGTCTTGTCCATGGTCCACAGACGGAGTTATTTTGCTGAAATGATAGAATATTTAATATCTAATATTATCTGTGGACCATAGACAATTACTATAGAGTAAAGCACAATGTAGTCATCGTCATCAGCCGGATGAAGTTCACTGCTGAATAACGGTCATCGCACAGCTAATAAACACGGCTCCGGCACGGCACGGCTCCAACCCAGCAATTAACTTGTCATCACTACATAGTATAAAACAAAGTCGCTATCCACCGTCTGTTTGTCCCTATGTATGCTTAGATCTTTAGAACTACGCAACGAATTTCGATACGGTTTTTTTAATAGATAGAGTGATTCTTAAGAAAGGTCATCATCATAACATCACGCCTTTTTATCCCCGAAGGGGTAGGCAGAGGTGCACATTTGCCACTGTACAATATAACACCCACTTTTCACTATTTATGTTATGAGTCCCATGTAATAGGGGGTGAGCCTATTGCCATATACCGGGCACATTACCAGACTCCGTGCTACTACTGAGATTTTTAAAAACCCAGTAGGTAATACTTTGCCCGACCCTGGAATCGAACCCGAGACCCCTTGCCCGGCAGTCGCACTTGTGACCACTCGGCCAACGAGGCAGTCTTAGAAAGGTTTACATGTATAATACATACACATTGCTCCCGTACGAAGCCGGGGCGGGTCGCTAGTTTAAATATAAACTTTAAATCTTTTTTGATGTTTTATTTCATAAAGTAAATGTAATAAAGCTGTACAACCTTTTTGTATTGTTTCCAATGCAAAAAACACCGTGCCGGAGCCATGCTTGAGCCGTGTCGGAGCCGTGCTCTCGTTAGGTGTGTTATGACGTTTAAGGGGTCTCATCCATCACCAGCCTATAAGTACCCGTTGCTAAGCAAAGGCCTCTTCTCACATTGAGAAAATATGAACATTAATCACCATGCTTGCTCAAGGCCTCTCTCATAATATGGTATAATCTTTACACCTTAGAGGGTTGCTGAATCCTGCTTTTGTACCTACATGTTGTGGATTTTTCGTAATCGTGGATTTAGGGTTTCTTCTGGTTTATCAGTTTATCAGAGAGTGTGGTAAGTGGGCGGTTACAATATTTTATGTTCTAGTGTTACGTTACTTTAGCACTTAATTAACACCATCAACAGCCTGTTCTCATCCGCTGCTGGACATAGGCCTCTCGGCCTCTCCAATGACACGCCACTGAGCTCGAACTTCAGCGCTACGCATCCAACTGCTACCAGTCAGTTTGCAGATATCGTCACTTCACTTAGATGGAGGGCGCCCTACACTACGTTTGCCTAGATGCGGTCTCCACTCCAGACCACGACTACCCCAACGGTCATCGGTTCTTCGACAAAAATGTGACCGGCCCACTGCCAATTAAAACTTACCGATGATAAAATTCGGAACGCCTGAACCGAACACAGCAGCATCGATGAGAAAAGTTACCAGCCTCTTTGCTGGCGCACCAAACGCTAGTTCTGCTACTGCCGCATAAGGAAATCTGGATGTTGAGAAAATACTTGTTACAAATCACGACATTTTGAAGTTTATTATTTTGCAGTAGAGTTGAAAATTAGATTACTATTTTGTATATTGTTAGGTTTAAGATATTGCTTACAAACTTCAAGTGATTCGAGTAAGAAACAACACCGCACACCAGGCGAGTTGCCGGCCTTTTAAAGTTCTTTTTGTGCAGTTTTGAAGGTAGTATATGCCAATAGCTGGTCTCACCTGTTCTTTTCTTTAATGTCTGGAGTTATCTTCTGTGCCAGTAACCAGCTCTTCCCGAGTAAAACTGCGGTGTACAGCTGCAGGCCGAAGACGGACAAAACTAGTGGTAATCCGTATATACCTGGAAACAATAACAACAGGTTTTACTTCACTATCATCGATTTAACATCGTCAATGACTTATTATTTATAGATAGAAGACAATTAAAAGATATTTAGAGATAGCCCTACTTCACTCTCAGAGGCCCGGAACACATAACCGCGTTGCGTCGCCGCAACGCTAAAATTGGCAGTTTGCGTTGCGGTGTTGCGGCGTCGTGATAAAAGAGCGTTTTGTTGTCGTTCGGTAACCAGTTCGTCGTGATTTTCTATTGTGGATAGACGTGTCTCACTGTCTCAGCCATGGACCATCGTGATAAACTTATTGCTTATTTGTTATTCAGAAGACATTACTCTGCTATACTGGAGCGAGCGCTGCGAATCGGCAGTTTGCCGATTTTAACGTTGCGACGACGCAACGCGGTTATGTGTTTCGACCCTTAATGACGCAAGATTTTTTTCACTTTGATTTGTTACATAATTGCATCGTATTAGATATGCTATAGCATCACAAAACGTACTTTATAACCGACTTCAAAAAGAAAAGAAAGGAGGTTCGCAGTTTGACTTATGTTTGTTTGTGCGCATTATCTCGCAATTGGCTGAACATATTTAATTTTGGTTTATTTACTTATAAGAATTAAACGCTAAGCAACTTTTTGTTAGCCAATGATTTATATTTTTGCACTCACCACAAGATATAACGCTTTTAGGCAAGGTTATCACAGGGAATACTCCAAAAAGGTCCACTATACATAGTATTGTGAACAGGACACTTAGGCCTCCAGTCGTTTCTCCCACCGTATAGTCGTCATGTCTCGTCACTAGTGTCGTGGGCTTGCTGTACCCGAGACCCGGTATTTTGTCCAAGAAAGCGGAGAACTTCATTGAAAAACGGCTCACTGAAAAAAAAAAATATTATGGCAAACAAGGATACGGATCACATGATAACATCACATAACGTCACGCCTTTTATCCCAGAAGGGGTAGGCAGAGGTGCACATTATACCACTGTACAATGTAACACCCACTTTTCACTATTTATGTTATGAGTCCCATGTAATAGGGGGTGAGCCTATTGCCATATACCGGGCTCAATTCCAGACTCCGTGCTACTACTGAGAATATTTAAAAACCCAGTAATATTTTGCCCGACCCGGGGGCCGGGAATCGAACCCGAGACCCCTTGCCCGGCAGTCGAACTTACGACCACTCGGCCAACGAGGCAGTCATCACATCACATCGTACATCACATGATGGTAAACGATTAACACCGCCCAGGAATACTAGCAACACCTGAAGAGTTACAGATGCCGTGTCGGCTTTTTAAAAAGAATACGTGTACAGTTTATTGAACGCTACCTACTAATGTCTTGTCTTAGTCAGGGCCGTCTTAGACTACGCTGGGACTGGGACCCTTAGGCACAGAATAGTGCTGGGTTCAAGGCCTGTTTGCCTTGGCCTGCCTGCTTTTGGAATATTTCTTTTTTCACACTAGGACTTTTTGCTTGTATCGTGAGTTTACAAATACCAGTTCACATACACATGACACTTAGACCCGAAACAATAATTAGTGAATTGTGGATCATAAAAATATTTGCTCCGTGCAAGAATCCGTGTGCGTCTGTCATAGAAGTTGTCGGTCTTTTGGGGCCCCCTGAGGATCGCCCTGGGCACGGGCCTTGAGTGCCCTCATGGTAAATACGGAGAGGTCTTAGTAATGTAGTTGATTTAGAGTCTAATTACAATCTAAAATTTTCAATTTTATGACGTCACTTGTAATTGCCTGAATTAACTAACTCTAGGTTGGCAATAGATAGACATGGGGTTTCACATGGGGCAGACATTATTTTTTATAGAAACAGTAGACTCTGGCTACCTGTAGAAACTTGTAAACGCGCGTCGTTTGAATGGATGGAATATCCTTACTAATATTATAAATCGGAAAGTGAGTTTGTTTGTTTGTTCCGCTTTCACGCCGTAACTACTAAACCGATTACTTTGAAATTTGCAGACGCAAAGTTCGAAGTCTGGATTAAATAATAGGGTACTTTTTATCCCGGAAAAATGTGATGTTCTCGAGGGAAAACGAAATTATTGGTATAGATGGCGCTGTGTGTATTGGTGTATGTCACATATGCTACTTTTTATCCTTTTGTAACGCGAGCGAAGCCGCGGGTAAAAGCTAGTACACCATAAAGCAGTGGCGTTGCAGTATCTGGGGAAGTGATAATGACAAAGGACTTAATAGGAATTAAGTTGTCAATCCCTCATTTTTGTGAGTATGGCAGGAAAATATATTTTTTTTAAGATTCCTCCCGCTCGCCCTAGGTAAACGCGAGGGAATTTTAGATCCTTTTTTTGGGACAAGCCCGCCAAACCTCCCGAAATTTCAGACTCTCACTGACTAAAAACCACTCCATTCCTACTCCTACTCTATACCAGGGCCACAGTAAGGGCTAGCGCTGGATACTCACCAAAATGTATCCGATAAAAAGGAGACCAAAAGGCTTGCAACTTTTCACCTATTAATTGAACAGTCGTGAGAACCGTGCAAATCTACCAATAGGTAAATCTGTAATGATGGTTAAATTAATAAAACCTGACCTTAAACTAGACACTCGTAATAAGACATTATAGATTTTTTTAAATTTCTATAATTATAGAGGTATCATAACCAGTTTCTTTACAATTTATATCGAAATTCTAAGTTGCTAGTCCAGTTTAATCTAGCTTGAACCGAATTTTCCGGGCGATTACTTGGAAAAATACCTTAATGTCTATAACCTTAGATACTTTTTTTAATGCCACAATAGATTACATTTTTTTTCAATTTATGCATATCACGCTGTTTGTTATTCTAATTAGGTAGGTATCTAATTTTTTTTTTATTCGCATAAATTTAATTTAGGTTGCGTAGTAAGTAGATACAATTATTACGCAGCCTACCTATACATACTTACATCAAAATTCATCTAAATCGTTACTGCAGTTTATGAGTTAACTGTGACTAAATAAAAACAGAAACAAAAATTAAATTCGTTCTTTGTGTGTGTGAACGTCATAAATAAATCTTTAGTATTTAAAATAATTAACGTGAGACATATTTACCTACTAAATTAACAAGGAATCTATAATGAGAAAAACTGAAAGTGAAACATTTTAATGGTTTTTCAGGTTCAATTCCTGAAAGATCTGTATCAATTTTTTTTTATTTCAAGATTCTTAGTCATAGCCCAAATACTAGAACTATGACACAGTGTGTTAATCAAATATTATTTAACCTCTATGTACTATGCCCTTAGGGCATAATAAGCTTTAGGTAGGTACAGATAGGTACTATTTGTCCCTTAACCACTTGACTGACTATAAACTGGCTGGTTATAAGAGACACAATTGAAAATATAGATCTGCGTTTCAGATCCGCATTCTCGGCCCATTACAGGTTAAGGTAGTACATTATCTACTAATAAATAACACATGTTCATGGCTTCCAAAACTGAATAAATAGATAACCTTACCGTAAATACTTCCAGTGTCTTCCACATTCAGTTCCTTTAGTTTTTTAGTAGTTAATTCTTATTATGAAAGCACTTTATAAAAAAATTACTCGATAAACCACTTCAAACATTTCTAAGGGTTCATTTCCTCACGATACACTAATTAGACCACTACTTTTTTAATTTCTCTTTAAATACTCTTTGGGTTCTCCTTTATTATTTAATGCCATAGACCAAAATTGTATTCTAGTTTCAAAAATAGAACACTTCGTGGACAGTGTCCATTGTGTAAAGCCAATAAGACTGGCCGCATCAATTGGGCAAGTTGCTATAGGCTTAGGACAATCGAGGACAAAAGTGTTACATTTTTTTTTATCAATTGTTTATTAGTATTTAGCGTGTCCACTTTTATTTGTTATGATAACATTGCGCAATGATTTATTCAGAAGCTGATTTTATGACATAATATAAGAATAATACCTAGTGAGAATATTAAATCACACTTTCATGAAATAAGTTTCTATTAAAAAACGAGTGTGAACTTAAAAGCTCCATACAAACCTCACTTCCAAGATTCACGTTAGCACAACACCACACTATTTCATTTTGTAATAAAAACTTGGCACTTATAGACTTAATTTTTATGACACAAACACTCGATGCGATACGTGTTTAACAAATGAAATATTATTTTAATTCTATCATCTTAGAACTAAAGTCCGGACGACCTTCGAAAAGTCGCTGCGCTCTCGATGAAATATTATAATAGATATACTATTATACTATACATAGGTCTGTGTTAAATGACCTGATCTGCCTCGTGCATTTTTCTTGTCATTTATTATTTTGACATGCGTTTAAATAGTCATTTGTAAAACTAGTCGTATTTCGTTAATTGATGCAACAGGGACTTATTATGTGAAATTAATGACATAACTGAAATCATTTATCATTTGGTTACTGATTCAATGGTCACTCAGTCTAACATACTTATTATTATATCACCAGTGAGGAAGAAGTCAATCAAATTACCTATTGTAGTGATGTTCGATGTCCTCGTTGCTCGGTGCAGTGTCTGGAATTGAGTTCAATTTTTGCAATAGATTCAGCTATTAGAACCGAATTAAAGTTCCTTATTTGGTAACATTGTATCATAACATCACGCCTTTTATCCCCGCAGGGGTAGGCAGAGGTACGCATTATGGCACTTAATGCCACTGTACAATGTAACACACCTACTTTTCACTAGGTATATGTTATAAGTTCCATGTAATAGGGGGTGCGCCTATTGCCATATACCGGGCACAATTTCAGAATCTGTGCTACTGCTGAGATTTTTTTAAAAACCCAGTAATACTTTGCCCAACCCGGGAATCGACCCGAGACACCTTGCCCGGCAGTCGCATTGTATTCAATGTGTTACCATAATTGTATGTGAATCTCTGTCTACCTTTTCGAAGAAGAAAATATGTAATTTCATGATGTAGGTAAGGAGGTAACTTAACCTAACACATAACTTGCCCTCAAGAAAAATAATATTAAGTGGGATAATTTATCATACCTATATTATTTAATAATTATAAAAACTGATTTGACCACTGGCACTGGCGCTATGCTACGCTATTTAATTTATGCAATTGTGTGATAAAAACTGTGGAATTTTTGTCTATGAAGTGCATTATTGACATTGTAAAAAGATAAGTAATCTCTGTAGGTCTGATGACCGAATATTTTTAAGTCAAAACATTTATTTTACTTACATACTTTGGAAATTCATTTATTTAACACAATACTTAATTGCAAATTTTATAGCGTTATGACATGTATTTATAATAAAAGAAAGGGAAAAAAATAAATATGTAATTACAACGATACACTAAAAGTAATGGAAAAATTAAATAAAATAAAAATTACGGACCTAACGTCTCAACCCCAAACGGCTCAATGATATAATTACCAGCTAGGTTGTTATACTTGCGCCGCTTGAGGTTTTGTGCAGTGGCAGCAGCCGGCGTTACTGAAAGACGGGAAGGTGCAAGGGTTTCAACGCTTGTTGCGACCCACACCATAGACTATAGATACTTTTAGATACTTTTGAAACGTAAAAATTGAATTGTTCGTCAGTCTGTCTGCCAGTAAAGCTAGGTGGTCATTCCAAAATGTGTTAATAGTTTCTGCCAGCGACTTTTCGGAGTAGGATTTTTTTTAAGGGGGGAAAAATCATCGATGACTGCTCCCGCCTGGGTGAGGCGGGAGGGAGTGTCAGACTCTTACTGACTAAAAACCACCCCGCTCCTTCTCCTGCACGTCGAGCCGGAGCCCCGGTTACCCGTTAGGTTCTCCGCGACAGGTATATAATAGATACATTTATTAAATACACCACCTCAGAATATCCATACAATAATTTTATTATATTAAGTGATTATTACTTACAGAAAATGTATAATAAAAAAAAATGAGTATGTATGATGGTTTGTCCTCAGTGCTTTAAAGCTTCTGTACACGACTGTACTGGCAGGGCACTGCCGTAATTCAATATGCGTAACTAACTCGGTCTTGCGAACGTTGACATGCTAGCAACTGACACATTCTAATTATTTTACCTCACTTTCTATCTTTCATTGCAATTGAATCCTTATTCAATTATATTAAGTGCTACAAAAGAACTTTCACACATTTCTCTAATAAATAGTTCTTGTTAAAATAATAGGTAGTGTTTACGGACCTACATAAAATTAACAAAAATTATGTTTCCAATACTAGTCTTATGTCGCGGAGAACCTAACGGGTTACCGGGGCTCCGGCTCGACGCGCAGGAGAAGGAACGGGGTGGTTTCCAGTCAGTAAGAGTGTGACCCTCCCTCCCGCCTCACCCAGGCGGGACCAGTCATTATATGATTTTCACTAGTCTTATAGATTATAAACTTGTAAAATCTCCGAAACCATTATTAGTAAAACTATCTACTACATTCCACGCGTACAGAACAGATTTTCGTATTTAGTAGTGTTTTGTATAAGTGATAAAATTAAATAATTTTGTATTTAAAAGTCAAAGCTCATCACATTGATCAAATTAATACATTTATTACAGGATTAAACAAAATGTAAATGATTACTGTTGAGAAAACTAGGTTTTTTGACATTTAAATCGATGGTACCTATATAGTGAAAAAACCCGAAGCCGGAGTATCTGTGAATAAATTATTGAGAACGAAATTCTGTATTTATTTTTAAACTCTGCCCCGCTTTATTGCATTGCAGTGCCATCTACAAACCGGAAAGAACAAATGAAATGATGTGACAGTTCTGCTGCTAGTTCACACTTATAGATGTCACTAACATCGCCATTTGCGTTCCAAAATGCTCAAATTACTCTATCGAAGTTTCAAAAATATTACACATTATAAAATATTTACATAATAGACGATGAGAATTTATGTCAAGAGATAACATAATGAATTTCATATTATACTATAATTAACTAGAAGTTAAGCAAGTATATATTTTTTTAAATAGAGCGCATGCTCCGTTTTTCAAAATAAATTACGGATCGATCAATACGGAATAGAAGTGACAGCCAGAAGTAGATGGCGTAGCAGATTTGCACGTTTCCTTCCCTTTCTCGCTCCTTCCGTGACATTTTTGCGAAACGTCGATCTCGTTTCTTATGAAAATTAATCAAAAAAATCACATTAGGGCATGCTCGGTAAAGTTTTTCACACGAAATACCGTGATATAAAATCTATAACCGTGGTTAAGTTTTTTTGTGCCAAGTGCAATTAAACAATCAAGATTCCGCCGATAATTCAAAGCCTACCCAGTGGGTGGCTTATTTTGGTGAGTTTTGTCCTTTATTTCATCATATTTTATAACCTTATTAACATTATTTTACGTGTATATAAGATATTATTATGCGGAGTCACCATATGTTTGGAAAAACGTGAAACTGATCTCAATGTTTGAGAGTTCATAGGTTTGGTAATGACCGTATTTGGTAGCTATATCAGGTAAATAGGCACTGGTATCAGTCAATAGACTTTATGAATACGAAACATACGAATTGTGATTCACCTCGGCATTCAGTGACGAAATTTACGTCACTTGAATGTTATACCTAAGCAGTATGTGTTCAGTAATGTTCTAGCAAATTATTCGGACTTGATAACATGCGTTTTCAACCACTATCACTTGGGTAAACCACTTATTATAGGCACTAATATGTACTAACCTAAGTTCATTTGTTTAGATTACGCAAAAAAAAAAGAAAAATATTGGACAATATTGCTGCCACTAAATAGTTTGTTGAGAATGCCCATGCTAGGCACTTATTTCTACGCAATTATTTCCATGGTACAAATAATTTTTTCTCAATGTCAGGATCTAAAATAAAACAAGCTTGAATCTGCAAATTCATTTTTCAATAGTTACAAATACACATCTACATTTACCCGACTCTGCCTTGTTTATGACAAGAAGCTCACCCAATATTACATTTTATGACTCGACTCTCGATAACATACCAAGTCAAAAGTGAGTGTAACATTGTTTAGTCAAAAGTGAGTGTAACACCTTTACTCACAGTTCTAAGAATTAAACGAGGTGACATTATCTTATGTTTAAACATCAGGTTTTAGCTCATTATTTATTTTAATTGGGTAACCAACAGCTATATTCAAAGCTTTTTATTCTTTGCTCAATTCAGTTAGCAAAGAATAAAAATTCAGGATATGCTATACAAAGCCAATTATAGGTTTCTACTACTAGCTACAGTATATCTTTACAGAGGTTTTGTGAATGCAATGCACAAAAAAATAGGATATTTAGTAAATTTAAGGTTTAGTCGCCTACACACCCTGGAACTGTTTGTGGTAAATGGATCGAGTCCTAAATCTTTGCACAATTTATTAAAATCCCTCGCACAATATAGATGTGTCTATAATTTAAGGAAGAAGTTGGGACAGCAATTGGTGGATTAAATCAAACCGATTTTGTGGGAACATTAAATAACAGCTTATACTGAGTGTAAATGGAACACTCCCAAATAGCTGACTTTTTTACGATTTTAATCGTTTTTGTTTTCGTGTTATTCATACGACATCAGATTTGAGCGTTTGATTACAAATGAAAAATGTTTACACATTCGTTTTTTACTTAGATTAATCAAAAAACATAGTCCAAACCATCTATCATTTATGTTAGCCGAGGTTTATATGCAAGATTGTTTGTAATATTTTTTCTATTCTCGTTATTATAAACTATAGGCTTTATTATAAACTTTATTATAACATAAATTATCATAAGATCATAAATCATAATAAGTAACGGGTGTAAATATTTGTTTAGTTTTTTAACATTTCTATATATTTGTAACATAATAATATGATAACAAGTTTTAAGAAGAGATTAAATTGTACAAAACATTTACATATAACAAAACATGTCTAGACAAACTTATACATTATTTATTTACTTTTGATCCTGAATGTATTTGAAAAATAGATATATTTATTAAGCCTTTGACTGCCAATAAACTGATGAAGGCAAATCCTTTGCTAATGTCTGTCACCGGTGACCCCCGCGGCGTTTAATGTGTTAAATCTAATTGTCTCCACTTTTCAATACAATAAAATATTAGAAAAAAACATTAACTTTTATTAATCGAATTATTCGATATTTCATACTGTGCTTTTTAAGAAAAAGGTAGGATTGTGACACAAGAAATATGACTCGCAAACTCAAACTATATCCATAGAATATTATTATTTTGACAAAAGTTACTAAAAAGGTTTTATCCCATGATATGCACCTCTGTATACTCCTGCGGGACCTTGTGTGACGTCATAGGTACATTTTAATAGAACAGTTCTATCACTGACAACAATTGAGTTCATTTTAAATTCCTATTGCTAGCTGAGATGTTGATCTGTAGATTTGATGTACATCATTTATGATGATTTTCAAAATAAAGTGGACATTGACATCTACATAATTATAACTGTCAATATTATTAACACTGACTGCTGATTTCAAAATTGTGAAACAAACCACCACCGACATGAGTAATGATCATCAACCAAATCAAATATACCATTGATGTACATACATACCTTTCCACTCCTTCAATGTTAAATAACCAATCTCAAACTAGCCATGGAGAATGTAAAAGGTTACTGAGGCTCCTTAGTGTAGGAGTAAGAATGGGGTGGATTCAGTCAGTAAGAGTCTGACACACCATCCCAAATTACCTAGGCGGGAGAAGACATTTGATGATTTTCCCCCCTTTAAAAAAAATCTTACACTTTACCACCAACTAGGTCTTTTTAGGGGTCAACAAACTAGGCAGATATTGATGCCTTTAAAGATGAGGTGTAGCAGATGTCGGAACACAATTTATTTGTTTATTTAATGTACCTAATATTTTCAATATTACAAGCCAATGTGTTACATGATCCTATATAAATAACTGTACCATTAAATTAATGCCAGGGTATGAAAATTTTTAAATAAATTTAAAATTTTAGTCCGCCAATTATAATTAAAAAAGATTACACTTTTATAAAGTTAGTAGCAACCCACCCCGGCTTCGCACGGGTGCAATATGCATGTATTATACATAAACCTTCCTCAAGAATCACTCTATCTATTAAAAAAAACCGCATCAAAATCCGTTGCGTAATTTTAAAGTTCTAAGCATACATAGGGACAGGCAGATGGCTGATAGCGACTTTGTTTTATACTTGTAGTGACATTACTTTTAACTAATCATTTTAACGTTATTTGAAATATCGTCAAAAGTAACTATATAATTTTGTAAAGTTATTATTAAATGAAAAAATACCGGACATTAAAATTTAAACTACCCTCTTGTCTACTAGATCAATCTCGAGCAAAAAACTCTGCCATGATACCCATATCATAATCACATAATTATGTTAATGTTTAAATGTGTAAAATAATATATTGTTTCCTATGCTTGCTTCAATATGTTGTAAATACAAGAAATCATATTCTAATGTGTACAAAACAATAGTCTATTTATAATTATAATTTGTATTTTACAAAAAAGAAAGCAGTTTCCAATGACCATTTTAATAAAGAAAGAAAGAAAGAAAAATAATTTATTTAATAAGCAGAAATGAAAAGGCGTGTTGTTATTTCTTTATTTTTACTGCATAATACCTTTGCCTTATGACTGCCCTAGTTTCTTATCAACTTACCAAAAATATTATTTTTATTATTTTATAAAACATGGTTATGGTTAAATGATTTTTAAATAAGGTGCTGATGCACATAATATACCCATTTCTTTTTCAGTCTTTATAAAGACTATTTCAAAAAATATGTTAATGATGTATTTCATTTGAATAATTGCTTCAACTCTATGTTGATGACAGAACCCATTTGGTCCAATATTTATAAGCACCATTCGGAGTTTTGTCCTTAGCATTTCAGAACCGATTGGTCTCCTTTCAATAGGCAATCAGTTTGGCAGTCTGTTTTTCTACAAAATAACATTTTCTTAAGTTTTATTTTCCTTAAACACGCTTTTTCATTTCTTTATAGGTCTGAATTAAAATGGAAAAAAAGCGAGACTCGTTTTTCATGAAAATGAAGAGGGATAACGGCCAGACGCTACAGAAGAATCAGAAAGACATCAGAGAAAACACAAATAAAAGACAAGAAGAGTTCAATAAAAATCGGAAAGGTCTTGAGGTAAACAAGGAAAAGAAACCGTTTGATAAGAAGGCATACCGTCTGAAGAAGTACAGTAAGAAGTACAAACTAGAGCAGTGGGAAGAACAACGTAAAAAGAGGTTGTTACGAGATTACCATAAAAACATTAAAAATGACCCTACAGTAGGCTCTTACAAAGCTAAAACTTTTGACGAAGACGCACCAGATGCACCACAAACTGCCGGCAAATATGTCCGACATCCCGATCTAATTGAAAAAGAGAATGTTAAAGAAACAGAAAAATCTCCGACAGTAACGAAAGTAAAAAAGGATCCATATCACAAAGCAAAAGAACAATTCAATAAAGTGAAACAAGAAAAGCAGGAGAAGCAACAGGAGATAGAGAGAATTAAAAAGGAGAAAATGCAAAAGTTGGAAGAGTACAAGAAGAAGAAAAATGATCGATTCAAGAAGTTAAGTAAGAAGACTAAAAAGGGACAACCCGTGATGACCGGTAGGTTGGAATTACTCTTAGAGAAAATTCAGAAGACTAAATAGAACAATGTTTTAACTCAATATTTGTGCAGTGTCCGTGTTTTAACGTTATTTGGACGTGTGTCAGCGAAAATTGTTTAAATGAAGTTTGTATTTTTATTTGTGTGGATTGCTATCTAGAATGTTCGTTAATTTTTGTAATTATTAGCATCACTTTCAGGCCATGGTTTCGATGATCATACTCTAGCATCTCTTATTAGGATCGATTATGTTAATACAGCATTATTTTTGCAACTATCTATAAACACGTGAATATATAAGCGATTTATAAAGTAATATACGATTTTACGATTACAATGGTAATTTATTCTGGTAATAGCGTCCTTTTGTTCTTTTTGATTAGCTTATCCGATATGACTGATGTGATACGATGTCGCCGAAGCCGTGAACTTAGTTTCATATTGTGCGTTTCTAGACTCTGTTGTCGCGAGCCAAGGTCTAATGAATAGTTTTTTTAAATGTATTTTGTAACTGTTGGTTTGGTTCAATAATAAAATTTTAATTCCTCTGTGAGTATTAGCTTTATTCATTTACTTATCTAAACATTTTAGCTAAAGATTTTTTGTGGATTCTAGAAATATGAGCAGTATGAGCTACTATTTTTCATGACTGGTTATACTAGTGGTGTAAAGGTGTAACTAGAGACGGATTACACCTACAGAGCACCCTAAGCAAGCACTTCATGGGCGCCCTTGATTTTTTTGGTGTCACCGCCACTATGTGCCGTTAGGTACGAGCATTTCGCGGCGCCCTTCTGCAAACCTGATAATACACCCAGTCCCATAGTTCAAATTCTGTTTGTTGAGGCTGACAGTTTACTGCCATTTTCATTTCAACTATCTCAATCCGATATCTCTGGATATGGATCGATTTTTGACATTAGTTGTGTGGAGTTTCCATCAAAATCACATATTTTAGGTTGAAGTATGAGGATTTCCCACCTTTTTTTTTAAGGGGGGAAAATCATCGAATGACTGCTCCCGCCTGGGTGAGGCGGGAAGGAGTGTCAGACTCTTATTGACTAAAAACCACCCCGTTCCTTCTCCTGCACGTCGAGCCGGAGCCCCGGTAACCCGTTAGGTTCTCCGCGACAGGATTTCCACCTTGGGTTCTTGAAGATAGGGTACAGAGACTGACCGCATATCTTTGACAGTTGACTTCCTGTTAGATTTCAAGTAGCAATAAAAGTGCGTAAGTTCGTTCCAGTTTGGTCATAATATTTGTAATTGTAACTGCGGAATGTTAAAAACCTATCCATTAGTACTCAGGTTATCAAGCAATCTATATATATAAAATTCAAACGTGATTGACTGACTGACTGATTGACTGACTGACATAGTGATCTATCAACGCACAGCCCAAACCGCTGGACAGATTGGGCTAAAATTTGGCATACAGATAGATGTTATGACGTAGGCATTCGCTAAGAAAGGATTTTGATAATTTCCACCCCCAAGGGGGTAAAAAAGGGGATGAAACTTTGTATGAAACTTTGTCAGTTTTTAACTGATCGGGTTGAAATTTGGCATGCAGATAGATGTTATGACGTAAGCATCCGTTGTGAAAGGATTTTGATAATTTCCACCCCCAAGGGGGTAAAAAAGGGGATGAAAGTTTGTATGAGACTTTGTCAGTTTTAAACCGATCGGGTTGTAATTTGGCATGCAGATAGATGTTATGACGTAAGCATCCGATGTGAATGGATTTTGATAATTTCCACTCCCAATGGGGGTAAAATAGGGGATGAAAGTTTGTATGAGACTTTGTCAGTTTTAAACCGATCGGGTTGTAATTTGGCATGCAGATAGATGTTATGACGTAAGCATCCGCTGTGAAAGGATTTTGATAATTTCCACCCCCAAGGGGGTAAAAAAGGGGATGAAAGTTTGTATGAGACTTTGTCAGTTTTAAACCGATCGGGTTGTAATTTGGCATGCAGATAGATGTTATGACGTAAGCATCCGATGTGAAAGGATTTTGATAATTTCCACCCCCAATGGGGGTAAAATAGGGTATGAAAGTTTGTATGAGACTTTGTCAGTTTTAAACCGATCGGGTTGTAAATTGGCATGCAGATAGATGTTATGACGTAAGCATCCGATATGAAAGGATTTTGATAATTTCCACCCCCAAGTGGGTAAAATAGGGGATGAAAGTTTATATGAGCCTTTGTCAGTTTTAAACCGATCGGGTTGTAATTTGGCATGCAGATAGATGTTACGACGTAGGCGTCCGCTGTGAAAGGATTTTGATAATTTCCACCTCCAAGTGGGTAAAATAGGGGATGAAAGTTTATATCAGCCTTTGTCAGTTTTAAACCGATCATGTTGAAATTTGGTATGCAGATAGATGTTATGACGTAAGCATCCGCTTTGAAAGGATTTTGATAATTTCCACCAAGGGGGTAAAATAGGGGATGAACGTTTGTGTGAGGCTTTGTCAGTTTTACACCGATCGGGTTGAAATTCGGCGTGCTGATGGATATTATGACGTAAACGTCCCTTTAGAAAGGTTTTTGGACATTCTCACCCCAAAGTATGATACTTTGCCAGTTTTAAATTGATCGGGCTGAGACTTTGCATGCATAAAGTTACTATGACATAGGTATCTCTTTAGAAAGGATTTTGATAAATTCCACCCCTAAGGGGATAGAATAGGGAATGAGAGTTTGTATAAATCTTCTTAGCCGTTGAATTTAGAATCATTGAATCTTTTTGAATTACATTCGGTAAAACGATGATTTGGGACCTGGGTAACGTATGATAGTTTTTTCACAGATGTCTCACGAGAACGGGAACTATGCGTCAATGCCCCAGGACTCTCTAACTCTTAACCACTGAACTTATTCTAGAGAGATTCGGTACAACAATAGTCGATAGAATAGTTTTTATTACTCAAACCTTACGTGATCGGGCACTGTACTGGTAAGATCCCTGCGGGATTATTTATTTATTGAAACTACGATAAATCATTTCAAAATAGGTAAATCTTACTTGGGCACTGAATTGATTCTGGTTAATTCTGTCAGAAGTCATTAATCTACGCGGACGAAGTCGCGGGCAACAGCTATCTACACATACCTATAATAAATCGTAGAAAAGTCAAAACTGTACATTGAATATTTTTTAAAAGAATATTTGAAGCGTGATCTCTAATCGATATCGAAGCCAATAATGTGGTTTTTAGAATTTTTGTCTGTTTGTCTGTATGTATGGCCGTGATGATCTCAAAAAGTACTGCACTACTATTTCAAATTTTGCAAGAATATTACTAACAAGTCTGGTAAACATATAGGCTACATATCACGCTATCATCTACGGGACTGAATCAATTCTGACGACATCCATTACCGTAGAATATCCCTTGATAAAAACTAATTCAAAAGCCTAAATTCTGCCAGAAGTCATTATTCTACGCGGACGAAGTCGCGGGCAACAGCTAGTGTTTTACAAATCTTTCTTCATAATAAACATTTTTATCTGTAAACATTACGTTGATAAGTCAGTTACTGTGTAGTCTGTGTAGGTAGTGTTCATAGATAACTAGGTACGCATGGATTGAAAACGAATTTGAACATAACATAGTTAAGTTTACGTATTCACTAACAAACTATTCTATCTAGATACGGTCTAACGTATCTGATTCATGCGTCAGTGCGAATGAGAATCGATCGAACACCATCCTACTGACAATGAAAAGAATTAGTTAAAACGTACAAAGTTTCGCCAGAAAAATAAACGATGCAGTAAAATGGGGGGGTGAATAGGGATCGAGAGGTGAATAACAGTTAACACACAAGACAGAAGATTGGTGAATCGATACTAAGAAGAATTTCCCAATAATTCTATTCACCTCTTGATCCCTATCCACCCCATTTTACGGTAGGTGGCGCTAGAGTCATTAATTGCCTTCAAACACTGAAATTTTTTAGTAGAATAAGTAGTTCTTACGAAATCCGCAATATAGCAAAGTTTTATATTTTCCATGTTGAAAACTAGGACTAATTTATAATGAACTTCCTTAAATCTGTCGCCTATTCTAAGGTCTTTAAAGGAATACTTATTATTTTAAGTGACGCTACATAAATCAAAAACTGCAAATAGAACGATCAATCTTTAGTTAGTAAATCTTATAGACACAATGACTTGTTATTGTTTAAAGCTGTCTAAAAGGATGAATGTATCTAAATGTACAACGCAAGATTATAATTATTAGTGTGAAAATAAATCACTGAACAAAGGAAAAGAGTAAGCAAAGTCAAAATCGTTTATTTCAATTAGACCAGGAAGGCACTTTTGGACGTCAAAACAAAATGTTGAAATTGAAATGTTATAAAAAAATGTCAGTCTGGCGGTCAGTCCTCTAGTGAAGCTATTTGCTCGTTCCAATGTGTAGATTCCTATAGAGAAGAACTAGCAATAAACTCCATAGGTTACTCTTTTTCAATCAAATTCATAATACAATATTCTTGGTTACATTGTTTATTTGAGAACGATGGACTGTCGATAGACTGGCCGATAGATATAAATCATCGAGCTAACCTATCTGTCGATAGACTTGGCTGCTAAAGATATATTTGACACAAACATCATACAAAATGGATCAGATGTCAGTACATAATTTTCTTTCTTTCTTTCTTCTTCTTCTTTCTCTATAGGTACTTGACATTGTTTTGGGCACGCTAAAATAGTTTGGGAATATTTGTTACCACCACCAAATGCACTGAGATCTGGAATAGTCCATTAATGGCTTTAATTCGATACATATCACACATCCGTTCTTGTGTTTACATAATTTATTATTTATTTTATCGTAATGATGCTTATAAAACATTTTACTATAAAAACAGGTAGGTATCTATTTGATAATAGGACAAACTCGTGACTTCGATCCGACCCCAGAATCACAATGAAAGATAAATAAAATTGAACTGAAAATAAAACAACCATTTAAAAAGACGGTGCTAAGTGTTTCAATAGATAATTAAATTTTGGCGCCAATTACCAATTTGACAGTTGACATGTAGACCACAGATAACTAGATAATATTTGTACGGATTTTTTTTTTTTTTTTAAGGGGGGAAAATCATCGAATGACTGCTCCCGCCTGGGTGTGGCGGGAGGGAGTGTCAGACTCTTACTGACTAAAAACCACCCCGTTCCTTCTCCTGCACGTCGAGCCGGAGCCCCGGTTACCCGTTAGGTCGTATTACGGATTAAATATTAATTCTTAGAAATTATAGAGGATATAGGTACATATTTTCAAAAATTTTAAAAACTTGTGGTATCAGTAGCCTACTTACGCTGGGCTCGCTGCCATCGCAGCGGTAAGTCCCCTCTTTGAGGAGTGGCTTGAGAGACGCTACGGCGTCCTCACCTACCGCCTGACGCAGGTCCTCACCGGACATGGAAGTTTCGGGAGGTACCTGTGTCTGATGGGGCGGGAGGAAACGCCCGGGTGTCATCACTGCGAGGACCGCCCTGAGGACACGGTGGAACACACGGTGGGAGAATGCCCTTCGTGGGCTGAGCACCGCCGTGTCCTCAGGGAAGTGATCGGCGATGGCGACCTCTCGCGTCCGGGCCTAGTGCAGGCCATGATGCGGAGCGAGGGGGATTGGGATGCCGTCTCCTCCTTTTGCGAAGCAGTCATGCTAGCTAAGGAGGAGGCGGGACGCGTGAGGCAGCGAAGCGCTGCCTCCTCGCAACCCAGCCATCGCGAAGGACACACCGGGCGTCGGGGATCGCGGGACGATCTCCGGCCACCGTAAGCGCGGGCCTGCGGACGGCGAGCATGGGTGGCTCCCCGTCCGACCAGAAACAGACCCGAGCGTACGGCGCGTCGCGTTCCGCGCGCGCCTCAAAGAGCCATCAGACCACCACAGATGGGGCCCAATAGGGCCGATGCCGATTCGGAGTCGCGGAGAACCTAACGGGTAACCGGGGCTCCGGCTCGACGTGCAGGAGAAGGAACGGGGTGGTTTTTAGTCAGTAAGAGTCTGACACTCCCTCCCGCCTCACCCAGGCGGGGGCAGTCATTCGATGATTTTCCCCCCTTAAAAATAAAAAAAAAAAAAAAAAAAAAAAAAAGCCTACTTACGCGAAGATTGTGGCAAATGTCCTTCTTTTATTGAGAAAGTGTAGTGCTGTAGTGGACGGTTGTTACGGGCTGTTGACGATGATGAAGTTCCATATAGAATGTATTAAAATTCTATCTCTACCTAAAGTAGCTAAAACTGTCACCAAATAGGTCAACATCCCTTTATAATATTTAGGTTATGGCCACTAGCTGTCAACAACCCCTATTTCTAAATAAATAATATCAAGAAAACGGGATCCACCTTATGTAAAAGTTATAATGCTATAAAAATAAACCTGGCATGTAAATCGGGTCGTACGAAGGTCATGCACGAGTCCCACGCCCCACGCGTGTCGAGCTACGACACACGATATTTTTGATTACAAATTATCAAATTAATATAGACCTTATCGCTCGTATGATGTCTCGAAATGTGTACAGTGGCCAGCTAGTGAACTAACTCCAATTTTTTTAATTTAATTTTCAACTCCATATCAATACAATAAAGTTGAAAATCAAGAAAATATTTGACAGATTGAAGCTGATTGACCTGCTAGCACTGTCTGTTCTTTGTTACTAGCTCGGTTTGTCGCCTTATGTTATCAAAATCATAGTCGTTTGTTACGGTTGACCCCGAGCTGCGGATGGCCTAACGGGTTACCGGGGCGGTTTTTAGTCAGTAAGAATCTGACACTCCCTCTCTCCTCGCCAGATGCGAAAGAAGACATTGGATGATTTTCCCCCTTCAAAAAAAGAAAGGGTTACCGTGTCTAAAAATCTTGGAAATTTTTGTGACATAGTCTTTTTGAGAGATTTGTAAAGAATAAAGGTGTTTCAAAGCAAGTGAGAAAACTCAACAGCTTTAGATGTTTATTGGAGTTTGTAGTCCTTCATACAGCGATTTTGGATCTTCATACAGGGATATCTTCACAAAATGAAGTATTATTTCAAAGTATTGGAGTACTAATACTTTATCATCAACAGCCTACCTCTATAATGAGTGACCACTGCTGAGCAAAGGCCTCTTCTCACACGGAGAAGGTTTGAGCATTAATCACCACGCTTGCTCAATGCGGGTTGGCGATTTCAAACTTATAACTAGAAATTATCCAGGTTTCCTCACGATATTTTCCTTCACCGTTTCTGTGGTGTAATAGTGTATATATAGTCAATATTAGTCTCGAATTTAGGGCACTGAACAACCATTTAAACAAATTATTATATAACGCAGTTACATAATATTGTCTTGTGTTTTTGTAATATGCAAAAATCCAGTCGTATTTTTCTTTATAAAAAGATACGACATGTTTACAATCTTTATTGACGTTTATGCAGTTTATAATCTTGGTGTGTTCAGGTATAAAGTTGGCTTACATCCAGCATAATTCGAGCTCCTAACATAAATTTTACGGTAAGTAATCATTATTAAAGTTGATAATGAAACTGCACTGCGGATGCCACCATGTCTAGAAATGATATTCCGTTTATAACACTTATTTTATCTCTGTATATTTAAGGATCAAGAAATTATCTCATCCCATCTTTCAGTACAATCTTCTTTATTAGCTTACTAGCTTCTGCTAGCGGCTCTGCCCGCGTTCCTGTGGGATAAAAAGTAGCCTAAATGGAATACCAGATAATAATCCACCGTTCCAAATTTCATCCGGCGTTTAGACGTGATTGAGTACCTAATAAACATTCACACAACGACTTACGTCGCGTTGTCGCGACGAAGCGATTCTACAGTATGATTTTTGTATCTGGAGATAAGAAAATATGTATTTTATTTCATAATTTTTTTATTTAACACGTTTTGTACAAATGTATACAATGGCGGACCTAATGCCGGATGGCATTCTCTACCACCTCTAGGGTGATGCAGAGAAGTGTTACAGTAGGTAGGTTTTAAACGAAGTTTGCGTCTATTGAAAATTGAAACAAAAATATTTATGATATAGTCTACGTTTTACCTTTAACCATCTAGGTGAATACGCGGTTAACAATTACTATAAAAGAGGATATTGTGATATGTAATTCTACATATGATACACACATGACTTTGGCTCGTGTTCGTACCAAATAAATATTGGCCTTAGATGTAGGGTTGGTAAACAATGCTTTTCTAATCAGTTTACAACCAGGAATTGCTTGAACAAACAATAGAAGTACTATTTGACATCATAAACTTGCTTTGTATCTACTACAATTATTTAAGTCGAGCTGTCGTTGGAGAAAATTGAACTCTAATTCTAAGTATTTTAATCTCCATTTATAAAAAAAAATACTATATTTAGTTTCGGTTTCTTTTTAAATTACTTGCCTATAATCAGTTGAATCATTAGACTCTCTTTCTCTTAGAAAAATATTTGTTACCATAAATCCATGTTCAACGGTTAATTGGGTTCTACCTACTTCTTAATACACGCCTCTTTACCCAGTTTTTATCAGTTTTACTTTCATTAAAAATACTGAATACATATCTGAGTATAAGCATAAACAAAAACGGAATGAAGTAATAACATTACTTAATTATCATCAGACATCATCGGTCAAATTACAACAGACACGGGCTTCATGATAACCATTATAATCTTTTATAATTTGTACACACTAAGTGTATCACAGCTTTATCGCTTAAGGAACGTGATTTTATCTCCATCACAGCAATCTCAGTCGAAGGATTATTTATATTGTACGCCTATAAAATTATTAACTGAACTATTTGCTCTTAAAATTGCCGTAGTTTCAACGTGACTTTTACAATTTATTGGAAGATTTGCAGTGCATATCTGAGTGCATTCTAGAATGTAAGATAACGCAATGGAAAAGAGAATAAACTTCTTGTATGAGCCGTTCACATTTCCTTTTGTGAAATTGACTGTAGGTTTTTGGAGTTTAAACAAATCCTCATGTCAATTTTACGAGTGAAAGAATAGAGTAACATGACTTAAAATGAATTATTCTAAGACTTTTACAAAGACGGTAATGTTCCTACACGAAAAACGACCATGAACCTGATTGAATGATTTGCTCTGCATACTAGTATCGGTCATAAATACATACAAGGGGCATCTAATTTATTTTTGTGGGCTCTCAATACCGTCCAAAGTCCTAAGATCGGATCAATTGAAAAGTATCAAGTAGCTCTAGTTAGCATTTCGGCACGTCAAATAAATAGCCATGATCAAAATTATTACACGCTGTTTACAATGAGTCCGTTCCTATGTCATTGAAGGGATTGACTGTATGAAGACCATTTAGGATATAAGCCTTTCGGTTATAACAATAAAGCTTACGAGTAGCCTAAGTTCAGGTGCAACTTCAGACGCATCATAATTTTACAGGGTCGTTGCCGAATGCCGACACTTCTGGACCACGTTTACTTGTGCCACCATT
This sequence comes from Spodoptera picta, assembly GCA_038387885.1. Lineage (NCBI taxonomy): Eukaryota > Metazoa > Arthropoda > Insecta > Lepidoptera > Noctuidae > Spodoptera > Spodoptera picta. The sequence goes on from JAZHFQ010000314.1 coordinate 1,004,270, forward strand.
TTCGCCCTTCCGAAAACTACACAATTAGCAGATATCTTGTACTCTCAGTTACACTCAGCAACATTACGGCAATACTTTACGCACGTTGGGAATCTGTGAGTGATTTCGTCTTGAAGCTAACCCATTCAAGTTGCTAGCGTGCTCATTCAACACAAAAAAAATACGTTTGAGTAAAAGCATAGTCGATAGGAAAAGTTCTGGTTAGTTAAAATATGACATAACATAAGATCACGCCTTTTTATCCCCGAAGGGCAGGCAGAGGTGCACATTTCAGCACCTAATGCCACTGTACAATGTAACACCCACTTTTCACTATTTATGTTATGAGTTCCATGTAATAGGGGGTGAGCCTATTGCTATATACCAGGCACATTTCCATACTCCGTGCTACTACTGAGATTTTTAAAAACCCAGTAATTCTTTGCCCGACCCGGGAATCGAACCCCTTGCCCGGCAGTCGCACTTGTGACTACTCGGCCAACGAGGCAGTCATAATATATAAGTTAAAATATGAATTTCAATTTTTTTATATTTTCGTAACTCACTCACCTAAAATGTAGTATATGAGAATTTCTACTCACATTCCTAAGTAAGTACGTACTGGTACGTACTAATAACACCAACAAATCAACTCCGTTCACCTCGCTCTATTAAAAATCTTATCAAAGTAAGAAACAAAACAAAAGCTAGAGAATAAACAACAGTACTTAATGATAGTCACGTGTCACGTGGTTCTCGTAAATGTGCGTTCTTAAGAAAACGTGCTTATTTATTCCAGTAAATATAACGTAACAATTACGCCCCATTTTCCCTAATCTTCTAACAGTAATAAATAAAAATGAATCGACAAATGTATGTATACGCGAATAACTACCCAACATAACATAACATCACGCCTTTTTACCCCGAAGGGGTAGGCAGAGGTGCACACAGAAGTAACACCCACTTTTCACTATTAATGTTATGAGTCCCATGTAATAAGGGGTGAGCCTATTGTCATATACCGGGTACGTTTCCAGACTCCGTGCTACTACTGAGATTTAAAAAAAATACAGTTATACTTTGCCCGACCCGGGAATCGAATCCGAGACCCCTTGCCCGGTAGTCGCACTTGCGACCACTCTAACATCGAGGCAGTCAAACTACCAAACGAATTTAGCAAAATTTGATGATTGTAAATGTACTTTCAAACTTCAGACTGGCGGTAAACGAGCACCCATAGTCGTCCGAAAAACCGAAGGGAGTTACAAATGCGTTGCCGGCCTTTTTGAAGTTAGGGATGATTTTTTTTAAGGGGGGATAATCATCATATGCCTGCTCCCGCCTGTGTGAGGGAGTGTCAGACTCTTACTAGAAACCACCCCGTCCCTTCTCCACGTCGAGCCGGAGCCCCGGTAACCCGTTAGGTTCTCCGCGACAAAGTTAGGGATGATTGGGCTTATGGTAACCTCACTCACACAGCTAAACACTATGCAACAGTTATTTCACGGCAGTTTTGAGTGAGACCGTGGTATCACTCAAAACCGCTTGAACTCCGTTTGAACCGATTCATAAATACACATCTAAAAAGAGCGATCCTGTAACCACAATTTCAGTATCACTTCTTCTAAACACATCAAACTATCTAAGTAAAACGTAAACAGACTGTAAGGCTAAAGTTTATCGAGTCAGGAACTGCAATTGTAAATAAGTTATTGAATACAAAGTTAGAATTTATTAACGTAAAAGTTTACATAATAACCGAAATAATTTTAAATATGACACAATAAAGGACAAGGGCAGGTCTCCATAATTAATAATGTCTGGATTTGATGTTTGTACCGGGAATCTATTTTAATGAGGGCAAAAAATGATGTCGGTGTTCTAATTTTTAAGTTATGAATAAAACATTTACTATAACGAAATTTGTAATAATTCAATCAAACAAGATGTGATTCTTCCTCTATTCTGCATCTTTACTCCGTTTCGGTCAATTAAACGAAATAAAGCTTTAATACAAACCAAATCAACCAAAAAATGTAGCTCTGTAATCAAAAACTAAAATTAAAGCAGATATAAAATGATATATGCGCTCATATTTCTAGGTCCCTGTATTGAAGGATTCTGGGCTACTGGGCCGCCGCGCAGATCGATCGTTCCAAGAGGTTAAGGTCATATTATTGCGTTGCAACGACGCTTTCATCCTCCTCCCGGTATTCTTCATCTGTTGCCTATAAACTGTTATTGTCTTTGCTTCAAAATAGTTAAGTAATTTCCAAGTAACATTTACACACATTTACCCAAAATAAGTCGTCATTAAAATATATTTTATCCTTTTACAGATCACTGATTTAGCCATAATACCGATCATTATTTCCCGCCATTTATGGTGTTTGCTTTGACAATTCTCCTCTTAACAACTGTAATGACGTCATAATGTTAAATTGATGCCCTATAGGAGGCCTCTACGCAATAGAGTGGAACTAATTTACGTACTTACAACTGGATTATTGCTAATGATTTTATTCGGAATATTTTGTTTGTTTACCAAATAGGTATAGAGGTATATTGACGAGTAAAGCTTGTTATACGAGTATTGGACGGAGTTGTTATTGTTTTGGAACGCATTTATGTTGATCTTACGAAGTTCAAGGACAATCGGAAGCGAATTATTGAACTCGATAAATTAAACGTTCAAGAAGGTTTTTATTGGTATTGATTAGGCTTAATCAATGTTGTTGTGACATTTTTAACAAAAGTACTATCGATGGAGGCATTTTAGTCATAAACAATAATTAGAGTTAGATGTAATACTACCTCTAGCATTCAGGGACTCGTATTCCAATACTTCAAATATTTAGCTATGGCTTAATAGATTGGTTTCAAAATCAAAACTAATCAAACTCATTTACCAACATCAGTTTTAATGATTAGAGCTTTTTGTTGTCGTTAATTCTTAATCAACTCAATGCGGTGTGATTAGCCAAAAACAATCACAACTTGTGATAGGCGCCGCGCCGCGCTTGTAGGAAGCGCGCAAGTCACAACTCGCACTCGTGACGAAGCGGTTCGCGGCAGTGTACCCGAGGTTTTACAATTATTATATCAGCCTGTAGTACAATTGCTCGTGATAACTGGGTCATCCCACGAATCCTGATAACGCTCCGCATAAATACGTGAACGCCCGCCATATTTTATCAGTTTGCCGCCATCGCGCAACAGTGACTGACAGTTGAATTTTCGTTCGAAAATCAAAAAATAATTTACAACGGTTGCCCTTGCAACGTGTTCGTTTGTTTCGTTTAATTATTTTATTATTTTAGCAACAACCTCAGGTTGTTGCTGGAAAGTGGAAAGAAAGCTTTGAGAATTACGCTGTTAAAGGTGAGTTTCTGTGAATATTATTTATATTGAAAATGATTAAATTCTTATTTAACTCGTTGAGTACCGTCATTATAGACATAGTTAAAGAACAATTGGTTGCGGTCACCGTTGTCCTGGCGGTGTTTGACAGTTTAAAATACACAATAATTCTAAGACGTGGTTTATGATACAATTAAAGAATTTTAAGTTATATTAAATGTGTAATTCTTATCTGGTTGCTAACTTCTAAAATTAACTGATAAAATAATATGTATTTAAAATTCCACTTTTAAGTTGTAGTTTAAAACTTATACTTTTTACTCATAGTTTAAAAATCCAAATCACTTAATACGTTATAATTGTCCACCCTCTGTAATGAAGGCCAGATTTCTGGACCAAGCAGAAATTCTCGGGTGTTTCGTTAGTTCTAACATCAATTTTAAAAACGGCCCTAGAGAGTTTAATTATTTTTCTGATTGTATAGAACCGTATCAATTTATACAATAGATACAACTCGTAAACTATTAAAGTTAACTACTTTTTAATTGATTTGAATTAAAAAATCTAAATCTTTCTAGAACAAATGATCTCATAATTAAAATATGACATTTATTAAAATACAATTTAATCTATCTCAGTTTAAGATAAAATTAATGGAAAGTTTAATAACTTAATATTTGTTTGTTATTGTGAACTGTAATGATTAATTTATCTACCAGTTAGTCTAGAGTGTGATAAATTATCACCAACAATGAGGTTGGTTGATGACAATAAGTTATGAGACTATTCAATATTTCAAAAAACCACAGATTTATTTATTTGAGATAAATCTTCCTTTTTACTGCCTCGACTGCCTCGTTGGCCGAATGGTCACATGTGCGACTGCCGGGCAAGGGTTCTCAGGTTCGATCCCCGGGTCGGGCAAAGTATTACTGGGTTTTAAAAAAATTCTCAGTAGTAGCACGGAGTCTGGAAATTGTGCCCGGTATGTGGCAAAAGGGTCACCCCGTATCACATGGGTTCATAATATAAATAGTGAAAAGTGGGTGTTACATTGTACAGTGGCATTAAGTGCCGTAAATAATGTACCCTACCCCTTTGGGATAAAAGGCGTGATGTTATGTTATGCTTTCTTGTTACTAATAATATTTAAATGTGAAAGTTTGTGTGTATATTTGTTACTCAAAACATGACATACAAAGAGTAGCCAGAGGTGTACATTACTTAACACATATCAGTCCCATGTAATAGGGGATGAGCCTTTGTTACTTAATAACCTAGTTTTGTATGTAATTGCAAATTATTTGCCTTTTATTTCCGTTCAGGTAGACAGAAGTACACTTAGACAAACTAATACCCACTCGAGGTTGATAATCCAATAATGTTTTGTCTAATTCGAGAATGAACTTTGTCTGACCGGGGAATAAAACCTAAGACCCCGGCGATCACGCTTATTACCACTCGGACGAGGTGCTCCTAATACCCAATAATCATTTTCTGTACCCGGAATTGATTAAGGACATAGATACTTCATGCTAAACATTTTCACTTATAATGACTACACAAATCGAACCACTTTTATCGAAATACCATTAAATAAATAAGCAAACAGAATAATGTATGAAATTTTCACGAGAATCGAAATTAATTCGTGACAGACATATCGTGAATTGTGACGTCACGAGGCGACGCCATGTTGAATCAGCGCGTGCGCAAGGTCAATGCTATGTGATAAAAGATAATTCCATTACGCTTAAACATTGTGGTATGGTGATAAAATTTTCCCTTAATTTACGTTAATTCGGTATGTCGGAAAAACTCAATAGGAAGATTAATTATTTATTTTTTTATTAATAACATCCTTTGGATCAGCATTTGCCACTTATAGGCTGTTGATGTGAAACTACTACCTACTTAGTGCAGTGGGTATTTCAATGAAGTTTGAAAGGTCACGTGCAAAATATTGAATATTGCTAGAAGAACGTCCATTAGGAGATCAGTTTTTAAAATCAAATAATACTTATTACTTAAGTACTATTACATATAATAAAAACTCATCCAAATGTGTATTTTGATTCTGAAGCGAAGCCTATATAAAATCAACTGACATCTCATAATATGTCTAACCATTAATAAATTTTAGGCCTCCTACGGGTAAAATAAATAATCAGTTTCTATCCAACATTTTTGAATTAGGACCAATCCTTTTGTTTCTTTAAAACCTATATTTATTCAGATATCTTTAGATTGTATATGTCAGGAATTGCGAAGAGTGGATTACAGTCCAACCCAAAATTACTGTGGATAAGCTTAAGGCCAAGAGAAGAAAGTCTAAGGGCCGATTTTTTTCAACGCCAGATTTTTTTTTTCTGTCATAGAATTCATACAGATTAAAAATAGAATTAAAATTGCACCATTTTTAGTGATTACGTTTGGCTGCAGAAAGTGTAAAGATTATTATTATTATTATTAAAGTCTGTCTCTGTGTGGAAGTCTGGCGATAATTTTACGATTAATTTATTATTAGATTACTATTGATTATTGATACTATAGTATTTAGGTAGGTAATTATTATGAAACTTGTGATTATTACTTATAGTACTTTTGCACGCGACCCATCGTCGATTGATTGTAGTAAAATCTTTATATAGCGATAAGTTTAATGTGATGTAATATTTTTTTAAACTAGAATTTTAACTAAATGTAACAAATATTGTGTAATATACATACCATTATAGCACTTAGTTATGTTTTCTCTTTCATAGAGCTCATACATCTTTTTTTTGTAATTTTCAAATCAAAGTCCATGGAATAATATCATTCATCCTTAAAAGGACTACAAACCAATAGGGTTTCATTGATTGATTTCCTTTTTCTATTAATTATAGAAATTATAATTGCAAATAAATTATTCTATTGACATGTCTTCGCCATGCCGTTTCGATATTCTTTCTAGTCCCATAATCAACCAATCGCCAAAAATGGCATACATAAGTGTGAAATTAAAATTTCGGCGCTCTGATAGGCCGGCTCAAGTGAACCGACCAATCAGAACGCTTAACTCGCTCGATACTGTTACGATACGAATGCGATAGTTATTCGTGCTTGGCCCTCAGGTTTATTATCAAATCGTTACTGTCCGGTCTCTGTTAAACGTAGATTGCCATTTTTGAGGGGATAAATTCCTCCAATGACTTCTCACGCCTTGAATGAGGACACTCACTGACTAAAACCCACCCTGTTCGTACTCTTGCTTCCAGCTGGAGCCCTGGTAACACTGTAAGATGTCCGCGGCTCCCGTTCGCATCTACATCATCATCATCTACTGGGCATTTATGACATACCATGAGGGCATGAATAAAAGTGGTCTTGCTTCTTACTACACGGCAGAGTTAGTTACTTTTTCACATCACAGAAATCTATTTCGCTCTGATTATGTCATCGTTCGCCATTAAAATCAACCGATAACTGTCGCCAGCCGCATTATCTCCATCAGCAGTTTAAATGTTATCAATTTTTATCAATTCACTTTATTCAAGGCTCATCTCAGTCCAAACTGCGAGACGGAAACGGTTCATACAATTGAGTAGAACGTGTTAATTTTAGTACCTACATTTAAGACTATCGATAGTTCTATCTACGCAATAGGGAAGTTGTTTGGTAAGGAGTAAGGACTAACTAGAATAGGTTTGTAACTACCCCAGCTCTTTCCGTGGGTGTCATAAAAGACGGTTAAGGGACTACATATTTGTGCTCTCAGTAGAGAGCACACACAAGATTAAGTATAATAATAATCTTCATAATCTTGAACCTTTCTATATAAGTGTGATATCCAATCACCTGGCGAGCGCGGCCATAACTGCAAACTCCCGTACGTAGAAGTACGAAGTACGAAGAGTTCCTCGTCAAACCGTTACGTCAGTCCGCCGAAAACATAATCAGAATTAATATGTATCGCGAAGTTTTAATATACCTAAAGATCGTATAGAGGTAATAACATCGATATAAAAATGTTTTATCAACTAGGATTATAGTTATTTCTGTATAATGAACAGGCAATAAGCTGTTTATCTAGTTACGAGATCTGTTACACTATTTGCGTATTTAATATTAATGTTTTTCTGATAAATTAAAAGTTTTGTCATTTTATGTCGTCGCGGCTAAATACTGCGTTGTAAATCTCCACTGTTTCGATAAAATATTATATTTTAATCGTCTGATGTTGTCGCGGAGAACCTAACGGGTTACCGGGGCTCCGGCTCGAAGCACAGGAGAAGGAACGGGGTTGTTTTTAGTCAGTAAGAGTCTGACACTCCCTCCCGGCTCACCCAAGCGGAAGCCGTCATACGATGATTTTCAAACCTTAAAAAAAATCGTCTGATGTTGCCATAGAATAAACTTGTTCTGGCAACAAGTTTATTCTATGGCGTTTGATTAAAAACTCGTCTAAGATTTATCTTTTTTTTTTAAATTCAATCTCAAAAACGACTACAATTCAATTTTAATATTTTTTATTTATGCGTACTTATCTTATTTGACATAATTTTACCGTCTGATTGATTGATACATTAATTGAACGATCGCTGATGCGACCATGCGACTGACTGCCGTACAATGAAATGACCAGTGTACGTGTAGACGTACATTACAGTAACCTCGCCCTTTATTGGGATTCTGAAAAAAGATTCGTATTTGTTATTTTATTTTATATTTATTTTAATTGATAAGTCATGCTTTATAATACATTTATTTTGTTCCAGGGAGCACCGGGCGAGTCCGGCGCGTCTACCAGTGCCGGGCGTAAGCGGCTAAGCAGGCCGCATCAGGCCGCGCGCCCGCGCCCCGCGCCGCGCTGCTGGCGCCGTGCCCTCAACGTCGACCCGCCCTGGCTGCGAGCCCGGGCCCGCTGACGCCACCTAGACATTACGTGAGTAATCTCTTCCTATTTCATGAGCGCCTGGTACTTTTAAACTTAGGTATACGTCGTAGTTTCCTTCCGTATTGTTCTAGCTAATGTAAGATATTAGAAATTTCAAATACGTAGATAACTAGGATATTGGACGCAAAAAAATATTATTAATCCCAAATTAAATAAAAATCGCGGGTTACTCACGTGAAAATACTAAAGAACCCGTCTGTGGTTCGAAGCTACTAGAGCTGTTCTCAGTATTCTCACTACAGTTATTATAAAACAAATTACTAATACTACTTGCATTTATATTAACTTGACATAGGGAGCTAAAAATATCCCTATTACACAGAGTAATTGAGAACTATATTTTTTGCGTCAGGTACCTAATAGTCATATTTTCTTGTTAGTTGAGTGCAGTATTAGAACATGTCTGTATTGTTGCAGCTGACACTTGTGGACTAGCGCTAGTGGGCCACCACAACCCGGCTCGAACACCTGACACCGACCCCTCCGGCCCGGAACGGCAAGCAAAGCATAGCCGACCCCACGCTCCGGCATTGCCGGGGCTAAGTCGGCTCCAAAGTCAACCTTAAAGTAAACCGCATACGGCTCAAAATCCCAGCCAAAATGAAGGTCGTGGAAGAAGAACAGCTTATTACTGTGATGGACGGGCCTTGGTCTACGACCGACCTGATCCGTGAGATCGTGGAGTCTGGCACCCAGGAGGATCCCTTCTACGTGATGGACCTCGGCGAGGTGGTGGCCAGGTACCACCGCTGGAAGGAACTCATGCCACGCGTCGAGCCTTTCTATGGTGAGAATTTATTCATGGTTATTGTATGTAACCAGGCACTGTTAAATGTCCCTCTATTCTATCTGTTTACTTTTTATACATAACTAGCGACCCGCCCCGGCTTCGCACTTGTACAATATGCATATATTTATAAAACTTCCACAAGAATCACTCCATCTATTAAAAACAACCGCATCAAAATCCGTTGCGTAGTTTATAAGATCTAACCATACATAGGGACCGACAGACGGCGGATAGCGACTTTGTTTTATACTATGTAGTGAAGAACAGTGAATACTCATTCATTATGTATTTTTACCTCTTTTCTAAGATATGATATCAGTCATTCTTAAGCTTAATTAATTATATTTTGGTTTTAGCGGTGAAATGCAACGACGACAAGCTCCTAGTGAGCACGCTGGCTGCTCTCGGCACTGGATTCGACTGCGCGTCCAAAGCCGAGATTGAACTCGTCACCTCCATTGGAGTAGCGCCTGAGTAAGTATTTTATTTATTGATATACATAATGACATTTTAATTAATAATTACATTAATCGGGGATACGTCTTAAAATATTTCCCAGTACCGGATTGGCACATAGCAAGAGTAGTGAGGTTACCGGAGGGTCAATCAACCCCCCCCCCCCGGGTCCCTAGTCTCCCGAATCCCAGAATCCTTCACAATCCTCAAATTCCCAATTCCCAAAAGGCCGGTAACGCACTTGTAACGCCTTGGTGTTCCAGGTGTCCATGGCCGGGCCGATTGCTTACCATCAGGTGATCCGTCAGCTCGTCTACCGGATTATGCTTTAAAAAAAAAATAGCGAGCCCCGTGTAAAAACTGTAAAGATTCATCGTTGCAATGATTATTTAAATGAGTTAGGTGAACGTTTTCCTGAGTAGACTTCTAATTCAACTACTATATATTGCAGATTAATAATATAATAATTGGTTCCAGCCGCATTATATTCGCGAACCCGGCTAAGATGGCGTCTCACATCCGTTTCGCTTCTGCCGTCGGCGTCGACGTGATGACTTTCGACTCGGAGACCGAGCTCATGAAGATCAAACAATATATGCCTCACGCACAGTAAGTATTCAAACTATTTATTACTTACCTTTTTAAATTGTTTTAATAGTGAATATAATATAAATAGTGGAAAGTGGGTGTTACTTCTGCCTACCCCTTCGGGGATAAAAGGCGTGATGTTACGTTATGTTATTTAACTTGTCTCGTAGTCAAATTTCCGTTGTGCTCGGCGACTGGGCTCCTCCCAGTTGTAAAGTCTCTTTTTGTGCCTTTAGGCTTAATTCATTCTGTCTCCTGCAGTAATACACCGAGGGAAATGCCACTGTACAATGTAACACCCACTTTTCACTATTTATGTTATGAGTCCCATGTAATGGGGGGTGAGCCTATTGCCGTATACTGGGCACAATTCCAGACTCCGTGTTACTACTGAGATTTTTTTTAAAACCCAGTAATACTATGCCCGACCCGGGAATCGAACCCTAATTATGTTACTAATACGCTATTAGTTTTGGCCAAAAGCATAACCAGGGCCAGGAGCCTGCAGTATATTACAACTTTGTATGGGCGCGTGAATAACTGTCATATTTTTTTAGTTCTATGTTTGTTTATAGATAGTTCCTATATTTTTGACAGCTATAGATGGCGGTTTTGTATCCTTTTGTTACTCATCTTGTGAACAATTGTAAAAATTAATTTTGCTAATTAAACTATAAATCACGCTGCAAATATTCGTTATTTCATAAATTCCTACAAAATCTTATCAATTCTTCCTACAACTATAGAAGTCAACGGCTTGATTGGTAGAATAGATCTCGTTAAAAGTGTTTAAGATTAAAAATATGTTATTCCTTCTTTATTTGATTTAAAATTTTGCTGTTTTGATTATAAAGTCGAATATTCAGTGGAATCTATAGATTGAAGTAGGTTGTCATTTCAAGTCATTACAATAAATCGTTAAAATAGGTACACAAAGATTGAAGCCGTTATCGGTGCTATCGATTGTATGTTTTGTTTACGCAAATGTCGACCTTAATGTGTTTGGAAGTGAAATCACGATAAATCATAATTCTTTGTCGAGTACTCATTAAATCTTAGCTTTAGTGATTTGTTGGAATGAAATTTTAAATCGATATTGAAAACGTCATTATTATTATTATTATGACTTTAATACAAAAACGATGTTAAAACAATGGGGATGATAACAGGGTATGAAAATTAAAAATATATTAGTCCGTAAGTTAGGTAATTAAAAAACATTAGACACGCATTTTTGTTTATTTTGTCGTATAATAAAACAATACTTAGATAAAACGAATCAAAGTTCAGGAGTGGGGGCTAAAACGTCATTTCTTAGTATAAAATGTACTGAGAAGTGACGTCACGCGACATTTCAAATCAATATATATTCGAAACTATTCGTTTCTGTAAGAAAATAAAAAACACGTGTCTAATTTTTAAATACTCTACCAGACGGACATTAAAATAAAAATTAATCGTCTACCCTATTATTGTACACTCAATATCTAACGGACTGAAGGACATTTTACAAGAATACCATCACTTAATGTATATTTTTGACTCTAGGCTCGTGATCCGCATCCGCTGCGACGCTGCATCAGCTCAATGTCCGTTGGGCATCAAGTTCGGTTGCGACCCCGTCACTGAGGCTCCTCGACTCCTCAAACTGGCCGCTGTCTTCGGTCTTGACGTAAGTACTATATTTTTTTACAAGAAGAAAGATACAAAAAGCATTTATTCTGTACCAACCACGATGCAGCATAAGTAAAATAACATAACATGACGCCTTTTATCCCCGAAGGGGTAGGCAGAGGTGCACATTATGGCATTTAATGCCACTGTACAATATAACACCCACTTTTCAATTTATGTACATTCCCACTTACACTCTTACTCCATCACACACCACCACTACTCCCACTTTACAATTCACGAGACCACATTCGACGTTCTGATTGGTTGGTTCATTGGAGCTGGCCAATCAGAGCGCCGATCGCGGTATGGTTTCGATTACTTTAATTTAAAACACTCGTACCGAGCCTTCTGATAGTGCTAGTGTAAACCTTTTGGGCTCGCTGCCATCGCAGCGGTAAGTCCCCTCTTTGAGGAGTGGCTTGAGAGACGCTACGGCGTCCTCACCTACCGCCTGACGCAGGTCCTCACCGGACATGGAAGTTTCGGGAGGTACCTGTGTCTGATGGGGCGGGAGGAAACGCCCGGGTGTCATCACTGCGAGGACCGCCCTGAGGACACGGTGGAACACACGGTGGGAGAATGCCCTTCGTGGGCTGAGCACCGCCGTGTCCTCAGGGAAGTGATCGGCGACGGCGACCTCTCGCGTCCGGGCCTAGTGCAGGCCATGATGCGGAGCGAGGGGGACTGGGATGCCGTCTCCTCCTTTTGCGAAGCAGTGATGCTAGCTAAGGAGGAGGCGGGACGCGTGAGGCAGCGAAGCGCTGCCTCCTCGCAACCCAGCCATCGCGAAGGACACACCGGGCGTCGGGGATCGCGAGACGATCTCCGGCCACCGTAAGCGCGGGCCTGCGGACGGCGAGCATGGGTGGCTCCCCGTCCGACCAGAAACAGACCCGAGCGTACGGCGCGTCGCGTTCCGCGCGCGCCTCAAAGAGCCATCAGACCACCACAGATGGGGCCCAATACGGCCGATGCCGATTCGGAGTCGCGGAGAACCTAACGGGTAACCGGGGCTCCGGCTCGACGTGCAGGAGAAGGAACGGGGTGGTTTTTAGTCAGTAAGAGTCTGACACTCCCTCCCGCCTCACCCAGGCGGGAGAAGTCATTCGATGATTTTCCCCCCTTAAAAAAAAAAAAAAAAAAGTGTAAACCTTTCGTTTTTCGTCCAATAGGGAATTACCTAATGTCACACTATGTGATGTTCAATATTTGACAGCTGCGGTGGTTGGATAAAAAGCTCTCTAGCTACATTTGCGCATCAGGCGGCGTATTATGACGTCTTAAAGAAATAGAAATAGAAATTTATTCGCAGGAACATGTGATACAATGGATCTTATTCTAATGTTTTACAGTACAATGTATTCCACCTTTTCCATGCATGCGAATATTAATTTAATGCAATTTAATTTAATTGATTATTAAGTAATGTCAAGATATAGATTTCAAAATGTCAAATTAAAATTTTAAATACAAGTCAAGGTGTCTTTATGTCTATGAAAGCCAGCGTGGTTCCGTTGAGGGAACGAGATCTCGCTAGACGACGTGTATAGCTCTGTTTCTTTCCCTCAATGGAACCATTCTGACTATAGGACGTCGTAGTAACCCCGCTGGTGACCAAAAATACTATATGTCCCCATCCAAATATTTTCAAAGCTTGTCGTGAATATCTAAAGCAGGACTGTCCAAACTATACACCCTCGCGGGCTAATTAAATTTCTAACAAAATCTGGAGGGTCAGAAAAATATTTTCAGTAGTATAATGACGTTGAACATTGTATTCTTTACTCACACACAATACTTTTAGACAAATCAAACACTGAATTTTATTATGGCTGCACATAAGATGAAGATGTTGAGATTAAAATGTAGGTCGCGGGCCAAATTAAAACAAGACGCGGGCCTCATGCGGCCCCCGGGCCTTTGTTTGGACAGCCCTGATCTAAAGCATCTCGTTAAAATATATATTTTTAAATTTAATACAGGTGATCGGCGTGTCATTCCACGTGGGTAGCGGTGCTTCGGAGACAGATGTGTACGCGCGAGCCATCGCACTGTCGCGGGCTCTGTTCCTGGTCGGGCACAACGTCGGACACAAGGCCATGCGCATACTGGACATCGGAGGAGGATTCCCTGGAGGGACCCACACCTCTATCCAGGAGGTAAGATTTTTGAAATTGTTTTTTTTTTTTATTCAATAAAACTTATAGCAGACTACGGTAGAATAAAGACTGATATGTTTGATTCCCAAGTTGGGCAAAGTGTTATTAACTAATTTATTGTTTTTTTTTAATCGGTAGTTATGTGAATTCTGGAATTACCTCTACATTATAGAAATCGTGTATTGTTAATGTGACAAAATATGTGAATTTGATTATTAGTTCTCATAATTTTTATTAATAACTGCACGGATGATGCGGTGGTTGGGCAACGGCTGCTGCGCAACGTGTCGCGGGTTCGATTCCCGTACGGAACTCACTCTTTATGTGATCTACAAATTGTTGTTTCGGGTCTGGGTGTCATGTGTATGTGAAATTGTATGTTTGTAAACGCACCTACGACACAGGAGAAAATCCTAGTGTAGGGGCAACAATTAAAAAAAGAGTGCTACATTTGTTTGTAAAATACTATCGTGAGACTATCGCCTGAATACTGAAAGGCATTTTAAGTCGCACTTAAATATCGTGCCATCTCTGTCATTTTACACATTACGGCACTTAATGCCACTGTACAATGTAACACCCACTTTTCACTATGTTATGAGTCCCATGTAATGGGGGCTGAGTCTATTGCCATTATACCCGGCACAATTCTAACCTCCGTGCTGCTACTGAGAATTTAAAATACCCTGTAAAATTTTGCCCGACTTGGGAATCGAACCCGAAACCCCTTGCCCGGCAGTCGCACTCGGCCAATGAGGCAGTCGTAAAAAGTGATAATATTATTAAAATATTTTTGTTTTGTAACAGGTGTCTGCAGTGATAAACAGTGCTTTGGAGGAGCACTTCCCCGAGCGGTCGGTGCGAGTGATGGCGGAGCCGGGCCGGTACTTCGCCGCCGCCGCCTACACGCTCGCCGCCATGGTGCACGCTAAACGAGAGGTAATTACATTCATCATCATCGGCTATAAGATGTCCACTATTTTAGCAATAGACCTTTACCAATATTGGGTACTTGCCTAAATCAAGAATAAATTATTTCGATTGTTCAATACAATAAAATATTAAAAAAGAATCACACTTTCATTCATTGATTTTATGACCAACTTAATGTTAGTATTTTTCCCAGCAATTTTTTTAAAAATAAGTATGCTGTTTGACACTTAAAAAAAGGTGACGTCATAATACACAATCTCGTACAAAACTCATAGAGAACTGTCGTTCTTGACAGTTGGAAAAAAGTATTGAATTTGACTAGTTGGCACGTTGACTCTTCCTATCCCTTTTGGAATAAAAGACTTACGGCAGTTTTGCTATCGTAATTCTATCTCAGTAAGCAAATCTACAGGCAGATAGGTTATAGAAAATGGCCGTTAATGTCATTATAGAATGAATGCTGTAAGTTTGTGGTTTGTCCGCAGGTGACGTCGAAGGAGTGCGCGGATGAGACCCACACGATGTACTTCATCAACGACGGCGTGTACGGCTCCTTCAACTGCGTGCTCTACGACCACCAACACGTAGTGGCTGAACCACTCAATGTAAGCGTACTTATCGTCATCATCTAAATAATCCATTGTCACATAGGCCGGCTGCGGGATGGAACGAGCAGACGGATCACTTATGGACACCCATAACACTAAAGGAATAACCTAATACAACGGCGGTTTCCCATGAGGTCCATATGGAAATCTGTTTTAATGTATTAATGAAATTAAAATGAAGTATTAATGTTTATGATTGATGTCTTAAAGGCTTTTTCCATTTTTAACTAGCTTCGAAAAGCATGTTTGTTGATTTTGACGTAGTTATTTCATTTAATTATACTTGTTTCGCAGGACAACGGCTCGGTGCCGGCTCCGTGTTCAGTTTGGGGCCCGACGTGTGACGGACTGGACTGCGTGCTGCCCGCGACTCGCCTGCCCAGCCTGGCCATCGGCGACTGGCTCATGTTCCGCGACATGGGCGCCTACACTCTGCCCGTCGCCTCTCCTTTCAACGGGTTCCCCGTACCCACCGTGCGGCCTGTCGTCGATGCTAGACTTGCGTAAGTTATATACATTACTACTCCCGCGCGTTTTCGTTCGTTGCTCAGCTCCTGTTGATCGTAGCGTGATATTTTATAGCCTACTAGCTTTTACCCGCGGCTTCGCTCGCGTCACAAAAAGTATCCTATGTGACATATACCAATACACACAGCACCATCTATATACCAATACACACAGCGCCATCTATACCAATACACACAGCGCCATCTATACCAATACACACAGCGCCATCTATGCCAATAATTTCATTTTCCCTCGAGAATATCATTTTTTCCGGGACAAAAAGTACCCTATTATTTAATCCAGACTTTACTAACTTTACGTCTGCAAAAATTCAAAGCAATCTGTTTAGTAGTTACGGCGTGAAAGCGGAACAAACAAACTCACTTTCCGATTTATAATATTATAGTAAGATAATGTTCCTTGATAAATTGCGTATCCAACACAAAATGAATAATTTAATTCATACAAAAAAGGGAAAAATAATTACAAGTGGAGAATAGAATTAAAACTAAACAAATCATACAATTATAATGTAGTATGAGTTAATAAAAAATATTTTATTTTACAGCTGCATTCTGAAGGAGTTGCGGCCGCTAAGCGCGTCTCAGTTCGCGGCGGGTCGTGTTGTGGAGTCCCCGGCCCTGGGTACCAGTCGCCCGGCCAGCCGAGCCGCGTCACCGTGCCGCGCAGTGTTCGTGGAGTGCGCGCTCAAGTGACGGTCGGACACCCTCACAGACCTCCCACACACACACTCACTCCACACTCTAACTCGAGACAGATAGCAAATATTACATCCATTCTTTATTTTTTTTTATTCATAGACAATTATGTGACTACATAAGCTCGACCACGGCCTCATTACAATAGCGTAGATGACTAATTTTTATTTTTATGTCCGCCTGGTAGACTGTTTTAAAACATTAGACACGTATTTTTTTATTTTCATACGAAAACAAAATATACTTTCGATGATATATAGATTTGAAATGTCGCGTGGCGTCACTCCTAGGTACGTTTTATACTTAGATATTACGTAGCTAGCTAAACTTTGATTCGTTTTATCTAAGTATTGTTTTCTTATATGACAATTTAAAAAAATCCGTGTCTAATATTAATTAAAAAATACGTGTCTAATATTTTTTCATTACCTAACCGACGGACTAAATAGATTTTTAATATTCATACCCCGTCATAATTCCTATTACAATATTATGACTAGACAAGCCACAGGTTCTTAGCAGGCTGCGACAGTATTCGCTATAACAATAAAATAACTGTCCTGTGTATTTGTGCTAAAGTCAAATTTCTTTGAATTCCTTCGATAAGAACCTCTGGTTTCTCTTAAAACTGTACTTGAACTGTACTTGTGTGTGTGTGTTAGCGTTTAAATTGTAAAATGTAGAAAATTTTTGCATTTCAGTAACCATTCATTAAATTCAAAATATTTGGGGTCATTGTAACATTTTGATTTGTATAAATTATAACGTTTTTTTCTTTTTTTCTTATATAGCGATGTTATCGTTACAAAATAAAATTTTATTGTATTTGTATAATGTTTAAAATTAATGTGGTGTCGCTTCTTACTCGGATTTTTTTGTTAATGTTTTTGCTTACTTACTAACCTTTGATTGATTTGCGCAACTTTTAATTATGTAAATAAATTCACGGTGTTTTTGCATATTTTGTAGATGTAAAGTTATTTACTCAAAATGTATTTCTCTAAACTAGTTACCGACATGTGTAATTGTGATCATGATGTCACCTAATAGAATGGGTTTCGCAAAAATATTTGTGGCATATTGCTTTTTAAATAAAATTTTGTGGAATGTACTTCTGTGTTTAATTTTATCCATAACTAGCTACTTCCGCGCGGTTTCACACGCTCTGCTCACCTCCTTTTGGTCGTAGAATGACGTTTTATAGCCTATCGCCATCTTCGACAGCATCGAATCCTGGGCAGTAATTCAGTCTATGCAAAATGCTAGAATAGATCACCGCTACACAAACCTAGTGAAAAATATATATCAGAACGCCACCTTAAAGGTAAATTTACCTCCGGAGACCAAACCAGTGGAGATACAGAGAGGAGTAAGACAGGGGGATACCCTCTCTCCAAAACTCTTCACATTGGTGCTAGAGGATGTCTTTAAAATGCTACACTGGAGAGATTGCGGCATCAACATCGAGGGCAAAACACTGAATAACCTTAGATTCGCTGACGACATCGTACTGTTCGCAGACAACCCGATTGACCTTGAAACCATGATACAGGAACTTAACTAGCATTTACAGCTTTTTTATATTGACGTTATGAATTTTTTTATGGGATAGGCCGGTAAACAAGCAGACGGATCATTCATCATCCATCATCACCTGATGGTAAGCAATCGGCGACGGACGACGTGCTCCATCGTAGGCCGCTTCATGGCTTAACACCAGGCGAGATAGTGGTCAAATGTCAGCCCATCAAATATTTAAAAAAAAACTGTCTGTCCGTCTGTATGTTCACGCATCACGCAAAACTACTAGTCCGCTTACGATGAAACTTGGTATGATTATCCTTTAAAATCTTGGGCATCACACTGGGTTTTTATCCCGAAAGAGTGTATACACGAAAAAACAAACTGCGACTCAATCCGTGGACACAATTACTGTACCAAACGCAAATATAAGTTTGTCGATTGTTTGATTGGCCGCAGTGGACTTTACGTTGTAACTGTAGGGCCGATGGTTGAAATTAGCTTTAACAGATAGTATACATATGTGACTGCCTCTTTGGCCGAGTGGTCGCAAGTGCGACTGCCGGGCGAAGGGCCTCGGGTTCAATTCCAGGTCGGGCAAAGTATTTCTGGGTTTTGAAAAAAAATCTCAGTAGTAACACGGAGTCTGGAATTGTGACCGGTGTATGACAATAGCCTCACCCCCTATTACATGGGACTCATAACATACATAGTGAAAAGTGGGTGTTACATTATAGTGTCATAATGTGCACCTCTGCCTACCCCTTAGGGGGTAAAAGGTGTGATGTTATGTATAAATGTGAAAATATGTAAGTTTGTGTCAATGTTTGATACCCAGTAACATCAAAATGGCTAAAGGGACCGGTATGAAATTTGGTACAGAAGTAGATTATAGTCTGAAGTACTATTATGTATTAACATAAACTACTTTTTACCACTGGGAACCCGGGCGATGCCGTTGGCAGAAGCTAGTAGTAAATAAAAACACAATAATTGATAAGAAGCATTTATTATACAAACACTACAGCTTTACTATAACAGTACAAAACTATATTTTACATAAGTTATCGCTGCTTCAACAAACTAGCGCTCAGCGCCATCTTACATCATAGTACATAACAATTCACATTCAAACTCATTCATACATCAACTTCGTACAATTGTTAGACATTACAATACATTTGTATTATTTTTTATAGGATAAGCCTGACGAGCGAGCATGACGGATCTCCTGATGGTAAGCAATCAACGCTGCCCATGAACACCATAACAACAGGGATGTGCATTGCCTTCCCTGGACTTCCACGAACATTTCAAAACCAAAATTAGCCAAATCGGTTCAGCCTTTCTCGAGTTTTAGCGAGACTAACGAACAGAAATTGATTTTTATTTATATAGATATATTTTTTGTAACTTATTATCGAGTTTTAGATCATAACTTACATTAGTAACACAAGCTTACTTAATATAATTAGATGATTCATTACTATTGATGCTAAAGTCAAGGATAGATTAGGGCACAAATGTTCTGCGACACGTGGCGTCAGACGTTGGGTGGAGTAGTGCGACGTTGCCGGACTGGTCGACATGTCTGGCAACATCAACGTCGCTGTGGACCGCGTGTCGAGTCGCGTCTTGTCGAAATATATGTTAGAGGCCTAAGTACGAGTTACATTTACGTTTAAAGTATTCGAAACGAGTACGCGTTTGGCAATCTGATTGGCCGGCGCCAATGAACCAACCAATCAGAGCGCCGAACACGTACTCGTTTCGAATACTGTAAACGTAAAACAAACTCGTACTAAGGCCTCAGGTTAAATTAGCCAGCTTCGTTTGACATGTCGCCGATCCTTGGCTTTTATTAATTAGATTTACAAATACATTATTTAAAAAACAACGCATGGAATAAGTAAGAGTGAACATTATTTATTATTTAATCCTCGATCTTTCTACCATTCACACAACCTCTTTCAATGTATTCGGCGATAGATTAGATTATATATAAGAAACATTATGTAACCATTTTTTATTTATGCAAAACTTGAGTATAGCATAAAAATGTAAAGAAGTAGAGGCCTACTCGGCGCTATGTTGGTAGTTGGCGCCAACCGAATGTTGTCGGATTGTCATGCGGATATCAAAGGATCTTGGCGCGCTTTGGCGTCTCATTCAGTTGGTTGTCATTCGTCAATAAAGGCGGTACTGTCGCACCGTTGCACATGAGCTGTTGTTCCCGAATTATAATGGCGTGGACGAACACTGTGATTATAATATATTTTATTAATATAAAATGTATAGAAAGGACGTAATTACAATTCACTATATAGGTCCAATGTGTAGAGACGCCTTTAAACGGTTCATTGGCATAATGCTATACTTGTTTTTTAAGTTTTAACCCGTTGATATCCATCCCCTAAATTTGGTCATACAAAAGTATTCTCTAAACATTAGAAATAAGGTCTATAATGTAATGTAATATTAGTGGAAAGGGGTCACCAGTGACCGCTTGGTGATTTATGGGTTAAGAAATTTATTTTATCTAGATGTTGTTTATCGGTTGGTTTATTAACTTCAAGTTTCGCATAAAAAGTACGGTTGTGTAATAGTAATTTTGTTTCTGTGTATTAAGGTCACATTAAATCTGCTACAAATAGATAGTAATTTATTTTCTCGTATTCAGAATTCTGTAAAAGCACAATTAAGATTCAATTTTAGTCTCTTTCGTAATTAACCTTGAGATTTTACATTTAAAAACTCTGATATATACAATCACCAAGTCATATTCTTCTAGGATGCGGATCGCGCCGCTGTGACACTATAATGCCATGTTTTTCGACGTCAATTAAATACAACTCATTTCGATATGAATACAACTCATTCTCAACATGAATACAACTCGTCGCAACCTCAAAGATCAACTATCAAACATCTACTTACATTAATAATCACCAGTCTTAGTTCACATTTAACATCAATCATTCTTGATTTAAACATAATATATCAAAAACCTGTCTAAACTGGAATTTTAATCACTCGACTTATATTTTACCTTTTTTATTTTAATACCTTGAACGCCATGGGGGACAAGGTATGGGCCACGATAGCGGAGGATTTACCTTCAACAGTTTTCTGTCGGCAGTCAAACTGTTAAATTGAAACTTTTATCGATTATTTGGACACCACTGACATAATATGGTGAAGAAAAACAACGTGAGGAAGACTGGACTTATAATTTCTAGTTTTAAGTTTGAAACCGTCAATTCGCCTTGAGCAAGTGTGGGGATTAATGGTCAAACCTTCTTAATGTGAGAAGAAGCCTTTGCTTTGCAGTAGACACTTATGGGCTGATGATCATGATGAAGAAATCAGAAAAAATCAGACCATATAATTGGTAATAAATAAATGTAGATTGTAACTGATGGCCCTTAAACTGTCAAACACCAAGCGGTCACCGGTGAACGCAACCTATTGTTCTATAATTGTGTCTACAAAACCGGTACTCGACGAGTTAAAGTCCCTTTTGCTTCGATGGCTTTGATTCCTGCACGGACTAACTCTTTGTTCGTTACACAAATTGTTGTTCCAGGTCTGGGTGCCATGCGTATGTGAAGTGAACATTTGTAAATCCTACGACACAGGAGAAAAATCATCGCCAGGACGTATGTTATTTAGACTTTTGCAACCAATTATTAGTTTTTAGCGAGTGATTATTCGTTTTCAGTGTAGACAAGTTAGCATATGTTAGTTCAGCATATCTGTACGCTGTACGTGTTGAGATAGTGTTGCAATGCCTGTCGATGAGGCTCGTCTAAGGCAGCCAGGCGTTGAGGCAATACGCCCGGGGCACGACTCGCCAGCGACCCTAATGAAGTCGCTAAAAATGCCACCGGATCCTCGATACCTGGAAAATATACGTCATATAAAAACAATGTAGAGAAGGTATAGTAAATAACGGGAGAATGGGCCGGCTCGACCGGAGTGATACTAAGGCTTGGCAGAAAACTTGCGACACAACGCTTGTGCATTAGGATCTCGTAACTGTATTGGATTTCGAAACGACATTAATAATATGATTAACTAAAAATCGCGGGTTACCCGCGAGAAAATACTGAGTAAAGCTGTACTATACTCGGAATTTTAATTCGATTCCAGATTTGACAATTTCAGTGTTGCAACGTTATGACAAGTACTAAATAGTGACGTTGCGAAATTATTCGATATGGAAATGCAATATTTCTGGATCGATTCTTCTCGTTTGTAATTTTACTCTCGTAAACTAAGTGTATCAGGAAATTAAATGTTTCTGAACCGATAATTTAGTTTTGACGATTAATTAACGATCTGAGACTTTTCTTTTATAATTGTGTGTGAAATAAATAAAAAAATGTAATCATGAAGGAACATGACAAATAAAACAGATAGATGTATTATGGTTATAAGTTATTTAATAAATTGTCGCTGTCATCGCTATCGCTATCCTGTCACTTTCTGTAACATTTATTATAAAACACACACACTGATTGTTTATCGATTTTTGTGTTCATCACTACACTATTATATGTGGTATCATTATTTCACAAAATGACAGTAGCTATTGTCAAATCTGGAATCTAATTAAAATTCTGACTATAGTTTCGAACCGAGCCTAGATGTCGCGCAGCCTATCGATACATCGCCGCGACCGCACACGCTGCTCATGAGGAAGAGCCCTTCAGTAGCTCGAAACTAGTTAAGCTTTTCTCAGTATATTCACGTGAGTAACCCGCGATTTTTAGTTAATTTAGTATGTCTCACGATAGTTATTATAAAAAAATAGATCATATGCTATTATTAGAGGAGAACCGCTTGATTATAATGGTGAAATAGGTATGTACCAGAGAGGGGATCCCCGGCGGCTCCCTTAGCGCAGGTAAGCTGAGCGTACTGAGCTTGGTAGCCGGGCGTGTCATCTACTTCGATGAAATGGTCGTCGGGTAGAGCTGACTCGTCCGTCGGCAGCTCAAACAACGATATCAAAGCCTGGAAATACAACCAAAAATATTGAAATACAAGGTGTTGTTTTAAAGCCGCGTCATTTTCTAGAAGGTAACTCGGCTATCGATTCTGAGTCCGAATCAATAAAAAAAATTGTAGGTAAATTTTTCATTTTTCTGAAAGTACTGAAATCAGTAAGTGCGAAGTACACGCCGCCGTCTTGTAACTAGCTTTATAACGCGGCTTAACACACACAAACTCAAACACGTAATTAACGCATTGGTTGCCGTGTCGGACAATGTTGTCCGACGCTAGCGGAGGATTAGCCTTTAACCGTTTTTGTCGGCAGTTAAAGGCTTAATATTATTCCTAATTCCATAAAACTCCAATAAGAAACATTGCTGTCGCTTATTCTGAAACACTGTCGAACTTAAACGATTCATTATAGCCGTATTTGTAAGCATTGGCCCGAAATTTTCTCTTACATTGAACCTTTATGACTTCTGTGACATGTCCCTAAGAAATGACACGGCTTCAAAACTACACCTTGTATATGTACAGTTGGTTCGAATGTAGATAAGAGAATGAAGATTGACTGGTTTTTAATCAAGTCGCATATTTTGTAATCATTGCTCGACTCAGGTTAAACAATGATTACTGTCTCTGTTCAGAATCAATCTTGTTTTTGTGTCTTTAGATTTGTAAATGAAATAATGTGTTTATATTGTAAATAGGTTCCTTATAGGGATAAGCCCACCACAACCTCCCAAAACCGCTGCAACTCCTGTAAGCCAGGATCTACAGTAGATACAACCATGAAAACACCGGAACACTGAAGTCCGGCGCGTCACAGGAACATGAGTAACTGTCTTGGTTCCCGAAACGAAGTAGGTAATTTGTAAATAGGTTATGAAAGAGCACTTTTACACGTGAATATTTTACTAAAATGTAGATGATTACAAAATTCTCAGTAGTAGCACGGAGTCTGGAATAGTGCCCGGTATATGGCAATAGGCTCACCCCCTATTACATGGGACTCGTAACATAAATAGTGAAAAGTGGGTGTTACATTGTACAGTGGCATTAAGTGCCGTAATGTGCCCCTCTGCCTACCCCTTCGGGGATGAAAAGGCGTGATGTTATGTTATTGTGTAGATGAGTACCTGCAGTAGCGGCGTCCAGAGCGGCGCGAGGTCGTGCAGCACGCGGCGCGCGGCCAGCAGACGCACGCAGCCGGCCGCGGCCGCGCGCCGCTCCAGCGCGCCGCCCACGCGCTGCAGGTCCGGCACCAGCACGCGCTCCACGTACATGCGGAACATGCTGCGACAACGGTCACATATTACTATTTTTATTTGCATTTGTATTTCTTATAGCATAGGGTTCGAAACCTACCAACGGCAAGTACCGATGTTACTTTTCCGAGGTGTATGTACTTTCTAAGACTATTTAGATACTACTGACAAACGGTGAAGGAAAAACATCGTGAGGAAACCTGGGCTTAAAATTTATAATTATAAGTTTGAAATCGCCAACAAGCACTGAGCAAGCGTAGTGATTAATGCTCAAACCTTCTCCGTGCGAAAAGAGACTTTGCTCAGCAGTGGGCATTTATAGGCTGTTGATGAAGCCGTTAACGAACAGACGGATCCCTTGATGGTAAGCAATCGGCGCCGCCCATGGACACTCGAAACACCAAGGCGTTACAAGTGCGTTACCGGCCCTTTGTTTTGCCCCATGTTAGGACTTTCTCCTATATGTTGAGGGATATTTTTTTTTAATTTTTAAAAAACGTTGCCCCACAATAGGATTTTCTCCTGCGTCGTGGGTGCGTTTACAAACATACAAGTTCACATACACAATGACACCCAGACCCGAAACAACAATTTGTGGATCACACAAAGTGTTGTTCCGTGCGGGAATCGAACCCGCGACACGTTGCACGGCAGCCGGTTGCCCAGCCACCGCACCAACCGTGCAGTCGTTTACATATTGTTCACATAACATCATCATTACATCTCGCTTTTTATCCCCGAAGCCAGTAGTGCACATTACGGCACTTAATGCCACTGTAACACCCAATTTCCACTATTTATGTTCTGAGTCCTATGTCATGGGGGTGAACCTATTGCCATCGAACCTGAGATCCTTTCCTCAGCAGTCGCACTTGCACTCGCCTGCCATTCGGCCAACGACTGGCCAAGGGATCTCGAGTTGGATTCCCGGATCGGGCAAATAATTACTGGATTTAAAAAATCTGAGTACTAACACGGAGTTCGGAAATGTGACCTAATGTAACATAAATTGTGAAAAATGGGTGTTACATTGCACAGTGGCATTAAGTGTCGTAATGTGCGGCGTGGTGTTATGTTATTTGAACCTACTAGTTGTAGATATAATAAAATCGTGTAACTACCAGAAAAAATAGTAAGTTATAACTTGTAACTGCCGCGTTGGCCGAGTAGTCGCAAGTGCGACTGCCGGGCAAGGGGTCTCGGGTTCGATTCCCGGGTCGGGCAAAGTATTACTGGGTTTTTTAAAATTCTCAGTAGTAGCACGGAGTCTGGAAATGTGCCCGGTATATGGCAATAGGCTCACCCCCTATTACATGGGACTCATAACAACTAGTGAAAAGTGGGTGTTACATTGTACTGTGGTAGAATTTGCACCTCTGCCTACCCCTTCGGGGATAAAAGGCGTGATGTTATGTATGTATGTATAACTTGTAATATAACATAACACAAAGTTTCATAAAACATAAGCTTGTAATAATATGGAAAGTCTTACCCAGTTTGTACGGATTCGATGAGATCGATCAATGGGTCTGCGCCGAAGTGCACCGCGTAGAAGCCGAGGAATGCGATGAGACCGCGCACATACTTCGTAGTCTTTGACGAAGACAGTCGCTGGAATAGCAGCGTCATAATTTGCTTCGCGTACTGACCCATCACGTCACTGGAGCAAACAAAAAGATTTTACAATTTCAATAAACTGTGTTTAAAAAAAACGACTACCAACTTCCTCCTTTTTTTTAAGATTAGATAATAACTAGCTGTGTTCGCGACTTCATCCGCGTGGAATAGTGATACACAGCTCTTTCCCCGTAGATGATAGCGTGATAATACAAGGTGTTGTTTCAAAGCCGCGTCATTTTCTAGGAGGTAACTCGGCTACCGAGACAGAGTCCGAATCAATAAAAAAAAATTGTAGGTTTTTTACTATATTATAGGTATTTTTCATTTTTCTGAAATTACGGAAATCCCTAAGTGCGAAGTACACGCCGCCGTCTTGTAACTAGCTTTACAACGCGACTTAACACACACAAACTCAAACACGTAATTGATATTATTCCTAATTCCATAACTCCAATAAGAAACATTGCTGTCGCTTATTCTGAAATACTATCGAACTTAACTCGTCGAATGCCGTCATTATAGACACAATTAAAGAACAATAGGTTGCGGTCACCGGTGACCGCTTGGTGTTTGACAGTTTAAACGATTTATTATAGCCGTATTTTTAACTTTTGGCCCGAAATTTTCTCTTACATTAAACCTTTATGACTTCTGTGACATGCCCCCGAGAAATGACACGATCTCAAAACTACACCTTGTATGTAGCCTTTAAGTTGACCCGACCTGTTAGTAATATTCATGCAAAATTTGAAGTAAATCCATTTAGTACTTTTTGAGTTTAGCCCGGACATACATACAGACAAACATTCTAAAGACCATATTTTTGGCTTCGATATCGATTGTAGATCACGCCTCAAACATTCTTTTAAAAAAATATTCGATGTACAGTTTTCACTTTCTTTCGGTTTTATTATAATTATGTATATTGTATAGATAAAGTCGATTAAAATACATACTAAGTATTTTTGAAACTTACTTTCCGAATTTATACAGCATGGTCTGAATGAGGTAGAATCCTTCGTGATCGTTTGTTTTCGACGCGATCAGTTTCTGGAACACGCCGAGTATGGCATTCTGTAAATAAAACATTAACAAATATAATTACTTTGTAAAAATATAACCTATATAAATACAAAATAAATTTTCGTTCGATAGTTTCGCTAAAACTCGACTGAACCGATTTCGCTAATGTTGGGCTTGAAATGTTTGTGGAAACCCAGGGAAGAAAAAAAATTTAGGTGGGACGAAGTTTACCGGGTTAGCGAGTCTCGTTGGCCTATATAATGGTCGCAAGTGCGACGGCCGATGTGGTGTTACATTGTACCACACACTTTTTTCATGATCAAACGGATATGAGCTGACGGATCACCTGATGGTAAGCGATCGGCGTCGCCCATGGACACCCAGAACACCAAAGGCGTTACAAGTGCGTTATCGGCCTTTTGGGGATTAGGAGTTTGAGGATCGTTGGGGATTGAGGATTTGGGGAGATTGGAGAAGGGGAGGGTAATTGGACCTCCGGTAACCTCACTCACACGACGAAGCACAACGCAAGCGTTGCTTCACGTCGTTTTTCTGTGAGGCCGTGGTATCACTCCGGTCCACTTTTGGCACTAAATGCCGTAATGTGCAACTCTGTCTCCTACTTCGGGGATCAAAGGCATGAAACACAACATATGTTATAAAAATTATAAAATAAAAAAGTAGCATCACCAACATAGATACAGGTGAAACCGTCGTTGTTTGAAGTTGATTACATAAATGTGTGGTGGGTAACATAGGCAAACGAAGAATACAGAGGTGGTTTTAGCCGGTAAGATTCCAGCACACACCCCCGTCCCCAGGATGTGGGAGAGGTTATCCATCGCGTTGTTAAAATAAAAACATGTTTGTGTTTTTTTTTAAGGGGCATAATCATCGAATGACTGCTCCCGCCTGGGTGAAGCGGGAGTGTCAGACTTCTACTGACTAAAAACCACCCCGTTCGTTCTCCTGCACGTCGAGGCAGAGCCCCGGTACCCCGTGGCAACATGTGTGTACTCACAAGTCGTCCGGAGTCGAGTACGAGTTGCGTGCGGTGCGCGACGAAGGCACACAGGAGCCGCACCAGCGGCCGCACGTTGGCGGCGCGCTCCCACAGCGCCGGCGACACCACGCACGGCAGCAGCGCGCCGTACGCCTCGCCGCCCGCGCCGCCCGCACCGCCCGCGCCGCCCGCGCCGCCCGCACCGCCCGCGCCGCCCGCCCCGCGCAGCTCCAGCAGCAGGGACAACATCTGGAACACGTACGGCATGAACTCTGCAACAAAACGATACATAAGTCAATCTTCTATACATAACATAACTTGATACTACATAACGTAGAGGTGCACATTACTGCACTTAATGCCACTGTACAATGTAACACCTACTTTACACCAGTGCCATCTGGCGACCAAAAAACGGTAGTACTCATAGACTTTTGTTCGTACCTTGAACGTCGTTCTGTAGAATCTCTTGGAATATCGGGAACAAAGCGTCTTCGAACGCTGATATGGCGCTGGGATTAGATTTTGTCACTAACCTGCAAAAAAAAATTTTAATGTCAACATAATTATTCACAACCACATCAAAATCGGATGTTGAAGACGCTTCTCATCCATGAGGGTGCAGGTTCGAAACCTACCAACGGCAAGTACCAATGTGACTTTTTCCGAGTTATATGTACTTTCTAAGATTATTCAGACATCACTGACAAACGGTGAAAAAAAAACATCGTGAGTAAACCTGGGCTTATAATTTCTAATTATAAGTTTGTAATCGCCAACCCGGATTGAGAAAGCGTGGTGATTAATGCTCAAACCTTCTCCGTGTGAGAAGAGGCTTTGCTCAGCAATGGGAATTTATAGGCTATTGATGATGATGATGACATCAAAATCGGTTCAGTCAGTCGTGAGAAAATCGCAGACAAACTTACAAGCACAGTTTAAACTATCAGCCACCTTTTTTTAAGTTGTTTAAGCATTTGTTGTTTACACAATCAAATTAAATTATTTCAATGTTTTAAAGTAACTATAAAACGATGATGATGTATTGAATTTGACTAGTTTCAAATTACACATAACATACCATCACGCCTTTTATCCCCGAAGGGATAGGCAGAGGTGCATATTACGGCACTAATGCCGCTGTACAATGTAATAGGGGGTAAGCCTATTGCCATATACCGGGCACAATTCCAAACTCTGTGCTACTACTGAGATTTTTCTAAAACGCCCAGTAATACTTTGCACGACTCGGGAATCGAACCCGAGACCACTTGGCCGGCAGTCGCACTTGCGACCAGTAGGCCAACGAGGAGAGGCAGTAGTTTCAAATTAATATAATCTTATACTATCATATAAAGCGGAAGACTTTGTTTTTTTTGTTTGTTTGTTTGAACGCGCTAATTTCCGTAACTACAAGTCTGATTTGAATAAGTATTTTTGTGTTGGATAGCGCATTTATCGAGTATACTATAGTATGTGTATAGGGTATAAAACATCACGCTACGACCAATAGGAGCTGTGCAGAGCGTGTGAAACCGCGCGGAAGTAGCTAGTGTAAAATAAAAAAGGTACTTACGACACGGCGAGTGAAAGAGTTTCAAAGAGGTAGTGGTTGAAATGTGGCTTGCACGGGTTCTTGGCGACTACTGACAACATATGGGCGAGCTTCGGCAAAGCATCACCCAAGTACGTCAGGCAACCATCTTGGAGACACGATAACGTGCGTAGAATAGCTGTAAAGTAAAATATTATAGGAATTAGTAACGATTCTGTACTTACAATAACTATCGTGAGATAAACTATATTAACTATTATTGGGTAGTTAGATAATGAAAACATATTAGACACGTATTTTTTATTTTCTCGTATTAAGTTGGAGTACTTAGATAAAATGGCGCTAAGTTTAGGAGTGGGAGGTTGTTCCGTCATAACGTGCTACAAAATGTGACACGCTGTGACGTCACACGATATTTCAAATTAATATATCGTCGAAAGTATTTAATTTTGAGAGAAGAGAAAAAATACGTGTCTAAAGTTTTAAATTAATCTACCAGACGGACATTGAAATAAAATTTTGGAAATTACCCTATTATACAGGGTTTCTTGCAACTCGACGTATTCCTCCCGGGAGGTAACAATACAACTAATTTCCTACAAAAATAGCCGAAAGTGGCTAGTTTCTGAGATATATAACATTTTCGATTTTGGTAATAAAATCCCGATTTAACTACAAAAACGTAAATAAATAAAAAACTACTGGTTTGATTTAAGTGATTTTAGTTTAATTTATTGTTAATACATCAACAAACATTTATTAATACTAATACTTTCAGAAATATCATTCGTTTTAAAATAGCAAGATAAATTACGTCTATTCTCTGTTGGAGATCCCTTATACATAAATCTTATACTCTTATACTATTATATAAAGCGGAAGAGTTTGTTTGTTTGAACGCGCTAATCTCCGTAACTACAAGTCTGATTTGAATTATTCTTTTTGTGTTAGATAGCGCGTTTATCGAGGATGGCTGATGGCTATAGCCTATAAAACATCACGCTACGACCAATAGGAGCTAAGCAGAGCGTGTGAAACCGCGCGGAAGTAGCTAGTAAATAAACTAAAATATCGGATGTGATGTAGTGTAGTAAGGCCTTTCGGGGATAAACGGATGTGATGTAGTGTAGTGAGGCCTTTCGGGGATAAAAGGATGTGATGTAGTGTAGTGAGGCCTTTCGGGGATAAAAGGATGTGATGTAGTGTAGTGAGGCCTTTCGGGGATAAAAGGATGTGATGTAGTGTAGTGAGGCCTTTCGGGGATAAAAGGATGTGATGTAGTGTAGTGAGGCCTTTCGGGGATAAAAGGATGTGATGTAATGTAGTGAGGCTCACCTTTCATGACGTATTCGTTGTGGTCCTGCGGGTCCTGCGCCTGGCCGAGCGCGGCGAAGAGCGCGGCGAGCAGCGCGGCGGCGTGCGGCTGCAGGTCGGCGCGGGCGAGCATGCCGCCGCCGATCAGTTTCTCCATCGCACACGCGCCGTACGTGCATACCACGCCCCGCCCGCCTATGTGCGCTATCTAAACAAATTTAAAATGTTTTTTTTTCAATACACAAAATCTTATGGGATAAGCCAGTAAACGAGCCAGAGATCACCTGATGGTAAGCAATCGGCGTCGCCCATAGACACCTGGAAGACCAGAGGCGTTACAAGTGCGTTACTGGCCTTTTGGGATTAGGAGTTTGAGGATTGTTGGGGACTCAGGGATCGGGAAAGGGGGAGGGAGGTAATTAGGCCTTCGGTAACGTCACTCACGCGATGAAACACAACGCAAGCGTTATTTCACGTCGGTCTTTTGTCAGGTCGTGGTATGACTCCGATTGAGCCAGCGCATTCGTGCATGGCTCTCCCACACACCTATGTATGTATACATAAAAAATAACCGATAAATAAGACTGCCTCGTTGGCTAAGTGGTCGCAAGTGCGACTGCCGGGCATTAGTCTCGGGTTCGATTTCCGGGTCGGACAAAGTACTAGTAGATTTTTTTTATAATCCCAGTAGTAGCACGGTGTCTGGGATTGTGCCCGGTATATGGCAGTTCAGTAATTTCTTCATAAAAGAGTAACAAACCTATACATTCATAAATCCACACAAACTTTCGCATTTATAATACATAGTAGAATATGATACATTTTTATTTTTGTAAAAACGTTGCCCTAACGTCTGATTATCATCCTGCAGCTGTAGCCAAATGCCACTTAGCGCTTGTCTACATGTAAAATAGAAAACCAAATTATATGGAATTGACGTAAATTTTGACACTTGTCAGTGTCATCTCCATACATTTTGATTTCTACTCTCTCTGTAGACAAGCGCTAAAGTGGCGTTTGGCTAAAGGCACTGTGTCGCGGTGCGTTTACAAACATAAAATTTCACATACACATGACGCCCAGACCCGGAACAACAATCTGTGGATAACACAAAACGTTCCGTACGGATATCGAACCCGCGACACGTTGCCCGTTGGCACATCGCGCCAACCGTGCAGTCAATTTAAGCGCAAAAATATAATTACTTTTGTTACATAGCGTGAATAAATTGGTTTTATGTCTTTCTACTTACCAGAAGTGGTACAGAAGCGGTGATCAGTTCTTTAGGTAGCAGTGATCGGAAGGTCATCACATATTTGAGGGCATCCGCCTTCAGCACTGGCAACTCGTTCACTAAAACAATAATATTAACTTAATAACATCAAATGCATTAACATTTTGAACTTTGTTTTAAGTTGACGCGATCGATACGTTTATGACGTTCAGCACTCTGATTGGCTGCTTCAAATTAACCAACCAACCAGATGTGTAAATGTAACGTTCCAATAACGTAAAAAAACTCGCCTTCAGTTGATTTCTCTCTCTCGCCTGGTTGATTCATTCGAGACGGCCAATCAGATCGCAGAACGCATACTCGTTCCGAATACTTTAAACGTAAATCAAACTTGTACTAAGGCCTCTGAAGGCGAGTTTTTTTATGGCCTCTGATATTATAATGGATTTGATTGGCAGCTCGGGCAGTACGTGTGTATGGGCGAACTGTGCCAGGTCCACGAGGGGCGAGGCTCGCGTGACGTCACAGCTACATGACAGTATGGCACTCACCGTCAGTCCTCTGCAGCTCGGGCAGTACGTGTGTATGGGCGAACTGTGCCAGGTCCACGAGGGGCGAGGCTCGCGTGACGTCACAGCTACATGACAGTATGGCACTCACCGTCAGTCCTCTGCAGCTCGGGCAGTACGTGTGTATGGGCGAACTGTGCCAGGTCCACGAGGGGCGAGGCTCGCGTGACGTCACAGCTACATGACAGTATGGCACTCACCGTCAGTCCTCTGCAGCTCGGGCAGTACGTGTGTATGGGCGAACTGTGCCAGGTCCACGAGGGGTGAGGCTCGCGTGACGTCACAGCTACATGACAGTATGGCACTTACCGTCAGTCCTCTGCAGCTCGGGCAGTACGTGTGTATGGGCGAACTGTGCCAGGTCCACGAGGGGCGAGGCTCGCGTGACGCCGGCGGCCTGGGTGCTGCCCCGCGACGCGAGTGACGTCACGAGGTACATGGCCGCGTCCTTGCCGCGCCAGGCCGCCGCGCCCACCTCGCCGTACTTCGCCAACATCAACTGGAAATTGTAAATAGTTAAATGTCTATATCGCGCGGTGTGGACGTGTGTTGAAGCGCTCCCCGCCGCATGCGATCCAATTGCTGTCGGTTTTTTGTTAACGCTGAAAAGGGCCTCAGTCTCTTGGTGCGCTGTGTGGACGGTTGTAAATTGATTCGTCCGATCCGTCTAATAACGTTTTGTAAAACCGAGAGTCAGCGACAGACAATTTTATGTTCCAATACTAACTTAAAATAAATAACAATTTTGTAAAATTTACCAGCCGCTATTGATAATTTTAGTATGGAAGAGTGCCACGTAAATGGTTTTAAGATTAACTAGAATTACCTGTACGTATTGTCCGAAGATGTTCATCATTTTGTCCTCGTAGTGCTGAGCCAGAGTCCGTACGAGGTCGCAGGCGGCGCGGCGTCGCGTGTCCACGTCCGAGCCTTCGATGTCGCGACGCACGTACTCCTCCGGGTTATCCTCGAACAGTTCCATATCCGACTCTGTACAAACAAACAAACATGAGTTTCTTAAACTTATTCAGATCTCACATTGAATACCCGTGAGAGACCACTGAGACTAAAAGAGGGAGAATTCATGATTCATAATCTATAATCTCAACACCTGGCTAGCGGGTTGGAGATCAATTTAAAATCAGGTTTATTAGAGAGCGCTGTTGCGCAGTTTCTATTGAAAATAAAATGTGGTTGTCTCAGTGACTGCCTCGTTGGCACTGCCACTGCCTTGGCAGAGTGGTCGCAAATGCGACTGCCGGGCAAGGGGTCTCGGGTTCGATTCCCGGGTCGGGCAAAGTATTTTGGGTTTTAAAAAAATTCTCAGTAGTAGCACGTAGTTTGGAATTGTGCCCGTTATAGCCATATAACGGGCACAATTCCAGACTCCGCCAAATAGGCTCACCCCCTATTACATGGGACTCAACATAAATAGTGAAAAGTGGGTGTTACATTGTACAGTGGCATAATGTGCACCTCTGCCTACCCCTTTGGGGATAAAAGGCGTGATGTTATGTTGTTATGTGGTTTCTTAGTCGATTATTACGATACCCGATACCCACTGAATGAATAGGTTCAGTGATTTTACTCCTTCGTCGCCACTTACCTCTAAACTCCATGTTTGGTATGACAACTTTCTCGCATATACTGCTCAGCGTCGCGGGATCTTCAAACAAACTCTTGTAATTGTTCTTTTCAGCTATTTTCGCGAGGAAAGTCAATGCGTTCGAGACGAGCTGAAACATGATCATCACTATTATTACAACACGGCCGAGCAGAACAGCTACTCTAGCCAAATGCCATTTAGCGCTTGTCTACATGTAGAATAGAAAACCAAATTATGTGGAATTGACGTAAATTTTGACACTTGTCAGTGTCATCCCCATACATTTAGTTTTCTACTCTCTCTGTAGACAAGCGCTAAAATGGCGTTTGGCTAAAGGCCCAGGGTAGTTTCCTAAATTTTATTTTAATGTCCATCTGGTAGATTGAAGAAATTAAAACATTAGACACGTATTTTTTCTTTCCTCGCAAAATTAAATACTTTCGACGATAAATTAATTTGAAATATCGAGTGAGGTCACAGCCTGCTACATTTTGCACTCTTAAAACTTAACGCCATTTTATCTAAGTATTGTAACTATTTACGATAAAATAAAAAAATACGTGTTAAATATTTCTTCATTATCTAACTGACGGACTAATTTGTTTTTTGATTTTTGTACCCTCCCTGGCAACTGCCCTATTTCTCAGTAGCACGGAGTCTGGTATTGTACCCGGTATATGGCAACAACTCCCTATTATATCGGACTTACAAATGATGAAAAGTGTGTATACATTGTACCGTGTTATTGCGTAGCGTAATGTGCATCTGTTTACCCCTTCGGGGATAAAAGACGTGATGATATACAAACAATAATAGGGTAGATGACTAATTTTTATTTTAATGTCCGTCTGGTAGATTATTTAAACACATTAGACACGTATTTGCAATATTTTTACGGAAACGAATAGTTTCGAAGAGATATTGATTTGAAATGACACGTGATGTCACTTCTATGTACATTTGATACGTAGAAAGAAATGACGTTTTAGCCCCCACTCCTAAACTTTGATTCGTTATAGGTATATAAGTATCATTTTATTGTACAACAAAATAAAAAAATACGAGTCTAATAATTTTTCATTACCTAACTGACGGACTAATTACATTTTTAATTTTCGTACCCCGTCATCATCCCTATTTGAGGATTCATTAATGACTGTCATGATGTACTCACTTACATAATGGTAACCTAACAAAGAGAATGAGTTGGTACTGACCGCATCATACTTGGCCTGTGGTCCGGTGGCCAGCAGTACAGTCCAGACACAGGTGACGAAGGCCGGGGCGTGGGGGGCAAACTCCTCTTCATACTTCAGAGCATACAGCGCTGCACATTCGCATATCTCCGTACGAAGCTGTTCCATTACGCCCGGTGTTTCATCGTCATCCTGTCAATACAAATTACATTAATAAAAAAATTATCAATTTAACTAAAATCGCGAGTTACTAACGTGAATATACTAAGAAAAAAGTGAAATGCGCGACGTCGCCGCGACCGCGCACGCTGCTCATGAGGAAGAACCCCGCTGTGGTTCGAAACTAGTAGAGCTTTTCTCAGTATATTCACGTGAGTAACCCGGGATTTTATTTAATTTAGTATGTCTCACGATAGTTATAATAAAAATTTAATAATTTATTACTAGTTGCTGCCCGCGACTCCGTCCACACATACCGTTGCATTTTTGAATAAACCTTCTCCTGACAATATACTTTTTTATTCTCTTGTTATTGTTATCTGTCGGGAGCCATTTAACAATACTAATGTAATGATAACATAACATAACATAACATCACGCCTTTTATCCCCGAAGGGGTGGGCAGAGGTGCACACAGAAGTAACACCCACTTTTCACTATTTATGTTATGAGTCCCATGTAATAGGGGGTGAGCCTATTGCCATATACCGGGCACATTTACAGGCTCCGTGCTACTACTGAGAATTTTTTAAAACCCAGTAATACTTTGCCCGACCCGGGAATCGAACCCGAGACCCCTTGCCTGGCAGTCGCACTCGCGACTACTCGGCCAACGAGGCAGTCTTACACTTATGTAATGATGACTTATGCACTTATGTAATGATATGTTATATATATCACTGTTATGTCACTGGACCTGTACCTCGCATATCGTATAATATATCTCCTGACAATAACTAACATATAAAAGAGAAACATCCAATTTGGTACTATCGTTCTGAAGTTATGCGCGTACGTACATACACTTCGAGGATTCATTTTTATTAATATACATTTTCAAAACTATGAAAAAGAAAATAGTAAGTAGTTTTAACAATATAAATTGTGTAAATAATTGTAATGATTGACGAAATACACACATTACACGCTATAGAAACATGATTCGTTCGGCACTCTGATAGGGAACCAACCAATCAGAGGCCTTAGTACGAGTTTGATTTACGTTTACAGTATTCGAAACGAGTACGCGTTCGGCGCCCTGATTGGCCGGCGCCAATGAACCAACCAGTCAGAGCGCCGAACGCGTACTCGTTTCGAATACTTTATACGTAAAACAAACTCGTACTAAGGCCTCAGAGTGCCGAACACGATCGACTATTATGTTACGAATGCTATAGTTATTCGTGCTTTGCACTTAGAAACCCGAAGAAAGGCGCGTCTCCTGCCATTTTTTTCTGATGCATTTTACCTGATGGTAAGCGATCAGCGCCGCCCATGGACACCCGCAACACTAGAGGAGCCACAGGTGCGTTGTCGGCCTTTTAAAAAAACGCTCTTTTCTTGAAGGCTTAAAGGTCGTATTTGTTCGGAAATACCGCATACTTACATTTGTCTCCAAGCAGGGTACTTTAATTTGTAATAAGTTCAGTAGGTTGGGCATCCATATAGGCATGTTGTCTTCAAAGAACTCCGGCAGATCTTGATAGTTCAGAGAGTAGAACACTTTACAAATTAATACTAAGGACCCGTAGATAACTTTTAAGGCCTGTGGGTTGTCCGCATGTTTCGTTGTTAAATCTATTGTAGCCTGAAACACATATTATATATACACATAGCATATAGCATCTTACTAATACTACAAATGCGAAAGTATGGGAGTTTATGTTTATCTGTATTGATATACAATCACGTCAAAACGGTTAAAGGGACACATAACATCGTGTCTTTTATCCCCGAAGGTGGAGGTGCACATTATGCCACTGTACAATGTAACACCCACTTTTCACTATTTATGTTATGAGTCCCATGTAATATGTGGTGAGCCTATTGCCATATACCGGGCACAATTCCAGACTCTGTGCTACTACTGAGAATTTTTAATAACCCCAGTAATACTTTGCCCGATCAAGGAAATCGAAACCGAGACCCCTTGCCCGGCAGTCGCCAACAACAACGGCTGAAGGGATTGGATTGAATTTTGGAATAGGAATAGGTTATGTTATATGTCTGGAACAACACAGTATACTTTTAATTCTACAAGTGGGCAGTAAAATAATTGAACTTACCACAAACAAATCTGTGAGAGGTTTAGCAAAATTATCTAAAACATGTTTAATTTCTTCCCAAAGTTTCTGAGATTTGAATTCGTATCGGTACCGCTTGAACAATGAGTGAGCAGTCCTCAACACTCCGTTTATAACATGGAAATCGCCTGAAAGTAGATTAAAAAAGTACGTTTATATTTTTTTTAAAGTGGGTTTATAAAACACTAGTTTTTACCCGAGGCTTCGCTCGCGTCACAAAAAGATAAAAATTAGCTTATGTGACATATATCAATACACACAGCGCCATCTATACCAATACTTTTGTTTTCCCTCGGGAATATCAAACTTTTCCGGGATGAAAAGTACTCTAT
Organism: Spodoptera picta; assembly: GCA_038387885.1. NCBI lineage: Eukaryota > Metazoa > Arthropoda > Insecta > Lepidoptera > Noctuidae > Spodoptera > Spodoptera picta. The sequence goes on from JAZHFQ010000314.1 coordinate 1,042,530, forward strand.
TATTTAATCCGGACTTCTAACTTTACGTCTGCAAAAATTCAAAGCAATCGGTTTAGTAGTTACGACATGAAAGCGGAACAAACAAACAAACAAACTCACTTTCTGATTTATAATATTATAAGTAAGGATTAGTAAGGATAATAAAACCTACTAATAAGATTTTTTTTAAATTGCCCCACACTAGAGTATTCCCTGTATTGTGGGTATTGTACATATTAATAATATATCACATACACATAAATCCCAGACCCGAAACAACAATTTGTGGCTCACACAAAGAGTTCCGTGCAGGAATTCGAACCCGCAGTTGCCCAACCATTGCCCCAACTGTGCACAGACAATGCACTACTTAAGGCAAAGAGAGGACAGTGGATTGTCTTTTATAGTAGGGGAGCCCATGAAGGGATTTCGGTAGTTACTCGAGCGCGTCAGATTAACATATGGGGAAAACCTAGTGTCATGTTGAATATACCCAACATATATCCGATCTGATTAGAAGGGGGGGACTGAAAATTAAAAAAAAAGTCTGACTAAATAAAGTCCGTTTCGTCAGATTAAGGGAAGGTAGGTCAATACCGTGCTAAAGGAAGTGCGTTTAAAAAATCTGCCCATTCCAACTTGATTTGCAAGAGTGGGGGGATTTTGAAGGGTTCTCGTTTGTACTCTCCAGAACATTCAACCCCACCATGCAAACTGGCAGATTAAGAGTTTTTTATTATTAAATACACATGGAGCATGTACATTATCAATATCTGACACGCTCGACCACTAGAACAAAAGTTACGCTTAACAATTTCAAAGATCTGTAGATTCCCCCTTCCCCCACTGGTGGAAGAAATTGTCACTAAACCATTTCTTCTTTCTATCAGCATATCTTCAAAATCCAGTAGGTCCCAAGGACACTCAAGTAAATCCCAATTTAGCATCGTGGGCTCCCCTACTATTAGGCACATCCTATGTATATGGCGCTGTGCAATCATGGAGGAAATGCCACACACCAAAATTAAACATATTTCTATACTACTGTCAAAACCGCTTACAACGACATCGTTTATAACGACGAATCGGGTATAACGACGAAATTTTGAGGTCCAGTCTATTGTCTTATAAAGCATAAAGATATTGGTTATAACGATCATAATTAATCGGTCCCTTCGATGTCGTTATAAACGGTTTTGACTGTACATGCAATACACTACCTCTAAATAATAAAGGTTATAATGTTTACGCAACAATCAACATTATTGCAGCACCATTACACAATATTCAATATTATTGCAAAACAATTGGGTTGTAATTCTGAAAACACTTACCAGTGTTAAATTTTTCAACCATCTCAGGAATAAGACTCGGCCAGTTTTCAGGGAAGTCACATTTACCAATGATAGACACTGCATCACTGAACTGCCTCTGAATGGCTTCCGGAGACTTCAGCATGAGTGAAACGATCAATGTTTTTATAGTATTTCTGTCTGATGCATGAATCCGGTTCACTCCATCTTCATTCTGGAAAAACAGCACATAATATTATTGTTTTTAACAGCTTATAAGACTTGACTATGTCTGGCAAACCGATATGAGATTGCAATTTGAAAGATTCAGGTTTATCAGATCATGTTTAAATATTAGGTATACACATTGATGAGCAACTAAACTGGAAACCTGAACTAAAAGCAATGGACGCAGCAATATCATCCGCATGCTACGCCTTGAGAGCGCTTAGATGCGAAATTGGCATCGAACAACTTAAAATGGTGTATCTGGCGTTGGTCGAATCTCGACTTCGATATAGCATACAACATTGGGGAAACAGTTTTCAGTACAACATTCGCAGAGCATTCACCCTACAGAAGCGGGCCATACGAACAATAGTACGTATACCTCAAACAGAGAGCTGTAGACAGTATTTTACGAAACTGGAGATCCTGACGGTCCCCGCAATTTATGTTTTGGTGCTTTTAACTACGCTAGCCAAACATATTCACGAATTTGAAAATTCAGAAGATAGAGTAATCAGGGGGGCACTCGTAGAAAATCTCGCTCAAGCAGTGTGTCCTCGGTTAAATGTGGTTAGGCACGGTTCGCGGTACCAAGCAGTAAAACTGTTCAATAAGCTACCAGAAAATTTAAAGAGCGCCATTTACACGAGTTCCTTTAAATCCCAACTAAAGCATTTCCTATTGGACAAGTGTCTGTACTCAATTGACGAACTGTAATAGTGTTATTGCAGTGTTGTTATTGATATGTAAAGTACATTTAACGTACATTACAAATTCAATTATTTAATGTATTATTGTAGTGTTACTGTTGACATGTATTTTAATTCAATTTTTTAATGTATTATTGCAGTGTTTCAGTTGACATGTATTTTAATTCAATAATTTAATGTGTTATTGAAGTGTTTTCTTGACATGTAATTTAATTCAATGATTTAATGTATTATTGCAGTGTTTTTGTTGACATATATTTTAATTCAATCATTTGGTTGCTGAAGAATTTATGATTGATCTATTCTTATCTTTTAAATTATGTAATTTCTGTCATGTTTTTTGTCATGTTATATTTGATTATTTCGCGTTTTATTATTATTTAAATTGTTCTGTTGATTTTATTTTTTGTTTTTTGAGTAATATGACTGATCCATGCTGCATGGATTATATTGCAAAGTAATTTATGATTATGAAGACATTCAGATACAATGTAAATTGTTTATTGAATAAATGAAATGAAATGTCTCTGAATGTTTTATATTAAGTATGTGACCCCTTATTTGACTGTTACCGATACCCATGGGAACAGCAGGGGTGGCGACAGTTTTATTCTAAGCTGGTGTCATCCCATCCTTGGGGGCCCCAACACATAGACCCATATTTTAACTGCAAAAGTGCTGTACCATTCAGGGATCTAGCTCGCAACATAATGCACAGCATCCAGTTACCCAGTCACTGCGGTACAGTCGTTATGATACTTTTATAGTTATAGTCAGATACATACAATAGGCCAATTCCGTTTGATGAAGTTCTTGAAGGCAATTGCCGCAGCTACTCGTATCGTGAGGTCCACGGTCTCTTTGTCAATAAGGTGCAAAACCAGAATAGCATAATTCTGATTCACCTCTACACTCTCAAGGAACTTTTCAGCTGTAATTCAAATATTTTATATCAATTACAACCATAGAAGGCAAACAATATAATATTATATACAATGTAAACAGAATGCTTCTAAAAACAAGTCCAGATGGTAAAAAATGAGGTTTAATATCAAAAAAGTAATGAGTTTTATACCAAAATTTTAATATCATAGTAGTTAGTATTATAATTATGTTGCATGAATAACATGTAACCCGGTCAAATAGTTGTCTGCAGTTTCGGAAGTGTTCCGTTTACAATCGGTATAACAATATTCCATATTATAAGATAAAAATGTCAGTTTATCAGTCAGTGAAGTTTAGTGAAGTTATTTGATTATCTATTATTATCTGATGTGAAGAATGACCAAGAAACTCCATTGTAACTCTTTTTAATCAATTCTACTAAAGCTTTAATAGCTTCACAATCAGAATTATTGAATAAAAATATAGACATCATATTATGAGTCCTATTCACATATTCTACCTCGTGTGTTCATAAGTTTTGAGACAAACTTTTTGCTTATAAAAATAAAATAAAAATTACTGGCTGCTGTATATTTCTTTTTCTAATTTTGAATTTGGAATGTTAACTTTTAATATCTATGATTTCGGATTATTTTATTTAAATTTTCTCGTAATGGAATGGTCTCAAAAGAATTACGTGCGACCGTCATTTCATTATTTAACTCGTCGAGTACCGGTTTTGTAGATACAATTATAGAACAATAGGTTGCGGTCACCGGTGACCGCTTGGTGTTTGACAGTTTAAGGTGGGAAGAAAACCTATGGACATTTTCCGAGAACTGAAAAGTTTTGGTGTGAGCCGTAACTTCGTGTATTACACTATTAAACGATACCAGGAGACAAGTTCTTTACATGATCGGCAAAGAAGTGGTCGTCCACGCTCTGTGAGGACGCCTGCGAACATTAAAATCATCCGAGAGCGACTTCGCCGAAATCCATGTCGCACTCAGAAGAAACTGGCTCTGCAGACCAATATTTCGCGCGTTTCAGTCAACAGAATACTGAAATATGATCTCAAGGTTAAGGCGTATAGCCGTAGAAAAGTACACTTTTTAAACGATCGCCTTCGTCAATTGCGACGCGAACGTTGTCCAATACTGTTTAGGAGACACGATGCGAGGAAGATACTCTTCACCGACGAGAAAATCTTTACCGTCGAAGAAAAGTTCAATCGACAAAACAATAAAGTGTATGCCAAAAGTAGCAAGGATGTCCCACCTTCAGCACGAAATGTCTCGCGTACTCATCATCCGACTAGTGTCATGGTATGGTGGGGAGTTTCGTACGAAGGTGTCACTCAGCTTCATTTCTGCCAACAAGGCGTCAAGGTGAAAGCCAAAAATTATCAAAGTGACATTCTAGAGACTGTTGTAAAACCCCTGTCTAATACCCTATTCCATAACAAGTATTGGGTTTTCCAGCAAGACTCGGCGCCATCCCATAAGGCTAAAACCACCCAAGCTTGGCTGAAGGAAAATGTGCCGGCCTTCATTGTGGTGAACAAATGGCCCTTCTCCAGCCCCGACCTCAACCCGCTGGATTATTCTCTATGGACCGAATTAGAGCTCAGAGCCTGCCGAAAGTCCCACCCAAACTTGGAGTCACTTAAGCGAGCTCTTGTCCGAGAAGCGAAGCGAATTCCTCTGGAAAAGATTCGTGCCGCCATTGATGACTGGCCAAATCGTCTAAGGGCATGTATTAAAAACAGGGGTGGTCATTCTGAATAATAATTATATTTAATTTTTACTTACTATCTACTTAATGTTTGTTATTGTTTTTATAAATATAAGTTTATTATTTAAAAAGATATGCAACTTTTAATTTGTCTCAAAACTAATGAACACACGAGGTACATCAATAATGTGAAGTAATAGAAGTGAATTGACTCATCATTATTTACCAAGGAACTATTCTGAAAATTAAATAATTTTCATAGCGTAAATTATAAACAACAAAATATGAGTTACGAAAATCATACAAGAATCACTCCAGAGGTCAATCTCTTTAAGAATCTAGTAAGATACTGCGGAATGACTCTCAGCATTTATTTTACAGTGGACTGTAGAAGCAATATCTATCAAACTTAAGTAAAACGGTTCTGATGGCACGCACGCATGTGCCAGTTTATATTCAGCTCAAATAACAATACTAATACAAATGTTTTAGGTTATAATTACTGTTTGGCAAACCAATGTCCAACTAAACACTAATTATGTTCGAAAAATCATTATTTCCAAAGTTATAGTACTATATTAACCAAATACACTTATCAGAACAATACATTTTGCGAAAAAACAAAGAAAATATACGAACCCGGTCGTCGTACGTTGGTGTCAGGGTTTAAAGTCTGTTGAAGGTAATTTGCCAACGTAGCCAAGTTTTCATCGGTAACCTCCATTTCTATACCTTTTTCGCAATTATTAAATTAGTTTTAAAGTTTTAATTAGATGTATAATGAAAATGTGACGATACGATACAACTTTTAACCGTCAAGTCAAGTCAAACTTCACGGAAAAATTAAATTTTGACATGACATCTGTATGACAGTACTGAAAGTCAAAATGTCAAAAAATGTTCCAAAAACTAGCGTCGTAGTGATGTCCTCCGGCATAGGTAAGTTAATATCGGTTTTTCATTTACTGACCTACAAAATTAGTAAAATGTCAATGATGAATGTACGACTTATTTGGATTGTGCCGTTGCCCCGTTGGTGAGCTAATTATAAATAAATAATAGGTAAGTATTAAGAATGTTGGCGACACTGACGAACCAACAAAACCATAGTCTCAGATGCAATGAGGAGTATTGAGGAGAATGCATTACAAAGAGAGCCACGGTAACCCCTTTTTACTTATTATACTCTTTGGCCACGGTAGGCGTCTCTATGATATAGGTACTCGCTCATACCAGTCCAGTGTTACTGTTAAGTGTTTTCTACTCACTGGTGTATACCATGTGTATACTCGTCATTTGGAAGAAAAAAACTCAAGTGCTAAGTAACTTCATAATTTCCTAATCCTAGTTACTGTACTACCTACTCTCTTCTCTACTATAATTTATTTTTTGTTTGTCAATTTGTCATGTGTGATCAATGTGTGATCGAGTGAAATATAAAAGTTTATTGCAAATTGGGACAGTGGTTTAAAGATTTAAGTTCGACGTCGTTGCGTCTGAAATGTTTTACATTTCGTTTCAGTGGTAATGTTACCAAGGCATTGGGTCAGTGATTCCTTAGGTCGCTGGCCGGTGGCCAAGGAATATACCAATGTCTACGAGAGCCGGTACCGGATTATCCGTTTCCGAGGCCCTAAGCACAAAGCCTGCGGATTAACAGTCTCTGAGGCTTTAATCACAGCCTATGCAGGCCCCCGTGTTGCTTAAATTTGGAAAGTAGCATGTACAAAATGAAAGTTCATCAAAATAGAATAGTGTAGTAGGTATAATTTAAAATTCAAAACATTTTTTTCCGTGCTTCATTCAGAGCAAACTCCGAGATTACATTGTCGAAATTTATCTCACAAAGTATGTCTCCCTCAGTACACATAAATGTTTAATTAAGCTAGTCGTGACGAATTTTTGTTCTTTGCAGTTTGTTTGATCTCTTTAGGTGTGAGAAGGATTGTTCAGCATAGCAGTTAGTAATCATTCAGCTGTGAAACATTCTAAACTTGGGAAATCGTTTTATTTTATCTTTAATAATCATTTCATATAGATCGGAATGGGTGACTTTGTTTTTGAAGATTCATATTTTATTCAAACATATTTATGAAAATTCGCCAAGGAAGGTATCATTGAAGTCTTCTGGGTAAGCTTTTAAGAACATGAGTTATTTAGATTCATTATGGTGCACAGCTTAGGGCTTGGGCTGTGCACCAAACTGAGTATATGAGACTCAATGTAATAATTGGACCGTGTTGTGCCAAATCATACCAATCCACATCAACCTTATTCTGAGATATTTAAGTTTTAAGTTTGACATGAGATAACTATTGTTTTTTATTTAAATAACTCTCCAAAATATATATCAGTATGAAGATATCGATGCCTTAGTTCACAATTGCACTAACTACGAAATTTACATTTTTGAGGAGAGAGCTTTAAAGTTTTTTAAAGTTTAGACGAGAACAGTAGAAAATCCAAGTAAAATAACAAAAAAATATGCATCAGACTCATAAGACTAGTCCTTTTACTCCATCATATATCAATATTGTAATATTAGTTTAAACATAACCTTTTCAAAACGGCCAAATAAAAAGAAAACCTCCCCTTTAATACATTTGTGCACTAAGACTGATTATGCTGACCGGCATTAAGTGAATAACTCAAAAATATTTAACAGCTTTACCAGGCCGGTTCAAGGTCCAAGAAGAGGCATAATAATAGTTATGGATATTGCATTAAATAGACAAAATAATAAACCAGTGATCCATATTCATAATGTTTATTTTTATTACAAAACACAAACAGTCTTTATTCACAATCAAATAAAATAAATTTCAAAATCACAACAAAAAAATTAAAAGAACTGAAGCCCAATTATAGGCCAATCTTTAGCTATTTCACAAAACAATTATCATTCCTCTGAATCATTAAAATAAGTTTTTTTATTAAAAAATAAAGTCAGTCTTCAGTTTCAGGTAATAATTATTCATTTTTACTAATTGGTAATTAAAAATTGAATCAAAAATTAAATTTCTTCAACAATGGACTCTTCATCTGGATCATCATCAGACGATTCAGTGTCATCACAATTATTGTTAACAATAGTCGCAGAAGTGGATGGAATATCTTTGTAATAGTGCTCATATTCTGGTGGTATAACCCCATCATTTAAAAGTGTTATCAGATCTTTCTTTTTAGTTTCCGACACTGGAATCAGTGATTTATATGCTCCTTTCAGAGGTTTCTTTAGTTTGCTTATACATATGTCTTTATTTTTTTCATTGTTTTTGTCTTACAAATGTCTATTTCTTTGAAATCTGGATCGGTCAAATCGTATTTGTAAAAAATTGAAGTGGGGGATTTTTTCTGCAGCCGCAGCCACTTAATTTTCAGCCACTGTACTTGCTCATTTTTTGTATTTTTTGTTGTATTGCAATTCAAAGTTTTTTCGAATCCCTTCAAATCATAGAATTCCCCGTGTTTCATAATAACAACATCGTAGGGTTTCGGCTTGATTCTAGCCGACCCTATCACCAATGCATATTCACGCAAAGTGAATATGCTTTTATGCTTTCGCGCTCTTTCAATACACGCGTGAATTGAATCCACTTCTAAATACGAATGCCCCGATTCCATGAATTTCAAATCGATTGTATCTAAGTGATGTATGTTATTGACAGCGTATAAAGCGGCTAGAGTAACATATTTATTGCGGTTCTGACCACCACAAGTGTCAGAAAATGATGCGACATGAGTAACAGTTTCGGGTAAACTACTAAGATATTTTAACAATATCGATCCGATTTCAGTAGAACCTTTTTTGCCATTACACTCGTCCCATAAATAACAGTAGCCAGTGTTATCATAACAATCTAGGATAGTAAAATTGTACATCGATAATTTACGTAAATAATAGATTTTGCAGTCTCCAGTAAAAGGTACCGATAGGATAGCTTGAAGGTCAAATGTTATAGCCCGGAAAGCTCCATCTGAATTCATGCATCTTTGCTTATCTTCTTTTTTCATAGTCAGTGCATCATTTTCGCGTTTCTTGTGGGCATCATAATCTTCCTGTAAGGGAGCTCTATTGTCGGATCGTTTATACACGTTGCATTTGGTGCACTGGTCTTTCTTTGGCTTGTAAAATGCTAGTCTTGGATTATAAGAGTGGAAAATCTTTTGATACACATAAGGCGATACAGGAGTTATCATCTTTTCGGGGCAAAAAACATCTTTGTACATTTGATATAAGCGACTCAGGTTGAGATCGCTGTCTAAATACTGTTTTTTAGAACTTTTTCGGCAATAGTGGGATTCAACGCGAGGGTACAGGTTAATATGCTCTTTAACAAAATTAGTAGACTCCACTGAAGTAATGTTTGCGGGCATTTTTCCTATTCGTTTGTCAGTGCCCATAAATATGCCGTTGAGCCCTCTATTTTTTGAACAATTATTAATGATGCTTGAACTAATGTTAAATGTATTACAAAAAAACTTTTGGCAAACTCGTTTTTTACCTACAGATTGATGAAATAGCCAATACTGACGTGACATAGTGCGATTTTTTTTTGCCTTCGTATAAAGACGTAAGACTTCAGCGTGAGAAATCAGGCTACTGAGCATCATTTTTTGTTGTTTTGTATCACCTAGGCTCCAGTACTCTTCAAAGATATCCTGTCTCAGATTTTCTGGAAACAAAGAATTGCACTGATATCGACATTTAGAGCAATCTGTAGGCTTGCATTCTTTTGGTTTCATAAATTTTCCATTTCTACTTGTGTACCCTTTACCTGTTTGACGTAAATTTTTAAGAACATTTCTTTTCCATGTTTCGGGCATTGCCTTCTTTCTTCGTTTTGGTTGATTTTCCTTTGTAGCTTCTACTGAGTCACTTACGTCAGTTAAATCGCTATCTAATGATAATGGTAGATGGCGTGGTTTAGATGGTGAAGGAGCATACGACGATTCAGAATCAATATATGGAGATATTTCGTTATCTGACAAATATAGATCTTGGTGTAATAATGTATTTTCACATGTTGATGTACTCGGCTTTGGTGAAACATGAACAGATTCGCTGGGAACAGGCAGGTCTTCTAACAGTTGAGAACAGATGGGGAAATTTCTTTTGAAAGATGATCCGAATCAGATATTTTAGAGGCAGATTCTACATATTGCAGAGACTCAACGTCGTGACCTAAGACTGCATTTGATTTAGCAGACTGTGATGGATCTCTTTTTTGATCAATAGCATTTATGGGAGCAGCGGTGATTACATCGTTTTCTGTAATGGTAATGTCAGGAGATGCTTGTGAAGTTAGAACTGACTCGGATTTGTCACAGTTGTTTATATCTTCAAGTGAATTATTGTTATCAAATTCTGGAACTATTACTTCATTGGCTGTGCATATAGGCGATGTCGTTGAATTTTCAATGAAAGCTTGACTTTTTGCAGCAATCTCATTAGATATTTTGTCAAATAGAGTATTTAAATTCTTTGCAACTTTTGACCGTGGTGTTTGAGTGACGCTAACTTCATTTATAGCTGGCGATTTGAAGATCAAAGTTTTGTTTGAATTTCTGTCCTCATTTTTTTGCTGAGATTTGTAGCTATCTGCCAACAACTCTGCAGAAGTAACATCTGTAATAAAACATTGACATTTGAGTGATATTAAACTAATAAAAGATGGCGAAAGGTTCGCCTTACGTGCCAGTAATCTGAAGAAATTAACACACAGCAGTACCTACAGTAAAAACTCCTTATTCGCGCTTCCTTAATTCGCATTTTAACTATTCGTGGATTTTTTTATTAGATTCCTAAGTTTCAAATGAAAGGGGAGCTCTAATAATAATTGTGTGTTATACACACACACGCGCACTCTTCACGTGTGATTAACAACAATGCTATATTTTTAATTTAATGAATTATAATTATTATTTTACATTCCATCACGTTAGCAAGATGAACAGTAATCTTATGTATTAACAGCACTTATGGTTATGCACAAACACATTAAGTGCCTTTAGTTTTCTCTCTGAGAATATATGGTTTAATGCACAAAAGTATTAAATACGTTTAATATGACTGACTACTTATATGGTTGAATAGTTATTTGCTAATAATAGAATTGTAGTCTTAATAAACTACAATTAATAAATATACAAAAATAAGGTACGAAAGATCTTAATAATTTGTTTAGCGTTTAATAATTATTAGGTCAGTGGGTAGCCTCAGGGGCAGATTTATTTCAGAATAAGACGTAAGTAATAAATAATTTAAACTACAACGTATCGCAAAAGTACGTGAATTACCAACGTCGTCACAAGTCGTGAGCACAAACATCGCGATCAAACGCTCCACGCAACCGATCCTACAGACGGACTAATCAAATAAACCTAAAAAAGAACCCAAAAATCAAAAAATAAACTTGACATTTTGTACTCACGACTAGTGACGACTACTATACCTATAACACTTCCATACGGACGGTCTCAATAATATTAAGCTACACTTGATGCCCTGTCTTTTATTTATACCATCCCTCAAAAGATTAAACTGTCACTCATGTTAATAATCATTATGGTGTTTAGGGTACGATATTCAAAGGCGATGATAGGTATCCGTAAGTTATTTAAAAACGAATGACAAGTTATTTAATTAATGTAACACTTATTTTACTTACTTTTGGCTATTTTATGTGATGAACTCTTCACTTCTGCTTTTTGGCCGGACACTGATGGTGGCACGTCTTGCGAGTCCGTCTTGTTTATATCAGTTTGAATCACGAAATCGACTAGTTTACGTCCTTTACTAAACATTATGGCATTTAACTTATACACAGTAAACTTCTTAAACCTTCAAACGTCTAAATTATCTCACTTTCCGCAGAGCAAACGAATATTCTGCAGTCTGCACGTATAAACTTGTTTACGTTTGTGGCATACGCTGGACGACGCGGTCAAGCGGGGAAGCGGAGGGCCTACGCCCCGCTACCCCGCACGCAATCCCGTACGAACGAACGAACCATGACTGCGCTGCTCATTGAAAATTACGCGCCAAAATCAATCTTTAAAACACAAATGTCTTAAATGTAGGTAATACGCTTCAGTATTCACACTACGAAATAAACATTAAATTAAATGGGCTTAGTTTATTTCCGCTTTTCATTTATTTCACATGTACACTGGTAATATATTATCTCAAAAGGATTAAATGTATTTGTGCACTTCAAAATTTGTCAAACCCCTTCAAGTAAAAGTACTTAATACACTTGTACAATTCGGACTATATCTCAAAACGGTTTAATGTATTTATGCATTTAAAAAATTGCCAAGCCCCTTCCAATAAAAGTACTTAGCACACTTGTGCATCAAACTTTCTTGATCCTTTTGTACTAACAACACATAATTCACTCTTGTAGCACTGCTAAAAAGTATGAGCAGATATTGCAAATGTATATAATACGTTTGTGTTTTGAAATTTCCTACAGTTGAGAAACTTAAAATCAGTTAAAGTATATCTTGATTGGTTTTACAAAAATAAAGATCATTAGTATAATACCACATATAAGAAACATTAGACGAGGTCATTTAATACAACTGTGACCCACGTTTTTGGTAGAAAGAGACGGAATAACGGTATTTCGATGCGCGGAAACGAAAGAGCATGAAATTTAGTGTATTTGGCATTAAAAAAGTAAAAATTGAAAATTTTGTAGTTAGTGCAATTGTGAACTAAGGCATCGATATGGAAGTTCTGTTTTAGATTAAGATACAAACAATCAATATTTAAAGTAAAAAAAAAAGAAAAGTGTATTTTCTCACTTGGTATATTTTGACATAATAGGATTTCTCATACTAATGACAATTGGACCCATTTTTGCAAACAAGAACCAACCCACAGCAGATTACTTTCGAGAAAATGAAACTTTTGTAAAAAAAGTGTGCAAAATGCATACTTAGTATATTAATGAATGATTACTTGTTGACCATATGTGGCATACTGTAGGCTATCTAGGAATATCAGATTTATACATTTTATGAAGTTATGGTATAAAGTAAATCGTTAAAAACCCGGTTACTTGCAAAATGGACGTAAGATTCAATTGTTGTGATATTTCTAAAAATAAAAGTAATTACTTATAAAATATACTTTTTAATCATTTTAATACAATATTACAGAACAATGGAAGCAAGAAGCCTTAAAACTAAACATCAGTATTATCATCATCGCCTTCTACCTCAAAATCGATAGGCCCGGTAAAGCCATGGATATCGTCTTCTATGTCTGAACTTGTCAAGGTTTTGTAGAAATCTTTTGCGTCGTTTGGTATTAGATGCAGAATACTTTTTATATCTGATAGCTTAGCCTCAGATATGGCTTTGCCTGTAGGCCAAAGTAAGTCCATATCACTTTTGGTTATCACGGTCCTGCTTCTGATATTTTTCTTTAAACTAACTTCCTTCAACTCATCGTCCAGATTGTTTCTCATAAAAATAGAGTACATTTCTTCTTTTTTAAGCACTATTTCTTTGGTATCCAGCCAACTTATTTTAGATCCATCTATTGCCTTTTTTCTGTTTGTGATTTTTGTCTCTAAATTGCGTGACGACAAAAAGTCTTCTTTGGTAAGCCTGTCTACAATCATTGGTTTAATTTTTCTACAGTTTTTCATGATCTCTATATAGTCATCTGGGGTGTACAATCGTTGCTGGTGTTTAAGAGAGCACTCTATCCGGCCAAAATCCGTGTCATTTGGTAAAAAACTGTGGCCAGATTCTAAAAATCGATGATGTATTTCTTTTAGAGTGGGATGATCATTCAATAATGCTTTCAACATTAGGGTCAGTTTAATATTTCTATTTTGACCCCCACATGAGTCACTCCAGAGGAATAAAATCTCAACACCATCTTTTAATCTTTCTGTGATATGTTTTATTAAACACGAACCGACTTCCTGCGACCCTCTGCCTGCCTCCCCTTCCACCCACACATTACTTTGCTTGGTCATTACTGCCTGTATGGATACCCAGATTATATACCCATAGCTGTCTTTTATAAAAAACAATATTTGTGGGTATCCTCGGAAGAGGCAACGTTTTTTGAAGATCAAAAGTAATAGTTTCTATAGTTGGGTCATCTTTTGCCAGTTTCATATCTTTTTTGAGTTCTTGTTGCAAAAATTTAGCTTTGTCGATATGCTTTTTGTGGTCTTCTTCGATTTTCCTTTTTTCTTCTTCCGATGCCTGATTCTTTTTACTTTCATAGAAGTCACATTTGTTGCATGTGTCTTTTTTAAGGGGTTTGGTACGCAAGTTAAATTTTGTGACGAACACATGTCTTACTTTGGAGTAAGAAAGAACTCTTTGACCAGCTGATTTAGCTTCTTCACTATAGAGATTATATATTTTGGGTAAAGTCATGTCCGATGTGAGAAACTTTGCGTCGTTACTTTTAGCTCGGCGATAATGTGATATATAAGTTGGTAATTTCCTAATTATGTTTTCCAGAAACAATTCACTGTCTGTTGAAGCCGCATTTTGACCCGCTTGTAGTCCTCGCATATCTTTCAGGCAATTATTCCGCATTTTACAAAGAGCTGTGTTTATTCTTTTAGATGACGTTTGAAGTGTATTCAAGAACATTTGTTTGCAGACTAAGATATTTTTCAAATAATATTCCCGAGTATAAGTTTTGTTGTTTCTTTTTAAATTATGTCGCGCAGTCGTGACGTATGCACGTTTCTTAGGTTTTTCCTTAATGCAAGCTATCAAATACATATTTTGTGCAACATATGAACCAAACGAATAGAACTTATTAAATTCTTCTAGTTTTTGTTCAGATGATACCTTTTCTTGACATTGTTTTGGACAATTACAGCTATAGTCAATGAATACTTTCGACTACCTGCTTTTTAGTGTTCACATAGCTTAGATTATTATATTTTTTCTTCTTTCTGTCTTCTCTTAGGTCTCCACCATATAATCTTTTTCTACCCCTTTTTGGTCTTCCTTGGAATGATGCTTCAGTTTCAATATCTTCTTCTTGCAAAATTAGACTGCTTGAGTTATGGTTTGATGTATTAGTTTCATCCCATATTTCTATCGCAGTTTGAGGTCCTTCTTCTATTGTCGCTAACAAAGATACGGAATCTTCAGAGCTTTTATCACTAGATATTCCGTTTTCATTATGACAAACGAAGTCTGGGTCCTGTACGGAGTCATCACTATTCATGATGTTTGTTATGTCCGAAGGAATCGGTGAATCTAGTGCAGCGTTTTCATTGCTATTAATGTTGGATTCTTCATTGTCAAGGGAATCAGCTAAAATATTAAATAATTCTGTTGTCTCTGGCGACATTGGTTGCAATGGTGAAGATAAAAATTGAATGTTTGGGATGTTTTCTTTTGTTGAACAATGTGGTTTCGGAGACATAAGCATTTGTACATTCGGTGGTCGAGGAGTAAGGGGGGAACAAGCTGGAGGTTCTATGCTCCTTTCAACAGGTTGAACCTCATTCGGTGGTCGAGGAGTTAGGGGGGAATAAGCGGGAGGTTCTATGCTCCTTTCACCAGGTACATTCAGTAGTCGAGGAGTTAAGGGGGAATAAGCGGGAGCTTCTATGCTGCTTTCACCAGGTACATTCAGTAGTCGAGGAGTTAAGGGGGAATAAGCGGGAGGTTCTATGCTGCTTTCACCAGATTTCTCATCATCAATATGAATGGTCGAAGCAATTAAAAGCGGCTCGGCATTGGCAACAGGCAAAGCTGCGGAAGAAAGAAAAATGTTATCTTCTGACATTTTATTTTTCGTAAAGCTATACGGGGTGGAAGGACACCGATGCAAAAACGATTACCTCGTATTCAGTACACATCACCCTGAGCCCCCCCCCTACATAGAATTTTTTAAATAATATATTTAATACGTCAATACGGTTTTACTTTATCCATGTAAAAAATTTCATTTTAAATAACCCTGTCTAAACAATGCAATGGAAATTATATAAGCTTTCAATAGGTAGACTTAATTTAGTTTTATAGACTGATCCAATCTGTATAACCGTTAGTCAGAGTTTAGAAAGTACTCACCTTTATTCACCTTCGTGGGACTGCTTTCCGGAGTTGCTTCTATAACATCTGCAATATAATAATTAAATAAATGATGTGTGTAATGTAATGTGCATGTTTATGTAGCTAAGTAGGTTTTGTTCCTGTTTACATGTATTTACATAGGGACGAACCTAAACAATATGAAGCATGTAGCTACTGAAGTCATTAGTGTGTATTGTGTTGACTTGCCGCGAGGCATAATCAAAAACATGTAGGTACTTACCAAAATTAACCCAACACAGAAATAAAGTTTGACAAAGTTTAACCACAGATAAGAACCTACATAGATACATGGGGAACTTTAAATAATATATGGGTAGAAGTTCATCATACCATTCTGTCTTATTTTACCATAATCATGTTAGGTTAAAGTTAAAATCTACTACATTTTGAGGTTATAAAACAAAACAAAAGTTTAGGAACAGGTTAATTTTATAATCACTTACCATTACTGTCGCTATCTTCTTCATCTGCACTTTGTAACAAGCAGGCACTAAGTAGGGCCTTTGTTCTAGCACTAGCATTTTTTCTAAACATTTTAAATATCGAACGAACTTTTAACAAAATGAAGACGCAAGTCGCAAACAGAAATATTGTGTAATGTTAGTGTTGCCAGTGTTATTTTTAGTGTGTCCAATACAAAAAAAAACTTATTATGTACACGTGAAAAAAAAAATACTACAAAAGTAAAATCACATTTTTGTAATTTTTTATTATTATCTATATTAACGATACCCGCGATAAGAATGGTTCTTTTATTTTTGATTAAATAATGCTGAATTTTAACACCATTAAGAACTATGCTACACGGTTCCTTCAAGACTAACATAATTTGCATTATGCAAACAAGAACCAAACTCTCTTGGTTCTATTTAGTTATAAAAATATTATAACTTTTTATGCTAGATGGAACCAACGAACATTGGTTCTGGTTTGCATAATTAAAATGCTTAAGTTGTTAAGGTACCAAGGATCATGGGTCTATTTAACAATTAGTTTTAATAAGTGTTTAGGGGACCATGCCGTATAGTTCTTTACAGTTTATTAAAAGGTGGCCAAAGTGGGTTGGTTCCGCAAGTGACAGTGTTGTATCTCTGTTGTTAGTCGGTGAAAAGGAACCATTTTTTTAGAGAAGCTAGAATGCGTGATTTGAGCGCCATCTATGTACTAAACTCAATTTCACTCAAACTGTGGGTTGGTTCTTGTTTGCAAAAATGGGTCCAATTAATAAATAAGTCCAAAATGTACCAATAACATTTTCTTTTGTATCTATTTTTATTTTCAATATTTTGGGGTTTACAATCCACCTAAGTACTAAATAAATAAACCATTTATGGCAAATAATAAAAAGAATGTCATTTATTATGTTATTATATTCATACAAAATTATGAACAACAAGATCATTCTTGTGGTTCATGGCTCCTCGACTAGAGTAGGTATAGATGATATTCTATTGAACAATACAAAAAGTACAATATTATTTAAAAAAACTGCTTAAGGTAACACAGTACAAACAGTATTTACTAAAAGAAATGAACTTAATCTTAAATAAACTATGTCTCTTCTAATTCAAAGTCGGGTATAGTCCCGTACCCATCCAAATCATCTAGAATTTGATCGTTGCCTCGTAAATTCTCGTAAAAAGCACGACAATCAGCAGGAATAAGATGCTCCATGGACCGGAGATCGTTGAGTTTCGCTTGCGCAATCTCTTTGCCATCTGGCCACAATTGAACCAATTCGCTCATGACTATTTCAACTTCCTCTCCTCCACCTCTTCCTAATCTCTTTTTGATAAAAAGTTCGTCAAATTCGCTTTCAAAATCTATCCGCATAAATATAGAATATCTGAAATCTTTTTTTAACAGTATTTCTTTAGTCATAAGTAGAGGATTCAATCCCGGCCCATTTTTCCAGTCCCGGGATTTCGGGATTATCTAAAGTCAATCCCGGGATCCCGGGACAGTCCCGGGATAGAAAGAAGTAACAGAAAGACAGTAATTTATATATCAAAATCAACTATTAATCATCAGTTCAATCTACAAAAAACGAAACAAAAATAATATTTTCTTCTAATAAAATAATAAACAAACAAACAAGGAACTTCTTTACTTAGTGTAATAGTTTGTTTATTTTGATTCACATAAAATCTTTAAAAAATCAACTTTAAACACTTGTTTAGACTTAATTCTAAAGAGATCAGTAATACAAGGTAATTTATAAATTATTTCTTTCAACTTCGAAAATAATATCGAAGAAATAGTAAAGCATCCAACGACTCATCAGAAAGCTTGCTTCTTAATTTGTTGCACAAATATGAAGAGGCAGAAAAAGCGCGCTCAGGCTCAATGGAAGTTGGAGGAATCGTCAATAATTTTTTATAAGTCTTCTCCAAATTATAACCTTGTGTGGAACTAGCTTCATAAAGATTCATTTCTTGTTTAATGATCTCAAAAAGATCCGTTAGCAATTACAAATGAAATCAGATGTGTAAACAAGATGGCCGTTAAAACTTCTAACGTGCGTTTCGCTTCGTTTCATGCATATTTTTATTCTACATCACAAAAATGAATCTCAAAATGCATTGGTAAGAGCATAAATTCCAATCCCGAAAATCCCGGGATACTTAAAAAATAATCCCGAAAATTACGGGACCGAAATTTGATCGGGATCCCGGGATCGAATCCTCTAGTCATAAGCCAGTTTACCTTTTTCTTATTTCTGAAAACTTTTCGGTTGACAATTCCCTGTTCAATATTGCTGCACCCTAGAAACTGTTCATTAATCATTCTTTTGATGTGTAATGGATTTCGAATTTTTGCGTGTTTCATAATGTTTATGTAATCTTCCACTGTATACATTCTATCATATTCTTTGATTTTCGTTTCAATCTTCGAAAAGTCCGTGTCATTTGGTAAAAATGTGTGTCCAGGTTCTAGGAATCGCATTGAGATGGTTTTCAGTGTGGTGTGTGAGTGTAATGCTGTTTTAAGGTTACACTAGTCGATATTTTTTCCATAGAAAGTTCGGGGTGGTATTACTCGACAGTGTGAATGTGTACCTACCTACAAAATTAAACACGATATCGTTTTATCTTGTAATTACATTTGTCGGTACGGAAACAAAAAAAAAAAACTACTAAAAAGTTATGAGCCAACAAAGTTTTGTTTTTCTTTACAATTTTAACGCAACTTTGGGTGTTAAAAAATACCACTAATCGTGTAAAATCTCCAAACCGAAGACCGTACCGACTCAGCACAATTACCATAAAGTTCTATAAAATTTATTTGAAATTGATCTAAGCAGTGGTTTTTTCAAAAAACGCTATTTTCTAAAGCACTAAATCGTACTTTTTTACGCACTCGTTTTGTGATGGATTATCGTGCATTTCACTGGATAAAACTCCCCCGGCAGTGGCGCGGGGCGGAGGGAAGACGCACAACACGCGTTTTTGCACAATTATTATTTGCACGACACGCGCTGTCGTGCAATTGTCGTGATTTAGTGAAGTTGTTTTGGTTGATTGCATGACACTTGGAATTTCCAAGTGTCATTGGAAAATACATAATAAACAATGGGTAAGTCGTCCCTACAATTTATTATACCTTATCTAATTAGATTTTATTAGATACAGTTATCGGTGCGGATCTTGAGCGCTCGGCGATAGTGAGGATCGCTTTGCGCATTGTATACATTGGCGAACCAATCACTACAAGGATTTTACAAACCTTGGACCCACTACCTACAGTGAGTGGCTTGACACTAAAGTCTGCGCAAGTGGAAGTCAGCGCTCATGATCCGTGCCGATACCTGTAGCCACCCGACTTGGAGCTTTGCGACCAGTGCGGTGGTGTCGATAGGTAGGATAGGAGTAGGTAGATACCTACACAAGATGCCCTTTATACGATGACACAATCGTACCCTATTTATTAGGTAGGTAGGTACTAAGGTATTATTCGCGGTACTTAAGTTGAACAAAAATATAATTGTTAGTTATCAACGAAGCCACGAGTAAGTACCTGCCTATATAAAAGCTTATTAGTATAAACTGTCCGTAGGTATTATAGTGTGATGTGTACGATACTTATATGTATTATTCATCGTAAAATCGATATGCCTATACTAAACAATGTAAATAATTTACAGTGTCTGTTTGTACCAAATATTAAAATACCTACCTACCTTCATAGATTTTTTTCATGCTCACACGGCTATTTGCACGATAAGTAGGTAAAATATCTACTTATTCCTTTGGACATAGGTACGTATAACAAAGAAATAGACAGATAGACGGTAAAAACAAATAAGTCAATAGTTATTAAACCTATTTTTTTATTTTTTTATTTTTTCGTCTGTCTGTCTTTCTATTAGTTGAAGTCAATGTCCAATTCGGCTGGGCCAAATTTGATATTTTTCTATCAGGTACACTACGTTTACGTACGGTATGCCATCCTTTCTAAATAATACCTAAGTAATAATAATATTCCAAACTACCACACAACGCTGTACGCTGTCCAGTCCCTACTAGACAACTTATATAGAGGTACATACTTAGAGGTATATTTCTAAATATTTACATATAATTAGATAAAAAAACACCCAGACAGAAGAAATGATCATTTTTTTTTTTTTTTTTTTTTTTTTATTCTTATTTATTTACAGGGTTTTTTCACAGGAGAAAATGTCACCCCGATTATTGTGTACACGAATAACTTATACCTAATACATTTAATACTTAATATTACTGATTAGTCTACCCGACACCTTAAACCTATAATAATAATTTTGTATAGTTTTCTAGCCTCGACCGACAGTGGAGAGGCCAGAATGCTATTAAAAAATCCTACATTAGAACCGCAAACAAAGGATCCACGCCTCTGGGGTCCGATACGACCACATTCCGCTAGGATATGATGCACGTCTTCGATTGTACCACAAACTGTACAATTAGGTGAAAGTACTTTGTGCATCATAAACCCAAAGCTATTGAGCGGAACATGACCCGAGCGGAGCCTCAATGCCGTTGTGATCCTTTGTCTGCTCATTCTCCCCTCGCTGAACCAGGGTATGCGAACAAGAGATGGTTGAATGGTCCTATACCAAATACCCTTAGATAAGGATCTTTCATCGAAGTATTCTGACCATGTTTGGATACATCTGTCTCTAACTAAGGGCAAGAGTTCAGTGTGCCAAGGAGCACATTGGTAAAATTCCCCATCTGTACTTGCTTCGTTAGCCAAACGATCAACCATCTCGTTACCTACTAATCCAACGTGAGAGGGGATCCACTGCAGTACAACGGTTTTGTGATTGGCAACAAGATTAGCTAGCATTTTTAATATAGTGAATCCCAGTGGAAGTCCCCTAAAAGAAGAAATACTCGTGCATTTCACAAGATGGAGAAGAGCACTTTTTGAGTCAGTGAAAATAACAATTCGATCCACGTCCACAGACTCAAGATAAGTTAAAGCTTCAGCTATAGCAATAAGCTCCAAATGCATGATAGAAATAGTCGATACAATTTTAAATTTAAAAGAAATTCCAGTTTGCGAATCATAAACGGCAGCACCACAATAATCGCCTTGCTTCGAGCCGTCTGTATACAAACAATAGAAACCGGAATAGTGCGCGTTTAAAGAATCACAACATATTGATCTTAAATAATGTACGTTATAACAATGCTTAGGTTTATTAACTGAGTCTAAATTAGATTTTACAATATTTGAAAGGTCCATATTGCTAACCCAAGTGTTCATGGAAAACATGCCTATTTGACTGCTGCGGTACAGATTTTCTCGTTTGAGTATATCGTGAGACTCAACTAACAAAGGTTTTTTCTTATTTCTCCAATATGGATTATTATAATAATGGCCATGTAGTTTATCCAGTAAACTGATAAGTGGAAAGTTGTAACATTTGGATTTTAAATAAAATTTACCAGCTAAATATCGACGGCGGATAAAAAGAGGAGGTAATACCAATTCGGATTCCATTACATGAATCGGTGTGCTTTTGATAAACCCACCTATTAAACGTAGGCAAATATTTTGTAACCTGTCCAATTTCATTAAGTGTGTGTCTGCGCTAGTATCAAGTATAAAACTACCAAAATCAATACGACTACGAATAAGGGATATATACAGCTTTCTTGAGTGTTTAGGATGGACGCCCCACCCAGATCCTACTAAAACTTTAAAAATATTAATTAATTTAAAAATTCGCTCACGAACCTCATGAATATGTCTCTTCCATCGAAGCCCTTTATCAAGCCATAACCCTAAGTACTTTACATGATCTACTACCTCTAACAAAGTTCCGTTTAAAAATATATCTATTACTGGCCTTCGAAAACCTCTACTAAAAAAACAGATTTTCGATTTATCGGGGGAGATTTCTAATCCTACACGTGTCAACATTCCGTTAATGAGATCAAGCGCAATCTGGATTTTTCGTTGCCCCTCACTAACAGAAGAACATTGTACATAAATAGCAAAATCATCCGCGTACTGTGAAATACAAACATTGTGTTGTATATGTTTACAAATATGTGACGTTACTATATTAAATAGAAGTGGTGATAACGGATCACCCTGGGCCAAACCAATACCGGAATATCTACTAATAAAACTGTTGCCAATTCTTATCTTCAGTACTCTTTTATGTAGAAAATTCCATAAATACATACAGATACGTGACCCGACTTTTAAATTGTCTAATACTTTTATTAAAACAGAGTTATTTACATTGTTGTATGCACTATCTATATCTAAAAAACATCCTATAGTGGAACAACCTTCAGAAAAACCGGTTTGAATTGTAGTGATAAGGCAACTCAAACTGTCTAAACACGACCTACCTCTACGGAAGCCGACTGTATTAGAGGAGAAAGTGTTATTCTTTTCCAGAAACCATTCCAACCTTCTATACAAAACATAGTGAAAAATTTTGCAAATACATGACAGTAGTGATATAGGTCGGAGTGAAGAAATGTTACTAGGGTCACGACAAGGTTTTGGAATTGGTATGATAGAAATATTGCGCCACTGACTGGGAACAAAACTGTTATAAAAAAAACGATTAAATAAAGTTAATAATTTAGACTTACCTACTTCAGGTAAATTCTTAATCATAGAGTAGGATATGTCATCGCATCCAGGAGATGTATCCTTTGATTTGATACATTTAACTAGCTCCTGAAAAGAGATTTCGCACTCTAACATTGGGTTCGTATTGTAAATAGTAGGGATTGGTGGGGATACATAATCAGGTGTTACTGAAAGTAGAAGATTTGTGGAACTTTGGGCGTCTACAAAATTTCTGGGTGAACGGTAGCCTTTCAACCATCTCATTTTGCGCCACATTTCGCTAGATGATGTGGTGTGATCAACTGAGGAGCAAAAGTTTTGAAAGTTCTCCCTTTTAGCCTGACGAATTAGCTTTTGGGATATACTTATTTTCCTGTTGAGATCTTCAAGGTTTTGAGGTGTGGGATTACGTCTAAATTTGGATAATGCTAACCTACGATGGGCCACGGTTTGTGACAGATCTGGGGTCCAATATGGTTTCGGGGAGAAAACAGAAGTAGGGTTTTGATTAACCTTGTACATAGGAATAAATTGGTTAGCCGCGTCATTTAAAACATCTAAGAAACGGTCATAAGCTTCTTGTAAGTCATCTGGTAAACATAGGCTTTGGAATTTATGTTCCAGATACTTTTTGTATGAAGTCCAGTCTGCTTTGCTAAAATTCCTTTTTGTAATAGGAGGCAAGTAGGTCGTGCATAATGTTGACAATTTAATTATTAAATGATCACTACCCAGGTTTTCATTTAAAACAGTCCAATTAAAGTTGATTGCTACGTCAACAGAAACTAGAGACATATCTGGGGAAGACTGTTGTAAAATATTGTCAGCCAAACGGACGCGTGTATGTGATCCATTGTTCAAACAGAAAAACCTGTTTTCGATTAATGAGTCGTAAATAATACTGCCTCGGTGGTCCGTCTTATATGACCAACTTGTGTGATGAGCATTAAAATCGCCCAGAATAAGTGTTTTAGAAGTCCATAATGAAAAAGAGTTTCCCAATCCTGTTCAGTTGTAAAGATTCTCGATGGACAATAAACAGAGACAATATATTCGATCGGGTCACAGTTAAATAATTGCACGCACACTACCTCAATACCCATATTATTAACGTGAATGCGCCGCAGCTGCGACTTAACAGATTTGTGTACAAATATAGCTACACCGCCGTATGAATCATCACGATCCGTGCGATAAACATTGTAACTATTAACTTTAAAACTACTGTTTAGTTCTAGCCATGTTTCACTAAGGGCAGCAATATGTACTCTTTCCTGGCGCAAGAGTTCACAAAATGCTGGCAGCTTTGGCCTTATACTTTGGGCATTCCACTGGATTACATTCAATTTAATTGATTTATTAGCCATTGCGAGATAAAAAGAAATTAAACAAAGCATTCGCCCACGACCACTCTGAAACAAAACTCACTGATACTAAGGTCAACCATTCTAGACACAACTGAAAGATGCACTTTATCTTATAACTAAAACTGACATTGTTCAGATAAATTACTTCCTTGAGTCTGGACAACAATTCTTTGAATGAAGGACGTTCATCATTCCCTTCCTCCTCAACAGGTAATTGATGATCGTCTTTATCGTCATCATCTGCATGCCAAAACATCCAGTCTTCTTTAGGCGGTTTCTTTTTGTTTTTTTGTGCTTGTGTTTTAGGCATAGAGGAAACATTATCCTTAGTAATCGGGTTAGGAGATTGTTTAGCATGTATTATGGCCTTCGTTTTAATAATTTCGGCAAAAGTAGGTTTCCGAGGACTTACTGGAATGTCTTCAAATGGGGTTGAGGAAAAACGGTTTTCTAAGCTTACTGAGGCTTGAGGACGGAAGTTAGCAACGGAAGGGGTCTGATTTTCGGGTGGGACGTAACATTCTAAGGCTTTTCGATATGTACACCCAAACTCGGACATAATTTCTCTGAGCCTTCTCTCCTTCTTATAAACTGGACATGACTTACTAAGCGAAATATGGTTTCCTTTACAATTGACACAACAAAACATTGATGTATCACAATTTTCGTGATGGCCACCACATTTTGGGCAAATAACATTTTTGGACGGGCACATTTTTCTGACATGTCCCATTCTCCAACACTGTGAACATTGTGATACTTGGTGTATGTACGGCAAAACTTTAATATTCATGTCAAACACTCGAACTGACGTCGGAAGATTATCACCTTCAAAACACAGTCGAAGGGTTTCGCTGGGACACCAACCTCCTTCAGCCCTGTTGCGACGGTCAAGCCTTTTAAGACTTAGAAGCTTTACAGGTGCTTGGCAAGAAATGTTTTTAAGGATTTCGTCTTCGCTGAATTCCAGGTCTACATCTTTAATTACACCATAACAGATGGACAGTTCCATAGCTTTCTGAAATCTCCACCCTCTCTCCAATAGTTTCTCACACATAAAGAAGTTCTGAGCAGCCAATTCAGTATCAAAAGCAAACCGTATTTTAAAAGGACTTATATATTTAACTTCTCTTATTGCGGTGATATTATTTTCTTTTAAAATACGTGCCATTGCAAACTGTTTCGGGAGACGTTCTTTATGTGAAACATATATTTCATTTTTTTCCTCTGTCGCGGAATTTCTATTATCATGACGAGTCTTTTTTTTGGTAGCTTTAACTTCTTTCCAACCTTCTTCTTCTTCAGTGCTTTCTTCTCTTTCTCTCTTTTCCGCTCTCGACTGCTCCTTTTTATTCTTATTAAGATCGTCATCAATGACATCCATGTCCGAGGAATCATTTAATAAGCTCTGTATGTCATTTCTGGCTATAGGTATGGGTGTATCACACCGCGAAGGAATGTTTACGTAATCCTCAGTCATTGTGCGGTCAAGCTAGGTACCTGCAACCGGAGGGACCGGCGCACACCTGTGGTACGTGTTAGCGTAAACAACTATTTGCACAAAAAAATAATATAACAATTCGATCCGCGACAAAAAACACAACCAGACCGTACGAGTGCCGGCACGGTGATCAAGAAATGATCATGCTTATTATAAATCAAACTTTACCTCTTAGGCTCTTTATAATAAATGATTGTAGATTACCGCAAATAGGAAAATTTATAATATCAACGGGCAACCGCCACGCCGAATTTTATCGCACAAAATATAAACTATATTTTATTACGTTTCTTATTTATTTATTTATTTATTAATTTATGTACACACATTCAACACAGAGGACAATACATAATAAAAAACAGAGTACATAGGCCCCACATATTCCAACTGGAATTTCTCCCTGTGGCAGGAAAAGAAATAACATCTTACTTTATTTTTAGCAAGTAAACATACTGTTTTAGGTACTTTTACGAAAACTAAACAAATAAATAGGGACAACAAATATTGTAGGTACCTATTTTCAAATCTTTACTGTCTTATGAAGCCTAAAATGAAAAATAAAATTACAGGTTGAAAGACAAATACCTACCTACGTTTTGTATCAAATCGAATCAAGTTTGTTGTTTGTTTATTTAAATTTACTTGGGAGTAGGTATAAAGATAACTTCCATAAATAGATAATGTTAGTGAGTGCTAGAGGCTGATCGAAATGTCTTCAAGATAAATATATATGTTTTTGCTCGAATCGACAGCAGCCAACAGCTGATCATAAGAGGTAGCGAAATACCTACGCTGCGGCGCCGGCGGCGCGTCATATGCGGCTATGTAGGTACGCTATTCCCTATGGTGCGCCTTGCGCTCGAGTTCGAGACGCGTGATGTTGACTTTATTATGACGGCGCGAAAATTGTCACAAATATTATGTGACAGTTTATAGCTTTTTTGAAAATTTTTCTATGAAATAGGTACCTACCTATTTTTTAACACTAAAGCACACAATTACATGTTTTGGGTGTTGCTATTTATGTATGTGAGTGTCAAGTACGTTGTGTCATCTTTCTCACCTAAACCGCTAAATCGCAAGGCTAAACCAAAACTGAGCAATATTTTTTTATAAAATATTTAATGGAACAGATTCAAAAAATTGGCGAATGGGGAAAAAAGGGCGCCTAAAACTAAGTGCCCGTAGGAAAAAGCTCAAAAGAACATTGAAAGGAACTTTCACGAATAAAGAAAATATTCCTCCAGTACTGGATACGCCCCAACCGTAAGTTATTTACACAGTTGCCATTTCTTCAAATTCAAATAGTATTTATTATGGTAGAGCTTACAAATGTCTCACTTCAGGCATTCTCAGAGTGGGCCGAAGCTAATCTAATGGGTAAACACTGCCAACACACAAGCGTGTCTCTGAGAAAGCCCGTTCACCTGACTCCTGCTTTTCAGAGTATTCTTGGAGTGCACCGACCGCTCTTAGCTCTTGGGAGTTCAAATTTTCACAGACCTTACCAGAGAGTAAATAAAAAAAAAACAAAATAAAGTTGTTTTATAACAGTGGTAGTTTATTGTAACTAGTAGACTTAGTAATTATTTACGGAGAGGTTTGTTTTACATTGCAGCAGTGGACCGCGTCATTGCACGCTCAAACACAAACACATGGCAATGTATGACGAATGCACCTCGACTCCGTAAACACTAAACAAGCACTTATGGTGGTTCTCACTTATACAAGCATCCACGTGTTTTTAGGTCAATAAAAGAAGCAATTTCTACACAAGTACCTGGTGACTCTAGTGGGTTTAGTTCCGATATTCGTCATGTACTGACCACACCCCAATCGTAAGTATTTTCATAGCTATAACATTTGTCGATATTTTTATCCCCGATAAAATAAAATATAGAATATTATGGCCGCCATCACTTCACCATGCACGCAAAATCAGAAAATATTACAATAACTGCATACTAGAGATGTTTATTTCCCATTTCTTATACAGGATTATTTATAAAACACTGGCAACCTCTTAGGACTAAGACATAGGTAGATATAGCAAAATACAGAGTTGAAATGTGTTAGATAGAACAACGAGATTTGTTTTAGTTTTGTAAAAAGTAATAGAACAAAAGTTTTTTGTTTGCGATGTTAGTAATACAGTCCTGCAAGGTTGTTAATGTTTTACAAATAACCCTGTATACATAATTTTATTTAAATCAAATCAAATCAAATCAAATCGTCTTTATTGTGGACTATAGGTATGCATCAGAAATCTCTGAGGTCTTAAATAATAAAAAAGTACAGCTATGTCCCGCCGTTGAGGCATACAATAATAATACACAAAACAGAATTTAAAACACAATTAGTCATAATATTTAGTCTCAATACAATTTTAAAATACTTCAAATACATACAAATTCAATATAAAGTCATAAAAGGTAAAATATATTATAATTCATTATTACAAAATTTCAAATCACATTCTTACATAAATGTTAAAAAGTGGAAAGACAAGCAAATTAAATGTCAACTACAGTTCAATATATTATTATACACATATTCATATTCACTTTTCTTGGATTTGTGCCTCTGTCGTCCCATTATCTTGTCCCACATTCCAAAGAATTCCTCGTTCGTCCCACTTGAGTTTTAAAGTCACCACTCGTCCCACATTCCTGCCAAATTCAAAGTACAGTTGACAAAAAATATTGTACTATATCTTCCAATAAATTGAAATAATAGTTTTTTCTAATAACATAAAGATATTAAATACTTCCAGTTCTAGGTATGCATCCGCGATGCATGTTTTTAATTTTAATAATTAAAAGATCTATTGCAATTGAGGAAAATCTTTATTATTTAGTATCACAATCAAATCCAAATCACAGTACTATTAGTTACACCTATCAATATACACATTTGTATTTACCTATATGTACCTTATAGAAGTACCACGTTATGTTATTTATGTTAATGTGGTATTTCAACATAAATTGAAATATTTATATTTAAAAATCTTTATTACGTAACTAATATCACAATCAAATTACAATCACAGTATTTTAATCGACCTACTATTTATGAGAAAGTAGTATTTTAACAATTAAATCTCCAAAAAATCAACATTTTTAAACTTATCATTAATATAGACACATTAATATCATTAATAAACAAAAGGGCTGATTTTTTCCAGGCAATGGCCCAGTGATATAGTGCCATTCAACATTGCCGTTACAGAATCAAATATATATTTGTCATGAGCTATATCATCAGCACGCCGAGGTTTACCTTGGCGAGCTAAAGAAAGAACAGCGTCGTTTTTGATCACATTCAAAAAGCTAATGATGTTCAGCTTTCCCGAATATGTTCTGTTTAATTTAGCGTTACTGCCTTCCACTGGGTTATTTGTTCTGTAGATATCCCCCCAAAAATCCCATTTGCCTCGATAATATTCGTTGTCAAGCCATGCCGATACAAAATAGTCATTGTATTTCTCAATATTGAGAGTTTTCGGACAATCCTCCATTATATATAGCCATCCATCGCATTTAAGTTCAGGTGGTAGCAAAGCTAACGCTGTGCATAGAGCTATATGCTTTTTGAACATTCTCTTTTTATTTAACTTTAACGCCTTTGCTCTCTTCCAAAGTGCTTGACTAAAATGGAAGTAACAGCCTTTGCATATTACATCCGGAAAGATGTTACGGATTGCGTTCATGGCTGCTTTCTCATAATCAGTTCTGAATGTAATCGGATGCCATTCTGGAATTTGCGATTTGATAAGAGCAAACGCAGTCTCATATGTGAACTCTTTTTTGTCCATTAATAAGATGTATATTAAGGGCACGACGTGAATTTTCTCACTTGTGCTGCCAAGGTCACCGTAAATCACATATAATTGTCTGAATGGTTTCACTACACACTTAAATGTACCATCTGCAAGGTAATGTTTCACGTGTTGATGAAGTCCTTTACTATTTACATCAGCGAAAGCTAATATCCTTGTTTTTCTGTACTTATAATCAAATAAAACAAAACTCATGTAACTTACTGGAATTTTTACTTCAAACGGCGTTTTAAATGTAGCTTTCTTTATTTGCTGGGCTTTGTTTCGAGCACTATACAAGCTGTTCTTAACATTCGATAATTCAGGTAATTTTTCTATCTTGTCAGTACCTTTGTCCAATAATTTTTTTATACTTGAATTGAAGACAGAAGGAATCGATTTTCCTTCAGAAGATTTTGCTTCTTGCTTGCAGCGATGTATTTCTTCTTTGATGTCATTTCTTGCTATGCTGGGCGTACAAATGTCATGACGAAGAATTTTCGTCACATTATTATTTGAAGTCACCATTCCTCCATGACACCTTCTGTTCACACATCTCCAGACGATTGAGCTATTTTTGTTCTCTCGCTTTTTCGTATATTCGTAACCGGCATACAAAATAATAGGCACACCTCTTTGTGATTCAATAAAGGTTATCTCTTGGGATGTAGAAGCCAGACTGCAGCCAGTCTGAAGATCAGCTCGGGATGATGAAGCCACTGGCTCCATGTTTCAGGATGAAGAAGCCACGGCTCTATATCTGATCACCTGCAAATACAACGTGAATTAGTTCTGTGCCTCCTGTAAAAAGGGGTACCAAGTCCAATATACCCTTTTCGTTTTTAAATGAATATAAGAGAGCAAAAAATTAGCTTTCATCTGTCTAAGAAAGGTATTCCGAACGAAACTATGTACAATAGTTTCGTTTCGTAGATACGAATCGTGAATAGCTATAATGATTAAAAATCATAGCTGAAAACCGACTTCAACATGTTGAATATGGTTTTATCATACATGCTATTGTCAGAACTGAGCCAAATTGAAATGAGACTACACGGGAAGCACCAGCTTTCGAATCAAAAGAGTCATCAAAACTGATTCACCCAGAAAACACTTTGTAGTTGAGAACATCCTCATTTTATGAAGGAGGGGTTAACTAAATTAAAATGCGACCATATGGGAAGCACCAGCTTTTACATAAAAGAAGATTTATCAAAATTGGTTAACCTAAAAAATACAGTATAACCGAACATCCTCATTTTTTGAAGTTTGTTAAAATGGGTAAACAAAATTAATGTGAATTAGGGCTCAAATCAAATTATTATTTGTTCAAATTTCTAGTTAATGTGAAAAAGGGTTACTCATTTAAAAAAAAAATACTAGACGATTTCGTGAAACAGGGCCATAGATAAAGAACTCCATGACAGGACCTAGGAAACAGGAAAAAAAATATTTTTCAAAATTTTATTTGCGTCTCCTAAAAAGTAGCGATGTACTCTTTTTCACAGGAGGTACAGAGTTAAGTATGCATATAATAAAAGACCATAATCCTTAGACAGCAACTAATATAAAAGTAAATAATTACCACAATAGTGATATACGTCAAATCATTTATCATGACTTCACAAAATATGAAAAAATCGACAAAATTATAATTATTACTTACCCTTTAAAACTTCACAAATATTGAACCTCACTCTATGAATACACCACGCTTAATGTAAACACCTCATATTTAAAATTAGCAGATGCACTTTGTAACCGCATTTGCTCCGATTGCGCTGATAACGCAAAGCCACGTCATTGGTCAATTGATTAATACAAAGAAAGCAGAGCGAGAGAGCAAGCTCTAATCCGGTCGCACAAAAATACCGAAGCTATAAACATTCAAAAACTTGTTCTAGGTTAATAATAATAGTAGTGGTCTAAGCAGTGGGGTGCACAGGGTTTGTACTTAGGGTCGGCTATGTGTACTTTATTAATGCCTTCAATCTAAACCTAAAGTTTGATCAGAAAAAAACTGTCATGGTGGCGTAACTTGTAATTTTATAATTTATATTATAGTGGAGTCTCGGATTGAATTAGTTCATCAAATTTTCCACAACATGAGGTTATTTATCTTTCTGGTCAGTCAGGTTTTTAGGCTGACTGTACAATTAAATCAAATTTAACTCATATGAAAAAAATTTGGGACGAGCCAGGCATACGAATTGGGACGAGCGGGGAATAAAATATTGAAAATTAAGTTTTGGGACGAGCGAGGCATACAAATTGGGACAAGTGGGGAATTTTTTATGTGGGACGAGACTCTGTGGGACGACCGAGGCACAAATCTTTTCTTGTCATTGGAAGACAATATTTTTGTCACACAAGTAATCTTTAACATCATAATAACATCTCACTATTAGGAATGAATGTAATTTCTTTTTAAACTGGTGGATTGGTAATTGTTTAATGTCATCAGGCAATTTGTTATATATTAATGATGTCATGCATAAAGAGCTTTTATTTAATAGTGCTGTTTTACCATAAGGTACCTGTACCTCTAACCTTTTTTTATCCCTTAATTTTCGATAATAGCTTTTGTCAGCAGTTTTATAGTAATTTAGATTTGATTTCACAAAAATACTTGATTCGTAAATGTATAGGGAAGGCAATGTGAGAATTTTTAGATTTTCAAAGTAAGGTTGACAGCTAATTGTGTTATTTATTTGGCACATTGCTCTAATGCACTTCTTTTGAGCTTTAAATACAAGTTCCTTGTCTACCGAATTTCCCCAAAATATAATACCGTATCTGAGTAATGGTGCCACCAGTCCGTGATAAGCCGTTAAAATTGCTTCCTTGTTAACTATTTTGGAGAGCTTATAAAGAGCGAATGAGGATTTGTTAATTTTTTTGCAGAGATTATCTATATGAGTTGTCCATGAAAGTCTATAGTCAATGTTTATACCCAGAAATTTTGTATTTGTTACAGATTCTACTGCCTGTCCATTATAATTTACATTAATACTATTTGGTTGAGTTCTTTGGTGAAAGTGCATTATGTGTGTTTTATCTAAATTTATTTTCAAATTGTTGTCAATTAACCATTTAATTATAGTTCTTAATGTTTCATTAATTTCATTTTCATAGTCCTTTTGACTGTCACATTTTATCACTACATTGCTGTCATCTGCAAAAAGTACCATTGGATGCTTTATGTGTCTAGGGAGATCATTAATATAAGTTAGGAAAAGCAAGGGACCTAAGACACTACCCTGTGGAACTCCTAGTTTTATGGTTCTAATTTGTGATCTATATGTCTTCTCATCCCGCGTTTTAAGGCATATCCTAGTTATTTCTGTTATCTGCTTTCTATCATGTAGATATGAGTGGATTAGGTCTAGTGCCTTCCCCCTTAATGTTACTTATGTTCTTTTCAGACAGACTGCCTCGTTTGCCGAGTGGTCGCAAGTGCGACTGCCGGGCAAGAGGTCTCGGGTTCGACTCCCGGGTCGGGCAAAGTATTACTGGGTTTTTAAATTCTCAGTAGTAGCACGGAGTCTGGAATAGTGCCTGGTATATGGCAATAGGCTCATCTCCTATTACACGGGACTCATAACATAAACAGTGAAAAGTGGGTGTTACATTGATCAAGTGGGATAATGTGCACCTCTGCCTACCCCTTCGGGGATAAAAGGCGTGATGTTATGTTATGTTATTTTCAGATCACCTCGAGAGTCATTTCAACAAATCGTCGTAAAAGCTCAAATACATGAAATAACCACATCAAGACCTAAAAGTGCTCTTGTAAATTATGATCCGTGCCACCAAACAGGCTCCACGGTCATTCCAACACACACTGATTGGGACATCATCGAACCAGACGTTGATTTTGCTCGTTACACGCCGATTATGTAAGTATGAAATCAGTATCAGCAACTACAGTCAAATACATTTTTATTACTTACGTATAACCTATACGTAATCTGATTTGAGTTATGCTTTTACAGGGCTACACAGGAAAATTCGCTTTCAACGACATCTGAAAAAAACAAATCCAGTGACTTTGAGTCCGATTCAGAACTCTTCAATATTAATATATCTTTTGATAACGAAAATTACGAAAAGACTGGTTGTGCAAGTTTAGATGGAAATAGGATAGTAAATATTGCATACCTCTTTAAACAAATACAAAATATAAAGCATGAACCATTTGAATGCAATTTTCAACACTTGGAATTTATAAAAGAAAAAAGAAATGGGTTATATTCACAATTCGTTTTTAAATGTAAATTTTGTAATAAAATAGAAAATATTGACTCTCAGGAGTATAATAAAGAATCTAAAGAAATCCCTATTAATTTAAATGTGATAGAGGGTATATCTCAAACTGGCAATGGATGGAGCCAGCTTGATGAAATATGTGCAAGTCTGAATTTGCCTAATATGAGTGAAACATATTATTCTAAATATAATAAAAAGTTGGCTATAATTCAAAAAGACATAGCTTTACAGCTTATGTTAGAAGCAGGTGCGGAAGAAAGGCGCCTTGCTTTAGAAGCGAATGATGTCACACAAGGTGTACCATGTGTGACCGTTATAACAGACGACTCATGGGCTAAACGTAGCTACGGCACTCGCACTCGCTTTTAATTCACTTTCTGGTGTGGGTTGCATAATAGGTCACCGGACAAAAAAATTTCTGTACATTGGGGTCAA
The DNA here is from genome assembly GCA_038387885.1 of Spodoptera picta. Classification (NCBI taxonomy): domain Eukaryota; kingdom Metazoa; phylum Arthropoda; class Insecta; order Lepidoptera; family Noctuidae; genus Spodoptera; species Spodoptera picta. Next base: position 1,076,933 of record JAZHFQ010000314.1, read on the forward strand.
AAATTCATATTGTAGCGTATGTGCTACCATCATCATCATCATCAACAGCCTATAAATGCCCACTGCTGAGCAAAGCCTCTTCTCACACGGAGAAGGTTAGAGCGTTAATCACCACGCTTGCTCAATGCGGGTTGGCGATTTCAAACTTATAATTAGAAATTATAAGTCCAGGTTTCCTCACGATGTTTTTCCTTCACCGTTTGTCAGTGATGTCTAAATAATCTTAGAATGTATGCGTATGTGCTATAGCTCTAAATAAAAAATCCTCTGTACCAACACATACATGTTTTAAAAATTGGTTTGGGTCATCTACCGAAATGGAGACATCATCCATTGTAGATGGATTCAAAGCAAGCATGGAGATGCACGGTGTTATATACACGAAGGTAATAGGTGATGGAGATAGCAGCGTCATGAACGCCCTTAGAGACGCAATGGTATATGGTCCAAATATAAATATAAGAAAAATAGAGTGCAGTAATCATTTACTACGAAATTATGCTAATAAATTAAGAAAAACTGGAAAAAAAAACACATAATAAAGTTGGCTTTGTACCTGTAACTTTACGTAAAGCGCTTCTAAGTAGAATACGACGCCTATATAATGCAGTTACTGGGGCAGTAGCACACGCACAACAACTTGAGGTCGCAACAGCAGACAAGCTTACAGTGCTTGTCGAAGATTTAAGAAATGGCCCATGTCACGTATTTGGATTGCATGACAGTTGTAAGCAATATTACTGTAAAAGGTTAGTAGGTGAAGAAAACCTCGTTCCACAACTCAAATCTAGCGGGTTGTGGAATGATATTTTTGAAAATCTTGGATGGCTTCTGCAAAATGCGGAAAGCTTGCTTATAAAAGAAACTAACAATCCTGCAGAACAATTCAATAGTATAATAGCAAAGTACCTTGCAGGCAAAAGGGTAAATTTCACGCGAAGAGGAACGTACGAAGCTAGATGTTTTTCCGCAGTAGGGCACTATAACACGAAAGATTATAGTTTTTTGAGTAAAGTTCAAAAGACGGTATGTCCTGAAGCTTCATATTCTTATACAGATAAATATGTAAATAAAATGAAAAACAAATTAGTACGGCAACAAAATAGAAGTGCATTATACAAAGCACGTGGAGCCAAAAGAGCTAAGCGCTTCACAGTGGCCGATAAACATTACGGTGAGGTAACAGAACAAGAGCCCGATATGCCAACCAATATTTTTGAAGAAAAGAAAAGTGATTTTCTCACATCATTAAAATTAAATGAAAATGAAATAGATGAACTGGAAAAAACCCTGTCTCGCAATCCAATTCAGATTTGTGGGTCGTGGAGCGCAAAAAACGTATAACCGCATCTTTGTTCGGCCAAATATGCAAAATGAAAAATTCTACGCCTTGTACTGCAACATTAAAAAATATATTGTATTCTACATTTTCTGGAAACGATGCTACAAGATATGGAAAGGCACATGAAGCAACTGCAATTGCAGACTTAGAAAATAAAATTAAACAAAAAATAACACTATGTGGTTTATTCGTATGTATGGATAAACCATACCTTGGTGCGAGTCCAGACGGTCTATTAGGGACAGACAGTCTTAAAGAAATAAAGTGCCCGTCGTCTGCAGTAGGTCTTACACCGCTAGAAGCAGTACGGCAACAAAAAATTAAATTTTGTGTAGAAACTGCTGATGGAATCCAGTTGAAAAAAACGCATAATTATTATTATCAGGTACAAGGCCAACTGATGTAACTAAAAGAAAGTTTTGTTATTTTGTTGTTTGGACGCCAAATGGCATCGAAATAGATATAATTGAAAGAGATGATGAGTTTTGGACGCCAGACAAAATTTCTAAGTTAGATATATTTTACCACCAATGTGTTTTGCCGGAGCTGATAGATCCGCGTTACCCTCGTAAATTACCATTTAGAGATAGATTTTAAGTCAATGTCAATAATTATGTTAAATAAATATTACGATTACCAATAAAGATTTTTAAGGTTCATTGTTTTTTTTTGTCTATAAATAAAAGCATAATAAATAAGTAAGTAACTAAAAGGGTAAACCCTTAGCAATTATACCCAGCCTTGCGGCGCTCTCCTGTGCTGCTAATACAGATACTATACCGGCATGAATATTGAGCGTTGACTCAGATTGCGCAGAAATCAAGTCTCTTTAGTAGTAGGTATTGTGAGAAGGATTGTTGCTACCTACAATTCTTCTCTCAAAAATCCTTTTACAGTGATTAGCTCGCCAATGTATACCTACCCACTTTGATGCCGAGCGCTCAAGATTCGAGCCGGTATCTCTACTTATGTTTGTGTCAGGGAGGTACCTAGTGCGCAGCTTTATGTTACGTTCCGAGCTGCCAAAAAGTCTGTAGGTACCTAACACGAAGTTGGAGTTAGGGACCTACCTACACGATGTAGGTATGAAGTCCACAAGTTTTGTTACGGACGAAATGACGAAAATCTAATTATGTGGTATTATCACTACTTCTAGTAATCTTAGGTAGCCACCGACGTACCTAACTAGGTAAGTATATATTTAATTTTATGAAAACATAATGACAGATCAATTGTCTCGAAATTCAGGAAATAATTCAGACCAGTAAGTACCTACCTAAATAGGTAGGTAGTTCCTGAGATTATTATGTTCAACCAAACAAACTATAATATTAGTTAAACATTATAACCTGATGAAAATATGACATTTGAACTGTATTATTTAGATAAAAGATGCATCTAGCTAGTTTGTAGTAGGTACATAAAGTTATTGGTACTTAGAAAAAAAAATATTATATAAAATTATATCCCTAGCCTTTCGTGGATTCTTCGGATCGGATGATAAGTTGATATCATAAAAAAATTGTCAGTAATTACAATGTCCTGTGACAATAATTATTAAATTCATGCGAGCATCATAAAATCGTAGCAGCGTGTACGACTTTACTACGAGTAAACACACACAGCACAGATATATGCACCGTTCAGTGACGTTTTGCTGTGTTTGTGTGCGTGCGAACCTGCTCATCACTGGTACTATCTCTGTCACACACGATGTTAGATGAGACAGCGCGCTTTTTGGCCACGCCCTTGATTGAGTTCGAGCCCGCGACTAGTTTAACCTTAAGCATCAATGTAATTTTTATATTCCGGTTCTGGCCGCCACACGAATCGCTCCAGAGGATAAGGTGTTCTGTGTTTTCTCTGAGTTCGTTTTGTATAAATCGGAGAAGGCAGGAAGCCACTTCTTGCGCACCTCGTCCAGCTTCGCCCTCAACCCAAACATAGCAAAAGCCTTTGTCGTCTGATGCCCTGTGTATGCCACTATTGTATACCCAAAGTTGTCGCTTGCAGAACACAATATTTGTAGGAATTCTGGGAAGGGGCAATGTTTTTTCCAAATCGAAGGTAAGGCACTCTACGTTTGGTTCTTTTTGTGCTCGTTCAAAATCGACTTTCATTTGTTTTCTTAAGGACTCTGCTTTTTTAAGGTGTGCATGATGTTCTTCTTGTACGTCAACTCCATTTTTTTGTTGAATAGCATAGTTGAGGGGTATAGTATCAAAGGCAGCTAAATCCGTATGAAATAATTTTCCACAAAAAAAACTGTTATTTTATTTTTATTTGGCAACACCGTAAACATGATTGTTTGACAGGATGCTCTAGTACAAAATAAATAGGTGTACCAACAAAAGTATCTTGTAAGAGGGGGATTTATGGGCTATTTTAAATAATTTGTGTTGGACATAGCTGTGTTTGATACAAACTATTGGATTTAGCTGTCTTTGATTCTGACAAATATGGATAAAGCTGCCTTTGATTGCAACACAATCGATGACGTCACGATGCTAGTGATGTACGCATAACAACAGAAACATCGCATGGTGTGGATAATGGTATGTTGAATGAAAATAGAAATTGCATTCAATGTTATTTCCATTATTATAAGATATGGTACATAAGTTTGATTAATACATATAAATGAGAAAGTAACAGTCTGTCTATTCAAAAACCAGAATATGAAAAATCAACTTTATTTGTTTGTAATAATTTTGTAATAGATAGAAAGATAATTATAATGAAGTGAAAGGGAAGGATTCCAATGAAGGTAATAATTTTATTGTTATATCCTTAACGTAACATCTTCTTCGACTCTCTCACAAGTTTCTTCTTCTATGTCATTTGTTTCATTTTCTCCTTCGTCTGTATTTCTTCTTCGTCTATGTTAAATAAAACATTCTTATAGTATTCCAAATAAGGTAACTCCTTCCAGTTTTCACCATAGTGCTTTAGTAGTAAATTTCTCACATCTCTGAGCTTAAGTGGTTTTACATCTATGCCTTTTGAAATTGTAGACGGTTGTATCAGTTCTGCTTTTTTTCCTTTTCGGCAAATAGTCCTGGGAGCACCTGTGTCAGAATTATAAAACAATTCCCCACGAATCATAACATCTCCCTGCTTTTTGGTCCGTCGAATAATGATACGCTTACACTGCGATATCTTAAAATGAAGCTGGGCTGGTGTTTTGACTATGTTCTGTATAGAGGTTTTCCAGTCAAGAACATCTATCTCATCAAGTTTTGTGACTGTTGCGCATTCGCTAATAATATCTGTATAATCTGAAGGCTGTGTTATCACTTCATGTTTGCGATTTCTTTTTTCTATATTCCCAAACACGCGATCCGCTGGCATAAATGAGTGTCCGGTAATGGGAAATACAAGTTCTATTTTTTTATATGCGGATGCTGCAAAATCCACCGTGAGCACATAGATACCATCACAAGATTTTTATTTTGTCCAGCGCACCCGTCTGCTACTAAACATAAGTGAGTAATATTCGTCAAATCACTTTTGTTTAATCTATCGTAAACAGCGGAGGCTATCTGATTTGCACCTTTTGCGTATTCATCTTCAGTCCACACATATGAAAATGTGTTTTTATTTAATGGGTCTTTGGATCCTCCTTGAACAATTGTGAAATTGTACAAGTATAACTTTACTGTCTGCTGTAGTAACAGCTTTGATCAGGCACTTTTGGCAGGACCAGGTTTTTCTGACAGTCAAATGAAAAAGTTGCCATTTGGTCTTTTTTTTCTCGTAGAAGTTTAAAAAATGCTTGTGATTTTAGTTTGTGAACTCTTTGTTCAATTATAAGCTGATTTTTTTTCGATACATCTTTTTCTGCTTTTATTTTTTCCTGGAATTCAATACATCTAGAACATACATCAGTCCTAGGACTACCAAAACCTAAATTAAAGTCTTCATTAAAAATTGCTCTGAAATACGATTGTTTGACTGGGCTGTTGGGGTTCTTTTCGATAAACATTTTGTACAACTTTTTTATGTTAAGTTCACTGGGTAGGTATTTTCGTTGAGTCGTTGTCCCTCGGCAGTAATGAGCTCCAACACATTTAAGGGACTTTATAAAGGAATACACGGCTTGTCTTTGTGTTGAATATTTCTTGTATTTATGGTCACCGCCCCGTTTTTCGTTCGGAAGTATACCATTCGCAAAGAAATTTCTCATTACATACTGGACGCGATATTTTGTGATTCCAAGAGTATTTAAAAATACTTTTTGGCAAACTGGTATGATTTTTTTATTTTTTGTATATATTGTATACTTTATAGCAAAGTCTCTGCCTTTTCTCACATTTTTGGTCGGTCGCTTCCTGTTAGTTTTATTTACCGAACAACATTTTAATATGAGAGCGTCCTGATTTTTTTTATCGGTGTAGCATAAAAAGATCGGTGGAAATCGAGTTGATCTTTAACGCGAAGGTTTTTGCATCCAAAACTTTTGCTATTGTGGTTGCAGGTAATTTTACCAGGCAACGACTGCGACGAGTACCTAGGACAAAATTGAAAATAAATTAAAATGCTTGAACAATATCAACAATTTTATCGAATTTGCATTACAGTGCGCACATCACTAGTCTGTACTTACCTTTCAATTTTCGCCCTGTTTGCTTTCCATTTCTCTGGCTCTCTCTTGCGTTTTCTTCCTCTCCCGTGTATAGCTTCTGTTACTGGCACTTCCATTACACTTTTAGCTTTACTTTAAACAATTTTTTTGTAATGAAATTGTCCAAAAAACCACTGAATTTCAATAAAATCGACAGACGCAGACGCACGTTTTTATATGTAAGACGCCATATTGAAAAAACGTAAATAGATCGCTCTGATTGGCCAGCCGCGACTTTAGCTGTATTTGTTTCTCAGCAATAGAGATATAGCTATCTTTGATTCTAATGCAGCTTTTTGACACTGATTTTCTATAGGATTTAGCTACTTTTGATAAGAAAAGTTATTCTTAACATGTATAAAATTGGTCAGAAAATAAAATGACATTCATAATTTAAAACAGACCAGAGTGTGGATATAGCTGACTTTGATTCTATACCCCTCAGTTGTCACATCTATTGCAAGTGTCTTTTTTAAGAGGCTTGCACTTAAGATTAAAATTTTTGTAGAAAAATTCTTTGAAAGTCCCATACTTGAGGCATCGGCGAGTATTTTTATCGGGCAAGTCATCAAATTCCTTCAAATAGTAATCTTCGTACATTTTACGAACCGTCATTCCAGGTTGCAGGTAATCTGCGTCGGTATTTTCTCGTCGGTAATGTGATTTATATTTCGGTAGTTTATTAATGACCTCTTCAGCTAACTTGTATTCTTCTGATGATAGTCTATTATTTTTACCTCCTGTTACTCCTCTTTGGTCTGTTAATGAACCAATTCGCATTTTCTTTAGAGCTGTGTCAACTTTTTGTGTAGTTATTTTACCTCCCAAATTATAAACCCGTGTGAACTCTTTTGGCTTAGATGTTTTGTTAGGATCAGGTTGGTATGTACCAGGGATGTTGCGGATACCTTTTTTTTCACATCCGCGGACGCGGATGCGGATGCGGATTTTAAGAGACTCACATCCGCGGATGCGGATGCGGATGCGGATCTGTACAAAAAACTTATCTGTGGGGGTTTGTTAGGGTAAAAAAAACAGTAATATTTATTCTATCTTTATTTAACCTTTCAAATATCGTAATTACAGACACAATTAAATAACAATAGGTGTGAAGACAGCGGCATACTTGCGGTGTTTCACAATTCACAGTTTCATAAAAAAGTTGTGAGAGAATCGGCTTAATTATTTTGATTAATAATCAAATTTAAATAAAGGAGCATTGTATTTAATAAAAAGTAGAATGGCCGCCTTTTCGGACTCCAGTCTGTTTCGCAAGGGTGTATATATTAATCCTGCTCCACTAAATAATTGTTCACTTGGAACACTGGCTGGTGGAGCTGATAAAAATTTGCGTGCTATTTGAGACAGCAGTTTTAACTCGCATTGATTAACACTTCACCATTTAAGAGGATTCTCGTTTAAGCTGATTCGCTTCTTATTGCGGAAACTAAGTAACTCTTTCTTGAGCATTGCGTCAGGGCTGACAATTTCTGGTGTTTCCCAACTCTCATCGCCACTTGATGAATCAAGCATCTTGGCAAGATCACTGATTAAACAGGATTTACGCCTTGTACCTGAGGTCCCTGGTTGTTCCGTATCTATTTCCATGGAATCTGTCATTCTCATTTTCTTCACTCTTTGAGATATTGATCGAGAAACCAAAATGTCTTCGGTTTTTCTGCAAATATTCAATATTTCCTCTTTAATCCTTTCCTCGGATACTGATGTATAAAATTTGTTCTTATAGCGAGGATCTAAGTAAGTCGCTATGACATATAAGTTATCCTCTTCCAACAAGGTGGAAAATTTTCCTGAAATTTCAGCTTTTAAAGTTGTGGCTGCATGGTAAATTGGAGACTCCGGTGTAGCTGTCAAGTAGTCACTAACTTTTTGCGTAAGCATTCGAATTATTGGAATCACTGATGAAATGAGAGTCTGAGAACTGCTAAGTTCACGTGTGGCTTCTTCAAAAGGTTTCAACAGATCAACCAAACATTCTATGATCTTCCACTCTTCTGGTAAAATAAGGTCAATCTCGCTGTCATTTATGTAAAGGCTTAAGGCATCTTTTACTTTCAAAAAACGGTCTAACATACAGGGTGTCCAAGAACCTGGCGTCCAACTGGATTCCCACGATGCCCCAAGTTCTAACAGTACTCAGAAAAATATTTTAAAAAATCCACCCCATGTACTTACAGAATTATACTGATTTCAAAAAAAAAGGGGAAATGAGCACCCTGTGACATACTTTTGAATGCTGTGACTGCTAATGCTGATAATTTCGATATTTCTTGGAGGTTTTGTAATCTTGCTGGTTTGGTATTGCTGTGTCTAAATAGAATGTAAAAATAAAGTACTTATTGTACCATTTTAAAATAAAATATTATTTTAACTAAAGGTGATATGGAAAACTATTGAATTTCGCAACTTTGACCGACTGTAGTGTAAAAAAAATGTACCAAAATAGTATGGCAAGTGACGTCAAATTTTGACGCGTTTATTCCTCTTTTTAAAAAGGTATAATACTTACACATTAATTTGAAAAAAAAATTTTGATAATATTTTTACTCAACAACCCAATTTTTACGAAGTGCCTACCTACTAACGGTAACTGTCGGACCCTTTCTTATCTTAGAAACTGTTATGTTACTACTATTATTTACTTCGGTTCCAAGAGTGAGCAAGAAGGAAATACACACAGGTAGATGGGTTCCCAGTAGAATAAAAGCAAAGCATGTTAGTTTAACCCATTAGAGGTCAAATGAAAACCACAAATATTTTTTCCAATTTATTTTTATATTTATATTAAAAAAGACATAAGAAATACAACATGAAAGATAATTATTAAAAAAAATTAGATTTTATGTTATTTTCGGGGGTGTACCCAATTGAGTACACTGACCGCCTACGTATGAAAGTTTTCAAAACAATTTTTCTCAACGCAAAGTGTCTTTACGCACTTTTTACATTGCCAACGTACTCTCGAGTGACAAATTACGCATCTTAGCGGTTTATCAATTTTCATGGGATAATGTCCAACCCCATCTTGAGGCAGGCCTTCGACTATTGATGCAGCTTGACGCGATTTCCGTTGTCCTTGGCGTAAATAATATCGTGCGATATGACGGCGGAACGTCAGTTGATCCATAGGGTTATCGTGACTCATAACGTGTAAACGCCAGGCATTAGCAACAGTCATATCCAACATGTAAGTAAACAATACCCACCACCACTTTTTGCCGTGAACCGCAACCCTGTATAGAGAGATAGATTGATCGAGCTCATCCACCCCTCCCATATTTTTATTGTAGGTTTGGAACAAACGTGGTATTGAAGAAAGAAAGAAAAATAGTTTATTTGCACACCGTCACAAGGTACAATAACACAAAAAAAAAAAAATATAAAACAATATAGCAAAGACGGCGCAAAAAGGCCAGAGCTCAGCTTAAATGCCGTGACACGAGTGTGCTCGAGTCGCGGCGCTGATTTTCAGCACTTGCCCGTGACTTATAATATTATACATATAATAATAATAATAGAATAACAATAAAAATATATATAGGTACATACAAAAATAAACAATGTGATGAAAAAAAAAAAAAATAATATCATAAATAATTTAAATATCTAGACTTAGATCACGAGGTTGTCGACATGTGGAGTGTGGATTCGGCTATCATTGTGCCGATAGTAGTGTCGGCCAATGGGTTAATCCCTAAAAGCCTCGACATCTATCTTAGGAGGCTGGCGTTAGGTGGATGGATCAAGGGCCTGATACAGAAGGCAGTTCTCCTAGAAACGGCACGTATCGTGAGGAGATTTCTGTCTCTGGAGCCCTAACCACCGGTAGCTTGGACCATGCTCTCGCTACTGGTCGGCTCCTATTTTTTATATTTTTAAATATTATTTTTTATTTTACAAGTAGTATTTAGAAATGTAATTTATAGAGAATTTTAAATAAATATATGTAAATAATAATATGTAATTATTAATAAATCTCGCGAACTAAACGCATGCTTGACACTGACATTTACATCGCAGATGTCACGTTCGCTAATAACTTCAAGCGCACGCGACGACGCAGTAGGTACCGGTAAGCGGTAATGGCTCGGAGTCGCGGAGAACCTAACGGGTAACCGGGGCTCCGGCTCGACGTGCAGGAGAAGGAACGGGGTGGTTTTTAGTCAGTAAGAGTCTGACACTCCCTCCCGCCTCACCCAGGCGGGAGAAGTCATTCGATGATTTTCCCGCCTTATAAAAAAAAAAAAAAAAAGCGGTAATGGCGTCCCCGCTTATACAAACCGGCATCTGAATGTGTATTAAGTAAAATAACGTTATAATGGTGATGGTCAGTGTTTTTGAAAGAAAGTGCAACCAAAGCAGAGACGCCGCTGATCAACCACCACACCGCGCGGCGCTTTTGGAGAACATGCTGATAATATAGTGAGTGTGTATAATTATAGTATGAACAATCTAAACAAACAAACGAGTAATAATAAATAAGTAAGATATTAAGTAAATAAATAAATAAATGTGTGCATTAATAGTTGTGAAGTGTAGATATACTAGGAACAAATTGTATCAATGTACATAACGTAATAATGTGTAATAAGTTGTACATGGTTTTACCATAGTCTAGAGGTATAGTATTATGCAGTCAGTGTGAGTCACTACCTAATATCCTGTGATATGTATTTTTAGGTGGATTTCCTGAACCGGTACCACATACCAGTACCGGAGCAGGACAGGAGACACAGGACACTGTGGACGGCCAAGCTAAGTCAAAATCAGATACGCCGCAAGCACCAGGACACAGCGGACACGTGGCAACAGGCAGCGACCCGCGCCAGCGACGCCCAGCTGGAGATCCCACCCGTGGCGGCAGGCCAGGACACATGTGGTAAACAACAACAATGTATAAAATGCCAGTAAATATGATCAAAAACCTCCTCTCCAAAACAAACCCCACACCCATACACACATACACACCTTGCAAATTAAACAAAATCTTGCTAAAGACAAAGTTATTGGAGAGAAAGTTGTTGATGCAGTAGCATTCTTTTAAGTTGGTACTTAAACGACTGTGTTGCTTTTAGGTCTCTTAATGGTGGTGGGAGATCATTCCAGCAGCGAGTTGCTGCAAATTTAAAACTGCCCCTGAAAGCCGCTGTCCTGTGCTGCGGCATCATCTTAGCGGATCAACCTCAGAACGGAGACCGGAATCATACCGAGTCTGACGCCAAGTGAGTTTTTCATATAAGTACTCTGGCTTGCGGGTTTTTATAATTCCGAACATTAGACTTGCCAGATGAGACCAACGCCTGGCAGCCATCTTTAGCGTGCTGAGCCTATTTATGTACGGTGTCACATGATGTCTACGTGGTATCTGTACACAAAAACGAACACAGGCATTTTGGATTCGCTGGATTAACCTTTCAGTCCTTGCAAGTAGGCAGGGCCCATAGACTGTGTCGCAATAATTAAGTTTAGATAGGATCAGGCAGTCTACCAGTTGTTTTCTTAAAGGAAGCCCTATGAAATTGCGTATGCTGTATAATACTTTCAGCCTGTAAAAACAACTCCTTGCCACATTTTTTATATGAGCCTCAAATCGCAGCTCTGGATCCAGGGTTAAGCCCAAACTGCGAGCTTGCTCAACTCGTTCAATTTTTTCCCCTTTTATCATAATTACTGGATTGGCCGACAGTATGGCTACGACCTGTTTCCTTGTACCTATCACCATAAACTTGGATTTCAAGGGGTTCAAAACCAAGGAGTTATTCTCAGACCATTCCATTACTCGTTTCAGATCCTCATTTACCCTCCGCACCGCCATAGCCGTATCATCTCCCCTGAAGGTTATGTACAGCTGGATGTCATCTGCATACATGTGGTACATACAATTAATAAAGGATCCGGCGATGTCAGCGCTGTAAAGGATGTACAGCAACGGCCCAAGTATCGATCCCTGCGGGCTCCTCTGGGCACTCGTAGTGGAACCGAGGACATGGTAGATCCATCATCCCTGTGGATCTGCACGCACTGTGTTCTATCAGCCAAGTAACTTGCAAACCATTCTACAGCACCGCGGTCAAAGCCATAGTACGATAGCTTGGATAAAAGCAGATTGGTGTTAATAGCGTCAAAAGCTCGCGAAAAATCCAATAGGACAAGAATAGCGCCCTCCCCCCGATCGCGCGCCTCCAAGATGTTTCCCACTACATCCAAGAGAGCGGTTGCCGTGCCCCGTCCCTTACGGAACCCTGACTGAAGATCAGGGAGAATTTTGTTACACTCGAGGTATTCAATCACCTGCAGGTACACCACCCGCTCCAGAATCTTGGACAGGCAGGGCAGAATACTGATCGGTCTGAGATCCCTCACAGTGGCCGGATCGCTAACCTTTGGTATAGGGCGCACTATGGCACGTCGCCAGAGTCCGGGGAACGTGCGCGACTCGATCGATCTATTTATGATATCAGTTACTGCTTGTAGTGTGTTTGGCAATGTGAGCATTATCATATCCAGACTGATACCATCGACTCCCTGCGCGTTCGACCTCAGACTCTTAATTATCCGCAGAACTGTCTCCTGGCTAGTCGTGGATAGCGAGAATTCAGCTGAGCCATGTCTATGGGTACTAAAATAAGCCATTTGTGAGATGTTGTCACCTCCATTTCCCGGGACATCCAAGAAAGCTCTGTTGATTATATCCGGATTGTCGAAGCGACTCGGGAGTGACCCATCTTTATGGTCAGGAAGTACATCAGATTTAAGGTTCCGCCACAATAGTTTGGGGTCTTTACTTTGACCATTTATTTTCTCTGTAAAGTATGCTGTTTTTTCCCTCAAAAGTGCGGCGGCGGCCTCCCGCTTAAGGTCTTGATAGTACTTTCTGTGATGCAGCTCCCCTGTCCTGCGAAATTTGGCCCTAGCCCCATCCCGCAGCCTGAACATCAAACGAATGTTATCCGTGATCCATGGTATGGGCCGCCCCTTAAAAGTCTTTTTTCTAATGGGGGCATGGAGATCATACAGCTGGGTTATGTATGAGTTAAAAAGATGCACCATGGAGTCGACATCACTTAAATCCCCCACGGCAGACCAAGGAACAATATTCAGATCATTATAAAAATGGTTGTGCAATATATCTGAAAGGGGCCGAAACGTGACCATCCTGGACACCTCTCTGGGCCTTCCAAAAACCGTTTCACATGTAATGAAGGAGTGATGGCCCAGCTCACTGATATAATCCACTTCTACTCCGCGTGTTACTGCGTCAGTACACACAAGGTCAATGAGTGAGCCGCCATCACCCACAAAGTGTGTGGCCGTCTCGACGAGCTGAGCAATATCCAAGTATTCAAAAAAACTTGTGAGCTGTTTATATTTCGAAGAGCTTTCATCCAACAGGTTGACATTTAGATCACCCAACAGTACAATGTTGTCATACGGATATTGCTACATCTGTCTTGTCTTTCTTTATTGGACACCATCTTTTACAGTCCCAAAGGGTTCAATAGCGTCGTAGTTAGTTGCCATTGTACACACACTATTATCTTTCCATCTGACCAGTAAAATTTCGCCATTCTTGACGCACGTTCCTTCTTCTTCATTTCCTTGGTGCTAGTCAGTGGACATTTTTTAGTCCTGTTTTCTCTTACTGTCCCTGTAGCACGGTAACCTAGGCTTTTCAATTCCAGCAATAGATCATAGCTCGTAAAAAAATTATCAAAAAAGACTTCATGATTTGCTGGAGTACAATTCAGTTTCTCTAACAAACTTTTCACAACACGAGAACCTAATGGGTCAGAAGTCTGTGACTGAGATTTTCCACAGTAAAAATCAAATGAATAGCAGTAACCTGTGGAACTTGCCGCGACCCAATTTTTATACCCGAAACGTACTGGTTTTCCACGAATAAATTGTTTCGCGGGATGGTGGCCAAAGTATTTCACCATTGATTCATCAACAAATATACTATCATGAAAAACTCCCCAGTGTAAAAACTTTTCCATAAGTTTATCAGCCAACGGTCTTATTTTGAACATTTTATCGTTTGACGTACCAGCTAAATCGTTATTTACGAGATGTAAGTTCCTTTTTATATCTCGAAACTTATGTCTTGACATAGCTTTGCGGACCAATTCTACGCCAATGTCTTCGTCTAGAGACCAGTACATCGGTTCTCGAGGAAGTTTATGATAGACAGAAAGAATCAAAATCCCTATAAACTTTTTCAAGTCACAAGGAACCAGTTCAAACTTATGTCTGTTGTGTTGGTTGGCGTATAGTGTGCTATTGGATGCAATCAAGTCAACTATATCATCATCAAATAACTTTTCAAATATTTGTACGGGGTTGAGGTTTTTCAGTTCTTCACAAACATTATTTTTCTTTTCGCTGACTTGAGACGTACGCTGAGGAGCTGAAGAGTATGAAGGTGCACATTTTCTCCAGGTTGGAGCCAAGTTCGAAACAGATTCGCGGGTAGAATTTGGTCGTTTTCTTTTTGACGCCAGACGAACCGTCGTCACTGTCGTCGTACGAGCTATCTTCGTGTACACTATTGTCACGATGCGTAAATATCTCGAGGGTTCCAGGTACGTCTTGCGGCATGCATACGGTCGTCATATCCTCATCAGCTCCCTCCTCGTCATCAGTCAACGCACTTGGTTCAGGCGGTATGATAGCTAAGTCACAGTCATCATCATCACTATATTGTATGACAGCTTCGATGGCTTCTTGAAGCCCCCTGAAGCTATTTTGGCCGGTAAATAGCTGTTTCTCCATTGTAAGAAATCTGAAATAAAAAAATATTATTTTACACATACATGTTGTCACTGTACCCAAACGAGTACAGCGATATTTATATGACTCTAGTTTACTTACAGTTACTATTATTTATTATAAGCACTCGTTAAAGGTTACTCTAATATATATTTTACACAAATTATTTAGAAATTACAACATTTATCCAATAATTATTAAAATAACTAAAAAAACATTCACTTACCTCCACAGTGTTCCGGTTGAAAAATTTCGAATGACGTTATTTATTAAAAAATGTCACACTACCGGCGAAACTTAAGTTAATTTATATGGTCAATCATATAACAATGCAAATTAATAAGATTACCCACGTAAACTATGCTTTACCTGCAAATAGTACTTAGGGATATAGCTGTACTCAATTGGGTACAGTGACTTCTAATGGGTTAAAGATATTTTATTACAATAAATGTTCAAAATGTTGACCACCCGCGGCAATACAAGCTCTCACTCTCCTTAACTCGTCGAGTACCGGTTTAGCAGACACAATTATAGAACAATAGGTTGCGGTCACCGGTGACCGCTTGGTATTTGACAGTTTAAAAAGGACCGCTTTATTTTTCGCGAGTAACTTTTTTGACGTATCACCTGCACTGCTTGTGTTATCTTCTCACGAAGGTCAGCGATGTCATTAATGGGCTTCGCATAAACGAGCTCCTTCATAGTTCCCTAGAAAAAAAAATCCAGCGGATTTAAGTCAGGTGAGCGGGCTGGCCACGGGATTGTTCCTGATCGCCCAATCCACCTGTTCGGGTATTGCTCGTCCAAAAACTCTCTAACGGATACGCGAAAATGTGCTGGACAGCCGTCGTGTTGGAACCACATATCTGGTGGGGTCTCTTCTAGTAAGTATGGCAAATCATTTTGAAGAAAATTTAAATATGATTCGCCAGTCAAATTCTCGGGCATCTCAAATGGACCAATAATATTCCCACAGAGAATACCGGTCCACATGTTCACTTTGAACCGGTACTGGGATCTATCTTCTCGCATCAAGTGCGGATTTTCCACATGCCACTCGTGCAAGTTGTGTAGGTTCATGTAGCCATCCTTCTTAAATGTTGATTCATCTGACCACAAAATTTTGTCGATAAAGTTTTCGTCTTCTCGATGTTTTTGCAGGATTGTTTCACAAAACGCGACTCGGCTCGGATAGTCTCGAGGTAAAAGACTTTGCACTCGCTGTACGTGGTACGGATGATATTCTTCTTTTTGGAGAATACTGTGTGCTGTGCTCTTCGGTATCCCCGTATCAGCTTCTATTCCTCGCACAGAGATGCTTGGATTTACCGACACCGCCTCTAAAACTTCATCGCGAATGAAGTCATTTACGGGTCGTCCTTCACCAGCTACTTGATTGGGGAACCGCCCGTCACATAGTGATCTGTGCACATTAATGAAAACTCGATGGTCGGGATATCGCGTAGCCCTCGGATACCTTTCTCTGTAAAGTCTCGCTGCAGCTCGTCCATTACCTCTACATTCTCCATAAATGTAGTGCATATTTGCGTATTCTTGCGGAGTGTAGGTCGCCATGGTAGCACACACAAAACACAAACTGTCCAAACACAGGCAAAGGTCGTCGTAAAGAGTTCGTTTCAAAGTCCAGAGCACAAAGAGTAACCGAGTCCAATAAACAAAGCTTTAAATCGTAGTACGTGATCAATGGTAACAATAAAGGCAAGTACATACTGGGCGCTCGGCGTTGCGTTGAGCGCGCGTTGGTCGCGTTACACCGCGCTTAGCACGGCGTTCAACGAGCGTTAGTAGGGCGAACATACTTTTGGCTCAGTTCGAAAATGGACGTCGAAGAGATTGCTTGTGTGTGGCTCCTCTACCGTCGATATAAAAGACGACGACAAAGACAAAGAGAATATTGGGTGCACCCTATACTGAGAGATAGACTGACGCATGCGTCAGTCTATTGGTTGTTTGTTACATTATATCCAAAATTAAGACAATATGGACCTAAGTTCTTTAATTATTTAAGAATGTCTGTGAAATCATTTGATGAATTACTGATTATAAAAACTGACATAACGGGTAATTCAACAATATTAAGAGACTCAGTTTCACCAGAAGAAAAACTCGTTATAACGTTAAGGTAAGTAAATTTATTCAAATAAATGAAGACTGTCCGAATCTTGGCTTGAAGGTGACGGCACCCACGTCGACGTTGGCGGTGGTGGTGCCGGTGCCGGTGGTGTCGCAGACCACTGTTGTGATGGTGTTGAGGACCTAGCAGTAGTGTATCCGGAATAAGACGGTGTAGAATATGCGTATTGATATTGGTACTGATTTGTTTGTTGTGGTAATGCTGGATTCTGTGCTTTTTGAATTACATTGAGCAATTCAATCTTTGTTGACAGCTATCGATTCTCAGGTACCTTCTTGAGCTCAGTGTACAATGATAAACAGAATAATTTATCATCATCTTCATTAGTTCGTTGTGCTGTTTGAAGCTGTTGTCTTGCGTGCAAACTTTTTTCTAAAATATCAACAATTTGTTTATCCACTGCATTTATTTTTTGTTTCTTCCTTGTCCCTTCAGTTTGTTCTTTTGGAGGTGGTATTAAGTCTTCATTTTCCGCATTGTTTAAATCAGTATTTGTTACGGCAGGAGTTTCAAAGTTGTTCTCTGTATCCTTATTTACTACGGAACTCTCGAGAAATTTTAGTTTTGCGAAGTATACATATGGTACATGTTTGGAGGATCCAGACCCAGATGGAAGATTTTTTTGCCGTTTAGACTCCCTTATGTAATTGTCTCGAATACTTTTCCATTTTCTTGTTAGTGTAGAACCTGAAAAGAAATAATATAATGCTATTTTTATTTTTGACAGATACTTGGCTACAGGCTGTTCGTTCGCAGAATTACACTATGGATATCGTCTTGGAAAATCGACTATTATACAGATAGTGGAACAAGTTTGCAAAGTGCTGTGGAGCAAATTAAAATCTATGTGCATGCCTGAAATGACTACCGAAAAATGGAAAGACGTAGAAAAAGGTTTTATGAAATACGCCAACTTCCCAAACTGTATCGGCGCAATTGATGGGAAGCACATTGAAATAATACAACCGGAACATACAGGCTCGCTTTATTTTAATTATAAAGTTTATTTCTCTTCGGTCTTGCTAGCAGAGTGTGACGCAAATTATTGTTTTATATACGTTGATATCGGATCTTATAGTAAAAGCAGTGATTCAGCGATTTTTCAACACTCCGAATTTTATAAAAGAATGATGGATGGTAAATTAAATATTCCCAACCCGAAGCCAATATCAAATATCGATAGAACACCATTGCCTCACGTGTTTGTAGGCGATGAAGCCTTTGCAATCATGTCAAACGTGATGCGCTCTTACAGTGGAAAACAACTCACACACACAAAAAGAGTTTTCAATTACCGATTATCGAGAGCAAGGCGCTACATCGAATGCACTTTCGGAATATTGAGCAACAAATGGCGAATATTCCATAGACCTATAGATGTAAATATTGAGTTCGCGGAAAATATCATCAAAGCATGCACCGTACTACATAATTACATGCGTACACGCGACGGTTATAGATTTGAAGATACACTTTATCATTCACCTTTACAATCTATAAGTCCAGAAGATATACCACGCGGCAGTTTGACTGCTAGGACTGCTAGAGACAAATTTGCCCGTTATTTTGTAAACGAGGGAAAGCTTCACTGGCAAGGCAATATGATATAAGTACTTTCCTAACACGTTATTGTAAACAAGAATTCAATAAAATAATCACTCACCCAACAGTTTCTTTTTCTCTAAACTATCTCCAGCGTCACAAAATATTTCTACAAGCTCCTCCCAATTACGTTTTTTAATCACTTTATTCTTATAATCGGGACTTTCCATATCCCAGATCGCTGGTCGTTTTTGAATTTCATCTATAAACAAATCTGAATCGAAATGCTCGGTCTCCATTTTCGTCGTCCCGTGCGTCCAATCTACACGAAAGCGCGCGATCAAATGTACAACAAAATGGCGGCTCATGTATCTCGAAGCGCGCGGCTGACGCCCTCCCAACGCGCGTTTGAACGAAAATATCAAAGCGCGCGTTCGACGCGCGCTTCAACCGAAACGCGCGTTTGCATGTGTACACCTAAATAAGAACTACTGGTTCTCAAAACGCGCGTTATCAAAGCGCGCGCTTCAAAACGCCTAATGTGTACTCGCTCTAAGAATTGATTTTAAAAAATCAACAGAATGTATAAGCAAAAAAATTTGAATGCAGAAAGGTTGTAAAGGCATAGGTTCACACATTAAAGCAATAAAAAAAAATATATCTTAATAACTGAATTTATTATGGCCATTTATTCTTTTTGGTGCCTATTACTGCATAGCCTTTTTTGTAAAAAATACCATTTTAAACTTAGTAAAATGCAGCAAAAAGCCCTATTACTGCGTTTGGATCAGTTATTTTGTCAAGAAACCCAACTAACATGCAGTAAGGTCAAAAAAATACTGCATTTTAGTTTAGTTTTTTAAGAAAAAAGTGTTCAATTTACTAGTGCAGTAAGAAAAATAGCTAGTTCACATTTTAAAGACCATTTATTTCTTATTATTTAATCACAATAATTCAACTCACTTATGTAAAATTTACATATCAAAAATAAAAAAAAAACATCTAATTAATAAAGGACCCTGCGCAGAATGCACAACCTCCTTTGACAGATTTCTCTTAATATTAACATATATAACATAATGTATCTTTATGTTTAACAATAAAATATAGATAGTAAATGTAGGTGAGTATTATAAAGGTGGACATAAACTTGAGATCAACATTACAGTAAAACAATCATCACACACAAAGCATTACAAGCCTTGGTAAGTCTTAGGTAGGTACATAATTAGTTTCTAAAAGTAATTTTTAACAGTATAACGCGCTTTAAAATAACATTGGTTTAGTTTAGCTTTTGAAGCCTCTTATTATTCATACTACTAGACATAATCTTGAGATCAACATTAAAGTAAAACAATCATCACACACAAAGCATTACAAGCCTTGGTTATTAGGTAGGTACATAATTAGTTTCTAAAAGTAATTTTTAACAGTATATTAACGCGCTTTAAAAATAACATTGGTTTAGTTTAGCTTTTGAAGCCTCTTATTATTCTTACTACTAGATTTAAAATAATAAAAATGTATGTATCATACAATTATCAAAACAGATCAGAAAAATATTTACTTAGTTCTTTTGTTGTACTTATTAATAATCAGTCTTAAGTTAACTTTAAGGCACATTGTTTCTTAGAATTTGAAGATAAAAAATACAGACTATTAAAAATAAATTCAAAACACATTAACAGTTTAAGATTATTCATCAATATCAAAATTAAATTCTTCTGGTTCTTGTGACGTAGAACCAACAGAAAGATTTTTCCAGAAGATTAATCTATTTGGTGGAATAAGCGGCCCTAATACGTTTAAGATGTTTCGCTTCCTTTCTCTATCAATGCCTTTACGAACAGTTTTTACAGTAAAATTAGGCAAGTTCTTTGATTTGAGACAATATAGTTCTTTGAATTCTATATCATCAAAGTTCTTTTTGTAAAAGAAACTATGACTTCCCCTTTTTACCATAAGATGTACAATATCTTTGATGTATACCCGGTTTCCATCTATATCTTTGTTTTTTTTATGTGAAATATGAGATTTAAAATTAACAAAATCTATTATTTCCATACTTTTGACTTCTACCTTCCCCGATTTCAATGATGTTTCAACAGCTTCTAAAAAGTCTTGATAATCGTACAGCTTACCCTTTTTGTCCATCGACTGCTCTACAAAATGGTGGAAGGAATCGGCGGACATAAAAGTATGGCCCGGTTCAAAAAACTTGAGTTCAATTGTTGTGGCAGAAATCTCTAAGTTGTTAAGAGCCCACACTACTCCAGCTCAAATCAAAAATTTTCTCCCACCCGACGGCAGTCGTTCACCGCCCCGCGGCTTTACAGTCGCAACTATCTCGCTCGCACGAAGTAGTGCATTGCGCGGCCGATTGACAACGGCATCGTGACGTCGACGTCGAGTCGTGCGTAGGGTAAAACACACATTTACTATCCATATAGGCATGGGTATGGAAATAAAATCAGCGATTATTGATATAATACTAATGAAAAAAATGTTTATTTTAAATATAATAATATTACAGGCACTTTTGAATGGTCAAAAACAAAAAAAAGTGATGCGATCAAAAACAAATGCGTATGAAAGTTTATTCTATACAATCTTGAGGTAATTTTTGTTTATCTGTCTGTCGGTAAGACAGACAACAGTCGGAAAAAAACTTCTTGAAATTATAACTAAATGAAATTTTGATGTTTTATGAGTTTGTCGCGGATCTCCATCCGCGACAATTTCATGGGCAGAACAATTTTTGCTTGAAAACAAAAACAAAAAAAAAAACAAATTAGTTATCTCATATTGGCATGTTTCGACTGTGTCGGGGATCGCACAATTCAGGGAGCATGTATAATGTATAAAAATCTTTCAATGTTTTCTCCATGTGTTGTTTCCAGAAATTATCGTCTCTTTCAATTATTTCAGTTTTTATCTCTCTATCACGTCCCGACCACACCCCAAAAATACATTTTCGCCTTCCTGTGATATGCAACTGACCTTGAACTTGTAAAAACCAAGCATGTTTTTGATTTATAATCAGACCGTCTTTTGATTTCTTCCAGAAATTGACTTTTTTTTGATAATGGCATCTTCTATGGAGGTTTTGAACGCTGTGATGGGACACTTTATTTCAACGATGGTGTCTTAATCTATAACTCCATCGGGAGTTGCACCCAAAAACGGCAAATCTTTATCAATAAAAAGACCGCAAGGTACAATTTTGGTATTAAGTTGAGCTTCTAACAGCTCTAAAGCAGTAGTTTCATTATCAATACCGTGTTTTAAGGATGGCACATGACTGAGACTTATAGGATAGATAAGATTTTTGACCAAATTTTTAACGCTTGTTGTTGGTCGCCTGTTTATCACTTTCCCGAAATTGGAAGCTGTGAGAAGTTTTCGTCGAAGTTCTAGCCATTGGCTAGAGTCTCTTTGCAGAATAGTGTTTTTTTCTATTTGCCTTCTTTCTTCGTCAGAACACTGTAAACTTTTTAGAAACTCTTCTTTACATCTATTGTACTCTTGAGCTGACATATCGGGTTTTTGACAATTATCGCCATAATTTTTATCGGTTACTTTTTCTGGTCTGTTCCAAAATAAGGTCCTTGATTTTACCTTACTCTTACGCATACGTTGTTTGTGACGTTTTTCTTCTAATTTTTTCACCGCAATCCGCGGACTAGTACCCAATAAAGATCTGTGTAAGGTTGACAAAGGTCGTTTTGTATTAAATGCAACCACGGCAGCATTACACCTGGACTCATAACCTCGACGTAGAGAAAAATTTATTCTTTTGCCTCCTACAAATTTTGCAATAATGCTGTTGAACGACTCAACTTTATTGCTATCACTGTTATGCATAAGGCTTCGAGCTTTAGACGCAACAGTGTTAACAATAAACTTTATTCTGTGCCATATAGCACACGTTTTTAGGGTCAAAGTCAAATCTTCGCTATTTTTCTGGCTAGTACAGTAATAAGGTTGGCAACGTTCGTGGTTGCCGAAAGCATGGTTATATGAATTTGTGATGTCCGTGAATAATAAGTTTACTTTAGAATCAAAGTCTGCGTCTTTGGAAATATGTTCCATTATTGAAGAGCAAATAACTTTTCTTATCGCGAGTATTCTTTGAGTTGTTATTTTTTTCCGCAGGTTTGATGGGTATTTAGTTTCAGTGCTTATGCCTTTCAGCTTCTTACACATATTTCTAAAAATGTGGTTTTTGCACTCCACTTTTTCGACCGTGCAATCATGGTAAGGACGACCTTCCAAAATTTTTTTATATGTAGATGAATCACCATCTGCGACCATACGTTCATAAATGAGATTATGCATAGAAATTGACTGTTTAAATCCTTCTAACAGTAAGTCCGACTCCATACCTGTAGATGACCCGCTATAATTTTTGTAGCAAACATGGTCTCCCACAACGATGTTTTTATTGCTAGCCCTCGCACATATGCAACAATATTTATTTTTAACACCAATAAACAAAACCTCACCAAACCTTTTCCCGATGATAGCTGCGGCTCCAGAAAGGGCGGAAAAGTTTGTGTTGTAGGACCGCTTACTCCAGGCACCATCAGCAATGACGTCAATGCAAGCAATGCCATTTTTATTAACGCGCCCTTCCGCTATTGCTGCATCACGTTCTCGTTTTCCAGCTGCCTCCATCACAGTTACAGCTGTACTTCGCCAATCATCATATATTTGATTTTGAACTTTGTCGTAATATTTCTGGGTAAAAGACGGACAATCCATAGATGCAAATAGTTCGTTAAATTGTGAAAAACCAATTCCAGTAGAAATTATGCCGGATGTTGCAGCTTTATTTAAATCCAAGTTTGATGTGGGTTCTGAGTCAAGATAAAATTTTACATTGCACATGTTGCATTTTAACGTAAATTTGGAAAGTAAGCTTTTCTTTTTTCTGCGATAATATGGACATTACTCAATGTACACCCAAATGCTTTGTTATGGTTAGAAATTTGCTGAAGTGACTTAAAAAATATTCCAAATCGATGATTCTTCGTCCTTTCACGGGAAAACTGCGCTCTGCTTCACCATCACAATAACTTATTTCGAACCTGAAATTAAAAACAGAGTTTTATCAAGTAAGTACCTACTAATAAAAATTATGTAAATATCAGATAATGTCAAAAAACGGAGTATACATATTATAATTACCCAGCATCATCACTGTCAGGGTCACTAGGTGTAGGAAATGTTTCTAGAAATCTGAAAAGGAAAAAAATAAGTAAATATACAAAGCTAACTGGTACAGGTGGGTTCAACCGCGTGAAAATACAAAATTTCCCTAAGAAAAAATAACCTATAGATAAAGTACCCTATGTGCTATTCCAGGTCATAGTCTACCCAGACTCCAAGTTTCATCAAAATTCGTTCAGCCGTTCAAGCGTGAAAAAGTAATAAACATACACACACAGACCCACACACACGCTAACAAACTTTCGCCTTTATAATATTATAGTGTGAACACAATCATCATCTTCATCATCATCATCCTAGCCATTTTCCCAACATGTTGGGGTCGGCTTCCACTCAAACCAGATTCAGCTGGATATCAGTATTTTACATGGAACGACTGCCTGTCTGACCTCCACAACCCAGCAACTGGGCAATACCATACCCCATGGTAAGACTGATTGTCAGACTTTTTAGAGCTTCTGACTAACAGTAACGACTATCAAAGATCTACAAATGACAGCCGGGACCAACGGCTTTACATGCTTTCCGAGGCACGGAGAAAACTCGCTATGTCAGATGGTCACCTATCCACAGACCAACCTCGGCAAGCGCGGCTTAACCTGGAAGATCGGCCTGTGCGGCTGTTATTATATAGTATAATATGAAGAAGTTCATAATATTTGTTATGTAATAGTAAAATATTTTATGATAACTCACAATTCATCAGTTTTCGTACTATCAAGGTTGTTTTCATTTAAAAGAGTTCTGGCACCCATTTGTTCCATTGGTATCCTGTAACAACATTCTTGCAATAATATGTAAACATAGCAAGTTCCTGAAATAACTAGGACATTCAAATAAATGGAATTCAAAAATATTTTAGAGAGAGTTAAACTTACATTTCTACATTCTGTAACGTCATAAAACTAGATTCGTTATTTCTAAAACTACTAGGTTCCGTATGCTCCGTATGTATTTGCATTCTGTAACAAAATATAGGTTTACTTTTCTTCTTCATACATTTTAGTAGGTAGTACCTACTACAAAAATAATTGTGATCGTGGACACAACTGGGACTGCTACCCTAATGTTTAGATACTATGTACTGCTACCCTAATGTTTAGATACTGTGTACTGCTGTGCTGTTGCACCTACGTAAATCTATGCAATCGATAAGATGATAGGTAGTAATAAAAAATTACAATACTGTAAGATGCAGAAGCACAATAAAGTTAAAAAAACAACAATTGTAGTAAGACTACCCTTTATTTTTAACATTAATTATTCAACTAAAAGAGTAAGGTAACCAAACTTCAAATAATCAACACATAGGATAACAGAATGCACATACAGAGTGATTAGTAATTAACATCCACAAAATGACTCACGTGAAAGCTGACAAATCAACAATATGATCGTAAAACACTTAGATGTATATCGGTGGACAGCCGGCGAGCAAATGGGCCTTTGCAGGGCTGTCACCCGTTTATATAGGTAAGGTGGGTAGACAGTGGAGGAACTGCTAACACGGCCTCTCCTGATGAAGAGTTGTCCTCAACTCTTATTGACCACGTCTTCCAACAGGGTTAGTCGTCGTCCAATAGAGGCATGGATGGTCCAGCTGTTTCGCCAGACGTGGATGGTCCGACGTCTGTTCCACGAGCTAGCGCCGGCACTTCATTTTCTTGAGCGGGCCGATTCATGGTGATCTGACCGCCAGCGTCAGCTTCTAAATCGTTAGTTTCGTTATACTCGAAGAACGCAGCGCATGTCTCAGGGCACCACTCACCCCGCCAAGGCACCATGAACTGTGCCGCGGCTTGCGTAGTTTTCCCATAACTGCCAGCCAGTAACTTTAACTCATAGCGTCCACTCAGCAAGATCTTTACAACTTTATACGGACCTCGCATTCCAGGGTCCAATTTTCCGGTGGATTGAGAGTACTTGATCACAAAAACCAGGTCACCCAGGTTGAACTCTCGCGGTGGACGTCGGTGCCGGTTGACGATCTCATCTTGATTGGCTTGGTTCTCTCGAAGTAGTTGGTGAGCGCGACTCCTGGACAACTCCCGTAAGGCTTCGCGATTGGGCCTTGATTCTTGTGCTGCAACATCTCTAATCAAAGAGCGTATTACTGGGGTAGTAGACTCAGTGCCGATAAGTAGGTTTAGAGCCGAGGCTTGTGTCGTCTTTTGCTTGGTGATGTTGATCACCAACTGGAGCTTCCAAAGCACTGTAGACCAGGACGTACTTTTGTGGTTAGCTTCAATCCTAACCATATTAAGTATGGTTCGTATGTACCTTTCCACTTGACCATTCGCGTGGTGCATCTCGGGTGTGATGTAGTGTAAATCACATCCCAAGTCGTTAATCCAAGTTACGAATTCGGTCGACTCAAACATTCGGCCTTTGTCTGTGACCAAAAGCGTCGGTACGCCAAATAATGCGACTGCTTGAGCTGCGTTTTCCGGAGGGGAGGTGTTTGCTAGGGCTTCCACCTTCCTAGGGCTCGGCTTTACCTGACCAGCACTTACTACCCTACCTAAGTACTCTACTTCAGTCGTGAGGAATGAGCATTTCTTTAGGTTAACTGAAAAACCTGCCTCAGTGAGGGTGAGTAACACGTCATGTAGGAGTTCTATCATCGCGAGAAACGTTACGTGACGGTGTCCGTGATCTGTCACGTGCGCTCGATCGACCGTCTGTGATTCCGATCATGAAAGCGAGATTCGCGTTTTGAACGACTACGAGAACGATTTGGTGACCATGCGCGTGCGATCACGCGAGCCCTTTTGTGTACACTTTTTAGAATTCGGCATTACGAGAATTTTATCACCACAAGAAAAAGAACAATAAGAAATGCGAACAAACAAACATCAAAAACAAATGTAGGTAGATTTGTCATCAGTTTGGTTCGTGGGCTTAACTATTTAGAATCCTTTATCCCACTTCTGATGTAAGATGCAGAAGCACAATAAAGTTAAAAAAACAACAATTGTAGTAAGACTACCCTTTATTTTTAACATTAATTATTCAACTAAAAGAGTAAGGTAACCAAACTTCAAATAATCAACACATAGGATAACAGAATGCACATACAGAGTGATTAGTAATTAACATCCACAAAATGACTCACGTGAAAGCTGACAAATCAACAATATGATCGTAAAACACTTAGATGTATATCGGTGGACAGCCGGCGAGCAAATGGGCCTTTGCAGGGCTGTCACCCGTTTATATAGGTAAGGTGGGTAGACAGTGGAGGAACTGCTAACAATACAATATTTATTCTAGCAATTCAATACTATAGACGTACCCAGTACCCACCTACTAGGTACGCAAAGTGCAAAAATATAAATGATCTAATTTGTGAAAAAATATATTATGTGATACTCACGGGCGCGGGTCCGTCTCCGGTACGTTCTCTTTATTGCAGTCAGTATCGGATAATATTTTATTCTTTCTGAAAATGCAAAATGTGTTTATAGGTAAGTAGGTATTATAAGATTGTATTACGGCTTACCTACCTGTATACTTATAAGGAAGGTAAAGCTATTTTCCAACCAATTTAGATACAAACCTAGAATTTTCGTGTCGAAAAAACATATTTAGACTAATAATATGTAGGTGATAGGTAATGACAATTTATGACATATTTGGATCAAAAAGATAGGCACTTACTTCCGTATTTTATTCATGTTTTTAGCATTTTCTTTTCTCCAACTCTTTTTTTTTCTTATTTTTATTCCGGACATTTCCCATTTTAGAAATAAAACTAAACTTTATATTTAAGAGCGCCAAATGACGCGACGCAACACAGGTTCCCCGTCTGAGTGCCGGCCGGAGCGCGACTGAATCCGTACAGGCGGCTCACAGTATACGATTTGACAAATCTAGGTGGACAAAACTCAGGAACTAAAAGAATGATTTTTTTGTTACATTTAAAATAATAATATGATTAATAAAAGGCCAAATGGAATGTATACAATATTTATTTCAATCTTTTAACAAAGTAAGTAAATCTTTGTCGTGTCTCAATGTACTTTTTCTTGGAAGTTTTCTTAATAGCGTGATGTAGGGATCTGAAGATATCAGTAAATGCTTCATTCAATCGTAATTGGTTCTGTATCTTGAGGTTTTCATTGTGTGGCCTAATCTGGCCTTCCTAATTTCTTTATTCTTGGCTTCAGAAGCCTCTTCAGACATTTGTCCTATTGGTATTATACAATTTTTTATTATGCTTGCTCCATGTACAAGAATTTTGTGCACTGTGGCTGGCATATTATACCAACCATATAAATTCACGTAAATGACTCTGGTTTCATGACAAAATTCTTGAAATTTTTCGGTATTAATTTCGTAGCCTGAAGTTACGCCTACGTACGTATAAAGTGTAATTCAATACACTTATGTCTAATCTTTCTCCAATAATATCTTTGCATATTCTCAATGCAGTATGGCTCAAAAGAGCATCCAGTTTCACTTCAGCTGATATATCCGTAACAGTTATATTTTCAACCGGAGGATAGCACTGCTTCTTCACTTTGGCCACATAATCATAGCAAGGATATGCATTGACTCCCCTTTCTTTTGCTTCTTGCTGAATATTTTTATAAGTTTGGACTGTCAAGTTATTTGATATAAAAAAGGCTAAGGCTTCATCCGGATTATACGGTTTTTTTTCTTTAAGAGTATTCAAAATTTTGCGAGCTTTCTTATACTTGGTGGCACGCTTTGGTGAGGATGTAGACAGCTCCTGTATTATTGTTGCAGCATCTCGCTTCCCACTGGCTCTGACACTTACTTGCGTCGCAAAAGTTAACTCATCGCTGCTGTAATTATGTAACAAATGTTGCACTTTTCTTTTTTTTGACTTTTCGGAACTTTCTTTAAAACTTTTCTGTGGTCTGCCACCACTAGTGCTTGGTTGTGATAAGTCTTCAGGTGCCACAAGCATATTGAAATTCAAATCTTCGTTCAACCAATCTTCGTGTTCTTTTAAAAATAAATCTAATCTTCTTTGTTTGCGAACCCATTTGACGCGAATTTTTTCACATTCTTTTTTCAAGAATGCTTTTAATTTTTCGTCCTGCTCTTCATTTTGAACTAAAACACCAAACTGCACCTTTACGAAGTTAATTACTTCATTTAATCGATCTTTGGCCGGAGTAGAATGCCAAAATTCGAATATCAATTTTCGCTGCATTCGGGCGGGCATCTATGAAGGAAAATTAAAAATATATTATAATCGCAAAAAATCGCAAGTAATGAGTACTATATCATCAAAGTATAATAAACAGGTAATCTATTAAGACTATTATCACAGCTTGACTGCGTTTGACTACCAAGTAAAACTCCAAGTCAAAATTAAGTAGAGGAAAAAAAATAAGAAATCTATGTATTTTTACACAAATGCCACACAATCGTTAAAGTAAAATATTGGTTATTTTAATATCTTAATATACAGATAATTACCTCTATTTGACGAATCCATGAAAAAAACTACTCGAAGTCGCTCAAAACACAAAAAATACATGTACACTCTTTAACGTTAAAGCTCACACTGAGCGTGTCGGCCGACTACATGCGGGGCTTGGGCGCTTTCGCCCTTTGTTATAACCGGTTTCGCGCGGCCTAGGGTTGACTTACTGTTATTGTCAGTTAAGTAATATATTCAAGGATGTAAGGAGATCAGTAAATCGTTATTTTAAGTATTATATTTAAATACCTATTGTCCAGCTAGATTGGTCAAATCGTATGTTGTGCGGCTGTCGCGGGCGCGCAGTTTTCCACGCAATATTTGGGTATTACATTTCTAACAAAATAAAAATTAACGTTATTGTAAATTGAAAACATACAATACACGTATTATACTAGCTTAGATTTATATAAAAAATAATAATTCGAATATGTTAAGTATTAACTGAATACTGTGGTTTATTTACAAAATTTAGGAGGGAAGTTTGGGATTTTTTTGTATCGAGACTTTTTTTAGTAATCGTGTTTTCACAACATATGGGACTCGGAGTATATGCTCAACTATACTATATATTTTTTTCAACACGATTGATTTAATACTATTTTTGTTATGCAAGTTCAAACGCGAACGGTAAAGCAGTTTTGAGGTAGTGTACAGCCTTAATTATACTTATCAAGAAAGTAAAAAAACACCAGTTTTTATTTTGTGCCGAGCAATTATCAAGCCATAAAACGATGTGCTCTGCATTACGATTATTTAGTAAGAATGCTTTAAATGTACTAGTGATGTCTTCTTGCTTTCTCCCTGCCACTCCTTCATGCCAAACTGCTGCAAATACGTGACCTTTCTTGAAGTTTCCTAGAGGTACAAAGGTTTCATTGTACGCCACAAGCCTGGGGCAAAACAGAGCTGCTTTAAAGGTATCAATGCGAGGTAACATTATTACTTTTTGGAGGTCCACAGAAACAATTACAGTATTACGCTGACTATTAGCCTTTGTATCTGCATCGTACATCTCTCGGGCTAGTGTATACTTAATTTTATGATGAGCGTAGGTCTTACAAATTTGGCAATCAGTACACGGTTCTTTTACATGATCAAGGTTATGGAGGTTGAAGGTTTCACATGTCTCGCATTGTTCATGGCCGAGCTTAGCAAAAGAAATGTTCATTTTGTTTGTCAAGTGATCTCTGTAAGTTTCAAGACTGCATTTGAATTCGGGGTACTTCTCTTGGAAGTTTCCATACATATCAACAATTGTAAGGTCACTGGGCAAGTATCTCTTATTGGGTGCATGCACTCGTCTATAATGATGCACAAATGGATTGAACGATTCAATATGAGCTGTGATCAAAGTACGATCTATAGCATGACAATTTGTCAAATTACGGCCATCCCTATTATCCTTTTGCTCTAAAATTGACTTTTTCAGGACAGAATTTACACGCCTGTCATTTTTTTTGTCATATCCTAAAGTGCCTAATAAAAATACTTTGCATACCTCATGCGATAGTTCTTCTGTATCTCTTTTTGTTAAACTGTACTTGTAAGTTACGTTTCGTGGTCGTTTCAAATTCTTTGTACTTTTCTTGCAAGCCTCCTCCGTCACAAGATTTTTGATAAATATTCCTTGATGTTCCCAATTCAAAACCAATAATATTTGTTAATTTTTTTTCTATCTTCTTCAGTAAAATGTATAGTACATAGTTTTTTACATAAATTTTGACAGGGTTCTCGCACCGGATATTTCTGTATGTTTTTGGCATATTGAAGTTCACTTTTACGTTTCCTACATGACTTATTCCGTATTTTCACAACAGGTAATTGTGCTGGCTGGACAATGTCAATAACATTGTTGACCTGAATTTCTGCTGGATCGTTTGTGATATCTAAATCTCTTAAACTCGACGATGTTGAAGATGGCTCAGGAACATAGTTTTTATCTTTTACAGAATCATCTGAATCTTCTATGAATGAATCACAGAATGATGTTGAAGGCAGCGTTTCATTACATAAAAGATCAAAGATCGCTGTATCCACGAGATTACTAATTAAGCTGTCCTGGTGAGCTTCTGGCAGATTTATGGAGTGGTGTTGTGTTGCTTCAGAGATTTTGCTCAAATCAATATTTTGGACGGCAGAGTCGTTGTTTTTATGCACATCCCTTAATATTGCTTTTGGAGGCGAGTCATTGTTATCGTGATGAGGTAGCTGCGATATCATTCTATCCGGTGGTAAGACGTCATTTTCCAAATTGCTTAGCAGTGACATAATTTGTTTTGATCTCACATTCATATTGATGAACCTGCACAGAAAGATAAACGAGAATTGGTAAGTACTTACTGACTAGTATAGGTACATTAAAACTAAATTTAATTTACATTTATACTAAAGTTTTAAATTATTTTGAAATCGAAAATGGACTGAAACTTGATTAAAATGCTAAAACGGCAAAACGGTATATCAACCAAACATAAATTTGACGCAAGTGAATGGCCGTTAAGTTTGCAATGAGATTGTAGACAGGTACCTAGAATAATTTGAATTTAGAATGAGATCATAGCGACACTGAACTGTATTAATGTATGGTTAGGTGAATTGTGAATTAACTGACATTGACACGGCAAGACTGGTGTATTTCAGTTACTTTCATAGCATTATGTCGTATGGCATTTTGCTGTGGGGACACGCTGCTGACATTGAATTTATTTTTTTCATGCGCCACATAACATGTTGCATCCTGTGACCAACTGGAAGCATAATGGATAGTGGTATACGTAGCACTATACTGGAATTGGACAACACCGAAGCTGCAGAATGTGCTAGTGTAAGCGTGAAACAATTGGCTGCATATATTGAAAGACGATACAGCAATAGATTAAATATACTGACGCAAAACATAAGGAGTGTTTATTCCAATATTGACGATTTTCAGATAACAATGTCAGAGCTGGATTGTGAGATTGATGTTATCATTCTTACTGAGTGCCGTCTAGATACTGCAAAACCAACACCTGTCCTTAACAACTATACTTCGTACTACACCACAAGGCAATTAAATCAGAATGATGGAGTGGTTGCTTACGTGAAAAACTGCCACTTATCTCAAGCAATCGAACTAAATATAATTCACGCCTCTGCTCTGCAGCTGAATGTGTCTGGATTCACTATTATTGGAATTTACAGGTCACCATCAAATGCTTCAGCGGATACATTTATAAATTCGTTGGATCAAAATCTCGTAATATTACAATCACATAAAAATGTTATTATAACGGGTGACATTAATATAAACATTATCGAAAAACCAACTGAGTCCTCACAATCCAGAACAAATAGACTTTCTTACTTGAATATGTTATCTGTCCATGGTTTTCTTTCTGGGCATTACCTACCCACTCGAGAGGGCAGTTGTATTGATCATATGCTTTTAAGACTAGATATGACCAAAAACTCTGCGTTTGTGGCGGTAGTAAACACATCCATCACTGACCATGCAACTGTTGTATTAAGTATAACACAAGAAAACCGGAAAACCAATAAAATAAAATCGAAAACAATAGTAAATTTTGAAAATGCTTACAACTATCTGATAGACGCCGATATTTCATATTTAAATATATATAACGATCCAAATACTTTTTCCAATAAATTAATTGAATTAATTAAGACATCTTTACTTCTAAACACCAGTACCCAAATGGTTCGCAGCTCAAGACGGACCCTGAAGCCATGGGTAACTGTTGGTGCGTTGCGATGTATAAGACTACGAAACAAAATGCAGCTAAAAACTAGAAAATACCCTCACAATGTAATAATGAAAATTACTTACAAGCGCTTTCGAACTTTTTGCTGTAACTTAATTAAAAAACTAAAAAGGCAACACTACAAGATGGAAATAACTAGTTCCATAAAAAACCCTAAAAAAATTTGGCGCTGCATTAATGACATAACAAACTTTAAAAAACCTAAATCACTCAACGAAAACTTACTCCAAATCACACCTCATCCAGTAAACTCTCTTAACAGAGTCAACCAGTTTTTTGTAACTATTGGTAAAGACCTGGCTGAAGAGATTATGATTCAAAATAATATGGTTTCTTCTAGCCAGAAGGTTTTAAACACTTCTCACTCCCGTGTAAATTCTTTTGTCCTGCTTGAAACGGATGCAAAGGAGGTGAATGATACACTTATGGCACTTGACTCGGGCAGTGCTTCGGGTTGGGATGGAATTCCTATTAGCTATCTAAAGCTGTCTAGAGACATCATTGTTCCTCTCATCAGTAAACTGACGAATTTGTGTTTTAACAAAGGAATCTTCCCCGATGCCCTAAAGCACTCTCTAGTAACACCAGTACATAAAAGTGGTGATCTAAATGATATTAACAACTATCGACCTATTTCTGTCTTGCCATCTATATCCAAAATTGTAGAAAAAATATTGAACAAGAGACTAGTTGGATACTTAAATAAATATAACATTCTTTCTGATTCTCAATTTGGGTTTAGACGTGGAATTTCAACACTGGATGCTGTAAAAGCTTTGACGACAGAAATTACATGTATAGTGGATTCGGGCCGTAAGTGTATTACGGTGTTCCTCGATCTCAAAAAAGCATTCGACACTGTGTCCGTTCCAATCCTCGTCCAAAGGCTGGAGAATATCGGTGTTCGGGGTGTTGCTCTTTCTCTGTTTGATAGCTACCTAAGCGGTAGGAAGCAGAGAGTAAAAATAAACAATTATCATAGTATGGAGGAGGAAGTAGTTTTTGGTGTGCCACAGGGAAGTGTACTGGGACCGACTCTATTTCTCATTTACATCAACGAACTGTGCAAACTGAAAAGTTGTGGTGGGAAAATATTCTCATACGCTGATGACACAGCTATTGTATACTCTGGCGAAAGTTGGAAACTGGTTCACCAAAATACCGAACACGGCCTATTGGTAGTGGCAAACTGGCTAAAAACTAACCTATTAACCTTGAACTCATCAAAAACAAAATACATCGCTTTTTCTCCCAGCAAAAGAACACAGCCGGACCACAGCTATCGAATCACTCTTCACAAATGCCAATTACATAATACTCAAAAATGTGCATGTCAGAGCATTGAACGGGTCCCCTCAATAAAATATCTAGGGATAATTCTTGATGAGCGCTTGTCATGGCACTTGCATATAGATAGCATCATATCTCGAGTGAGGAAACTAGTTTGGTTATTTAAAACACTACGTTTTGTGATGTCCTCGGAAGTACTGAATAATGTTTATTATGCTTTAGCACAATCAGTAATTATTTATGGTATACCCGTATGGGGAGGTGCCACTAAAAGTAAACTTATAGAACTAGAAAGAGCTCAGAGGTTAATTATAAAGGTGATGTATTTCAAACCTTATAGATATGCAACTGAAGATCTATATAAGCTTAGTGGTTTGTTAAGTGTAAGGAAATTGTACATTCTGAACGTGACTTTAAATCTGCATAAAGCTCTGCCATACAGTAAACCCCAACAAGACAGAAGGCGAGGAGGTATCGTGGTGCACACTTCTAAAGTCCGAACAACTCTTGCTAAGAGACAGTATGTGACGCAGGCATCTTATATCTACAATAAAATAAACGCAAAAATCAAAATTTATCCCAGACTTCTCAGTGAATGTAAGAGGTTATTAACGGAATGGTTAAAAACTTTGTCGTACGAAGACACTGAGAACATTTTGATTAGAATTCAATAACAAACATACATACACACATACATACATACATACATAAAC
This sequence comes from Spodoptera picta, assembly GCA_038387885.1. Taxonomy (NCBI): domain Eukaryota; kingdom Metazoa; phylum Arthropoda; class Insecta; order Lepidoptera; family Noctuidae; genus Spodoptera; species Spodoptera picta. Next base: position 1,111,849 of record JAZHFQ010000314.1, read on the forward strand.
TCACTCGCTCACTCACTCACTCACTCACTCACTCACTCTCTTTCTCACACACACACACGCACATCGATTCATACATCTACTCTCACAAAAAAAAAATACAAATCAATTGCTTTAACATGTCGTACCGTTCTACCATAGTTTTTTTTTTTATATTAGTAACTTTTTATTTCTTATTTTACTATATCTACTTTAATTTTTGTTGTTTTCCTTTAATTAGCAGATCTCGAGGTTATTATTCTTAAGAGTGTTAAATAAATAAAGAAAGGATCGAGTCAGTCCCAACACAAGTATTGTATAATAACTTACTGGGACTGCCTCAATGTTAGACAGATATTGTAATTCTTAAGATAATAAAGAATTTTGAATTTTGAATTTTTTGAATTTTTATCTTACAAAAGCGCGCCGTCAGAGCTATCTACAATCTAGGTCGTCGCGAATCTCTCAGAGAAAGGTTTAAGGAGATCAACATTATGACCGTTCCATGTCAATTTATCTATGAAAACATCATGTATGTTAGGAAAAACCTACAGTTATTTGGTAAAGTGTCTGACAGACACCACTATCAAACTAGACATGGGAATAGATTAAGTCAGCCAATTTCGAGATTAGCGAAAGTAAGTAAATCGTTCATGGGATTCTGTGTTAAATGTTATAATAAGATACCAGGCGATGTACAACAACTAAATGAATCCAAATTTAAATTGTGTATAAAGAAAACTTTATGTAGACAAGCATATTACAAACTTAATGAATATATAGAGGATAAAAATGCTTGGATGCAGGCTAGTCCGGCTCCACAGGATAACTAAAAACACTGTTGTTTTAATGAAATCGTAAATAATACAGCTGATTGCTAAATTGTATATTTTTTTTAAATTATATAACCAATGTAAATGTGAGAGCCCTGTAATTAACTTAATATTAAATTAGATTAATAGAAGTCATTTGTGTCAGCTTGGAGTTGTCATGCTCACTCAAAGGTCTCATTGGCGGTGGCGCGTGCAGTGGATCGCTCGATTCCCTACAATATGGTTGAGTAGGGCGGTGCTGGTGTACGTGTCATGTTCGTGAACGGGCGCCGTCAACTGAGACTGGTCAGCTCCAGACTGTATTATTTTCTTTCTTGATCACTTTGACTGGATTTTGGTGTTACATTGTTCTCGCACAATCCAAACAGCAAAACTATGTAACTAGTAAATTGTATTGTGAACCTGATTGAAAAAGAGTAACCTCTGGAGTTTCTTGCTCGTTCTTCTCCATAGGAATCTACACCTTGGAATGAGCAAATAGCTTCACTTTTAATATTAATTTTATTTTGACATTCAAAAGTGCCATTCTGGCCTAATTGAAATAAATGATTTTGACTTTGACTTTGACTTTGAATACCTACCCTATCTATTTTTAGTCTATTCAAAATATAATCTCAATTCTAACTCAGTTCGTTAAAAGTCAAACCATAGGTTACCATTAGTTACGAGTTACGAGAATAATTGGCCTACACTGATTGATATAGGTACATAGATACTACTTTTTAGTCTATTTATTTATTATGATTAATAAAAGTTTTATTAATCATAATAAACTTAAATAATATAATTATGTAATCTTACCCGCCAAATCCTGTCGCCAAAAAAACGTAAGCAGTGCGAGCGACGCCGACGGGCACGTCCACACTGGCACGGTTCACTGGAGCGACTGATTAATTAAGTCAAATCGCATGCAATCTAGCAGTAAATCCTTTGCACACTCTGTCTCTGCATGAGTGAACGGTGGGCGGTGACAGCGTTGTGCACCGCACTCCCGGTTTTTAAATTTTATTTGAGGAATTCCGCGTTATATCGGTCTAAATATGTGTGTATAGTGAACTATTTATGTTATATCACATGTACTAAGTGTAGGACAGTTTTAAATTCAGTGATTATTGTGATTGTAAGACAATTTGGTGCATGTAAATAGTGATACCTACGCATGTGCATGGCGCGAAGTATCGCGAGCCGTGCATCTTACTCTTTCACTCCTGTGTGTGACACTTAGCTTTGTCTCGCTCGCGCGCTTTGCGTTCTCACATCCATAATGATTTGCTTTGCTTGCAATAAAAAAATTGGTTTGGGAGATCAACTGAGATGTACTGGATGCAAAACAGTATATCATTATACCTGTCTTAATATTACAACGGCTACATTCACTGAACAAAAAACCCAGTTGAAGATGACCTACAGATGTGATTCCTGCTCAAACATAACACGTCGTGTACACGTAACCGACGAGACACCTGTACGTAATTCCCGCTCAAGAGGAGGGTTGATTGAAGAAGAGTTAACTAAGAATAGTGAAGAGATTATTACGGAAAAAAGTACGCCATTGGAAATTAATATGATGGATAATATACAAAGTATTACGGATATATTAAAAGGAATAATATCCTCCAGGTTGAATGATATTGAAATAAAATTGATTCAAGAGATTAAAAGTTCAGTAGCTAGTTTGGTCTTAGAAAATAAAAAACTGAGAGAAGATTTGAGTGACGCTTATATAAAGTGCTCTTATTTAGAAGAAGAAGTTAAAGTTCTCAAAAATGGAAAAAATATTACTACGCAGCAGAATGTTTGTACCACATTCGTACAAAATTCTTTAGATAGTCGAACTAGCAAAGAAGCTTCCACTACGCAGACGCAGTCATCACGCGGTGTTTCCGAGACATTGCCGGCGAACCCGAGAGCGAGACCGCCGCTGCCGTCGCCGGCCGCTTCGATCATACCTGCGACCGCGGCCGCGGCCCCGGCAGCCCGAGCGACAATAGCGTCGACGCGCGCCTCGGCTCAGCTGGGCGATACCTACGCGGAAGCGGTGGCCAGAAATACAGCGGTAGCGGGAACGTGTGCGCATGACGCAAATGATACATGGATTGAAGTAACAAATAGGAGAAGAAATAACCCAGTAAAAATAGGTGGTAATACTTCAGTTACATTGCTGAAGGCAGTAGAACGGAAAAAATATTTACACGTGTGGAGATTGGACAAAAATACTACAGAAGATAACATTAAGAAACATATTAAAAATATAATAGGAGATAGCTCAGAATATAAAGTAGATAAAATAAAAACAAAAACTGAAAGAAATTACTCTTCATTTAAGATTGGTTTATTGGAAAGGGACTTTGAAAAACTGTGTAACCCGGATGTTTGGCCCTTGAATGTGGAGTTTAGCGAATGGATTTTTTTTTACCGTCCAACTACAAATACTTCAAAGCATCCAAGCACACGGGAGGCACAGTGATACCGAAATATTATAATATTTTGTATCAAAACGTAAGAGGACTAAGAACTAAAATAACACAATTTTTATCATTACTAGAATCGTCTGCTGCTGACATATTCGCTATTACGGAAACGGGTTGTAACGAATCAATTTACGATTCAGAAATTTCGTTGCCGGGATATCAGATTTTACGTTGTGACCGGGCGGACGGCCGCAAGCAGGGCGGCGTGCTTTTGGTGGCCACACCGCGTTTTGAACTGCGACGACTACAAGTGCCAGGTGATATTATTATTGACTCTCAACAATTTGAACTAATATGTGCAAGTGTTTATAAACATAATAGGTTTTTATTTGTATGCTGTGTGTTGTATATACCACCTAAGGCAAATGAGACTGAGTACATGGTAATGTTTAATATATTAGAGAAATTATGTATTAAATATAGAGGTAATATAGTTATTTTGGGAGATTTTAATTTAGTTTCGTGCAATAGTATTGTTAATAATTATTTTGAATATTTTGTGGCCTTCTGTGAGGTCATTCAGTGTAACATGGTACCAAATTGCAATAACAGACAATTGGACCTTGTGTTGAGTGGGCGCAGTGGCGTGTCGGTGTGCGCGGCGGACGGGGGGCTACAGCCTGTGGACGCGTACCACCCGCCGCTCGCGGTCGGCGTCGCGGCGTCGTGTGCACCGGCACCACTGACACCACATCCATCCACTTCCACATCTTGTGAATCACAACTCCACTCTCATATACAATACATTAAATGGAATTTTCGAAAAGCAGATTACAGTTGGTTATATTATTTAATTAATTCAATAGACTGGACAAATTTGTACAATATTAGCGATCCAGATTTGGCCTTAACCTTTTATTATGATAAAATATATGAAACCTTTGCATCTAGCATTCCTTTAAAAACTAAAAATAATAGTAAAAGAATATATCCAGAATGGTATAACTCAGACCTGATTAAACAGATAAAATTAAAATATAGATTACATAAGAAATACAAAGAATCTAAATCCCCAATTGATTATAAGGCTTTCTCTCAGTGTCGGGCTAAGGTGAAGGCAGAAACGGTTAATTGTTTTATACAGTACAAAGATAGAGTACAGAACCATCTTGCTATAGACCCAAAATCATTCTGGAACTACGTAAGGTCCAAAAAAGACTCATCTAAACATTGCAAGTTGATTAAAGAAGGACGAGTTCTATCAAGTGAAGAGTCTGCTAGGGAGTATGCATTATTTTTTCAGTCTGTGTACAGTACGACGGCGGGCACACTGAGCGCGGAGGCGGCGTGCGGGGGGGCGACGCCGAGCGCTGCATATACGCACATCGCGCGTCTCGAGCGGGCGGCCGTCCGGCGCGCGCTCACCTGCTTGCCGCCTAAGCGCTCGGTGGGTCCGGACGGTATTCCACCTTTCATTTTAAGAGACTGCCGTGAGGTACTAGTAGATCCCTTACTTCACATATTTAATGTTTGCTTATCGGAAGCATATTTTCCTGATCGTTGGAAGCTGACGCGTGTGGTGCCTATACCAAAGGGTCGGGGTGGTACATGCGTCAGTGACTTTCGGCCAATTGCAGTACTGAGCGCGCCAGCTAAAGTGTTCGAGATGTCTATTCACACCGATCTCTATGCACAGATGGGCGTACATTTGTCTGAAGCGCAGCACGGCTTCCGACCTGGACGTAGCACTACAGGAAACCTGCTGCACCTGATGTCACAGTTGGTACCAGCTGTTGATGTCGGGTTACAGGTGGACGTGGCCTACCTGGACTTCGAGAAGGCGTTCGACACGGTCGACCACGACATATTATTGTCGAAGTTAGCAGGTATGGGCTGCACATATCATACTGTGAAGTTCTTTGCCAGTTATCTTCGAGATAGACGTCAGTATGTTGACTGTGCCGGACGCCTCTCGGAGCCTTACTACACCAGATCGGGCGTCAGTCAGGGTAGTAATTTGGGACCTTTATTATTTATCATTATGATAAACGATTTGCCAAAGGTAGTAACTTCAACATGCTTATTATTTGCTGACGACTTGAAGTTGTCCACCACCATAGAAAAAGCCTTTGATCGTGACGCGTTGCAGAACGACTTGGACAGGGTCACAGAATGGAGTCACTCCAATAAATTATACTTTAATGTATCAAAATGCTCAGTGCTTTCATTCACACGCACACGTAACCCTCAACACCACGAGTACATCATGAACGGGAAGCCGCTGCAGCGTATCACGGAGGTAAGGGACCTTGGGATTCATTTCACAAGTGATTTACAGTTTCGTGCACATGTGGTGCACATTTGTAAAAAGGCGTTCAGGAATCTGGGTTTTGTGCTGCGTCAGGCAAATGATTTTACGAACATCATTGCTCTGAGAGCATTGTACGAAGCTCTTGTGAGGAGTCATCTCGAGTACAGCGCGGCCGTTTGGAGTCCGAGTGAAACAAAATATAAAGATATGATTGAAAAAATTCATAACAAATTCATTCGATTTCTATATCTAAAGATGTATGGAGTATATCCGGGTTACCCATTTTTATATCCTACCTTATTCTGTCTGGGCATGGTGGGATACTATAGTTTGGAAGCTAGGAGAGAAGTGGCACTAACCGTGTACCTCTTTAAAATTTTAAGAGGTAGTATACAACACTGTGGGATACTAGCAGAATTAGGATTTTGTGTACCGGATGAGTGCATTGCGCGGAGGCGCCGGCCGCGACTGTTTGTGGTGCCGCGCGCGCGCACTAACCTCCTCTATCGCGCGCCGCTGACTCGCGCGCTGCGCACTCTCAATACAGTGGCAGATACTATAGACATATTCACCTGTACACTGAGTGAGTTCACGAAGGTTACGTACTACGTAGTTTGTAAGATGTAGATGAGATATAGTAGTCGGTATACTTATTTTTTATTTTTTGCTAAAACATGTTTGCTACCATTTTATTTTATGTCAAATTACTTTGTCGCATTAGACGTAGTCTGTAATGACAATTGTAATATGTGCTTAAATTAAATTAAATTATTTGTGAGACAGAGTGTGCAAAGGATTTACTGCTAGATTGCATGCGATTTGACTTAATTAATCAGTCGCTCCAGTGAACCGTGCCAGTGTGGACGTGCCCGTCGGCGTCGCTCGCACTGCTTACGTTTTTTTGGCGACAGGATTTGGCGGGTAAGATTACATAATTATATTATTTAAGTTTATTATGATTAATAAACTTTTATTAATCATAATAAATAAATAGACTAAAAAGAAGTATCTATGTACCTATATCAATCAGTGTAGGCCAATTATTCTCGTAACTCGTAACTAATGGTAACCTATGGTTTGACTTTTAACGAACTGAGTTAGAATTGAGATTATATTTTGAATAGACTAAAAATAGATAGGGTAGGTATTCACCTAACCATACATTAATACAGTTCAGTGTCGCTATGATCTCATTCTAAATTCAAATTATTCTAGGTACCTGTCTACAATCTCATTGCAAACTTAACGGCCATTCACTTGCGTCAAATTTATGTTTGGTTGATATACCGTTTTGCCGTTTTAGCATTTTAATCAAGTTTCAGTCCATTTTCAATTTCAAAATAATTTAAAACTTTAGTATAAATGTAAATTAAAATTAGTTTTAATGTACCTATACTTTTTTTTTTTTTTTTAAGGGGGGAAAATCATCGAATGACTGCTCCCGCCTGGGTGAGGCGGGAGGGAGTGTCAGACTCTTACTGACTAAAAACCACCCCGTTCCTTCTCCTGCACGTCGAGCCGGAGCCCCGGTTACCCGTTAGGTTCTCCGCGGCTCCGAATCGGCATCGGCCGTATTGGGCCCCATCTGTGGTGGTCTGATGGCTCTTTGAGGCGCGCGCGGAACGCGACGCGCCGTACGCTCGGGTCTGTTTCTGGTCGGACGGGGGGGGCCACCCATGCTCGCCGTCCGCAGGCCCGCGCTTACGGTGGCCGGAGATCGTCTCGCGATCCCCGACGCCCGGTGTGTCCTTCGCGATGGCTGGGTTGCGAGGAGGCAGCGCTTCGCTGCCTCATACGTCCCGCCTCCTCCTTAGCTAGCATGACTGCTTCGCAAAAGGAGGAGACGGCATCCCAGTCCCCCTCGCTCCGCATCATGGCCTGCACTAGGCCCGGACGCGAGAGGTCGCCATCGCCGATCACTTCCCTGAGGACACGGCGGTGCTCAGCCCACGAAGAGCATTCTCCCACCGTGTGTTCCACCGTGTCCTCAGGGCGGTCCTCGCAGTGATGACACCCGGGCGTTTCCTCCCGCCCCATCAGACACAGGTACCTCCCGAAACTTCCATGTCCGGTGAGGACCTGCGTCATGCGGTAGGTGAGGACGCCGTAGCGTCTCTCAAGCCACTCCTCAAAGAGGGGACTTACCGCTGCGATGGCAGCGAGCCCAAATGTACCTATACTAGTCAGTAAGTACTTACCAATTCTCGTTTATCTTTCTGTGCAGGTTCATCAATATGAATGTGAGATCAAAACAAATTATGTCACTGCTAAGCAATTTAGAAAATGACGTCTTACCACCGGATAGAATGATATCGCAGCTACCTCATCACGATAACAATGACTCGCCTCCAAAAGCAATATTAAGGGATGTGCATAAAAAAAAAAAAAAAAACAACGACTCTGTCGTCCAAAATATTGATTTGAGCAAAATCTCTGAAGCAACACAACACCACTCCATAAATCTGCCAGAAGCTCACCAGGACAGCTTAATTAGTAATCTCGTGGATACAGCGATCTTTGATCTTTTATGTAATGAAACGCTGCCTTCAACATCATTCTGTGATTCATTCATAGAAGATTCAGATGATTCTGTAAAAGATAAAAACTATGTTCCTGAGCCATCTTCAACATCGTCGAGTTTAAGAGATTTAGATATCACAAACGATCCAGCAGAAATTCAGGTCAACAATGTTATTGACATTGTCCAGCCAGCACAATTACCTGTTGTGAAAATACGGAATAAGTCATGTAGGAAACGTAAAAGTGAACTTCAATATGCCAAAAACATACAGAAATATCCGGTGCGAGAACCCTGTCAAAATTTATGTAAAAAACTATGTACATACATACATAACTATACATTTTACTGAAGAAGATAGAAAAAAAATTAACAAATATTATTGGTCTTTGAATTGGGAACATCAAGGAATATTTATCAAAAATCTTGTGACGGAGGAGGCTTGCAAGAAAAGTACAAAGAATTTGAAACGACCACGAAACGTAACTTACAAGTACAGTTTAACAAAAAGAGATACAGAAGAACTATCGCATGAGGTATGCAAAGTATTTTTTTTAGGCACTTTAGGATATGACAAAAAAAATGACAGGCGTGTAAATTCTGTCCTGAAAAAGTCAATTTTAGAGCAAAAGGATAATAGGGATGGCCGTAATTTGACAAATTGTCATGCTATAGATCGTACTTTGATCACAGCTCAAAAATTAAGCAGCTGATCATTTCTACTTATGCGGTCTCTCGTGCGGTACCGAGAATTACCATGAGATGTAGTTGGTGCGCTTGGTGAACGATCAGGTAGATGATGCCGGCGACTTACAGAACGACCACGTTGACAGACACCACGATTTCGTTGCGAAGGTCCTCCACCTCTCTGTGAATCCCCACGACCACGTTGAGATCCAGCGCAGACTGTATTCAAACTAGGACGTATTATTTCTGGTACCTGAATATTAGTGGCTTCTTCTTCTCGCTCGCTATTAGAAATTTCGTCATCCGAATAGGACTGACCCGCCACCCGATCTGGCACAGAATCAATGCCTTCCTCTTCAAGACATTCCTCGTCTTCGAAACCCTCTATCTCAGACTCGTTTCCGTCTCCTATCAATTCTAATAAGTACTCCGAGGTTGATGTTCTTTCTGCAATAGAAAAAAGAGAGTTTTGTATTTCTTTTTGCCGATTAAAAACACCAAAAACATTGATCTAATTTTAATCAACATAAATTTTGATAGACGAGTTAAAGCGTCCGGCTTTCGGCGTCGCACTATCGTGCGTCTTTGAACTAACAACCAAGTATCTTTGTGTTCGATAGAGGCATTGAACTGCAGTTGTCTCATCGACTTGACTTAATTACCTATTAAAATCGCAAATAATCAATGTAGTCAATCATTATTTAAAATATTTTTAATAACAGCTTACTTTTTCCACGCGCGTCGATCAGCTGCACCGCCATTTTGTAAAGGGCAGAAATCCGCGACAACTTCTCGCAAGTGTAACCTTTGCGGCAAAGTTCACACTATACTAAACGCACTATCGTGTGGTACCTGCCGCGTCTCGTAAAGTTGATCGAGCGCGCGAAAATATTTTTGTAAAGTTGAACGCATGATCGTATAAGAGCGTCGTTAAAGGAATAGAGTCCCCTTCATTTTGGGTATGACCTGTTTGTAAAAATTTATGAACTATATCCAAATTTAGTGTACGGGAAGCGTGCATGTACATAGCAAATATAAATCGATTTCTATTCTGGCCCTAACAATTATCAGAATATAAAGACACTGATTTGACACCATTCGAGCTTCTTTTTTGAAGAAGTTATAGAGACAGCTTGCAATTTCGTTTGCCCCTCTTCTAGGTATCTGTGCGTGCCACAAATAGCAGTATCCTTGTAAGGATAATAAATTGTATACCGTGAAGTTATAGACTGGATATTTCCTTTTATAATGAAAAATACCCACATTGAATTGTGGCAAGTTTAATATCTTTTCCAAGTCAAACACAGCGACAGTCGTAGTCTCAGGATTTGATGTAGCTTTTTGTCATCTTTAATTTTGCGTATCAGGGTTTTATTTTTAAATGGCTTTCGTAGTTGTCCTTTAGTTCAATTTTACGGTCAACATCAGCATTTTCATAAAGACTACAGATTTGACACATATCTTTCTTTAGTTTAAAAAATGAAAGATTAAATTGGGAATTAAAAATATTGCTATATTGGTATAAACTTGCTACTTTTACTGTGTTTAAATTTTCTGACATCCAAACTACATATAATCGATGCATTTTAGACAAGTTTAAATCAGAGTCGAGATATTGACGGCTAGTTTGCTTTCTTAAATAGTGAGATTCGATACATGGGAATGATTTTATGTGCTGTATTACACTTTGCTCAGTTTCATCACTTGTTTTGTGGGGACGGTTAGCATGTTTGCCCCGTAAATCCGTTATTTGCAAGTTATTCGTATATTTATTCATAGCAGAGTAAACAGTTTTTTCTTTGATACCCAAAGTATTTAAAAACATTACTTTGCATACTCTAAGTTTTGTGACTTTAACATCTTTACATAATGGTAGATAGTAAATTAATGTGCGAGACCTATCCCGCTTTCTTTGAACTTTGGTAACTTTAGGCTGTTCAACTTCTGTATTGTTCAGGATGTAAAGCCATTGTTTTTCATGGTCTCCTATATTCCAATAATGTTAAAATAGCTCCAAACGATCTGCTTGAGTAAATTTGTCAAAGCATTTCATCTTACACACGCAAGGGTTACCTAATTCTCTACACTGCCTTAATTTCTTTGTGTTAACACTATGATATTCAAGACCATTGTTATTTAATTTTTTGTTTTTACATTTAGCCCATTCATTTAAGTTTCTTGCCCTCTTTCTAGATTTAACATTTCTTTCCGATGACAGCAAAGCATGAGAAGACCTAGCAGTAATATTAGTATTTGCATTATGATTATTGCAATTTTTTTTTTTTTTAAGGGGGGAAAATCATCGAATGACTTCTCCCGCCTGGGTGAGGCGGGAGGGAGTGTCAGACTCTTACTGACTAAAACAGACTTTAAAACAAACTTTACAGTCCCGAACTTATGAAAATGTTATCAATGGTCCAACCAGGCCCATCTTCACGCAAAATAAGAAAACTTGATAATGTCATGCCAAGTACAAGTTCTGCTACTACACTACCTATTATATTTTAAGCTTTCTATTTTTACCCAACTGCTTCATGCAAAGGGAGGTAATGTGTATATAATACACTTACTACTAATGCTAAAACAAGAAACAAGAAAGAAAAAACAAAGAAACAAGCAAGCGAAATCATGGGCAGAAACTAGTCCATGAATAAAATGTATTCAGTAAATTTAACTCGTCGGGTACCGTCATTATAGACACAATTATTGAACAATACCAGTTTATTTCTCCCAGTTTATTTCTCTTATGGTTTTACAAATGATCTCATAGTCCGCTTTAAAGAAATTCGGTCGGGCATTTTGAGGGTTGTACGGGAGTCTGGGATCCTTATTTACAGTAAATGTAATTTCTATTGGTGGGTGATGTGAATCGACCGCGCTAAGGTAACTTGGTGCAGCAGTAACGCGACCGGAGGGTAGATCAGTTAGTACAAGGTCCAGTATTCGGCCCGAAATATTTTCAATGTTATTAAGTTGTGAGAATTTGTGCATGTTTGTAAAGTTCATTAATAAGTGGCTAATGCCCGGAGATATATAGCTACTAGCTGAGTCATTTACCAAGTTCCATTTAATATTACCCAAATTAAAGTCACCAGCAATACAGGCATGTAAACATACTCGCTCCAGAATGGCACTACAGTTGTTCAAATAAGTTTCTAGAGTGGTACGAAGTACAGGCGGTGGCAAGTAGACCGCACACAGAGCTACCTGACGGATAGATTTCACAAAAGAAACTTCAATAGTAATCCATAAATCCTCACATTTGCTCTCCCACTGAATCATACGTTTAGACTTAATTGTTTTTTGAACTGCTATGAGTACTCCACCCCCATCCTTTTTCCTACCGTCCCTATCCCTTCTGTAAACTATATATCTATTATCAAATAGCTCCGTGCTTAATACAGAACTATTCAACCACGTCTCAGTAAGTACAATAATATCGTAATTATTTAAAGCAAGTTGACAACAAAAATCATGTGTTTTAGTACGTAAACCACGAGTGTTCTGATAGTATATACTAAGGCCTGCGAATTTAAAAAAAAATTATTACAATAAATGCATCCAATATGTAGAAAAAAATTAAATTAAGTTACACCAATTTATTTAAGGCTTACTTATTTCTAACCAAAATGTGCTCCGACTCCTGATTTTTTCTCATGAATATGCGACCACCTCGGACCCAGACAAACTGATAACCAATTTCCTTGGCCTTGATCCTGGCCGCTGCATGTAAATCTTTGTTTGCAGAGGAAAGATGTTCCGTCACGAAAATTGGCGACTTTGACCCTACGTATCCTAGGTGGGCGCTGTTTAGCTTATTTTGCGAGTTATTTTTATTAAACTTGATAGAAGATGCAAGAAACTGGTCGCGAACTCTCGGAGAAGAAAGCTGCACCACTACTGACCGAGGACGCGTATTGTTTGGTTTAATTTTAGCAACCCTAGTACATTGTAGAATATCTCTGTCTTCTATACCACATCCAATCACTCTAGACATGTCGGATACTATTTGAACCAGATTTTCCAGCTTTTTCTCAGGGAGACATTGTATTTCGATGTTGTTCGATCTAGTCTGCTGTACCAACTGATTCATTTCGGCTTTTAAAAGCACGATCTCATTTTTCATGTCCATGTTTTCCTTTTGCAAGATGTTTATTGTGTCTTTAGATGTAGCGTGGTCTTTAATCAAATCCTCATACTGGCCATTCATAAACGCCATCGAGTCAGACATAGCGCCAATTGTCTCCAGGATTGGTTGCAATTTCCTGTCTAGAGTGTCAACCAATTTATCTTTCAATTCGGAGAACATTTGCGATATTTCGGTTTTAATTACCTCTTGGATAGTTTGACGGATATCATTTTGCGACATTGTATCCTCTATCGCTACCTGGGGTGGGGAGCAAAGTGCTTGCCTCTTATTTCCTCTCGTAGTAGTTACATTGCGTATAGGTTTATTTTCAAGTTCATTTGTAGGAGATGATGCAGTTCCATCAGCCATAATTACGGTGATATGATTGTGGTACAAAGGTTAAGAATGTGCATGCAATTCAGCAATGAGGGCAGTTTTAAATGATAAGCGAAGCGAATACTTAAACAAGTCTCAGCAACCAGTGCACGCCAATAAAAACCTCTTTCACGAACTTGAAAGTTTATTAGTGAATAGGATACCTTATCATGAACAGGATTTCCTATTAATGAATAGTGAGCTTTATTCGTGAATAGGTACCTTTATTTCTTAGTGTAAGTTGGTAGCACTGCGCAACATGCGACTCATTCTTGATTATCCTGATTGTCTATGAATATGAAGTGGACTAACCTCAAATTGATTCGAAAACAACTCCAAAATTCCGCTGCCCATTAACTTCCCGTGGTTACTCAAATGTATGACGTTAGTTATCTGAATAACGTTTCGTAGGACACTATTTCAATGGTTTTACCGTGATATTACTAATTTTAAGAAATATATCTGTAGGAGCCAGTATTGATATCTTGAACGAACGAACGAAGAAAGTTCCGGACCGATTTTTCTGTAAAAGGGCATTTTATTTCTATGACAAAGTCATCAGCCACACCATCAGGTGATGCTCCCAATATTCCATTAATTAAAACAAATCCTGATTTTCTAAATTTAATGTTTAACTTTTGTTCTACTACTCTTAGCACTCTTTCTTCCAATTTTCTTCCCCGTTGAATGGCTTTGGTTTCAGGTATTTTGTAGCCCCTAATATTTGCTGGACCAATGACCCATCAGTATTACAATGTGCAGCCTCATACAATTTTGAAGCTGTCAATCTTCCTTGTCTTATACTGTGCCAGTATTTACTGTCTGCTTGACCTATTGTTTTAATATTAATTTCCTCAATAGTATCTATAGTAATCTTTGATTTTAAATATTGTTGGAAGTTACAGAAGCTATGGATGGTGTATGCTTCAAGAAACCCTGACATCATATCAAATATATTTTTGGAGTTAAATTCATGTAACTCACTATAGTTAATAATTAAAGAATTTTTGACTTGTCTTGTTGCACACTCCTTTTTAAATTCTTGTAATAGAGAGCTATCTTTAACTTCCAACTTTGGCTTCTTCGCCTTCACAAATATGTCTTTACTAGTGACGTGTTGTGTTCGAGCACTTGACAGTGATGGCTTGTTCCAGTAACAACAAGTTTCTGTGGGTGATGGTTCTGAACTTCTTTTTTCAAGCCAGAAAAGTAGCAACAATAGATGTTTGCAGCCACCTGTACAGTAAAAACAAGTTTTACATATATACCTCGTGTGTTCATAAGTTTTGAGACAAATTAAAAGTTGCATATCTTTTTGAATAATAAACTTATATTTATAAAAACAATAACAAACATTAAGTAGATAGTAAGTAAAAATTAAATATAGAGGTAATTATTATTCAAAATGACCACCCCTGTTTTAAATACATGCCCTTAGACGATTTGGCCAGTCATCAATGGCGGCACGAATCTTTTCGGCCTCTTTTCCATTACACGGTTGTTCAAACGTACGGTGTGTAAGCCGTACGGTTGAAAAAACGTGCTAGCTTGTACATGATACGGCAAAATCACCGCGCGAGACATTGGTAAGTACTGGCTAGTAGCGCTTTTTACTCGGGCTGTGTAGGACGTGCTGCGTCATGAATTTTCTTACGAAAAAAAAAGATTATAGTTGCTTATTACTTAGATAGGAAAAAGAAAATAGAAAAAAAGGGAAGTAAGGTTTTGGATACATCCGATTTTAGAAAAAAGGGAGGAATATGGCTCGTTTCATACACTTGTCAAGAATCAATTGAGAGAAGATGAAGACAAGTTTTACAATTATTTTAGAATGCAGAAAACTACATTCGACAACTTGCTCCAAAAATTATCCCAGGAACTAAAACATCAAGATACTTTTATGCGAGAGAGTATATCGCCCGCAGAAAGATTGGCTGTAACTCTGAGGTAAGTAGGTACAAAATTAAATGACATATTTTAGTTTAAAATTGTTTACAAACAAAATTATTACATGTAATTGAATTTTAATAATTATTAATTTAAGAACAAGTAAATCAAAAAATACACTACGCTGAAAATGCTACTCAAGTGCGGTACTAAAATCGAATTCGTCTTCAATAGAAACTTGAGAATCTGCCGAGATACTTTCCGCATCTACACTATGTACAGATAATTGTGATTTGGGTCGGTAGTGGATTGGCTCTAAACCAGAACCGTGTCCAAAATCATGAGAAGACGTCTGTGGACGACTTATTCCATAGCCCGATCTAGCAGCTGTAGAATATCCATATGTTGACGATTGCGCATTTGAGGATGCCGTACCACTTAAATATCCTTGATGGCCTTGATCCCATTGGTTTCTTGATGTAGGTATATACTGAGTACACTGTCTTTGTTGAATATTTTTAATTATTGAAATTACTTGAAACTGAAAGTCTATCATATTTTCATCACTGAACTTGTCAACTGTATCAGCGATTCCCATAAAAAAGTTCATACTACGGCTTTTCTTTTTCTCATCCCGTTCTGCTGAATCCATAAACTTCATAAACCTAATGTCAACTTCACTTAGTTCATTTTTTCTTTTTTTTTAGCCCTTTGCGTCTCACTCCGTTCAGTGTATCCCGAGCTTGATTGATTCGGGACTGCACTATCAAAATTTTCATTACTGAGGCTAGAATCATGAACATGTTCAGTCATGTTAGAATCGGTCTTGCGATGCTCAACATTTTTTTTAGGAACATCATTTCATCATAGAACATATATTTTCTTATTTTTTTGCTGAAGAACCAGACTTACATTCATTAATTTTTTTGTCATATTTTATCCAGCTATCTTTCATATTGGTCCACTTCTTCATCACCATTTGCCCTGAAAATAAAAACCCCCGACCTAAACTGAATCGACCCCGACCTAAAATGGGGTTTTAGTATTTGAACCTGAACCGTTTTGTTTTATATTTCAGGTATCTAGCAACAGGAGATACCTTTACTGACCTATACTACAGCTATAGAATTGGAATAAAAACCATAAGTTGCATCGTACGTGAGGTATGCCACTACATTTGGTTAGAACTGTATAAAGAATATATGAAAATGCCATCTAAGGGCTTATACGCACTAGCGATTGACCGCCTAGGCGGTTCGTTTGAGCGGTCCAACTGCTTAACGCGGTTTCATCGCGGCTGACCGCTATGGCGGCCAATCGCGAAAAAACCGCGATGATAACGCGTTAAGCGGTTGGACCAGAGCGGCCTGCGTACCTAATAAACAAAATGGACGCCGTCGAGATAGCTTGTGTTATTTATTATTACTCCCGAAAACAACGAAAGAAAAATAAAAAAAGATACTGGATTCATCCTTTACTAGAAACACGTAATGAATTTGGCCAGTTCGCAAGTTGTTTACAAGAACTGAAGAAGCACCAAGATAAATTCTTTGGCTATGTTAGAATGAGTGTTTCGTCATTTGAAGAATTACTAACAGTTTTATATGTCACCATCAAAGGACAAGATACTAAATTTCGTGACTGTATCCAACCCGAAGTGAAATTAGTTATAACGTTAAGGTATGTATTTTAAATAAAAAATGTTTTTGCTAGCTATTATGTTTTAATTTGAATCGCAACGTGTATTCATAACCACTAAGAACAATAAAAGTAGGAAACTATAACTATTACTGAGAATTATTATCATTAAAAAGATCTAAATAATCAGATTCTTGAGACATATGTGTATTCTGTGAATATGTTGATTCAGGAGAAGTTACAGATTCTCCTTCATTCCATGTTCCACGATGTGTAGGTGGAACTGAGGGCGGTGGTGGTGGTGGTGGGTTATTATTTCTAGCAAATGATGGTGTCTGATATCCTTGATGTGGCCCTTGGTTGTAGTTAAATGGTCGCACGTAATCCCAAGAAGAGTTACAGTAGTTGTATCCAGACGTTTGGGCTTCAGTAATGACTTGCATTATTTTAGCTTTTGTACGTAGGCGTATATGTTCAGGCACTTTTTTTATTTCACTAACCAACGACAAAAAGAACAGTCTATCTTCATCTTCTTCGGCCTTTCTGAACTCGACATTCTTATTTAAGACGTTAATCAATTCAACTCCTATATCATCTTCTTATTTTTTCTTTTTATTTCGTTTTGGCGGTGGTGGTATGACTGGGTCAGTGACATTTTCTGTTTCATTTCCATCATTTTCTTGCCTGGGCATATTTGAATCAGTTTCATTGATGGATACTGAGTCTTTCAAAAACATTAAATTATTGTAAAATATGTATTGAGTCTTTTTCTTAGCTGCTGACCCACTCCTGCTAACATTGTCCTTTAGAGCTTTCACAAAAATATCCCTGATGTTTTTCCATTTTTTTTTGTAATTCTCCATGTACTTTTCCTAGAACAATACAACAAACAAGTTAATGATATAGTCATAAAGTAATAGAAGTATAATATAGGTACATCAATTGAATTAAATAATGCATGTAGTAATTATAAAATTTTTGTTTCAGATATTTTGCAACAGGTTGTACATTTGCGGAACTACATTATACATTCAAAATTGGAGTAAGCACTGTAGCAGAAATCGTACGAGAAGTTTGTTTTGCAATTTGGTTTTGTCTGAAAGATATTTGTTTGCCTCAACCAAAAAAAGACGCTTGGAAAAAAATTGCGAATGATTTTTTTCAAATCAAATCAAATCATGTTTATTTGCTCAAACACATGTGTACATACAATAAACAATAGCATGTAAGATAGCGGGTAGTAGTGAAAAAAGTTCGAGACATGTTTGCCGTATACAATGGCGTGCAAATATAGTAGTCACTCATAATGATTGCGAAGTAACCGACATCTTTCGAATGTGGAAACCTTATTCAATATTAGACATTGATGGATTATTGATAATAATATGTCAAAGTAACCAGCATTTTACATTTAAAACAATAGAATAATAATAATTAAAAAATGATGTCTACTTATTACTGTTACAAATACAACAGTAAAGGTATAATATACAATAATGTCAATCAGTAAAAACTAATAAAAAATAAATATGTCAAATCTGTTATGTCAAAATTATATAAATCAATTGCATTTTATTAATTTTTCATTATTCAAGTATATCTTTTAGAAAATCGTCGACATTATAATAGGCCTTTCCAACGAGAAATGATTTCACTTTCTTTTTGAATAATTCACCATTAAATTCTTTCCAACTGTGTGGAATCTTGTTAAAAATTACAGGTGCCATGCATAACACTTTTGCGCATAAATGCCGTTCTTGACGAATGTAAACAAAGTTTATTATTATCGCGTCGATTTCGAGGAAACATTTCGGCCATACGTGGGAAAAGATGAGGATTATTTTTGACAAATAAAGCCACCTCTAATATGTAGATTGATGGTAATATCAGTATTTTATAACGTATGAAATAAGGCTTACACGAATCTCTGACGCTCAATCCGAACATAGACCTTATACATCGTTTCTGAGCATAAAAAAACTATATCTTTATCAGTCGCGTTGCCCCAGAAAATGACCCCGTATCTTAAAACGGATTCAGTTAGTCCATAATAAGCTGTCAACAGAGCATCCTCATTGACAGTCATAGATAACCTGTAAAGAGCAAATGCACTACTACTAATTCGTAGTAATTTCAATATGATTCTTCCAATTTAAGTTACGGTCAATCGTTAAACCTAGAAACTTTGTAGTATAAAAGAGCTAATTTTCCTAACTGCTTAGGTGCTGTCGATGGCAAGCACATACGATGTATAGCACCTAATAACAGTGGCTCAATGTGCTTTAATTATAAAAGTTTTTTCTCTTTGGTTTTATTAGCAGTATGCGACAGTAATTTCAAATTTGTTATGGTTGATATTGGAGCTTTTGGTAAATTCAGTGACTCGTCAATATTTCAAAATTCTGTTTTCTACGAAAGAATGCAAAAAAACCAATTGGATATTCCAGAGCCACAGCCTATTTCACAAAACAGCGAGACATGTATGCCATACGTTTTTGTAGGCGACGAGGCATTTGCATTATCTACGAATATGATGCGCCCATACGCAAAAAAAGATTTGGATGAAACTAAAAGAACGTTCAATTACAGGCTTTCTAGAGCAAGAAGATATGTAGAATGCAGTTTTGGAATTTATGCAAACAAGTGGCGTGTATTTCATAGACCTCTAAATGTTCACTTTGATCTAGCAAAAGATATTATAAAAGCTACTTGTGTACTACACAATTTTGTAAGAGACGGAGATGGTTATTGTTACGACGACTCACTCAGATGCCCTTTGACAGAAAACTTAACACAGGAAGGGTTAAGAAGGAACTCTAAAACTGCGTTGAGATACAGAGAATTGTTTGTCCAATATTTTATGACTGATGGGAAATTAGAATGGCAAAGAAATATGATTTAATTGAAAATAGACGTATTTATTATGTTTTAAGATGTTGAATGTATGTGTAGTTTCGTTTATATAAATATAATAATAATAATTATAATAAATACTTACAAAGACCTCTTTTTTCCTCTGTTGTCATCTCATCTTTTCCAAAAATGTCTACTAATTCTTCCCATTGTTTCCGTTTTAAATCTCTATTCCTATATATGGCTCCTTGCCAATTCCAAATTGATTCTCGTTGTTGAATTTCAACAATGAATTTCTCTGTGTCGAAGTTCATGACTGCGACTCACGTACTAACTCATCGGCGGCTCGCCGCAAACTGAAATCGCAGATGGCGGCCAGCCGCGGAGCGGGCCGCAGCTCTCCATTCAACCGCCGCGGTTGAAACTTTGCGGCGGTCAAGTGCGTACAATCACAGGCGGTTGCATATTAAACTGGGAAAGCGGCAGACCGAACCGCGCCCCCGCGGTTGACCGCTAGTGCGCAAGGGGCCTAAGTACTGTAATGTACACCTCTGCCTACACCTTCGGGGATAAACGGCGTGATGTTATGTTAAGTCATAAAAACTTTTTCCATGTCATGAATTACCACAGCAGTGGCAGTCAATGCATTCGATAGGAATTAATACTCAAAACATCTCTAATGACTTTGAGACAGCTCCACAGAGATCTGACTCAATTGTTTATAGCTAAGGGTGTGTACAAACGTGCGGAAGCACAAGGCCGTGTACAAATGTTGTAAAGTTTTAAGTGTTATGGTAAGAATGTGGATGTATGTGTATGTATCTACGTATGTTTTTTGTATGTATTTGATATGTACCTCTATATTATCTTGTACCTTAGCTATATCCTACCGGTCACTGCTAATACTTATTTTCATAAGGACACAGTATGAGCTTAAATCACTACGTTCAGTGTCGAGCCAATCAAATTGGAGATTTCAAACTGAAGTTTAAAATAATAAGTCCAGGTAGGTTACTCAGGACGTTTTTATTTATTGTGCCAGAAATGCTTAAATCAACTTGGAACTTCGAACCCACGCCCTCTGGGCCACCACGTAAGAAAATTGACATAAAATTAAAAAAAAAAACGTTGCCTCACCCTAGGATTTTCTCCTGTCATGGGTGCATTTACAAACATACAATATCACATACACATGACACCCGGAACAACAATCTGTGGATCACACAAATAGTATTTGTGTGATCCACAGATTGTTGTTCCGGGTGTGATTGTTGTTGATTTGGCAATGTACCAAATATGATACATTAAATGTATGGCAAATTATTACATATATATTTTTTATTTTATTTTTTACACCTTTTACAAATACCTATGAACCCATTTTATGCAAAATTTTTCAACATTTCAACAAAAAAAAGTCCTGCCAAGTATAGGGTTAAGTATTAACCCCGATTTTGAGAACATTCGTTCACAGGGTACGGATGTTGCGACTATATTGCAGTTTTTAATAAATAATTTCGTAAGGTTGGGGTAGACATGCTGGTGGTTTTTCCAACATTGAAGTGGGCTGTTCCACTCCCCCTTTTCATTTTTGCGGGGCAATATGTCGTCCGCTAAATACATATCAACTTCTTTGATTGCCTTCGAAGTTCGAGTGCCGACAGATGTATTTTGCTTTATTAGCGAATCAAATATGTCCCAAGGACTGAAACCACTGTTTTCATTATTTGATTGTACAGCCACAGCGTTCGTTGTTGTTTCTGACGTCCTCTCAGTTTCAGAAATAGAAGCAGCGACAAGTCTTCTCACTTTTTCTTTGGTCTTTGCTGCTTCACTAGGGTCCGAAAACGCCTGCATTTTAAAACGTGGGTCTAAGAAGCAGGTCAGAGCCAGTGTGCCGCTTTGTTCTACTCCCCGGAATCGTTCGCCTAATCCTGTGCGTAACAATAATGCGACGTCATGAACTTCGGAAGAAAATTCTGAATTGTCAATAATTTTCTGGCAACTTTCTTTTAAGCATCGAACCATTATTATAACAGAACTGCCAGTTAAATATTTTTGCCCACTCAGTGTCCTCGTCATCTCCTCAAATGGGCGCAATACAACACAAAGCTGAGCGCAATTTGTCCAGTCCTCGTTTGAGAGTTGTGGCAAATCTTTATCGACAAGTGCCAATGTTGATCGCACTGCTTCTTGTAACTCGACCATTCTTTCGATCATATAAAATACTGAATTCCACCGGGTCTCCACTTGCTGGATTAGACGCTTCGGTTCTTTATTTTGTTGCGTCTGGTATCTTATTAGCCTTTCAGATGATAGTGTGCTTTTTTTGTAATGCGCCACGATTTTTTTTATTTTCTCTATCAGAGTTTGCATTACCTTAAGTGCATCTTCCACTAATAAATTGAGCGTATGTGCAAAACATCCAAAATGTTTAAATCCTAGAAATTCTTTAATACCTTTTACGATATTAGAGGCATTGTCTGACACCGCAAAATTTACTTTCTCTTTTATGTTCCACCTCATAAGAATTTCTTCTATTTCAGAAGCGATATTGGAAGCTGTGTGGCTCCCAGAAAAAATGCAGCAACCCAATAATACAGTTTTCATTTTAAACTGTCGTGTTATATAATGACCCGTTATGGCAATGTAACTCTCTGTTACTCTTGACGTCCAAAGATCAGTTGTTATACATATAGTTTCTACTTCTTGCGCAACTTGAACTTTGATGTCATTTTCGACTTTATTATAAGTTTCCTCTAAGAGAGACCCGGAAAGTGTTTTTCTGGTAGGTAATTTATACCCGGGAATCCACCTACAAAACTTTTTAAATGCTCGTTCCTCTACTAGCGAAAACGGATGGAATGAGTCGATACATAAATCCAACAAATCTTCTGTCGATTTGCTTTTTTTGCTCGACGCTAATTTTTTTATTAATAAAAGCGTCTATCACTTTTTGCCGCTTAGTTGTTGGCGGCGCGGGCTGCGATTCAACCGCAGAAGTCGAAGTACCTGGGATGGGTTCCACTTGCAATGATCGAGTCGCTTGTTCGCTTTCCGATGATATAAGGCCGGGCTGGTCATCACTTCCGAACACCGACAAATAAACTGAAGGATGTTTCCTTCTTAAATGACTTTTCAAATTTGCTGTTGAAGATTTATAACTCAAAATGTCTTTACACACATTGCACTTTGCTTTAAAATTAACATTGTCTTTTTCAAAGTGGTGCCAAATAATACTACTGTTTTTACGGACCGACATAATTAATATTTACACTAATAAATGCCAACAAACACAGACTACTCTATTTTTATACACTATTCACTATTTACAAAACTATATTTACAATCACTTTCTTGCAACTGTCTTAGCAAAAGCAAAAATACGTAAATTAATACTTTAACGTATTTTATAGTAGGTAGTTACAGACACAATAGAAAGACAATTAGCTTAAGTTCCACTGTGGAACATAAGACATTCAAAGAGGTTACCGCTTTGACCAACACGAAACGCAATTCAATCAAAACTAAAAAAATAACGTAAACAAAATTTGAATACATTTTATTATTTAACCAATATTCATATCTACTGCATTGTAATAGAGTCTAATTACATTTGACAGCATTCACTTCACGGAATGAGATGAACGTGCTCGGAGAATGAGTTTTGACTGTTCGTCGCCGTTCGGCAGTTTTCGTAATCACTCGTTCAGCCGAGGCGTCGAGTCGACTCGTTTCATTCAATCGTGTCGTCGCCGCATCGCGTCTTGAGACAGTGAGGAGCGTGAACTAAATAAAGTCGATGCTTAAAATGTCGTTCATGCATAAACAGGTTTATTCGTGAACTGTAAACCAGTCGAACAGTCGACGGCAAGAAAACAGTCTAAAAAAACGGTTCGTTCATTCAACGTCCACCCCTAACAAATAGTCGTTCCGTGCGGGAATCGAACCCGCAACACGTTGCGCGGCAGCCAGTTGTCCAGCCAGCTTTGGGTTTCCTACGAAATAGTGGAAAGTCTTCAGAGAAAATAACTTCATCATCTTTACTATCACTGACGAAATGTTCTCCAACAGATGAAGAATCACTAGCATAAAGGTGCCTTCGGAATTAGAATCTTCATCAATAATTGGAGTTTCTTTTTTCTTTGTCTTCTTTTCTTAAAATAATTTGCTTTTTACTTTCGTAGTTTTTACTTCAACTTTGTTTTTTCGCGATCCTATTATATCTTTCTCAGGCGTGTCGGTGGCTATCATACTCCGGCCTAAGTAAGTAAGGCCTAAGCAGCAGCTCCGGCTGCTTAGGCTTATATATTTATATAATATATAACCTGAAAATGGAGCATAGTGGTGTACCTCACTTTACCCCAGACGCCATTCCCCACTATGTCCCACAGACACGTTCAAATTTAAGCATAAACTAACGGCATCGTAACTTTGATTCAATGACCTTGTGCTTTTTGATTGAGAAATCCGGAAGGATACTGATTCATAATAAACAAGACCACAGGACGGAATAAGAGTACGTTTTAGAAAGAATTACCGTTCAATTTTAATAGAAATTTTAAGAAAAACACTGATTTTGATATTTTTTTTCATACAAACACATCACGTCATTCGCCCGCGATGGTCACGCGCCGACTAACGACCAATCAAAGCGAGCCATTTGACTGTTTGCAGGCCGCGCGCCGTTTGTTTCGAGCTGCTGCGAAGGGATCACCCCGCTATGCCATCCTGCCCTACTCATATTTAGCCGTAAAACCAATAGTTGTAATACAATAGTTGTAACCAATGACAGGTATATATATTTTTTTTTGCTTCAATACAATCGGCATTATAGTCCTTTACTGTCTGAGGGCAAGTAATGTAGACTTGGATCCATTTTTTTCTGTGCGTGTGACTGTGGTCTCTTCGGTTCCAAGAAAATTGGACACAAAATGAACTATTTTGTTATCTTTCCATTTCCAATAACCGATATCCATGTCTGAAAAACGATAATCTGAATCTCCTCTTGTCATTTTAGAATCAGCCATCATATTTGATGGAAGCCTCTTTCTGTTACTTCTTATTGTTCCACAGGTAAAAGTATGTTCAGTTTTCAATCTCTCTAGAAATGGAAGGGATGTGAAAAAATATCAAAATAGACAATCTTTCCTTTTCCTCATTCATGTTCAGCCAATTCTAAAACGACTATTTCGCCCAAGCCGTAATTCTGAAACTTCTCAGACATTTCTTCATCTTTCCCTTGATAAATTTTAAATTTCTTTATAAAACCTCTCTGATCAGCCAAACACCACAACTTGTATCCTTTCTTTATCGGCTTCATTGGTAGATACTGTTTCAGTGTAGATCTACCTTTGAACTTTATCATACCTCTAGACTCATCCACGCTCAATTCACGCGTTCCATGGTAACACTCTTGAAATTTTCTGTTCAACTCCCTCACCACTGGTCTAATTTCGTATAGCTTATCTTTACAATTTCGAGGCATTTGAGTGTTATCATTGCAATGTAAGTTGGATAAAATCGCGGCAAACCTGTCTCTCGGCACAGTTTTGCATATAAGTGCATTGTTCAAATCCTCTGCGGAAGAAAAATTATCTTTCCCAGCAGGTCGACTATTGTAACCCATGTAAAAATCTATGCCTTTAAAAGCTAAAAGCTCTTCCTTCTTGAGATTCGACACCTTACCTTTCTGGGTAGCAAAAAGATTGCTTTGGTATACCATATTTTCCAATAATACATCAATCAACACCAGAAAGATGTGGAAGTCGGTAGGTGTGGAACAGTTAGCAAAATATTCTTCTACTACTTCGGTATTTTCGGTATATTGAGATAAACTATTTTATACTTCCCGCTTTTTCCACTTACGATTTGGTTTTGGGACGGGTCTTGAACGGGCATGTGTTGTTGTGTATTACATAATTTCATTCGAGTAAAAGATGGTTACCAACATCATACTTTGGTAATCCAAGGGCTTGCAGACTCAAATAATTCAATAGTGAACAACTCAATTGGAAATGAAGTTCGTGATCACTATGCACATTATTTCATTTCAGAAGAAGGTAAAGTTAATTGGTAGGACTATTGTATTACATAGTAAACTATTGTAAACTAGGCATCAATCGAGAAATATACGATTATTTAAAATAATAAGCATGAAATATAACAATAAACATAATCAAAGTCAAGTCATAATTAATTTGGAAACAATATTATGAAGTGGCAATCCTTAACTCATGAAACATAAATTCAAAAGTTCTATGTCATAACAATCACACTCCAAAACAATACGATCATTCAGAGTCCGAATCAGAATCAGAGTCTAAATGAGAAATGTCTGTAAATTCAAACTCAAGTTCTTGAAGCTAAAGTAGATGAAATGTTTACTATAGAAAGTTTTATATTTCTTCGCATCAAAAGTGGGTCTTATCGATGAAATAACTGGATCCGAAAGAAGAAAAAAAAATTAAAATGTCTTCATTGAAACTCACCCTACTTCGCTTACGGGACTTGTGTTCCCTGAATCTTCGGTAATCCTTGTTGTGGACTTCCGTAGCTTCATAAAAGAAAATAGAACAGTAGAAGACAACTTCTTAACTTACTCCTTAAACGCAGCCAAGAATTGAGCTTGTCTTATCGATACTGGAAGTGCATTCCATAACCTAACACACCTTGTACAGTGAATGACTTGCTGTAAAATTTTGAGGAATGCTGGGCCATCTCTAATCTAAGATTCACTGATCTCGAATGTGCGTCATTAAGGAACTGAAAACGTTCGTTAAGGTAGGACCCGGGGCAAACGGATTAAACAGTATACTGTAAAGTAGGGACAAGATATGAGAATTTCAGCGACGGTGGATTGGCAGCCACTTGAGTTTATTGCGATATTCCGTCACGTGATCATATTGGCCCAAGCCAAATAGCTTCCATGTTTCATTCAGGGCTAGGAGCAGCATCATGAAGCATTCAGTGGCTTCTGGTGTAGAGTCGTTTTCTCCGGTTATCCCCGTATTAATTCTGCCGTAAAACTTTTTGACTGCAATACCCCAATAAAGATCCCTTCTTATAGCTATCTCGTCAATTACCAGAGTGCAGAGTAAGGGTCCAGAGCTATTTTACGCCTTTATTTTTAATGTTTTGAAAGCTTCGGCTGAAAACCCAGGTTCAGCATCCACGTGCTGGTGCCGTTTTTATAGTGTCCGAGGATAAGGTAAACAATTACGATATGTTGTCTGCACGAACCGATAGGCTTCCGGCGACATAAAGTTTAATGTCAGTGCAAACTTATGCAAATCATCATGAGTCTTATTATATAAACTCTCTCGTTAGAATGTCAGGAGAGCCAGCTCATTCTCCAACAGAATAGCACTTTGATGAGAAATGAAATTTGGTTATTTAGCTCACTATTATGTCTTCAATTCATTCAAATGTCTTCAATGAATTATAATTATTATTCTCCTCTATGGCCGGCCGAGGTGAACTGTCGAAAGCGAGCCAGCGTGCTGACCGTGGCCAGTGGCCGCCCGCGCGTGCAGCCTGCGGGTCAAGCGCGGGTGAAGAGGCGAGGGCGACGACAGCGCTCTGTATGTCGATGTTGAGTAGCGGCTCCGCGAACTAAAGCATCATAGAATATTTAAGAAGTAAACAAAAAAAGACATATTTACAAGTATTATTTCCTTGTAATTAACGTTGGAAAATAATAAATAAAATATTCAAATTTTGCCAGAAGTCGTTTATTATACGCGGACGAAGTCGCGAGAAACAAACGGCTAGTAATGAATAAAATTAAAAGATATGTGTTTGTTGTTCATAAGTTGTGTGGTGCGGTGTAAGTATGTTGATCTCCCTTCATACTTGGGTCCCACGTAAGTATTGATTAATAAAGAATTTGTGTGAAAATTGCTACCGCATTTATTTTGTTATCAATTTGCCACTCTATTAGTTTTTGTTGTAAAAACTCTTCGAGATTGAAGCTAGTATGCCGCTCTTCAAAATGAATACATCCTATCATTATTGATTGATTGCAATTTTTTTCTTGGTCAATAAATTGGGCAGTTATTGCTATACAGGGTGTCCCAAAACTCAACGATAATCTGAGACCGGATGAAAAGCCAAGTTATACCAGTTCTGGGAAAAATAATAAAAAAAATCCATATCACTCAGTTCAGCGATAATAGACAATTTAAATAAAAAGTTGAAATTCGACACCCTTGGTCGCGTTTTCAAGTCCTGTGATCACCAATGTCACAATTTCGCAGTGATTTTTTTTTAATTTTGTGATCTTTATTAAATTGTCAAACACCAAGCGGTCACCGGTGACCGCAACCTATTGTTCTATAATTGTGTCTACAAAACCGGTACTCGACGAGTTAAATATGCTGTTAATCGCAACTAGAGGTACAAAATAATGCAAAAACATCGTTAATTTAATAAAAAAAGTTAAGTTTTAGTGAGTAATCGTTCACAAAAATATTGTTAGTTAACTTTGACACTTCATATTGAAAAAAAAATGTACTACACTACCCTTGGCAAGTTATTTCAAAAGATGGCGCATTTAATCAAGATTTTAAAATGGTGCAACACTTGCCACTTTTCTTGCCTTTATAAATTTTATTTCTTATTTTTTTCAAGTTGAGCTCATTTTGAACAACTCAACATTAGGAATTTTTGTTACTAAAGTCAAAGTCAAAATCATTTATTTCAATTAGGCCAGAATGGCTCTTTTGAACGTCAAAATAAAATTAATATTAAAAGTGAAGCTATTTGCTCATTCCAAGGTGTAGATTCCTATGGAGAAGAACGAGCAAGAAACTCCATAGGTTACTCTTTTTCAATCAGGTTCACAATACAATTTACTAGTTACATAGTTTTGCTGTTTGGATTGTGCGAGAACAATGTAACACCAAAATCCAGTCAAAGTGATCAAGAAAGAAAATAACCTTAAGAACAATAATACAGTCTGGAGCTGACCAGTCCCAGTTGACGGCGCCCGTTCACGAACATGACACGTACACCAGCACCGCCCAACTCAACCATATTGTAGGGAATCGAGCGATCCACTGCACGCGCCACCGCCAATGAGACCTTTGAGTGAGCATGACAACTCCAAGCTGACACAAATGAATTCTACTAATCTAATTTAATATTAAGTTAATCACAGGGCTCTCACATTTAATACTCAATACTCAATACGTTTATTGCACTCCATATGTTTAAAAGGTGTTACATAATAATATAGTACAGTATGGACTCTGTAGGGCACGGCAACGTAGAAGAGAGGAGGACGCTAATTTTATTTTGATTATGTATCGCAGATTTCTTATTACTAGTTATAAGTAGTTGTTTTGTTCAATTTATTTTGTAATGCTATTAGTATTATTTATGAAAATGTTTATAAATGTACTTATATATTCTATGTAGGTTTATATATTCATATATTAAACATTTTTTTTTTCGTTATATATTTAAATATGTGTATTGTAATAGGTGATTTAATCATTAATATTATATATGTCGTACATATATTTAATTTTTAATTACAGTGTTTATTTTAAATCTTTATCATTAATATATTCTTTAATATTATAGTATGCTTTATTTCTGAGTATTTGTTTTAATTTATTAGTAAATTTTATATTTCTGGGTTCTTCCTTTAGGGCTTCTGGTAGTTTATTATATATTTACATTGGTTATATAAGTTAAAAAAAATATACAATTTAGCAATATGGCTGTATTATTTACGATTTCATTAAAACAACAGTGTTTTTAGTTATCCTGTGGAGCCGGACTAGCCTGCATCCAAGCATTTTTATCCTCTATATATTCATTAAGTTTGTAATATGCTTGTCTACATAAAGTTTTCTTTATACATAATTTAAATTTGGATTCATTTAGTTGTTGTACATCGCCTGGTATCTTATTATAACATTTAACACAGAATCCCATGAACGATTTACTTACTTTCGCTAATCTCGAAATTGGCTGACTTAATCTATTCCCATGTCTAGTTTGATAGTGGTGTCTGTCAGACACTTTACCAAATAACTGTAGGTTTTTCCTAACATACATGATGTTTTCATTGATAAATTGACATGGAACGGTCATAATGTTGATCTCCTCAAACCTTTCTCTGAGAGATTCGCGACGACCTAGATTGTAGATAGCTCAGACGGCGCGCTTTTGTAAGATAAAAATAGATTCAATGTCAGCAGCGTGTCCCCACAGCAAAATGCCATACGACATAATGCTATGAAAGTAACTGAAATACACCAGTCTTGCCGTGTCAATGTCAGTTAACTGTCGTATCTTCCAGACAGCATAAGCTGCAGAGCTCAATCGTCCCGCTAATGATATAATGTGAGGACCCCATTGCAATTTGTCGTCTACAGTAATTCCCAGGAAAGTTGTCTCTTTTACAAACTCTAATTTCTCACCATTCAATAATATGTCACATTCGTTGCTTTTAACATTTGGCAAAACAAATCTAATACATTTTGTCTTTTTATTGTTTAGTACTAAGTTATTTAATGTAAACCAATTTTGAACTTGCATTAGGGCATTATTTACGTCGTCATAACTATTTGTGCGTCTATTAATTTTAAAAACTAATGAAGTGTCATCAGCAAATAATACCATCTGCGGTTCATTTTTAAATAAATGGGGCAAGTCATTTATGTACGCTAAAAATAAGAATGGACCTAGTATCGAGCCCTGCGGTACACCCATAGATATGCTAGCACCCTGTGAATTTACTTTATTTACTTGTACTTTAAGTTGCCTATCCTGAAGGTATGATTTCAACAGATTTAGCGACGTCCCCCGAATGCCATAGTGTTTCAGCTTCAGCAATAGCGTCTCATGTTCAACACAGTCGAATGCCTTCGATAGATCACAAAATATGCCGATGGCATCCCGTGCTTCTTCCCAAGAGGCGAACACCCGCTTAATTAGAGCTACTCCCGCGTCAGTAGTGCAGCGACCTTTGGTGAATCCGTATTGTTGATCATGAAAGATAGAATTAATGTTAAAGTGACACAACATCTGAGAAAGCATCAGCCTTTCAAACACTTTGCTGAGCCCTGGTAAAATAGAGACCGGCCTATAGTTATTGGGTTCTGCACTATCACCGGATTTAAACAATGGAACTACTTTACTATGTTTCATTAAATCCGGGAAAACTCCGTAATCTACACTTTTATTAAAAATGAAAGCTAAATGAGGCGCTATAGTCTCTATAAAAGACCTACACACCCTAACAGACATTCCCCAGAGATCTTCAGTAGACTTAACTTTGATCTCTTTGAACGCTTTAATTACTGCTTGGGGGTTTGTGTATTGAAATCGAAACTCAGAAAGGCACTCCTTGATATTACTTTTAAGAAGTTCGACGGAAAAAGTCGGAGATGATTTCAATGCTTCCGTAGTTTTTATCGGAATATTTTTAAAGAAACTTTCAAATTCCTGGGCAACTTTCAAATTTGAATTGATGTGTCCATTCGCAGTATTTAGATTAAATTCAGCATTACGGGATTTATTTCTACCTGTCTCGTTATTAATTATATTCCAGGTAGTTTTTATTTTATTTTCTGCAGTCTTAATTTTATTAGTAATGTAAAGTGCTTTATAATAATAATAATAATAACTGCCCTTCATCTTTCCAACAATAACTCTTCTATAACAACAGATGAAATACCTATTCAAAATGGTATTTTCCAAGGGGACACACTGAGTCCCTTATGGTTCTGTCTGGCCCTTAATCCGCTTTCCTATCTCCTCAACTACACAAACGCCGGATACAAATTAACTAATGATACAGCTATAACTCATTTATTATATATGGACGACATAAAAATTTTTGGAAAATCACGTAACGACTTACAATCTCTAATTAATATTACAACAAAGTTTAGTAAAGACATAAGAATGGAGTTTGGATTGGATAAGTGCCGAAGACTACATATACAACAGGGAAAACTAAAAAATAGTGCAACGATAGAGAATACATCTGAACAAAACAACACGTTTGAGGAAATGGGAACTTCTGAAACTTATAAGTACTTAGGCATACATCAATCTAATGTTATAAATCACATACAGATAAAAAACCAACTTATCGGAGAATTTACACGTAGATTAAACCTAATTTGCAATAAACAGTTATATTCTAAAAACCTGATCAAAGCCATCAATACATTCGCCATACCCTTGTTAACTTATACCTTTGGAATCATTAAATGGACAAAAACGGACATTAACAAACTTGAAATAAAAATCCGGACAACCCTAACTAAAAATAATTATTTACACCCTAAGTCTGCAATTGAAAGAATTTCAGTAAAACGCCAAAATGGTGGAAGAGGTCTAGTTGACTTAAAGCTATTGTGGGAACAGCAGATACAATCATTAAGAAAGTTTTTCTATGATAAAACTGACAATAGTAAAATTCATGAAGCAGTCACAAACATAGACAATAATTATACACCTTTAAATTTAAACAACAAAGACTTACATTTCAACTCAGTTAAAGATCACCAAAAAATAAAAATAGATAGATGGCGCGCGAAAGAATTACATGGGCGACATATCCATGATCTAGAACAACCGCACATAGACCCTGAAGCTTCCAACAAGTGGCTCAAAATAGGTTTATTATTCCCTGAAACTGAAGGTTTCATGATTGCAATCCAGGACCAAGTAATAAATACAAAAAATTATAGGAAATTTATAATGAAAGACCCTAATACTCAAAATGATAAATGTAGGAAATGCCACCGACAATCTGAAACTATTCAACATATCACTAGTGCTTGTCCAACCCTCACCCAAACTGATTACACACACCGACATAATCAAGTCGGACACATCATCCATCAACAACTTGCCATCAAACACAAACTTTTGTCAGAGCCTGCCGTACCATACTACCAATATACGCCAAAACCTGTACTGGAGAGTCCAAATCACACACTATACTTTGATAGAGCTATTTTAACTGATAAAACTATACACAATAACAGACCAGATATTACCTTAATTGATAAAGTTAACAAAATAGTATATATTACCGATATAGCCATCCCAAATACCCACAACTTACAGAAAACAATAACGGAGAAGATACATAAATATACAGAGCTTAAAGAAGAAATACTTAGAATCTTGAAAATGAATAAAGTATATATAGTGCCGCTGGTGCTCTCCAGTACGGGAGTCATCCCTAAAAACTTACAT
The DNA here is from genome assembly GCA_038387885.1 of Spodoptera picta. Classification (NCBI taxonomy): domain Eukaryota; kingdom Metazoa; phylum Arthropoda; class Insecta; order Lepidoptera; family Noctuidae; genus Spodoptera; species Spodoptera picta. The sequence goes on from JAZHFQ010000314.1 coordinate 1,144,697, forward strand.
CACGGTATCCAACTCCTAGACCTCCATAAAAACACATACACAACCATGCAGAAAGCTGCAATTCTGAACACCTGTCGTATTGTTAGGAAGTTTCTGCAAGACGAGACCACCGAACAAGTACCCCATGAGGTTCACTTGGTTTAGGCCCGTGAACTTCATATTATTACCGAAATTTGTATAATTTCGAGAAAAAGGGAATGCCTCAATAATAATAATAATAATAAATTCTTTATTTCGGAATGATTGCACACTCCATATCTTATACTACTAGGAACAAAAAAAAAAAAAAAACAGCACATACTTATATTATCTAGAAAAAATAAGAAAGAAACAAACAAAAACAATTTATCATAATCTAAAACATAATAATAACCTTAATAACATGAACAGCATTACGCTGCTAATTGCATCCATTTTTTATATACAGACGCGGCATACAATCGGTTGTATAACTCCTTGATGATACTGTTTGTGCAAGTGCCAACTCTAGACAAGAATCCTGCGATTCGCTTTCTCTGTATAGCGTTAAACGTGTCCAGCCTCGCTTCTGTGAACATACCCGACGCACTACAGTGCGGGGCAAGACCCATTAGCTGTCTGAAGATGTTATTGTACTGGACACGAATACCATCCAGAGACCTCCCAGTGTAACGAGTCCAAAGTTGGCACGTGTAGAAACTTTGACAGTATGTTCTAAATAGGTGAACTTTCGTCTGGGCATTGACTTTAAAGAATCTCCTAGCTATCATATTGCCAACGACTGACAATGCCCTGCGTTGTCTGTCTATGTCAGCGTCGTCCTTCATATCTGACGTCAGCATGTGACCAAGGTACCTGAAACTTTCTACTATTCTAACAATCTGACCTCCTAGCCAAGCTGGTGGGATATTACGTGGACCTCTTCCTGATCTGAATATAAGCATTTCAGTCTTCTTCGCGTTATATACTAGATTATGTTCTCGCGCATATCTCTCACAAATCGCCAATAGTCTTCTTATACCCTTGATTGAGGGGCTGAGCAGAACCATATCATCAGCGTAACTCAAGTTGTTGACATACCTATCACCAAGCCTAAGCCCAACTGCCGTCCCACTCAGCTCCTCAATCAAGTCATTCATGTAAACATTAAATAGATCAGGAGAGGTTAACCCACCTTGTCTAACGCCACAAGACAGCCTATAGCTCTCCGACATCGCAGTCTCCCACCTGACATTGTTAGACTGATTAGAGTACCAGTATCTAATCAGTCCAACAACCCCAGCTTCAACTTTAAACCTATCTAGTTTCCTCCATAGCAAGTCGTGATTAATTGTGTCAAATGCGCGGCTCAGATCAAGGAAACAAGCATAAACGCTTGTATCCTGTTCCACATACTGCGATACAACCTGTTTTAGAGAGAAAATAGCCATGTCAGTTGATACCTCAGGTCTAAAACCAAACTGTCCCTCATCCAACTTAAGTGCAGGACTTAACACCTTGTGTATCAGACGCTCAAGCACCTTGGCCACTATTGTTGCCAGCGATATAGGTCTATAGTTAGACATACTAGTAACATCGCCCGTTCTGTTCTTAATTATGGGCACAACTATCGTACGTATAAGCTCTGCAGGTAGGTACTGGTGTCGCGAACAAAGATTAAAGAGTAAGGCCAAAGTATCAGCAATATACCGACCTGCGTACAATAAGTGCTCAATACTCAAGCCATCGTGTCCCGGGGATTTTCCACGCTTCATTGCTCTGAGAACCTCCACAATATCTTTGGCTGTGACCTGAAAAACCCCCTCATCCATTCCATAAGAACTCGACAACGATGTATAGCCAACTGGATTTGGGGTAGTCGGTTTTAAATTGAAATGTGCACTAAAGTTGTTTGCGATATTTCTCTTGTTCGACTCACCTTGCACACTGACAGGTATACTAGTTTTAGGGTTGAGCTTTTTAACTTCTTTCCAAAAGCCACCAAAATTTTTCGACGATGCGTGCTGCGCTAATATACTCATTTTAATTTTCTCCTGATTATTTTGAACAAATTTTAACGCACGTTTAAACTCTTTACGAGCTATGCGCATTTGATCGTAATAAAACCCTGAACCAGGCCTACCATATGAATTCCACTGTAAGAAAGTTTGCCTTGCCTGTACATGGTACTGTCTAACATGATAATTCCAACCAATTATATGCCGCTTCGTACTAGCTTTGGCAGCATATGTGCGCTCAGCAGCAGTTTGTAATACATTAACTAAATCACAATAGAGTTTATCAATGATTCTTAGATGTTTTACATCATTACATAACATACTAATGTTACATGACAAGTTATACTCCTCACATCTATACACTAAACCCAAATTTTCAGTACATATTTCACAGTATTTATTACATTGCTCCTTGTTTCTAATACCCCACTTATACTTAAAATTGCAATCAGTCCCACTATCTGAAATCAGTCTTTTACAAATAACATTGCATAATCTTACATGTATTACTAGAGGTAGGTGATCAGATAGATATGCATCATATAGTACACTAACATTACATACCGATGGTTCAGCCGCAGCGGACACCAGGCAGTGATCGAGCCATCTCTGCGAGCCCGACCCATCACTTACAAAAGTATACGTGCTTAAGTCTAATTTCTTAGAGTCAATACATGATAACAATTCTTCAGTACAGTAATCCATAAGCTCTTTATAAAAACGCGTACCAGGGTGCGCGTTAAAGTCCCCTAACACGAACACACTTTCGACATCCGCACTATCAATTACCGCACTTATATTAGCGAGACACTGTGCCATTACCGGGAAATTGTCTTCACAATCGGTAGGCATGTACACACTAAATACTAGTATACTTCGCTCATCACGCACAAGCTTGACCGCAACCATACGATCATTGTTACACTGCACAATGTCCGCGCTAGGGAATATGTTCCGGTCCCATAGGAGAGCAACTCCCCCATACGGCCTACCACGCACCACACCTTGCTCCGTGTCTACAGCAGATATACCATGACAACCAAATTGTTTGTGTATGGTGTGTAACAACCCTAAATCGTGGGGAAACAACCACGTTTCTTGCAGGGCTACTACGTGATGGTTATTACATAATTGAACCACTTCTTGTAAAGATCTTTTAAGTGATCTACAGTTATATGTGACAAGCTTAATATTTGAACAATCCATCTTAGTTCTGTGTAGGTTCCGTGTTTGCCATTGATTCAGTTACAGTTGACTGCCTGTTAATACTCTGTTTACGTTCCCAGAATTTCCTAAAAACAATGTCAGCTGGCCAGAAACGATCGCCGTTATCGTTCAGAAACAGGTCGACACTACTTAAAGGAACTATTACCTTAAATGCATTAAACTCGTTATTTACGTTGTTTATCTTAAACACTTGCACATCAAGGTCGGTCTTGTATTTAATAAAAGCCTCTATATTACTGGCGGTCGTATCCTTATGTACTCTAGAGATATATAAGGATATTTTTCTCTCAGCAGCCTTAAAGTTAAATTGTTCCAACGGCTGCGCGATTCCTCTCCTGTTCATAATTTTACGACGTTTGTATTGTACCGTTGACCATTCATCGTTAGTCGATTTGCCAGTAGAACGCATAGTCTCCTTAACAGTCTTCTTAACAGCATCCGCCATCGTGTACGGTCGCCTATCAGCTGATAACATAACGCCCAAGTCACCGGGCGCAGGCACTATCTCCCGCGCGGCGGCGACATGTTGCTCGCTGCGCATCACACCCCCCCCGCTACGTATGTCTCGCTGCTCCCGTCCCACGACAATTGCTGTTTCACGCGACGTAGGAGAAGGCACTCGCTCACTGTCTCGCGCCCTCTCCCCCCTCCGCGCTGCTACCGCGTCGCATGCATCTCTCGGCGGCCGATCGAAATCTAAATCAATACTTTCCGAGTATATTTCCTCTACCTCCTTACCAATTATATTTATGGAAGGTATGTTGGGCATAATTGTCGTTTTCGATAACTCTTGAGTATTTTTACTTGCGTTAGTCGACAATGCATTTTGAACTAAGTCTTTTAATTGTTGAATTTCGAGCTTTATAGACGCCATCTCTTCGTTAGCCGCTTGCGAAGATACTTCTGTAGTTTCTCTCCGCAAGCTGGCGACTTCTTTCTTAAGTATCAACATTTCCTTTAGGAAGGTAGTCACATCTATGTGGTCAAAGGTGACCGGCGGCAATTTATTGAGATCTTTGGCCACGAAAATCGGTAGACAATCAGGGTCCGATTCTTTCACGATCTTTACTATTTCTTGCACACTCTTCTGTTGGTTACCTTCCTTTCTTCTCATAATCTTCTTGGAAGGTGCCAGTAACTTGTAAACAAGTTGCCGGGCACTTTCAATATCCGCATCGGTAAATGCACTCAAACATATTTGTACGATAGCTGTCTCGGGAAGTGTGTCTATTTTGTTACACACGAATGCTAACATTTCACTTATTATAACATTACACGAATTACATTTCATTTCGGTTTCACTGGGATCTCGTTGCGGAGATCGCGACATGGCGCCAACACCGCGGCGCACACACTGACTGTTATATTGTTACAATTCAACTGAGGTGGTAATATACCAGACACCATTTCAACAGCAAATATTTTTGTATAATTAAAGTATAGCGAACACTATACAGTAAGGTACTCGCAGCAGTGATGCTCGTATTTGAAAAATGACGGTATGCAAGCAGCAGGCTAAAGCACGTGCTTTAGCCTGCTTGCAAACTAATTTAAACGTTTTCGAATATTTGGAGACATAAATGTGAAAAGCTTCACTATGATTAAATGGTTTCATACCGTAAAGCTCAAATAACCTTTCCCTACTTATGCGTATACCTGGTGTAGCCCAGTCACAGAATACCAACTTACACTTAATGTTTTTGCGTTTTACAGGGAATAATTTATCAAATTGAGTTTTAATAATTGACAATAGGTTGGCGTAAATCTCACTCGGGTGTTCACGCATTTGACCACATAAATCATTTTTTAAATTATGATTTAATGACTCAATTTTTTTATTTGAGATCTGTCTAAACATAATTTCACTTATTTGCACAGTTGTGATGGTGTTAAAGGTGACTGTCAGCCCACTGTGATCAGATGATAATTTATTAACAACATCTTTATGTAAATAATCACAAAAAATATTATCTATTCATGTTGCCGTGGTGGATGTTACACGGGTGGGCTCAAGGAAAACATTAGATAAATCAAAAGATTTGAAGAGACTTAATAAGTTAGTACAAATAGAGTTATTTTCCAAGAAATCAACATTAAAATCGCCACATATTATGGTACATTTACTACTAGAACACGTTTTGTGCAGTACATCTTCCATTACGGAGCTAAAACTATTAAAATTTTGTAACAAAGGAGGTCTATAAACACAGACTACAATATGCTTATCCAGCTCAACACAGGACAACTCTATTGTGTGCTCTATTGACAATAATGTAATATCTTGTCTTTCTTTATATTTCACTGAATTGTTAACTAAAATTAGGCTACCACCATGTATCATTGTTTGACGACTAAAATAGTTTCCAACACAATAATTTTTAAAATTTATAGATTCTACTTGATAATCCTTCAGCCAATGTTCAGTAATACAAACAATATCATAATTAAATTTTTCTAAAAATAATTCAATTTCTAGAGATTTTGATGAAAAGCCCTGCATATTTTGATTAAACAATGTTAACAACTTTTCTTGTTTTTTCTTCTTATGAACTACTTTCATAGATTTAGACTTAAATATATTGCCAGAAGATACCTTTACAATGCATGGAACATTTGTAGTATTTAATTGTTTATCCTCTGTTGTCTTATTATTCAGTTTAAAAAGTTATCCAGAGTACCCACATTTGTCATCAAATCATGAGTCTCTTTCGTACTATCATAATAAGTACAGATAATCTCTATATTATTAGATTGTCTACATAATATAGATCCGTCACTTAAACTATTATAAACTAAATTAATACTATTTGCTAGCAAACTAGCAAGTAAAACTTTACATTTTGAAAGAAAGAAGAAGAGAAAGAAAAAACATTTATTTAGCACCAGGCACGATGCAGCATAAATAAAATAAAAAAAAAGACAATCAAGGTGTGACAGTGGAAGTAATAAAAATATAAGAGTTGAAAAATTGAAACAGAAGAATTAGAAAAGAGACGCTGACAACATGCCTATGCTAAAAGGGTCACCCACTCAGTGTAAGCCAGGCATACAGGTTACCCAGCACTGATTTTCAGTGGGCACCCATGCAGTGACGCACGGATGGTAGCAACGTTGAATGGTTAGACAAAGACAACAAGAAAATATATATACACATATATAATAATGCATGGTGGGTGTGCCCCACCACACACACATATACATCATATACATACACACACACATACATATACATACATATACACACATATATATGCAATAAGTATGCAGATACAACAATGGTATACTTATCAATGTAATAAATATAAAAGTAATGTAAAATAAAAAAAAATAAAAAAAGTAAAATGTTAATAAATAGTAGGTACACATGACAGAATGAAGGACATAGAACAGCCAGTATGTCTGCGTTCTGTATCATTCACACACTAAACTGGCTAGAGTTAAATGATAGACAGATCAACATTAATTGCAGCTTTGTCTTTTTGTGAGGTTAAAATAAACATTTTAAGATTGTATTTGAAACTATTTATACTTGGTGAGTCTCTGATTTGTGGAGGTATATTGTTCCAACATTTGGACGCTGCGTACCGAAAACTGCCTCGAAATGCTGCTGTTTTATGTTGAGGGATAGCTAGATGCTGTGCACACTGCCTAGCCTCCCGCTTTCGGTGAGCACCAACCCAGGATAATTTTGAGTGCAAGTACGAGGGACACTTATTTTTGATTACGCCAAAAAGAAGACAAGCTAGGTGGAGCTTACGACGTGACTTCATTTTTAGGAGGTTGTGATTGTTAAGATAAGGTGTAACGTGACCCCTCGGTGGTATATTAAAGCAAAAACGGGCACATGCGTTTTGAACCCGTTGAATCAGCCTCTTTGTTCGTGATAAGAGTCTAGAGCCAATTACTGTATCCGCGTAATTTAATTTCGACAAAACCAAAGCTTCGGCCAGCTGCACTCGTAAATCCTCGCTGAGATATGTACGCATTCTGTACAGAACTTTCAAGCGGTAAAAACAATTTTTTACACAATTTGAAACATGGGTTTCAAACCTGAGGGCTTGATCCATTATAAGACCCAGGTTCCTAGCTTCAAATACACGTTCGATTACTTGTCCACCCACTAATACGTTAAAATTACTAGGAACCTTGCTCAACTGACCGTTTGTTCCAAAAAGCATATATTTAGTTTTGGATGGATTCAAAATGAGACAGTTCCGACTAGACCATTCCACTATGCTATTTAGATCCTCGTTTATAGCCGTCACTGCAGCCAAATAATCGCCCGGCTTAAAGGAGAAATATATTTGAAGATCATCAGCATAGATATGGAATTTGCAATGTTTTATGACCTTAACAATATCGGTACAGTACAAAATAAATAGAGTTGGCCCCAATATTGATCCCTGCGGAACGCCCCTAGTTACCGGTTCTGCACCCGAACGCAAAGGACAACCCTTTGAATCGCGAATCTCAACCAATTGAGTACGGTTTTTGAGATAACTGTCAAACCACCTCAACGCTGCCATATCGAACCCATAATACGCCATCTTAGAGCCATCTTAGACAGTAGTAGTGACAAATTTATGGCATCGAACGCCCTAGAAAAATCCAGCAAGACCAACATGGTACACAGACCTTCATCCTGTGCAGACAGAATATTGTCGGTTACGTCCAACAAGGCTGTAGCTGTACTTCGACCCCTTCTAAAACCCGACTGCAGCTCCGGAAGGATGCCACCACCCTCAAGAAACCTAGACAACTGCTCATTCACTACTCTTTCTAGCACCTTGGATAATAAGGGTAAGATACTGATTGGCCTTAAGTCTTTGAGATTACTAGGGCTGTTCACTTTAGGTAAAGGACGCACTATTGCAAGTTTCCAGGCTTCGGGGAATGAAGAAGTTGTTATGGAACCATTAATTATCCGTACCAATAAGTCCAGTGTTAGGGGGCTGTCAACATACACATATCCAATGTGATTTGATCGCATCCTTCAGCATTCGATTTTAGGGCATTCAAAATGTTCAAAACCTTAGCAGCGCTAGTGGGTTTTAGGGAAAAAGCACAGTCGGAAAACCTATGAAATTCAAAATACGTGAGATGTGATAATGAGGTACTAGGGTCACCAGGAACATGCAAGAAATTAAAATTTATTAAATCTGGGTTATGAAAATGTGAGGGTAGATCCATATCGTTACTTGGAGGAAGCAGTGTGGCTTTTAAATTTTTCCATAATAATTTCGGATACTTTAAGTTATTGTTAATATTAGTTTTATAGTAAGCTACTTTCTCAAAATAAATAGATTTGTTTACTAGGCTCTTCAAATCTAAATAATATTGTTTTTTATGCTGTAAAGATTTATTGTTCACAAACCGCCTGTACGCTACGTCACGAAGGTGCATCATAAATTTAATATTGTCGGTTATCCAAGGGTAAGACCTTTCCTTTATTGTGACGCTTTTTCGAGGAGCAAAGGCATCAAATAATCCTAACAAATTGCTACTAAGATGGAGCACCATAGAATTTACATCGTATTGTGATATTTCCCCACACCAGTCAATCGAACGCAGTGCCTCATCAAATTTGTGGCAGTCAATATTTTTGATACTTCTGCAGATTATGAGCCTCGGTGGTATCCTCTCCCTATTAACCCGAAGAACTGCTGTAATAAATGCATGGGCACCAAGCGCCTCAATAGGTTCAACAGTAACATTAATAACCTTAGCGTCGGTACACACCAAATCTATAAGTGTAGAACTATTTGTTGTAAAATGCGTGGGAGACGTCACCAACTGATCTAAGTTCAAGCAGTCCAAAAATATTTTCAATTTAGTAAATCTGCAATCCGATGGTGATAGGTAGTTTATATTAAAATCTCCCAACAGCATGATGTGGTTACAAAATGATAACGAGTTCACCGAAGCCGTCAACGCATCCAGAAAAGTGTCGATATCAAGCCATGGCGGCCTATAAGCCGTTCCTATCGCGAGCTTACAACCGTTAACATTCAATGAAAGCCACATTTGCTCAACATCCGTGTGCACAGGGTCCACCGGATGAGGATGAGCCCGTACATTCGTCCCGCGCCTAATGTACGCTCAGCGGACGCGGTACGTGCCGCAGCCGGTAGCCGGGCACCTACGGGGCGCGCCCCTCCTCCCCGGCCCTGAGCCAAGTCTCATTAACAGCCATAATGTCTATGTCATGTCGTTCTATAGCAGCTATGAACTCATCGTGGTTAGTACCCAGTGATCCAGCGTTAAGAAAACCAACTTTGAAATTCTTTGAGGTCATGTTAAGCGATCGTAGTAAAAAAAATCAAGATTAAAAAAATAGATAAAATAAAAACGCGTATAAGAATATTGAAATAAATATTGGAAAAAGTTGTGTGTACCATAACAAACTACTATAATAAACTCAGATGTTATTATATAATAAAATGTGAGACTGGTTTATAAAACGTAAATATGTGAAAGGAATAAAAGTAATAAATATACATAGATACCGGTGTCCATAGCCATTAATCAAAGTTGCTTCAAACCGATGACTATACAATGTCGCGTCACTGCAAGCGATGCCAACCAGTATCAAAGCGCACACTACTGATAAACCCAATTGAATAAAAAATATAACATCAAAACAATGACAAAAAATTAAATGTAGAATTACCACAAAAATGCCTACCATATATAAGGTGTTCTATAATTTTATGCCACGGCTTTAATAGGAGGTAGTGTTATGTTTACAGATTACAATTGTGAAGAAATTTTGGACCCCGGCCCAGTTAATTACATAAAGTAATTAAGTAAACATTGACTACATTCTGCATAATGTGGTTCACAAATTACGCGCGATGCGTCGCTTAGTCAATGAAAACAATTGCTATCTCTTTCCACGTGTACTAAGAATGAAAACGGAAATCAGCTGACTAGTTCGTCACTTCACTATCTAATCTACTAGATACTCAATAAGCAGGCTAACAAGGGTTTTAAAAGTGCAATTACTTACCAAGTACGGCATTCTTCCGAAAAGCTGATGTAGGTAAATAAGATTATAAACTTCCCATCACACTTAAAACAGCTTTTTACACACTTTTACAGTTATTTACACATTTTTACAGTTATTTACACACTTTTACAGTTATTTACACACTCTCTACATACTTATCTACAAAACTGTTGCACAAGTCCACCTTCGCGTTGCAAACAAATGAAGGCACGCTTCCAAACATGTCATGTCACATTATTTATGTGTCCGTTTCACTTTTACCTTGTTTCGCGTTTGATTTAAAAGACCGCTCGGCGCCGGGCGGCTAGGAGCACGCTGCACACCCCCGCGCGCCCGCACCCTCTCCCGCACTCGTCGCACGCGCTAAGTAAATAAGATTATAAACTTCCCATCACACTTAAACAGGCTTTGGACTGTCAAGTTAGCGTAAGAATCGTATTTTTTTCTATTTTTTAACTTAAATTAATATCAAATAACGATAAACTGTAACTTGGCGTGTTTAAAAGTTAATCATCTTATTTACAACAATTGCATCGTATTTATACACTCCCTTCCTACTTATCTACAAAACTGTTGCACAAGTCCACCATCGCTTTGCACACAGATGAAGGCACGCTTCCTTACGTGTCTTTTCACTTTATTTAATGTGTCTGTTTCATTTTTCACTTGTCTAAATGCGCGTTTGATGCGCCTTTTTAGTTCTTCCACACTTCTAATATCATGTCCAGTTTGGCCGTACACAAGGTCCTTTACATGACCCCACAAAAAAAAGTCTAGTGGAGTTAAATCCGGCGAGCGAGGAGGCCATGGCACTGGGCCACCTCTGCCTATCCACCGGTCACCACCGTACCACACACCGTTTAAAAATTCACGCACGCTGAGTGCGAAATGAGGTGGTGCTCCATCGTGTTGAAAAAGCAGCCCTCTTACCTCTTCAAGAGGAATACGCTCCAACATTCTTCTCACGCGAGTTTGCAATAAACGCAGATACGTGTCTGCATTCAGTCTGTCTAAAAACACTGGCCCTAAAATTCGGTTGCCGAGTATTCCAGCCCACACTTTAACACTAAAACTAACGTCCGGGCGGACGGGAGCTGGGCTACTGACGGGCGGCCGGTTGACCAGCGCGTGCGACGATTGCAGGAGAGGGTGCGGGCGCGCGGGGGTGTGCATCGTGCTCCTAGCCGAGTCCTACCTGTGTCGGTGCTGAGCGGTCTGGCAACAGTGTATGACGGGGTGGCGCTTGCTTATTAATTATACAGATAAACCATCACATGTTGCCGCACTGCTCCGAATTCATTCAATTCGCAAAATGCGGGTGCTGCTCCGTCCTACACTGTTGCCGTTCTTATCCAACGAGACAACTCGGCGCACGCGTCGCCCGGCCGCCAGTACCCCAGTCAACCCCCGCCGACCCGGACGTTAGTTTCAGTGTCGGGGATACGCGAGCGTTACGTAAAAATACCTCCCAGGTGACGAAATTCAAATCAGAACTGTTAGAGTTCTTTCGGTGTCATCCTCTTGCAAGCGCAAGGGATACTGCCAATCAAACGCGAAACAAAGTAAAAGTAAAACGGACACATTAAATAATGTGATATGACATGTTTGGAAGCGTGCCTTCATTTGTTTGCAACGCGAAGGTGGATTTGTGCAACAGTTTTGTAGATAAGTAGGTAGAGAGTGTGTAAATAACTGTAAAAGTGTGTAAATAACTGTAAAAGTGTGTAAATAACTGTAAAAATGTGTAAATAATTGTAAAAGTGTGTAAAAAACTTTTTTAAGTGTGATGGGAAGTTTATAATCTTATTTACCTACATCAGCTTTTCGGAAGAATGCCGTACCTGGTAAGTAATTGTACTTTTAAAACCCTTGTTAGCCTGCCTATTGAGTATCTAGTAGATTAGATAGCGACGAACTAAACAGCTGATTTCCGTTTTCATTCTCAGTACACGTGGAAAGAAATAGCAATTGTTTTCATTGACTAAGCGACGCATCGCGCGTAATTTGTGAACCACATTATGCAGAATGTAGTCAATTTTTACTTAATTACTTTATGTAATTAACTGGTCCGGGGTACGAAATTTCTTCACAATTGTAATCTGTAAACATAACACTACCTCCCATTAAAGCCGTGGCATAAAATTATAGAGCACCTTGTATATAACAATCGGCAAACGGTGCACTAGCCAAAAGTTTTTTTTATATCCGCCTCTGAACGCACTCGTTGCGCCGGTACTCCATCCTCCTTCCGTACATAAATACGTCCCTCTTTCGTCCACACATACTTAAAATTATGACGCTGCGCAGCCTCACGAGAGATATGGAAAAGCCGTGCGTTAGAACGGGTCAGATGTTCGTTCACATAGAACCTCCGCGGCTGGCCGGGCAAATCGAGGTCCGCAGTGGTGAGCCCACGGCGCACGCGCGCCGCACGTATCAGTTGATCTTTCGATGTGCGACGGGCTAACCGCACCGCGATTGCGCGCGGCCGCGACCCTCCAACCGAGTCACTGAGGGTAGATGCAGAGCCAGGGATGAAATTCCGACGCACCGCACCAATGCGCTCGACATTTACTACGTCCCTATCCTCGATCGTAATCCCAAGCTTCAATGAGACCGCTTTAATTATGTGTAACGGGTTCTCTGCTTTAGTCTCCTGTATTCCCGTGATGAGGACATCGTTCAATAGGAGTTCCTGATCGCGCTCATTCAACTGAAGCTTCAGCTCGGAAATTGTAGCCTCAAGATGGTCATATGAAGAGGGCTCCCTCTCCTCGAAACGCTTTTCGAGATTAGCCACCCTGAGCTCAACCACCTCCACGCGCTCGTTGCACCCCTCGACGATAGACCTGAAATTCGCGGCCTCCTGACGCATCTCGCGGATTTCAGTCCTTAAGGCGCTTAGTTCTTCCCTAAAAGAACGAATCTCCCCGGCTAAATCCAAAATCGCGGGATCCGAGGCGGATGGACTATCGGAGACCACGCAATCCGATGTCGCAGCCTTCACCGGTGTCGCAGAGTTATCAGCTTTCGGGATTCTTGCTTTGCAGCCGGGACACAACCAGGTAGGTGAGGTAGTCGCCGTGGCCGGTATACCCACACAGGCCCGGTGATATGCACCCGGATATTTACTACACCGGATACTCACTGATGCAGCCAGGAACTGACCACATCCACCACACTTTGCCATAATTAAACTTAATTAAGGTTTTTTTTTACTTTAACAGATTAGTATTATATAGGGTAGGATTAGCACTGACACACTGACACCAGTCGTAATATGTGAATTTTTGCTTATTTTATAGTTCACTGACACTTATCCACAATAAATGATATTGTTTGAGGAATAAGCAATATTTATCCGGGAGACTTATTATTATATTTAATCGTTATGTATTTATTATAATTTTTCGAAACTGGAGTACATAAAAACCGGTTAGCTGTCACCGTCATCCGTGACGTCACTCTACGGAAGTACTACTCATTTTCTAGGAATAAACATGTATTCGTTGGTCAAATTAAAACCACTAACAAATTTGTTAGTGTCAAAAAATAATAATTTGTCTTTATGACAACATGTCAGCATGAATATTAAATTATTTAAATAATGTATATTTTTATTTTGTGATTCTGTCAAATTGTCAGAATACGGAAAAGCACACATTATTATGTTTCCTATCTTTAGTTTCAATAAAGCATTGACACCATCCACTATATCCCGCTTCTTTACTCCAGTACTATCACCCATCAACAACACTACCGGCTGAGTTTGTGTGATACATTGTTGTTTTATTTTTTGTATCATCTGACCAAACTTTATGTTATTATAACAGTAATTTGTTATACTATAATTGAGGCAATTTGAAATGAGCGACCCAATACCTGCTCCTATGGAGTCAGGGAACACACTAGCATTGCTGGTCATTACTGGTTGAGTGACCGTATGTGATACAGGTATATTGTGTTCCAGCTCAAGAGGCAGGGTGTGAGTACAACTACAAGAAAGGTTATTAGCTAAAGACTCATATCTCTCAGCACTGTAAGTTACTAAGTCTATTAGTTTACCTGCTTCAATCATGTGATTATTAATCTCAGATTGGGCGGATTCATACTTTTGGAACATCTGGTTTAGGGGCCATCCATAAAGTACGTCACACTAATTTCATGAGTTTTCGAGCCCCCCCCCGTCCTTGTCACAGGTGGTCACATTTCTGAGACCCCCCCCTCCCTAGTGTGACGTCACATGTTTTTTGCAATTTAACATCGAAAAATTATTAAATTAAAACAGCAGTTCCGAAATTAGTTTTATTTCCATTTAAATTAAGCACTTTTTTTATGAAATCAACATAGTATCAAATATTTGAAACAATAACAAAAACATAAACTAATGAATATAAAGAAAAAGAAAAAAAAGAAACTCAATCATCTTCAGTCCATGGACTTAGAACCCAGTCCTTTAAATTATTTATAACTGGCATGGCAGTCACTTCACAGTTCACTTCGTTATTCACGTCAGGAACATTTGTGGTGTCAACATCTTTTTCATCCAACCATAAGGCATCATCATTAATATCCAAGCAAAGAATTTCTCTGGCACGTCTAGCTGCTATTCTTTGAGGGCGTATCTTTGCAATGGGAACTTCGTCTTGCTTAATCTTATGAAGTTGTTTGTGTTGGTTAGTGGCTTTATATGATGCAAAATATAGACCACAGAAGCCGCATGATCGCTTACACAAGTATCCCTCAACACTAGGGCAGTAACTATCATACGGTACTTGCTTTTAATGTGATGACGCGCTCAGTTTTAAAGATAATTGAAGTAATAGTGGAGCGAATTTACCTTCGATATCATCCTTTTCTGTTGTTATATACCCGCTTGACGTCTGTTTAATTAAAACAGGTGGTGGTAAAAAACCCTTTCGTAGTAGTCGCCGAAGACTAGATCGTTGCACACCACAGCACGAAACCACTTCACATTTTACTATTTGCAGTAAATATTGTGATTCCCGGACATGATTTGCGTACCAAATCGCATCACGTTTCAATGCCTTAGCCTGTTCAACATCCAGTCTAGTTTCTGTAGGCATAATATATTTGGCAACCACAGGATATCCATCAATGACCAATTGGCTCCAAATATTACTCAGTACTGTGCCTGCACTCTCAAAATTTCGTTTTTCCAAGTCCAGGTCAGTAGTTTTATTACTGGAATCGAGATGTGAACCGAAATTATCGTGTTTTAATACAACACCAGTAAGTTCACGACTAAGAGGTGCCATTCGTCGTTCTACTCTGTTAAAAGCACTTCTTCCTGGGGCATTTGTGGCAATGTAAACAGCATCCAAATCAAAATCTTTAAAATGTTGTATAGCTGAAATTATAACTCGCTCGTATCTTGGATTTTCGTCGGGACCACCATCGCAAGTAAAAATAAATACGGGTTTTACAAAACCTTCTCGAGTTTTCATGAAGTTCTCGAAGGCCGATATTTCAGTAAGTTTGTGTATATCTGTGGCATGAGTCTCTGCATTAGAGGACGAATGCTTTCCACTGCGAATTGCTACATATGTAGGCCCGGAATGTGTCACAGCTTCAGGTTTTCCTTCACCATCTTTCTTTACTACAATACCTGCATAAACAGAGGGAATAAGTTTATGTTTTTCCGCAACCACGAAATCATGATCCGGTAATTTTACACGATAATCAAGGTGCATTAATATTGGTGCTTGAGCGGTTTGCTGCTGTAATACCTAAATGGCACGCGTGCTTTGTCATCCATCGATAAAAAGAAAACTTGTTCAGGGCCCAAAATTGAAGCTAACGATTCAAGGTTTCTTATCGTCGCAGTACAAAATG
The DNA here is from genome assembly GCA_038387885.1 of Spodoptera picta. Lineage (NCBI taxonomy): Eukaryota > Metazoa > Arthropoda > Insecta > Lepidoptera > Noctuidae > Spodoptera > Spodoptera picta. The sequence continues at coordinate 1,160,765 of JAZHFQ010000314.1, forward strand.
GACCATCTTGATGTTTTATATGTAGCGTAGAGTCGGGTTTGCATAGTTTGACAGGAACAGTTACGACATGTCTTTTTCCTTCCTCTGTATTGACTCATCTGGGCAGAAGTCTCAAGTATAACCCTGATCGACTGATAGTATATCCCAGTTTACAAAGTTCGGCTTGTAAGTCGTCTAATGTTTTACAGCACCTTATAGCTTCAGTGCGACGTCGATCATCAGCTGCGCCACCAAAAACTGCAAGGTCCTTTATGACTCCAAGTAAACCGGATTGTGTTTCTTCTATTCTAGGCCGACCAAGAGTATCTCGAAGTTTTAGTGCTGCGGCTAAATCGGTATTTTTTTCGCAAAGTTCTACAATTTTTTGTTTTTTAAAATCACGACTTTTTTTCTGTCTTTCTGCTGCGCTAATCTTTCGCTTTAATATATTTTTTTCCTGCTGAATATTTTTCTTTAAAGTTGAGATTTTTTTTATTGCTTCATTTGAGGCTATACCAGTATCGCGTGCTAACAACAAGCTATTGAGTTCAGATTCTAAAACTACAATTTTATTCCGTGAAGCACTCTGACTAGGCGTTGGTTTAGGTATTGTTTGAAGCTGGCTTTCACTTGACGGTATATTAACCATATCAGTATCTTCTGGTCGTGCTGTCTGACCTTCGTTAGTATTTCCCTGCAAATTATATGTTATATTGTAATAAAATTCCAATTAATATTATTATATCGTTATTTTTTTATACCGTGGTCTTGAACCGCACCATATTAGAATTACTTGTATGAAGTAATTCTAATATGGTGCGGTTCCTATGACGGGTCCTATGACACCCCAGGTGTAAAAACAAACACATAATCGTAGTACACGCGGGCAAAACTACGGGCGGAAAGCTAGTCTTAAATAATTATTAGTACCTAATGCGGCGCGTGCGATGCGATTCAAGTCCGCGTCCATCTTTGACTCCTAAGCGTGATAATTAATGATTGTAATTAAATTCGTAATAACTTACTTGTACTTTTCCCTCCTTTTCCCGCTCTAGTTTTATTCGTGATGTTGACGAAGAAGGAATTTTCGAAAAAAAATTCATTAGTGTCGCTTTTTTTTCGTCATTTGTATCTGCAGCTCTTTGATTTTCAATTCCACATTGCCTTCGATATTGTCACTACTTTTCAAAATTTTCCATAAGGTATTAACTTCTTCCTGTAGAGGTATATGCTGTTTTTTTTTATCAGCGTAAGTTGCACTGTAAGTTTCGTACAATCTACGGTAAAGATTACCTAAATCTATCTTTTTGTTCATTTTGAACTTGATTTATTAAACTATGTTTATATCCACAAAATAGCAAAACTAAAAAAATGACGTCGTTCACTCAGCGAAAGCAAATTGTCGAATGAAAATATAAAAACAAAAACATTACCTACGCGAGGTGCGGTGCGTTTGGCGGCATTAGTCAAAGGGCTCGTCGGCGCGCGATCGGCACGTCTCAGAAGCGGCTATGAACTTATCAACAAAACAATTTAAACCGTATTGCCCTAAAGATAGAGTTGGACATATTTTTTAGTTTAATTAATATTTCAAATTACGCGATTAGTACCTCTTGATTTTGCAATGTGATGCCACGAAACTTAAGACCCCTCCCACCCCTTGTCACACCATGTCACACTTTGCCGACCCCCTCCCCCCCCCCCTTTACGTGTGACGTACTTTATGGATGGCCCCTTAGGAATAATTCTCTCTGTAACAATTCTTGTCTAAGAGTTTGGATGTCCAAGTCATATACAGCCCTACTTTCTTCTAATTCATTATGGCAAGATTTAATTTCACTAACTAGTTGTAACTTTTTGTTTTCTTAAATTTAAGTTTAGTTTAGATAGATTGTGCCTCTTTTTAATTGTTTTAATTGTCTTATTCAGTTTAATGTACTTTTTAATTTTGTTGTGGCTGTTAAGCATGGTGCATGCGGTTGATACAGTGACAGGATCATCGCCAGTCAAGTCTATTGTAATGGCCGGCTCACATGTGTCGCCAGAACCACTCCCAATTAACTCTTCGTATAAGCTCTGAGTCTTGTCCGATATTACTGAGTGTTTAAACGCCTCTAATGTATGTATTGTTTTGTAGGCTTCTCTTAATTCATACTCCAATTGTGATATACGTGTTAGAGCATGTTCATGAGTGTCAGTGCACTGCTGGAAGGTAGTAACCTTTTTGAGTAGCATATCATGTTGTTCAAGTAGGTCTCTGTGACACATATGAAGTTCAGCCAATTCAGTTTTAAGATTAGTGTTTTTATTTATCAGTCTGTGAGTAATTATTACAGCTATTTAAAATAAAAAGAAATAAAAATAAATGAGATAATACTCAATATTATTATAATTATTTATATTTATTTATTTATTTTATTCTAAAACACCTAAAATGAAAATGTAATAACAAAATTATTACTTATACTGAATCAGTAATTTCGTATTAAAAGAAAATATTGAAATCAGAATTTAATTAAGTTTACTATAAACTATAATTTAAGTCGAACATAACAATCATAGCTTCCTTTTTTATTATTTGTGCAAACATAACAATCATATCTTCCTTTTTTATTCTGAACTTAATCATACATTGTCTTACATTAATTTATAATAACATTAAACATTTTCAATAATCAAATTTTATCAAAGGTAAATTATACTTGACAAAAAGTAATTTCGCAGCCTTATCACCAGAGAGTCTATTTCTTAAAGGATCATAAATTAACCCAGCAGCACTGAAAAGCTGCTCACTCGGTACTCTGCCAGGCGGCGGAGAGAGGTACTGTCTGACTAAAGCACTTAAACTGTTGTACTTGGTATGCATTTTCCACCATAAAAGTGGATTTTCATTGAGTGTCAACCTTTTCTCTCTATTGTATTCATTTAGCAATGCTTTTTTGACAATTAATTGATTGGGTACTGTATCATCCTCATCACCACCTACGTGCTCTTCTTCGTCACTTGCGCATAATATTTCAGCTAGATAAGATTGAATGTATGAACTTGTTGATTGCAGCTGAGTCCGTGATCTCTTTGGTGAAGAAGGACCTTCATCATGAGAAGTTCTTGAACACCCAAGGATTCCTAGAATCTCTGTCTGTACTTGTTCCTTAGTAATTTCAGTAAAAAACTTGAGCTTGTAACGTGGATCTAGATAAGTAGCTATTGTATATATTTTATTATTCTTATTCTTTATCTGTGTGTGATACTCTGTGTAAACATCTAAGAGTATAACTCTCTGCTCCTAAATTAAGTTAAAATTATTTACTGTTCACTACCAGATATAAAAATAGACAAAAAGTAAATGCTAATACGTCAACTACATGTGCAAGTGGTAATTTCAAAAACTAAGTGCGCTAGTGCATACAATTAACAAATATTAAAAGTGTTATGATCGCAAATCAGCTCTGACGCCGTATGTCAACAATTATCAACAATATATAATTTGAGTGTGATTAGTAAGTTGCGGAACAAATCTACATATAAACAATATTATCAAAATAATGGTGATTTCAACAAACAGTGCTAAAAACAACAATAAACAATAAAAGTGATGTTTACGAATTTATAATGTGGGTGTTTAGAAAAGTAAATTAACCTTACATGTACACATCTTTTATGCATTAAGTAAAGGGACTATTTATTTCAATAGATTTGTAAATAGATATTTCGCTTGTGTAATGCCATATCGGATTTCCGTGCAACTGGTAGACGGTTCAATCCCCGCTCTAGAAAGTTCTTTTTGTGCAGTTTATTGATCTGTTCTAACGAAATTTAATATAAAATGATTTTTTTCGAAAATATAACGTTTAGAAAAACTCGGACACAATCCATGTCCCAATCAGACGAGGAAACTAGTGCTAATCATTCAAAGATAGATGGCAGCACCTGTAGTTTACCTGATATATCGTGTAATGAACATACAATGCAAATACAGGAACTTAAACAACAACTGGAACATGTCACTGCCCAACTAGCCTCAGCTCACGAGGAGATTAATATATCTCTAGAAAATAGTGAACTTAAAAAAATTGTAAATGAATTGACATCAAAATACACTGTTGTTAAAGAAGCTTCAAAACTACTTTTAAATGGAACTAAGAGCCCTATAAAAACGTTAACGATGTCAACCCCACGAAAGACTTCCCGAGCACAGAACAAACATGCTAGGGAACATTATACCCATATGCTATTGGAACGTAAACGAGAACATGTAAAACATTCGACAGAAACTTCACACGACTGTACCCACAAAAAGCAAAGCCAATGTAACTCTAAGTCTAAACCAAAAAGCAGTAAACTATGTATTGTGAGTTCAAATAAGACGAACAGTGTGCTAGCTATAGCTGAGGAGACATTCCCGAAGCACCAAATATGTCACTATCTGACACCAAACTGTGGAATACTTCAGTTAATTCGCAACCTACACTAGAAGACTTTGGATTACACGATGAACGACAGTTGCATAATATTTATTGGAGAAGCCGATTTTAAAAGAACACAAAACTACGTTGATTTAATTATTGACATGAGAAAGACACTGCAAAAAGTACAACACACCAATGTTATATTATGTGTGCCAACATTTAAATTGGGAAATTACTCAATGTTTAACTGGCGTATAGAAACGTTTAATAATCTTCTCGATTTGGATCTACAAACGTTCGACTACGTGACAGTGTTAGACTCGAATCTAGGTTTAAACTATGATTTTACCATGTTTTCTAGACACAGTGGAAGATTAAACAATAGAGGTATGAGAAATACTTTACATAATTTGATTCCATTGGTAGGGAATAGTAGATTACAGAATGAAGTAGATAGTGATAGCCCAAAGTTGCATTCTGCAGGTGCTGATTTTTTTCTCTGAATGTATTAATGTAATGCATCAAAATATTGCTGGACTTATAAATAAGACAGACTTAATAAGTGTGCAGGAATTGCTAGCCAAACAAATAAACATAGACGTTATATGTATAACCGAACACTTCATTATGTCTGGCCAGGAAAGTGTGTTAAATTTACCTAACTTAAACAGATTTTACGAAAACTTGGATGCTATATTAATAACTATGTGTACGAAGCGTAATAAGAAAATAGTCTTATGTGGAGACTTTAACATAGATATTTTAACAAACAATCGAATTACTAATGACTTTAAATGCTTTCTCTTGAACTACAATCTGAAACTAGGACTCAGTGAACCCACCCGACCTATAAGTAATACCTGCCTAGACAACTTTGCCCACAACTCTAAAAACGCATGTAAGTGTGAGGTTATAGAGCTCGGGCTATCTGACCACTCAGCCCAAATTCTAAAATTAAAAGTTAGTAGGTTCTTTAAAATACAAACATAACATAACATAACATCACGCCTTTTATCCCCGAAGGGGTAGGCAGAGGTGCACACAGAAGTAACACCCACTTTTCACTATTTGTGTTATGAGTCCCATGTAATAGGGGGTGAGCCTATTGCCATATACCGGGCACATTTCCAGACTCCATGCTACTACTGAGAATTTTTTTAAAAACCCAGTAATACTTTGCCCGACCCGGGAATCGAACCCGAGACCCCTTGCCCGGCAGTCGCACTCGCGACCACTCGGCCAACGAGGCAGTCAAATACAAACATGGAAAACAAAAACTCGAGATATATCTATGGAAAATCTAATTAAATTTAAAGTTCACCTGAGCAACCTGACATTCGCTGACGTGTATAATACAGAAGACCCTAGTGTAGCTTATGACAACTTTATTGACATGTTTAAACTTCTTTATGACTTATATGCTTTCCATACAAAATATTAACAATGCGATCCGAAAAAAAAATAAATGGGTATCACGAGGCATACGAATCTACAGTAAAAGAAAACGCCAGTTATTCTGGAAACATAGACGTCAACCAACCGTAGAAAATAGAAATGAGCTGGTAACTTATTCAAAAAGAAAAAAAATTGTAAGACTGACTCAGAAGGCTCAAAACAATCACTTAATCATTAATTCAAATAATAAATCAAAAACAACCTGGCAAATTGTAAATAACACTAAGACTGTAACCGAACCTATTTCTCAAATAAAACACCACAGACTTACTTTAACGGATCCTAATGACATAGCGGAAGCCTTCAATGACTTTTTTGTAGATCAAGTAATGAGTATGCCAAAACATGGTTCACAGAACACGACCAAAATTAATAACTACCCCGACGCAATATTCATGCCCCCAACTGTACCCGAGGATATCATTCGCGTGATAAGAACTCTGAAGAACAAAAAAGCGTTGGCTATGATAACATCTCAACAAAGGTAATTAAATTTGTTTCTACCGGTATAGCCGACCCTTTGAGCCACATTATAAATTTGTGTATATTTAATGGAATCTTTCCCGAACAACTTAAAATGACTGTTATAAAGCCAATTTATAAAAAGAACTGCAAAGAAGAAATAGCTAATAATCGACCCATTGCATTGATCCCGGTGTTCTCTAAGGTTATGGAAAAAATCATTTATGAATATATTTACAGATTTACCTTAAAATATGATATATTATGTGACGAGCAATACGGTTTCAGAAAAAATAAAAATATAAATATGGCACTATTTGACTTCTTGAGTAAAATAATGCCAAACGTAGACACTAAAAAACCGGTATGTGCCATCTACACTGATATGTCAAAGGCATTTGATTGCGTAGATCATGGGATTCTTTTGGGTAAACTTTATGTTTACGGAATTCGCGGAAATGCATTGAACCTAATAAAATCTTATCTCTGTGGCCGGAAACAATATACAGAGATATCAAAAATTGACACAATCACCAAATATGAAATAAAGTATAAATCATCCACTAGAGAAATAAAGTTTGGAGTTCCGCAAGGTAGCGTGCTCGGACCTTTGTTATTTCTATTATACATATATCAATGATCTTCCGCGACAAATCGATCAGCCTATGGTGCTATTTGCTGACGATAGCACATTGCTAATAGAGTGTAGAAATAGACAAACATATGAAAGTGACATCAATACAACCCTTGACACAGTTGTAAACTGGCTCAATAACAACAACCTGGTAGTAAATGTTCAAAAAACAAAAATTATGCACTTCTACCAGAGAATTCATCCCAAAGCAATGAACATAGGCTACAACGGACAGACAATAGGCATGGCGACTATTTTTTAATTTTTTGTCCGTCTTTTAGGTATTTTAAAAATCTTCGATACGTATTTTTTCTTTTTTCTCGTATCCAAAAAAACATGTAGATATTTTGAGTTAAAATGACGCGTGACGTCACAATTAGGTACGATTTCTCCGTAAGTGTGACGTCAACACCCCCCACTCCCTAACTTTAATGCGGAATAACTACGCATTCTTCTGTTAATTTGATAAAACAAAAAATACGTGTCTGATATTTTCGTGCGATCTTAATGACGGACTTATTACTTTTTGATTTTTTTACCCTGTCGACACGCCTATTGACGGGGTAAATGTGACGAAATTTCTGGGAATCTTAATTGACAGTCAACTCAACTGGAAAGCTCATGCTGAAGAAATCTGTAAAAGAGTTAGCTCTTCCGCTTATGCGTTGCACATTATGTCAAAAAAGATTAACACTAAATCGTTACTAGTGGCGTATCATGGTTTGGTTGTCTTGCTCCTGAGATTCGGTGTAGTGTTTTGGGGCAATTGTTGTGAAAGGGAGAGCATTTTTAAATGTCAAAAGCGTTGCCTTAGATCTATGTTTCGCTTAAAAGTAACAGATAGCTGTGTTCCTGTATTTAAAAGTAATAAATTGTTAACGTTTCCATGCCTGTACATTATAGAATTAGCCATATTTGTCAAAACAAATAAGTATCTTTTTTCAACCTTCAATGACACTAGGAAAAGAAATAACACATTGCGATCCAGTATAGAAGTTTGTTGTACACGGGAGCATATAATACAGCATTGATGAAAAAGGGGGTCATCTGTATGGCACCAACTGATTTAAATAAAATACCTCTTAATATTAGAGAGCTACCGCTGTACAAATTTAAAAAAAGCCTCACTAGAATGCTCGTAGATAAATGTTACTATTCCCTAGCCGATTACTTAAAAGATAAATTACCTAATTGAATGAATTCTCCATTATTTATGAAATGAATGTTGTACATTTAAATATAATTTTTATATTTTTCTTTTGTTTTTTGACCATTGTTGATTTTATTTTTTCTCTCGACTAGTATAATGACTTTTTGATTTGCGTTTTAATTTTGACATGTTATTATGACTTTATTGACCTTAGTATTATAACTGACATACTGAAATATTACTAGACTATGTTCAATATTTTTGTAATTATTTGAAATGTTATTTAATCTGTAGTACAGTAGCAATACTTATATAATATTATTTTCTTACCCAAATTTGTGAAAATTTGCATGCCTTGACGAAGTGGCAAACATGTATAAAGCCCAACTATAAAAATATTGTCATCTAACATATATGCACCTACGTGTGTGTGTATGTTATACACATGTTTTATGCGAATAAAAATTATTATTATTATTACCCTGCGGGCTATAATAATAATAATTTTTATTATTATTTACATATATTTATTTAAAATTCTCTATAAATTATATTTTTAAACACTACTTATAAAATAAAAATAATATTTAAAAATATAAAAAATAGGAGCCGACCAGTAGCGGGAGCATGGTCCAAGCTACCGGTGGTTAGGGCTCCAGAGACAGAAACCTCCTCACGATAGACTTAATCGTCAACTGGCGAGCGCGAATCTCGCGAGCGCTCGCGAGTTGGCACTTTTCGATTTTGCCTACTTTTTTTGTCGTCAACTCGCGCGTCTATATAATTTGATGTTTTAATGTATAGTCAGCTACAAAAACGTTATAACAAATTTAATTTAGTTAGGTACTTACCTACTATAAATGTATAAGAAACTTTATGAAATTTGATTTTTAAAATAAAACAAAATATACATCGTTTTGAAATCAGTTTATTATAAATCAACAGGACAAAATATAAATTATTAGTAGTATTTCCTTTACTAATTATCAACAATATCACATTGATTTGAGAATTTGGCTTATTATCTTATTATCTAGTATGTAAATTGTAAAAAACTAAGTAAATAAAATAGAAACAACGAAAACACTCCCCTCACATACTCGTATACAAAATTATATGTGAGGAGATTTTCGATAAATCTCATAATATAAATAATTTAAACCGTACTGAAAATTGGTAAGTATAAAATAGTAAAGCTAAACATAGTAATTGACAACAAACTGACTTATTATTGCTCACTAATAAAATCAATCTTAGGAACCATAGAAAGAGTCTTAGAAACTATAAAATCACAGATCAGATATGGTTGTAAATGATTTTTACAAAAAACGCTAAACACTATCAATAAGTAGATTCATCAATTGGCTAAGTTATTACTGACGACCTACAAATAAAACTAATCACAGACTATAAAATCACAGATCATGGTTTGTTATAAATGATTTTTATAGCAAACGTTAAAATAAACAGACTATGCTAAATTAAATCAAAAATCACAAGATCAAAAGTTCGATACATAAGTCAATATTTATAACCCCATGGATAAATTCGTTAACAGTGTTGGTAATGTGCTCGTCAATAGCACAAGTTTCTTTACATTTTGCAGTTATATTAGACTTCTTTAAGTATAAAGTCTGATAATAATTATCTTCTTCTTTTAAGATGGTCAAAAAATGTGCAATACTTTTGGGTTTGCTATTAATTTTTTTATTTACCGTAGAATGCCAGCTCTCAACCATGTTCGTAGTGCGGTGTTGGCTAAAATTACAAGACCATTTGTCTGCGAAAATGGAAGTCTCATTCAACCAAGTTCTTACAAAATAATCATTTAATTTTACAATATTTTTATCATTCGGACATTGAGACATAATATACAACCAACCATTCTCAACAGCTTCTTTGGGCAAATGTGCCAAAACAACGCACCTCTTTATATGTTTTCTAAATAATACAGATTTTGTTATGCCTATTTCGTCAGCTTTCCGCCACAAACTTCGCGAAAAATGAAAGAAACACCCTCTAACGCTTGTTTCAGGGAATATGTCTTTGACTGCTAACATTGCAGCCTTCTCGAAGTCTAGTAGAATGGTTTTGGGATTAAACTGAGGAATTTGGCTCTTGATAAGGCGAAACAAAATTTTGTAAGTTGCTCTTGTTTTGTTAGCCAACAACGCATAAATAACGGGTATAATATTATTATGAGTTTTACTACTTCCTAAATCAACATGTAAAGTGTACAACTGCTGGAAAGGTTTTAAACAAAATTTAAAAGTACCATCGCATAAAATTGTCAAATTTGGATTTGCTAAAATTGTTTTACAATTTTCACTAGCGAATATTAAAATTCTATTGTTTGTTTGGTAGTCGGCTAGTAAAAAGTTTGCAAATATTTCGGGCACAGTAACATTCTTAATCGACTTAAAACATACCTTTCTTACCCCCAATGACTTATTCCGTTTTCGGTAAAATTTGTTTTTAATATTTTTATATGTAGGTATTTTTTTTATGAGGTCAATTCCTTTATCTTTAAGGGTTGAGACCGTATGTCGAAATGCATTTGGTATGGGTATAGTACAGTCACTTTTTACTTTTTCCATGCACTTGTCGAAGTTAAGCTCCAGTTCATTTGATACAAAATCAGGCTCACAGTCGTGCTTGTCATCTCGTTTGATGCAGTAATTGCTATCAATAATTAATCTTGCCTTGCAAACAGTCCTCTTCGAACACCTCCAGATACAGGAACCATCTTTATTTTCTCGGTCTTTATTATATTTGTGTCCTGCACGAAGTAGTATCGAACTTCCTCGCTGAGATGTAATGAGTCGTGTCCAGTTACATTTCTGGACGAACCTGCCTGTGGTCCACTTCCTAAAAATATTGTTTTTAATGACAAACATTTTCTAAAAAGCTAAATCACAAAAAAATAGAAATTATCTATATAAAAAATGGAAAATCAACGTATATTTTTTACTATGGAATAAATATACAGTGTAAAATTGCCACGTGGTATTTATTTTAAAGTGCAATCGCACTATAAGAAAGTAAACGACAATCAAGTTAAAGTGAACAAAACAATTAAGTAAAGCCATATGTTAATTCAAAAAAGTAAAATAGTAAGAACAACGAGTTAATCTAAGGTTTAACTAATCAAGATGCCTGATAAAAGTAACAGAACACTTTGAGAGTATTACCCGAAAAGTTTAATTGTTATAAACTTACCCCCACAGTACATCAAAATCACTAAAAACTTCCACATTTTCACTCACCAAATGGCATTCTTATATACTTAATAAAAACATTTATACTCTGTAAGTATGTTTACTCCGTAAGTGCACTGTAAACGTCAGCTTAGCTTACGTAACACTAAGAGCTCTTGCACATTATAAGATACGGACACAAGACAAGAAAAATGTCTTGTCTGGTGTATCGTACACATTCATGCAATTCGTCTTATCCTCAGTCTGTAGCCACAATTCACGGAGGATACACGTGTACAAAATGGACAGACGACAACGTCTATTATTGATTGCATACTTGTTCCATAGAAAAAACGCCGTAGTTGTAGGCGCCATTGGATACATCCATTAAATATGACAAGAATCAATGATGGGGCATATACGAAGTTGGTACCAAAACTACTTCAAGACGAACAAAAGTTTTTTAATTACTTCCGTATGTCCAAGACGACTTTTGACGAGCTGCTAGCACATTTGGAGTCATCATTATTTCGTCAAAATACGCAATTTAGAGAAGCTATTTCCCCACGTGAAATGCTTGTAGTAACTCTTAGGTAAGTATTTTAAATTTTAGGTATTTAGTCATGTTTTACGAAAATGGTTGTATAAAGAATGTTAAAGGCCGGAGCACACCGGATGCGTAATACGTTGCGTATGCGTAGACGCGCACGTACCACCGAGTTGTAATGTATGGAACTGTATGAGACAGGACACACCGCTAGCGTAACTTACATTACGCTAGCGGCGTGTCTACGCATACGCAAGTACGCAACGCATTACCTACGCATCCGGTGTGCTCCAGCCTTAAGACAACTGTTTTCATAAGAAAAAATAAATATTATAAGTATTATGTCATTTATTAATTCTAATTAAAGTAATCACGACACTCAACTCAATTTCTCATGTTAGATATGTTACGTATTTATAACGTCCCTCCCGAGGCGTTAGTATCTTATCTTAACACTTTCATTACCACTACGATTTTCGCGATGTTGTCCCGGATGCCGCCTACATTTTACGTTGGACTCGCTGGGCGAGTCGCCGGCGCTGTAACACGAATTGAATCGACTCGCCACGCGAGTTCAGTGGCATAGCGTTAGGGTGAAAACAATGTTTTGTTATTTTTGTGGCCGTGACAGTGTACGTTACGTGTTTAACGCAATTAAAAAGTGTTTAACTAACATACGGTGTAATTTAACATATAAAAATGGCAAGAAACACTATAGATAAAAGAAAAGATAAGTTTGTTTCGTAATTTATGCAGTGACTGTTAATGTTATAAATAGTGGTTATTGTTGAGGTTATATTTTAAATATCTAATATTGTTTTTATAAACAGGAGGTTTTCAATTCGACTAAATAAAAACCAATTTTACCCGGAAACATTTTGATACGGGCTTTTTAAGAATATAGTTTAAAAAACAGTACAGTTTTAAAATGTTTACTGTGAAATTTCGAATAACGTTTAAATATGTAATGATTATTCAATTTGTTATATTATAATGTTTTAAGTAAAATTACATTTTGATTACGTTCGAAATTTATTAAGAAGTGTCTGGTATGTTTTTAGTGCAATTTGTGCCAGAAACGGAGTCTTACGACGACGATTTAACTCAGATGGAGGAGGAGATACCAAGAAAGCGACAATGCATAGAAGGTAACTTATTAATTTAACCAAATTTAAAAAATAAGGAGGTTCTCAGTTTAAGCACACGTCGATGCGTTACTGTTACTGTGTGCATGCACGTCACACGGCGGCAACACCCGACGCTCACGCAGCGCGCTCGCGCTACTCGCACGCCCGAGGATCGCGCACGCCAAATGTGGAGTCAGCCTAACTAGTATGTACATAAGTTATTCCGAGATTATCTTTTATTTGGCTAAACCTATTTTGATGGAATTTTCATTTAATTAACTTTAACCAGTTTCAAACATTTAATGTAATTTCGACTAAAAACTGGTTGCATTCATAGTTCATATTCGTTTCAGATCATTCTGATAAAGAAGACGACTCTATGGCGCTGTTTGAAAATAATTCTCAAGACTGGGATGACAACAATATTAAGTATCAGACACGTGACATTTCAACAAATACGACAAACTTAAATCTTACTGAAAGCAGCACTCAAACTAATAATACTGATAATTCAAATTATATAGAGAGGGCCAACGAAGGTTTTGGCATTTTTATTGGACGTGAAATTCAAAATGTGCCTATTTTTAAAAGGCGTTTTATTATGTATCAGATAATTAAACTGATTGAAAACAATTCACAAAATATTTAAGGTCTGATAACTGGCACTAAAAATTATAGAATGACTGAACCTCAATTATGAAAGACTGTTAGTAAATAGTTTATTAATATGTTGATTAGTTACATAAATTATTTGATCTACAAGTCTGAGTTAGTCTAAGGGCTGTGTTAATGAAAAATAAATCTATAATATTATGTTTGTTAAGTTGAAATTCGTTAGGTAAATAAAACATTAAATTAATCGAAACTCGTTTTTTATTACACAACTTATATAGTAAACAATTAAACAATTTAAACTCAACAAATCAACTCAAAATAATCAACAACTTTTTAGGCAACACTCTTGTATTTATTCTTAATAACTATGATACGGTCTAAAACACTCAATACACAATCCAGGCTGACCAGGGCAATCTTCGCATGCAAATATGGTTTGCACCCTTTTTTTTAATGTGCGCCAACATTGATTGCAGCGCCTTCGCTTTGTTTTGCCGTGGGTATCTTTTGTTAGTTTCATAATACAATGAACTTTATTTTTTAAAGGCATTTGTAATTCGGAAGGCAAATGAGGTTCTACAATTGATTTAATTACACTTAAGCGGAAATCGTACAATGTTAATTTTTTTGAACTGCATTTATTATATAAAAAAAAGGAGTTGACCAATAGAATTTGCATGACATGTAAAATTACTTTTTTATACCATCGTATAGATTTGTGCTCGCATGAATAATACGAGAGCATTTGGTCATGACGATCGATTGCTTTCATACTTTTATTATATTTGATAAACATTTGAGGCTTTAATTTTAATGTACCCCGTCGATTTCGCGTGTGTTCTAAATTTCCATTATATTTACTTGATATGACCCTAATTTCTCTTTGGTCTTTCCATTTTAACACACATATATTATTCTTGCCTGCCTGATTGGCCGAGTGGTCGCAAGTGCGACTGCCGGGCAAGGGGTCTCGGGTTCGATTCCCGGGTCGGGCAAAGTATTACTGGGTTTGTAAAAACCTCAGTAGTAGCACGGAGTCTGGAAATGTGCCCGGTATATGGCAATAGGCTCACCCCCTATTACATGGGACTCATAACATAAATAGTGAAAAGTGGGTGTTACATTGTACAGTGGCATTAAGTGCCATAGTGTGCACCTCTGCCTACCCCTTCGGGGATAAAAGGCGTGATGTTATGTTATATTATATTATTCTTGTGAACAATACATAAATCGCCCTTTTTTTAATTTACTTAATTCGATTTCTCTAGGGTTATTTTTCCTCTTCTGTCGAAGCGTACCTGTGCAAAAGGTTTTACTAGCATACAATTTTTCGACTAAACTGACGCTTGTATAAAAGTTGTCTATGAATAAATGGTGTCCTACATTTATAAAATTTGAAAGCACATGGTCAACTACTTTTTGCACATGATTTTTGCCGCCTACAAGATAATCAGATGCACCGCCATATAAATGTGATTTCATAATAACCCCGAGCTGGTCAGCCAGTGCGTAGAACTTTAGGCCGTATTTATGACGCTTCCCCTTCATATACTGTCTAAATGTTAATCGCCCCCTCCATAACATCATTGATTCGTCAATTGTTATTTTTTGTGTTGGGTAATATAGAGATATCATTTTTTCATTAAAGTAGTCGATAATATTTTTTACTTTATCATAACTACACGTCACTTGTCCCACATACACACATAGCATTCGTAAAATTAACATGAATCGATTCCTTGACATTGCCTTTCTAAATATCGTTTGATTAAAATACTCATCGTTTTTCCAGTAATCATTGAAGCGATTTAGTTTTACAAATCCCATATGAAATATGAGACCAAAAAAAAGTTTCAGTTCTTGACATGTTACAGGCTTCCAAGATATTTTTCTGCTTTTTCTACCCGCTGCCGACGTTTTCTCATTTTCTCCATATTCATTGGAACAGTCTTTAAGTAATTCCAACAGCTGGGATGTGCATAATGTGTCGAAATATTGAATGGGCTCATCACCAACATCTTCTTTCAGTCCGGGGGACTTCACAAATGGGAATTCGTTGGAGTTTTGTGGGTTTCCGGGCATCCATGCTTCATCAGGCGCAACATAGTTTTGCTGAGTATCTTCTTCGACAAATTCGAAATCAAAGTCACCATCATTATCGGTCTCCAATTCATCTATTACGTTTTCCGACAATATTCCAAATAATTCGGAATCTGTGATTGGATATTGAGGTGAATGGATACGTAAATTTGTGTCTTCTCTGTTTGGTTCTTCATTGAATGAATCCATCATCCTGAGTGTCTCTTCTATATGGAGCGTGTTCCAAGCGGGGTCTTCCCAGGAATGAGAAGTTCCAGGTACGGGGTTCTCGTAAGGATCCATATTGCCTTGGACAAAAAATTACTATTTTACTATTTCTTTAATTAATGATTCTACTTTAATACATATTTTCAACATTAAAATACAAATCAATGAGTCCCTTTGGCTTTTATAAAAGGAAATGCAGGGATAAAAATTTGGAAAGCTTTGAATGTCATATTTATTCATACCGATTGATTTAAGTTTCTAGCTTAAAAACGAAACATCCATACGAACTTTCAATCACAATAATTTTAATAGACAGACTCACGGATAGACAGATCTACTTTCGCATTAATATTATGTATTAGTATGGATAAATACAAGTACTATTAGAAATATATTTAATTCAAGGACATATTTAGAATGAGAATCTAACATTCTAATAAACTAAACTTTTTATATAATAAATAAACACAAATAGAGAGTACTTACAGATTTTCAGAAGTCAAGCTGCGGCTACTTTTGATCCTTATATCCAGCCCACCACAAAACACATTAATAAAAACACAAGAATCTCAAAGTCCAGTAAACGCTTGCCAGGGGTTAAAACAGTAGGTACTTCAACAGGTCCAGTATTCGAAAGCCAGGTCACAAAGATAGATAACAGATAAACGCGTGCGATGAGGAAAGGGTCGTTCATAACACTAAAATTTAAATAAAATTTACAAAGCTCGCTCACACTTAAAGACATATCGGAACTCTCGCTCGCACTCCTAGGATTGTGTGTAACAATAAGAAAGGAATTTGTTGAAAGTATAGTTTAAAGAAAATGGGCTTATGATTTCACAAAATGAAACCCAATAGGTTCAATGAAATGTTTATTTGCAAGTGCATTCCTAGAAGATTGGCCAATGAGAGCTTCGCAAAAAACAATGTTATCAGTGCTTTTATTGCTTACTAACCAGCACGTTCATGTTAAAAAATACTGGTGCCTTTTGTTTTGCCGGCTATTTTTTAACAATACGAAGGGATCCTCTTTCAATTATAACTCTTAAAGTAATAGACCGAGAGTTGAGTTTAAAGAGCAATACTTTCAACAATGGTTACTTAAACAGTTCCTCTGACTCACAAGAGCAATGATAACAAAATTGGTACGAGTATAATAAATATAAAATAGCTCATAGACAACTATTTGCACATTATATTCCACAAATCACTTACATAATCCTTATTACTTTGACATAAGTTCGATAATTGCGTGTTAGTATGTGAATTGGTTGGGAATGCTTTTCATAATAATAACTATGCAATTTATTATCCTTATTGTGTTTACATAAGGTCGGCAATTGCGTGATAAAGTAGCGTGTAAGGTAAAATTTGTCTATATAATAACACCAAATTCGAGCCCCTACAAGATGTAGAACACAATCCGCCGTTGTTTTACGAGTGAATGTGACTTTTGGTAAAATGAAAATAAAAGTATCAACCGTACATATAGATATTTCATTAATAAAAGTTTGAGAATCTATGTCAGTGAACTCGCCTAGCGAGTTCAAGGCATTGCAGAATAGTTTATTTTCTTTCGATTATAAACTGGGTCTGCACACCCGGCCCACCACGTAATTCTTTAGATTAGGGTATATTTAGTCTTCAGTATCATTTTAACCAGAAAATACACATGCATTTTGGAAAAAAATAGCAAACACATTGAACTCGACGGGCGAGTCTACGGCGCTGGAATAAAATTTACGTGGACTCTCCGGGCGAGTCGGTGGCACTGAACGTGTTAAGTAAGTATTCCGAAATCAATGTCGGCGTCCTCTGTATTATAGTCGCAGGTTTCATTACTGGAAGAATATGATGATGGCGTTTCTGACATTCTATCATACGTTTGTACGTTTTCAATTTGTTGCAATACGCGGTGCGAAGTCGTTGGATACACGCCCAATAAATTCTGAGTTTGATGTTGCGTTGAGACAGATGGCGTTGTAGGAAATGAATGATGGTAATGAAAAGTATGTCGAGTATCAGTGCGATGATGTTGCCTTTCTTTTTTTTCTTGTTTCATCTGTTTAATCAAACTCAACATACGAACTTGAAATTCTAATATTTCTTCGTTGTCAAAATCATTGAGAGAAGGCAGGATGCCCCTAAAAAAGGACAAAATATGTGGTTCAGTCGATGCCGGTGATGAAGATGGTGTCGCTTTTAAAGCTTTGATCATTTCGCTCTCGAACTGATCTACTGGCCTTTTCTTGGCTGGGCGATTGTATCTTCGAGACTGATTTGAGTGTTGTGAATGAATAGATTGTTGTTCTTGATCGGAAGTGGACCTTTGTTGTTCAGCAGGATCTTCTTGAAATAAACTATCAGCGCGATTCTCACTCGGTGTAATAATCTTCTCTAAAAAAAGCAATTGATCACTAAATGCAATTTTTTTATAATGCTTGCGCCTGCACCTGATTTTTGTGACTTTTTTACCCTGTTTCTCCATTTCAACCATTTTTCTCGTTCGTTGTTCCATGTTTTTATTACAGCTTTTCCTGAAAATTAATTAAAAAGTGTTTTTAACGATTAATTTACCGACTTCAAAAAAGGAGGTTATCAATTCGCCGCGTATGTAATATTTCCAGAACTGCCCAGTTTTCGTATATGTTGGTCTATATCAGCTTCTAAGCAAGTGTGCCTAATTTTAAAAGTGTATGTATGTATGTATGTATCTTTGTATGTTTGTCCTCACATATCTCCGGAACTACTTTTACACAAATAAAAAGATTATGATTACTAGCCCAATTTAAATAATTCTCTTTTTTTGTTTATCTAGGTATTGTTCAACTTAGGGAAGACTGTAAGTTTCATCAAAATCGGTTCAGTAGTTTTTGAGATATATATTTGTTTATATTTGTTAATTTTTGTTCTAATAGGAAAAATGTTTAAATAGAAACACACCACACGAACACTGAGGTGACCTCAGTGGCGTGCACTTGGCGAGGCCTATGTCCAGCAGTGGACGTCTACAGGCTGATGATGATGATGAAATAAAAACATAGAACCGACTTCAATGAAGTCTGAGCAGCTCATTAACTTGCAAAAGCGAAGACTTTACTGAAGTCGGTTCTATGGTTTTATTTAAACTTTTTTTAGTGATTAGTTTTAGCTTTTGTATCTACTATAGTTTATGTATTTATATATTTTAATTTCCAGATATTTGGCTAGTGGTTGCTCCCTAACAGAACTGCACTACGTGTATAGAATTGGAATTTCAACCTTATGTGAAATCGTAAGAAACGTGTGTTACAATATATGGATTACCTTACAAGAACAATGTATTCCTAAACCAAAAGAAAGTGATTGGAAACTGATTGCGGATAATTTTCAGAGAAATGCCAATTTTCCTAATTGTGTCGGAGCTGTGGATGGAAAACATATAAGAATCATAAAGCCCGCTCACAGTGGATCGATGTATTATAATTATAAAAATTATTTTTCCATAGTTCTCTTGGCAGTGGCTGATTCTAACTATCAGTTCATTTTTGTAGATATTGGCTCATACGGAAAGGATTGTGATTCAAATATATTTAAAAGTTCTTCTTTGTGGAGTTCACTGCACAATCAGTCATTAAAATTACCACACCCTGAGCCGTTGCCTGGTTATGGGACTATTGGAGTACCCTATGTTTTTTGTAGCAGACGAGGCCTTCCCTTTACATAAAAACATTATGCGGCCATTTGGTAATAACGGATTAACATACAAGAAAAAGATATTCAATTATCGATTATCTCGTGCCAGAAGATACGTTGAATGTGCATTTGGGATCCTCAGCAACAAATGGAGAATATTTCATCGCCCCCTTAATGTTACTCCGGATTGTGCTGTCTTAATTATTAAAGCATGTTGCGTATTGCATAATTTTGTCAGAGTAAGAGATGGTTTTCATAACGATGATATCACTGTAGATACTAATTTTGTGGAATGCAATGATAGAAATAACGTCAGAGGAGGACAAAATGCTAACAATATTAGAAACATGTATGCTGATTACTTTGTCTCAGAATCTGGTTCACTTTCTTGGCAGGACTCTTATATATAAATTAAATAATAACAGTCAAATAATTAAATAATATAAAAAATGATACAGTTACCTTTTTCATTTCTTTCCGCTATTGGCAATTCTTTGAAATTTTCTATTAATATGGAACATATTTCATCCCATGCGGCTGTCTTCAAATTCCTAAATTTATATTCCTCACAAGTTTTGTCCCAAATTACAGGTCTTTCTTCTACTAGAGCTATTAGATGTTCCATGTTCACTTTTATGGCACTCATGTTTGATAAAAGTTTAATTTAAATAAAAGCATGGACACTACACGTCTAATCGCTAGCGCAGCCGCGCCGAATGTGCACGCGCAAACTTGTTTACATAGCTGAGTAGATGTCGTGTCTAAGCAAGACGTCTTGTGTAGGCACGACATCGAACATGCAGCCGACAAAATGTCTAGTATGTGCGTGTCTTATCCGACATAAGAAAAAATATCTTGTAATATGTATGGTCTGATATAACAATCATTGCGACTGAATTTCTTATAAGACATTTCTCATAAGACACAAGAAAGTTTCTTATAATGTGCAAAAGGCCTTACGTCACTAAAATAATAACTAGGGTGCTTACTCCTGATGAACTTCGAACGGCTAAACGATGTACCCGTCCCTGTCACACACACACAAGACTTCCGCCATGTTAGACGTGACAGGTACATCGTTTGTAACTAAGTGCATAAGGAGTAGGCACTCAGTTTGCAAAATGAATTAGAAAGAGATAGCGCTATGACAGCTATACTGTTGTGCGCATGCGCGTTAGACGAGATAGTATGTGTCATTGGATGTGTTCCCCAGGCCTTCTCATTTCGGCCCTCTAAATCGTAATCTAAGTCAGTACTTCACAGAATTAGCTAACGCGGTCAATAAATAATTATTAATAGTTTTTGTTTTCAATCTCTTTTTATTTGACTGTACTTTACATAGACGCGCGAGTTGACGACAAAAAAAGTAGGTAAAATCGAAAAGTGCCAACTCGCGCGCGCTCGCGAAATTCGCGCTCGCCAGTTGACGATTAAGTGCTTGCCTTGCCCGGCAGCCGCACTTGCGACCACTCGACCACTCGGCCGGCGCCAATGAACCAACCAATCACAGCGCCGAACGCGTACTCGTTACGATTACTTTAAACGTAAAACAAACTCGTACTAAGGCCTCAGGTGATCGAAGGGCTGGCTACTACCTTGGGCATTGCCATTCAACGTGGCAATGCTGCCAGTCTTTTGGGCACCCTACCTCACGGTAGCGATGAGAAAAATGTTTTCTTTGATGCATTATGATGTATTTTTATTATTTTTTTAAGGTGTAAATATTTTAGTTTTAAATTATTTTTATTTTAAGATGTATTAAAAAAGGTGACGACGGCGATCTTGCGCATTACCTAATGCTAAAATACGCCATCGTAACAATGACCGCAGCATCTTTTAAATACATATATTTTGTCAAGTAGTGGCTTGCAAAGTACTATAAATATCTATTGTTGTCTAATCGTACTACGATCGTACTTCAATTGCAAAATTGACACTGAGTGTCCATTGAAATAAATGTCAAACAAACGTCAACTAAGAGTAGAATACCGATTTAGACCACAATCGATTTACAACTGTAACACGATTGAAGAGCAGACTAGCAAATATAAATATTCCGATAGCAGTTCAATGGTATGTCACTGGAAAACCATTGGTCTTAAATTAGTAGCAGAATACCAAATGTAGATAAAACTGCTACTGAGATTCAATTGATATTCAATTGAGCCATTCGTAAATTAGCAGACTTGGGGCCCTGTGCAGTATTCAATGAACAGATTCTATAACAATTATGAATAGAACGTAAGCTTACCATTTGCACATTAAGGGAATGATATCCTTTCCTATTAAAAAATAAGTGCTCGTCACTGGCTGGCTTTATAATGGCCACGTGCGAACAGTCTATGCAGCTTACAACACCCGGCAAATGAAATCTTCTTTGGAACCTAGAAGTGATTCATGTTTAGTATAGGTACATATAATAAAAATAGACTAAGTAAATGAATAAAGGTAAGTAATGGATACTGTCTTATAGTACCTATTATTAGATATATGGTAGGTATTGTTTAAGAAAAACATAATCCCAGTATTATTTTCTTTTTAGTCGTGGTCGAGAGACGACACATTTACTATTCCTCCGGGTATATTAATTTATAAGAAAAGAACTGTCACAATATTGTGAATATTACTTACTCTTGTCTCAGGACCTGCCGTTCTTGTTGCGTTTGAGGAAATCGTATGCCATTTAGCATGTAGTCGCTATTGAGCGCTTCTACGACTTCCCTTATACAGCGACTTGCAGTTCGTTGGGGTAAATATTGTGTTACCCCAACGATTCGCTGGCATGATCCTGTTGCCAAAAAGTTCAAAGTGCAAAGAACCTACAAAGGAACAAACAAAGAACATTTTAACTTTACTTCTAAAGACTTAAGTAGGTAACTGATGTATCCTAATGTTCATCATTATCAAACCGTTTTCGCCAATAACCCGCCGTAGAGCTCGAACTGAATGAAAGTTCTTCTCATGCGTACTTAGTTTATTGGATTTAGTTTATTAGTAGTAGGTAATGATTTATATACTTTAGTCTCGAGCGAAATGTATTTAGTTCCTCGCAATGAGGTATGGGCCACATAAGTCATCATCATCACACAGTAGACTAAAAGTTTGTTTATATAAACGAAATGCATCTATAAAATTATTGTCCGGAATTTCTTCAATTTTATTTTTTCTGTATAAATTCCTTTTCTTACGCCTATTCCACTCTTCTTCATTCTTAGCTGCCCATAATAGGCGTAATGTATGCATTTTATTAAAATAATAAAATAATATTTGGTGTATCTCACACAAATTTAAAACGAGCGCGGCTTTGTGCGGCTTCCTTCGGATGTTTGCGCGGTAAACAGCTGATCGAAGGTCGGCCATTGGCCAAGACATCAGCTGGCATATCATTAGTCTTTAGATGTTGAAATGGATCACATGCTTGAATTCGATTATACCAGATATGACTCTATATTGTCCTGAGTCTGTGAGTACACCTCTATAATTGCTTAACGCGGACATGTCACTTTTCCGTGCTATAGGAAATGTACAGTGTACACTGTACATTTCTTCTAATAATTTTACTACTCTACAAGTTTTAAAGTAAGCAAAGTACTGGCAGTTGCCTTTCGTGCATTCACCTATACACACCTTGTCTTTTGGAAACGTTGTCGTCTCTAAATAATCTACTAACATATAATAATAGCTGTAATTCAATATCTCTATCATGAGTAACAGTCGACACTTGACCGTAGCGGAACGCGCAAATATTATATACCTGCGAAACGACGGAGCGAATATAAGTGAAATATCTCGCGAGTTGAATATAAGAGTAAGTTATATGTATATAATTGTATTTATTAATATTATAAAACTAAATAACATACTTACGTTACAGTAAATTATACTTAATTTAAGTAAAAACCAAATTTTTAACTTAATATTTTGTTTTCTTAACTTCACACCTACTAGATAATTTACTACTTATTTCTAGTTCAAGCCCTTCTATAACATATGCTGGCCTTATGTTTATTTATTTGTTATAGAAACACTTTCTTATTGTTTGTTTGAATTTTTTACAGAGAAAAACTGTGCGGCTTTGGGTGAACCGCTATGAAAGTGAAGGTGTTCTTGAAACAAGACCACGTTGTGGAGCACCATCGATAATTACACCGGAGCGCCGAGCATTGATGGTTGCCACCTACGAACGAGAGCCCTTCACATCAACAAGAAAATTTGCTAACTTGTTCGATTGTAACATGGCAACAGTGAGAAAGCATCTCAAACGGGCAGGGATACACCACCGGAAGCCAGCTGTGAAAATAGCATTATCAGAGGCGCACAAGGCGGCGAGAGTCAGCTTCGCACGAGAATTCAGGGACTATGATTTCTCGCACGCCATCTTCTCCGACGAAAAGTGCTTTAAGTCGAGCCAAATCGGTCGGAAACACCTATGGCGAGTCAACAACACTCGCTACGAGCCGAAAAATATAGTCCCAAATTTTGAATCTGGCAGAGTGGTCGTAAATATGTGGGCTTGGATGAGCGCCGCAGGACCGGGAGAGATAGTGTATATTCCCGAACGGTCCAACGGTGCTACCTATTTAGACTTGCTGCGCAATGTAATGGTGCCAACAGTGAGAGTGGTATATCCGGAGACAGAAATGCGGGATATTGTCTTTATACAAGACAACTGTCCTATCCACCGCTGTCGCTTGGTGCAGAATTGGATTGGGCAGCAACCTAATCTGCGAACGATTCCATGGCCATCCCGTTCTCCAGACCTAAATCCCATAGAAAATTTATGGGCAATTATGGTCCAGAGATGGGACACAAGAGCTGAGCGAACAAAGCAAGCTCTTGTGTCACATGTTGATGAAGTGTGGGAATCTTTAAGAGGCTCGGATCTCTGCGAAGTCCTAGTTAACTCTATGAAAAGTAGGTGCGATGCTGTGATAGATGCAGGTGGAGCTCTCACCAAATATTAAAATATAAAATAAAATTTAATGTTTAATAAATTATGTTTGTTTTGTTTTATTTACACGGTCTCTTGCGTTACGAAACCACTTGTTTTTTTATAGCAGCAAATATGGCGAGTCCTTTTACTAATGATACAAAAAAATAAGGGTTTAATGGATTTTGAAGTATTTACCCATGAGAAACTTATAAATTTACTTTTTCGAGCTTACAATAAATCATACAAAAAATAAGGGTTTATTGGATTTTGAAGTATCTACCCATGAGAAACTTATAAATTTACTTTTTCGAGCTTATAATAAATCAATACAAACAAGCGATAAGTGAGCCGAAACTTAACTTTCAGTTTTAAATTTTTAATTGCATATTCCCAGATTATGGAATACTTGAAATTAGAAAACCGAATAGGTTGACATCAGTTCATTTCGAGCATCGTTAACGTTAGCAGTGAAAGTGTAAAAATGGTGGTTATAATCGATCCCGATCAAACAATTTTCAAACATCATTTTCAAGCTATTGCTTCTGGCGAAGCAGTATGGCTGTGGGAGCATTATACAACCCACTTTATACGTAGAGACACGTGTGCATGTGGTTATGATATACCATTTCGTGATATGCACCACAAATTAGCAGATCTAAGGGACAAGGAAATTGTGGCGGGCCTTGTCCAACTAGAGACATTTTGGTGTGCTTGTGGACGATGCCTGTACGACCACTATCCGCCGGACGAATGTGAGATATGTAATTTATAAAATTAACGGTAAGTTAATTTTGAAATACCTACTATTTTTTGTTATACTATTAGTGACAAAACCTATGAGTAAAATCATGCTTCGAAAGGCAATAGTTTAATTCGTTTGCAAGCCAGCACGAAAAAACGAAGACAACCTGTACTGTTTGATACAAAACAAATATAAAGTAATCAATAGATGCCAAGCAATTCTTACCTTGTCGTAACATCTGATGGGAAATAAAGACTTTCTTAGTTTTGTTAATAATTGCAAAAAGGACATGAATGACCTACCATAATTATTATAGTTTTAAGATTGCCAGATGTTGATTCTTAACTTACTTGCCGTTATGGAATCCTTTGTTCCACATAAAAATGTGTTTCGAAATTGTTGTCTATTTTCAATGTAGTTTATAACCTAACATTTACGTAAAAATAACGACTTTCTTAGCTTTTGTTTAAATATGCAAAAAAGGCATGAATGACCATAACATTATTAGTTTTAAGATTGCCAGATGTTGATTCACAACTTACTCAACGGCGTAAGTATACGCCGTTATGGGACCCTTTGTTCTGTGTGAAATGGTTGTCTTTAACACTTTCAAATTTTTATTATCAATCATTTATGTAATAATAGGTAATAGTATAAAAGAAAGAAAATATTATTCTATTATGTCACTATTATACGAAGTTTTCACTATTGTCGTGTTTGAGAAACCAATTTATTATCAAATTAACCGAAAGTTAGCCTAACATATACTTACTTACAAAACAGCCTGTCATATAATCCTATTCACTAGTTTATTAAACAGTGTTTCACACACATAGTGAGCACATCTGGCCATCTGTAATACACAAAATAAGAATGCCTTAAAATATTATTATTAAAATATTTTCTCTTGTTAAATTAAACAGCAACCCATTCATATTAATATATTAATAATTATAGATATAATATAGTAATTAACAATAATGAAAAATTATACTTAATTATACTATGAACTAACATCTTAAAAATAATGAAATTTAAACTAAATATAAAACATAGATAACACCTAAATAAAAATTAGAAATAAAATAAAATAAAAAACTAAATAAAATAATTTAGCGTATGTCCTGCCTCACACAGGCCACATTCACATTTGCATCGGGGGCCAGGGAGGCCTGGAGAAGGAGGAGGTGCTGGTGGTGCCTCTGGCGAATGAGGAGGTGCTGGTGGTGCCTCCGGCGAATGAGGAGGTGCTGGCGGTGTCTCCGCCAAAAGTGGAGGTGCTGGACTCGACGGCTTTGGAGACAGCCGTCGTGGCTGTGACGCTCCCCGCCGTGGCTGTGACGTGTGTGTGGTAGCTCTAGTGCGACAACGACATCCCAGAGCCGACATCCGCACATATATAGGCGGTGATGGCGATGTCTCGGGCGACCGCCGTCGCCAACGTTGTGGTGGCGATGACACCCGCATAGGCGGTGATGGCGTTGTCTCGGGTGACCGCCGTCGCCAACACGGTGATGGCGATGACACCCGCATAGGCGGTGATGGCGATGACACCCGCATAGGCGGTGATGGCGATGACACCCGCATAGGCGGTGATGGCGTTGTCTCGGGTGACCGCCGTCGCCAACACGGTGATGGCGATGACACCCGCATATGCGGTGATGGCGATGTCTCGGGCGACCGCCGTCGCCAACGCCGTGGTGGCGATGACACCCGCATAGGTGGTGATGGCGTTGTCTCGGGTGACCGCCGTCGCCAACACGGTGATGGCGATGACACCCGCATATGCGGTGATGGCGATGTCTCGGGCGACCGCTGTCGCCAACGCGGCGATTGACATCGATGACGTCGACCCGCCGGAGACAGCGGCGGCGATGGCGACGATTGGAAGACGGAGGATGAGGTGGACGGTCGATGTCTACAAACGCATCGTCGTCTACACCTCTGAGACCTTCGCGATGGTTCGGGGCGGCGGCGTGAATCCGACGGCACTGTCCTCGAAGGGCCGGTACCGAAGCAGCACCACCTTTAAACAATACCACAAGTTAATTCGATTTTTTATTGAATATGAACTTTTTTTAAAAATATTTGTAAGATGGTAAATAAGTGTTCATTACTGAATGATTTAGAATTTAACGTATAAATATAAAAAGGACAATGAATTAGGCATTTTCTATGAAGGTATTTATAATTATAAAACTGAAAATTAATGCCACAAGTATCTAGATATGATCAAAACGTTATAGTTATCGTTTAATTTGTAATATGTAATTGCATTGTGAAATCTTTTCCTACGTTTTTTATGTTGCTCAAATATTTCCTATGTTTTTCTATGTTAACAAGCAGTCTGGATCGTATTCGATATGTGGCAATGGTTCGTTCGCTAAAGTGTGAAAGGGTGGATAGAGGTTTATATTGTGCAACTCTGTCGATCCCTTCTAGAAATAATGGCGTGGTCGTGATAAAATGATTTTGTTTGTTACAAGTATACGATGTTAAGCTGCCACTATTAACGAATTAATGTTAATTTACTAAGTACTGACCAATATCAAAATTCTAAAAGTAATATTACACATTAACAATTTTTGTTAAGTGAATTCAATGATATCTATTTACTGCTATTGGTAATTAACTTCTTACTTAGAATCACAAAGTAATACTTCTTGTTTAATTACGGGCTAAGTTTTATGATCACAAAATTTGAAACTTACAGCTGGTTTTAAAATTGACCCAAAACACATTTCTCACGATACCACTTCCAAACGATCTGACAATACCTACAGACTTGCCAACACAAAACTAACTTTAAGCACACAAGATAAAGTATATTTCACGAAAATCCAATGCCCTCAACGATATATCAATGCGTGACGGGGTTTTCTATTGAAAAAAATATGCCACAATAGTGCTGATAATTAGGGTATACTAATTACTCACAATAAATAATATTACCTATGTTAGTTATCTAGATAATTTTAAAATAGGACAAAAATAAAAGTAACCAATTAATGAAGTGAAAACAAAACTATAGTATTGTGGTACTCACCAATTATTCCCAGGCATCGTGGTGTTCCAACTTCAACTAGTAACCGAATGAACGGAGTTGGTAATAGTATGAACCGATTATGAATAAACAATTTTTAAGATTAACGATTTACGGATCTAGTGTCAAATATCAAAATATCGGCGCCCGCTTTGCTTAACAGAGCTTTACACAACTTATAAACAAAAAGGTAAGTTCCTTTTTGTTTACACGTTGTATAAAGCACTATTAAGCAAAGCGGGCTATTGTAACTGCTATTCAAGGGCCGTAGTAAAACACAATCATTCATTTGTCTTCGTTTATTAGGTAACTCTTAAAAACAAAGTCGGTGCCATAAGCTCAAATCAAAATGATTCAACTACAAACTACAAAGAAAAAAACATAACCTAACATCACGCCTTTTATCCCCGAAGAGATAGACAAAAAGAAAAAACGCAATTAAAAATCAAGATTCGTAATCAACTTTAGCATACTAATTCTTTATCATACTTTTTTCATATACTTAATCGTAAACGTATAAAAACATAAAATTTTAACAGGATATTTTATTACCTGCTTTGTTTAAGGCTTTGACTGCCAATAAAAAACTGTTGAAGGCAAATCCTCCGCTAACGTCGGTCACCGGTGACTGCCATGGCGTTTAACGTGTTAATATAACGTATAAACAAAAAGGTATACTCATATTCCAGGGCCGTAGCCAAAAACAATCGGTCTGTTTCTCTTTGTTTAACTGACATCGCTAAAAAGGCAATTAAGCTGTGAGGTGTCATCATAATATAAAACCTCGTGCCTAATGCCTACAATAAAGTGCGCGATGTAACGAAATTATCTCAGTGCGCAAGAGCGAGAGTAACGGGTTTAGCTTTGCACGTATGGATACATGATATTATTTACAATAAAACAAATTCGTTTAATAGGTGCGTCAGAACAATCGTTCCATTGTATAACACAAAGACAAGGCTTTCCGTTTATTAAACTAAGTACTAGCATGATAGATGATTTCATAACCCAACACCTCTTTAATAGTTGTTATAGTTTCTTAGTATTTTAAAATAATAATTAGAAACATGACACAAAAACGCCGCAAGAAAATACTACAATTCTATTGGTGGACGAAACCAGGTAGCCAAGAGTGGGCGTCAGTCACTGCACAGAACATTCATCCTAAATTTGGGTACGGATTAAAATCGTCGATAGTACATTAATTCAATAATTACTACATATATAATACGTCGCCTCCTTTATATTGTGCTGTTTCTTTATTTTAATTATAATTTTAATTGATTCATCTTTGTCTATTAAACGCTGTATTCTGACGATTTCTGCTAAGTGGAATGTGGTCTTTCTATTGGTGAGTTAAAGTTAGGGTTATAGAGTGTGGTAAAGTGTATTTATTAATTTTGAATAGGAGTCTGTTGTTATCTTTTTGGATACTCCAATTACTGTAATTAAAATAGACTTAAGTAAGGCTTCAGCTATGTGAATGCTAGTAGAAGCGGTTATTGGTATTGCTTGGGCGTATTTTGTGAAATTATCTATGATGGTTAAAAATGTTGTACCTCCGCTATTAGAGGTATAATAAACATATTATTATGTTCAATAGGTTTATGGGGTGTGTCTGTTACAGATAAACCAGTTTACAACTGTCGCATTTATTGAAACATTTTTAATTGAGGTCAACATATAAACACGATTACTGAATAATTTCTGTGATCATGTTTATGTTTCCTGGATACCTCTGTGTATTGTCTTACGTTCGTGATATTTTCTAATTAATTCTGTTTGTTTTTATGAGTAAATCTATTCATGCATCCAACTAATTTCGATCCGCGATTGCTGAATATCGTTTTGTATACTTTGCAGAATGATTCAAAGCATTCTTCGTAGTGAAAGTAACAATGAAAAATTCTACCTGAAATTCTCCTTTAGAAATTGTATGATTTGTTCCTTTGTATTGTTTATTGGAATCCATACTTCTTATTCTTTTTCCTTTTGACCTATCGTCTACTCGATATGTATTTCCTGGTGTTTTTCTGATGTGAAATCGTTTTAACAGTATCTATTACATCATCTATTTTGGGTATACTATCAGTAGTTGTATTTGTGTTTTTTGATTGAGAAGATTGTGTTTGTTTTTGTTGCGATGTTGCAAGGTCGGGTTGTGTTCCGGTATGATCGGGGGTGACTGGTATATCTAGTAATGTTCTAATATGTATGTTTCTTAGGTCTATGTCATCTGTTGGCGAGCTAGGTTGAGGATTATTTGTCTGTGTTTCTAGTTCATTATGATGTACTATTTGCATTCTAGATAGAGCGTAAAACCAACACAGATGCACTGTGTTGGTTTTACTTTTTTTGTATTTTACTTCATAATTGTATTCTGCTAGTCTCAGACGCCAACACGATCTCCTAATAATATCTAGTTAAGTCTATAGGACCGCTTAACTGAGACCATTCCTGATGCAGCTGCACAGTGCAGGAGAGATGACTGCGACTGCGCAGCTACCTCAAGAACAGTCTTAAATATGCGGTCGGGCTACAGTTTTTGTATTTTTGTTCAATCTTATTGTTTATTAATACTTTTATTATTTTCCTATTAAAACATAACATAACATCACGCCTTTTATCCCCGAAGGGGTAGGCAGAGGTGCACACAGAAGTAACACCCACATTTCACTATTTATGTTATGAGTCCCATGTAATAGGGGGTGAGCCTATTGCCATGTATCGGGCACATTTCCAGACTCCGTGCTACTACTTAGGATTTTCTAAAAACCCAGTAATACTTTGCCCGACCCGGGAATCGAACCCGAGACCCCTTGCCCGGCAGTCGCACTTGCGACCACTCGGCCAACGAGGCAGCAGGACATTTTCCTATTAACTTAATTTAAAAATCTGTCTTAATCATTTTTAAAATTTCCATCACGTTTTCTTCTCTTCTTTAATTTCTATTTTATTCAGTATTCTCAAAAGACAATTAATTTCATAATTTCATGCTGCGCACGCGAACAACTGCAAGGAATCTTGAGAATTCCCCAACGTCACGCCCACATTTAACTTGAAGATCAGCGGTCCGCTTAACCACAGCGCCAATGCCGTCGGGGGCGCCTTTGCCATGACCACTTTCTAGGTAATTCCATATAACCTTATATCCCAATACCTTATACCTTCCCGTCGTGAAATAATTCACGTGGCGCCGAGTTATCACGTAAAATATTTGGTTATTTCGGTATTGGCTTGTTGAACTATCTGTTAAAATGTGCGCGGTGGTGACAGAGGGACATTTTTCGAACACAAATTCTAACGCCTTCTGTAAGTGTGCCCAGACTGCAGGGAAATCATGCCGTGTGCATTCGCTGACCGTGCATTGGCAGTCATGAACGACCTCCTTTCCTCCTTAAAATAGATAAAATCGAACGATCCATTAAGCGGGAGCCCGTGATGGGCACGTGTCGTATGGGCATACAACGGGCCCCATCGCGGAAACCGAATTATTTTATTTACGCAGTATGTGATAAATTTCATCTTTTAAAACTTAAAACAAAAAGAATCGTAACCCTACTTTTTCGTCGTGAAGAGTAATAAACTACTTCATTGGTGTCGAATGAAATTTCATTAGTGTCACTCAAAAAACTTATACGAATGAAATTTTCAACAAAAAATCTGATATATTGCGTCGTAAAATATTCTAGACGCTATTGGAAGGCCACAAAATGTCTCGCCTATTTGTTACTAATCTACATGTGTGATAAAGAATTCATTGTTCAAACACTTACTTCTACGGTATCACATACACGAATGATTACATTTTTGTACTAAGCACAGATACAGAGTAAAATTGGATACAAGTAGCCTCATTCACGTAAAATGAAACAGTTGAAGTTTTATAGTCGCTCGATCACAGTTCGATCGAAGTCCTATCCGAAATCGGTATTCACATGTTCGGGGTTGGATAGGACGACAATTGAACTGACTCGAAACTAAACAACAACTAAACGATTCACCAACGTTTCATTGCCAGTTGAACAATTTAAAATACATATTTAAATTTTTAAAAAATCTGATTTACGTCATAACAAAATAAATGAAATTAAAAACAATATTAATTAACAATTAATGTAAATTGTTGAGTAAAATACAATTTCACCACTAAACCACGGTTTAAAAAGGAAAGTCTATAATTTGTCTCTGCATTACCTGACAAAATAATGTTAAACTGTGTATCACCGGCAAAGATTGAAAAATTGTTGTGCTGTTTCTTCCACAAATGCAATTTGAATTGAAGTTGAGAATAAAATTAAAATGAAGCAAGTTTCCGTAAGGCAGCTAGAACTCTTAGTAGATTTAATGGAGAAACATACAATGTTGGCACTGGGACGGATCCGAGGTAAAGAATATTTTGTCCACTTAATTGTGGACCGAGCTAGCGGCAATATTGACCAGCGAAACAGCAGACCCTGCCATGTACAGGTCAGCGAAAGAATGGAATAAAGTAAGTACACTTCTTGCATAGCATGTTATTAACGTGAAATACCATACCATTGAAATAATACCATTGGAAAAGCCAGAGAATAACCTTGTTTATTGATGTATAAACAAATTCAAATAATATGATTTGTTAAAAACATTAATATTACATTACTTTCAGATACAGAAGTAGAAATGGCGAAAACTCTATTAGCCGATTTAGAAAAAGCTCGACTTGAATTAAACCAGTCACAAATACAGATCCAGCTCCAGCGCACTGAAATTGAAAAGGACAAAGTTAACGTCATAAATAATTTGGCCAGTGCAGCTTGGGCATTAGTTAACATTTTCAAGAGTGACCAAGAGGGAAATGTAATTAAACAAAAATTACATTGTGATAATAAAAAAATCGAGTTGTTGGAGCAGTCCAACAATTGGTCTAGCTGCATTGCTTCGGTATCGCCTTTGGGTTATGTTGATTAGATGGCAGTCGCTCCATGAATAATATCGAAATGTAGCCAAAACATCAGTTACAACTGGTAAAGCGAACCCCAGACTCCAACGCTGAAAGCTTCGGATGTGACTGAGATTAACGCTAAGATGATGATGAATTAAAAATAAGACACAGTTATAAACATAATATTAATATTTCATGCTAATTTAAAATTCTTCAATCTTTACAGAAAAGAAAACGTGATGACACACAAGAAACTAAAGCCAACAAGCGGGCTCGATCTCAGACCGGTGATGACGATGATCATAGTTTTGTTTTTTAATACATCAAAATGACACTACTGTTTTATTTTAAAAGTATTATAAGGACAGCCTTATAGTCAATCACAGGATTGTATTGACTTGTTACCTAATTAGACTGATAAGCTTTTTTTTCATTAAATATACCTGTAAAGGAGGTAAAGTATGTATTATAATATGTTTTGAACTCACTCAACCTCTGCATTTCAGTTAGATTTAGATATAAACTAATAACACAATATGTAGATAATTAAATTTAGTATAATATTAATTTATATAAATAAGATAAGAGCTTGCTGAGCCATCCTTCCCTGCTGAAGTTCTATATTAGAAAGGCGACTGTGTTCAGCAACATTTTGATTTATTGTATTATAGTCAGAATTTTAATTAGATTCTAGATTTGACAATAGCTACTGTCATTTTGTGAAATAATGATACCATATATAATAGTGTAGTGATGCAGACGAAAATCGATAAACAATCAGTGTGTGTGTTTTATAATAAATGTTACAGAAAGTGACAGGATAGCGACAGCGATGCCGGCGACAATTTATAAAATAACTTATTACCATAATACATCTATTTGTTTTATTTGTCATGTTCCTTCATGATTACATTTTTTTATTTATTTCACACACAATTATAAAAGAAAATTCTCAGATCGTTAAGTAATTGTCAAAACTAAATTATCGGTTTAGAAATATTTAATTTCCTGATATACTTAGTTTACGAGAGTAAAATTATAAACGAGAAGAATCGATCCAGAAATATTGCATTTCCATATCGAATAATTTCGCAACGTCACTATTTAGTACTTGTCATAACGTTGCAACACTGAAATTGTCAAATCTGGAATCGAATTAAAATTCCGAGTATAGTAATCCTTATTCTGCAACACTATGGTTGATTTGGTGTTGTAATTCTTCTACTTGGTCTTCTCCACATTATTCTGGAACTGCAATCCTGGCTTTGTTGGGTATATTGTGGAACACTACGCATGCATTAACTATTTCACCAGCGACAACTGGGCTGTAGTGAAATTTACCAGCAGCCAGCAAATATCTGACAATAAAAGTTATGAGTAGGTGACAAATTGAAGAAATGTAATTAAGACTATTAAATAAAAAAACTCATTTTCCATCAATTACACTACTCAACAAATTTTCAACTTTTGATTTTATCTGAGGTCGCATTATGTGATTATTATTTCTTGCCACTAAAGTAATAAAAATATGCAAACACACCATCACATCTCAATGTCCAGATAAACAACCATGTCCGAAATCACGAATTTTCCATAATTTTATTGTAATTTTAATTGAAATGGCGTAGTGTTTTTGGAGTAGCGGGCTTTTCTCTTGTACTCAGTAGCAGGGGTCTCTCTAATAAGGCTCCAACAGTAATCCGCGAGCATAGCAGGCTACCATCTGCCTTGAAATCGCTTTTCAAATGCAACAACATCTTGGTGAAAGCGTTCGCCATGTTCGTCACTGACTGATCCTGTCTTGAAATCGCTTTTCAAATGCAACAACATCTTGGTGAAAGCGTTCGCCATGTTCGTCACTGACTGATCCCATATTTTCAGGGAAAAAGTCCAAATCCAAGTGAAGAAAATCCAACTTAAGTAACATATTGCATCCCATTTTATAGTAGCAGTCCAATAAAACTTTTATTTTTTCCAATAAAATCTTCAGATTTCTTGTTACCAAATATATATAATAAAAAATATAAATAGGAAATTACTAGTGACATGGACAAAAGCGTTCCATGCTTGTTTTTTAATATTATTGAGAGCAGATATTGATGGATCTTGATCAGCTTTTTTATGTCTGGACCTATGAAAACACTCTCTTTAATTTTCACGTCACTAAGCTTGGGAAACTTTTTTTAGTTGTTCCCTTACACCAACCATTGAGATATGTATAACATCTTAAGCAGCACACTTTAGGAACCCATGACTTGTCTTGATTCCTTACGACACGGTTAAAATAAGCTTGATAGCACTGTTTAATTAAGTCAGAAAGTGTTTTTTTTTCGATTTCGGCGTAAACTCGCCACAAATATAGCAAAATAAATCAGGACTGTTAACACACACTCGCGACATTTTAGAAGTCAGTTAATATACTAACAAATGCACTAAGTTCCATTTGCAAAAGTAATAAGTTTCCGGACTACCCGCATTTTAGCTTTTGTAGGTAGGTAAAAAAATAAAAAATATTTATCCCTATAACCAAATGTGATATCGAAATAAAATGCATACAGTATTTTTATATTGGTCAAGCTTATTATGAAATAATATGAATTGGCTCAGATATTTTTTAAGTGTTGAGTAGTGTTATTAGACTACATTAGACCATTTTAGATACAAAAGGACAGAGGCCTCCTTTTTAATTCTAATGACATCCCTGCTCTTGGGTGTAATAAGATTAATATTGTTTAGAAAATAAAATTATAGTTACCTAAAGCGAGCCTTTAATATACCTATACATCGCTCAACTACATTTCTGGCTGAGACCTGCTTAGTGTAGTAGTTGGCTTCGGCAGAACCTTCAGGTGCATTTAAGTAGGGAGTCATTAGAGTTTTTCGCAATGGGTATCCACTGTCACCTATAAAAATAATAATTTTATAATATAATTATGTAGGTAACAAATAGAGAATACAAATATTTCTTAATAGGTATATTTTTTATTTATCTAGGAAATACATTGTCTCTTCATTGTATTTTTCTTTTTTAGCCGCAAAAGGCGGCTTCGGTCGTCGTAGTTACCGCCACGTCCCTTCTCTCGTCGAATTGTTCGACTATCCATGTTGTTTTACCGCAACCCCCCGTTCACCCACCTTATGTTGGGCACCGCCCATCCGTCTTGCAATGCCGGGAGTTCCGCGGTCCCAGAAGTGGCCTGAGCCATTTCAAGGATCCTATCCTCCAGCATTACTCTGGTGCATTTGGCGGTGATCACTATCGAGTCGCCCTTGGGTGTCTTGAATTTCACTGTCCCTGTGCGTTCTGACTCCTCTTGATCCAGGCTCACGAAGTCGCTCGTCGCACTATATGCTACCATATACGACCCCGTCATTTCTCCGACGATCACCTGGGATGTGACGTTGTCGTACACGGCCGCCCCCGCCTCCTCGAGCAGTACTCTCAGCAGACCCTCCGTCTGACGTTGGAAGGTCAGCATGATTTTTGTGCATGTCATGAGATTGACCTCCTTGGTAGCTCTCACGACTGCCACGTACTCAAGGAAAGCGCTCTCCACGTGATCCGTGATGCCCGAATTCACTGCGAGGGTTGGTGGGCTGACGTGCCCTTTGTCGGCTCTTGTTGGTACAGGGACTGGCTTTTTCGGTTCTACTGGTGTCTTTTTGAAGAACCTTTTGAGGGCGGACTCCTGCTTTGTGGGTGTGGAGCTGTGGCTTGTACTCGGGAGCAGTGCATTGAGGAAAGTGCCTATGGCCTTCAGTCGACTTCTCGACCGGGCTCGGTTCTCAGGGCTGGTGGTTCTGGTCTGCTCCTTTGCGGCTTTCTCAGCTGCTGCCTTCTGCTGGGCCCTTTCTGATCCGCTCAGGGTGGCGGAACTTGTCGCGGTGCTCGTCGCGCCGGCTGTTGGATCTCGGGGAGTTTTGAGAAAACTCACGAGTCTCCCCTCTGCTTTCATAGACGATCACAGGCATTTTCAGGCAGCCGAAGCGGTCCGCGACACCTCCTCTTTCCCATCCCACCACCATTGCGTCCACGCTAATGGCACGGGCTGCGATTGGTGTATGTTCTCCTATTTCCCTGATCTTCTGGAGCAGCAAGTTTGTTTGCGCAAATGGAGACTCCTCTCCCCACTCGAGCAGTGCGATGGTCTTTCCTTTGAATCGCACCAAGCGGCATCGGCACCGACACGTATATCGTCCTCACAATCTCTCGATTGAGATCCCATGTCACCTTCGCCGCGCACGCTGCTTGTAAACGTCTGCCGCTTTCTTACAGGTCGCAGTCACGTGCGCGTTGCATGTGAGTTTGGCGTCTATTGTGAGGCCCAACAGCTTCACCTCCTGTACTAGGTCCAGCCGCACGCCAGACATGTGGAGTACGGGGTCGTCGTACTTGAGCTTCCTTGTCACCATCGCATTAATCTTATGCGCAGCGAAGCGTAATTTGTTTTGGAAGCCCCATTTTGACCGTGTC
Source organism: Spodoptera picta (assembly GCA_038387885.1). Taxonomy (NCBI): domain Eukaryota; kingdom Metazoa; phylum Arthropoda; class Insecta; order Lepidoptera; family Noctuidae; genus Spodoptera; species Spodoptera picta. Next base: position 1,198,438 of record JAZHFQ010000314.1, read on the forward strand.
TAGCGCTTTTCGCCGATTGCTGCAGGGGACCGGCCGAGAAGACGACGTCATCCGCAAAGGCTTGACAATAAATCCCTAAACTTGCCATTTTGTGTAAGAGTAGGTCCAGGATAAGGTTCCAAAATGTCGGTCCAGCAATGGAACCCTGAACGCATCCCTTCGTGGTACCCTTCTCACTTGTTGCTCTGGCATAGTTGACCCCGACGTTCTGGTCTTCCAAGTATGAGGCGACGAGGGCGTATAGGTTCCTGGGGCATCTTTTGGCTACCATCTCTGCTTTAAGTGTAGGCCACCACGCGTTGTCGAAGGCCTCCTCTATGTCCAATGATATCAAAAGCACTATTTTTTTGCCTTGATTTCGGCTCGTATATGCCCCATTAAAGCATAGAGGGCGTCCTCGGTGCCGCGCTGTAGCATGAAGCCGTATTGGTGTTTGTTAAATGTTGGCAGGAAGTGCCACTTGAGTCGGCCGACCAGGAGCCTCTCGACTATTAACCCTTTGTAGCCTCGTGTGACATTTCTGTAACAAACCTCAATAATCCCGTTAAAACAAATACCAAACATTTATGTTCATTCAAATCAATGTTACAGTATTGTAACATACCACACCGAACATTTTAGTATAAAATACAAACCATAGATGGCGTTAGTTGTTGTTTTAGCAAGTTTGAATTACGTGCGTTGATGAAAGTGACAAGTTGAAACTCGTTGCAAGTTTGAATTTTGAAAAAATATAGTAAAAGTGTATAAAATTGTATTGTTTTCGTCAAAAGCTATAGGTAAGTGAATGATTTTGTTCATATATTGTTATCAAAGCATATTTTTTGCTTTTTTATGTAAAAAACGTAACTGTATATGTTTGTAACATTCCTGTTACACTGAGTGATGACTGAAATATTTATTGTAACTAAAGTATTTGGATATTGATGTAAAATTATGTGATTGTTTTAGAATGGGGTCACACACACTGAGGGATCGTGAAATAGATGACCTATTGCACCAATATGATAGCGAAGACGGATTAGAGGACGATGATGATAGCGTCATTGATCCAGATTTTCAGCCATTATTAGAAGGTTTAGAACTTTTTTCTGATTGTGAAGAAGATACTGCAGTTGATATAGATGCAATTTTTCAAGAATCTGAATGCGGTGAGCCTGTTGCTGGCCCCTCGTCTTTAGATCCTGGACAGCAAGAGAGCCATTCAAATAAAGCTACCACTAATAAAAAAGGAAAAAGCGGCAATTACAGTGGAAAAAGAAAAACCTTGTTCTAAACGACCATCAGTTGCGATTTACAGGAAATACTACTTTACCGCCTAATTTACTTGAGCTTGACACACCAATTCAATTCTTTTTACATTTTTTCCCAAAGAATTGATAACTTTTATTACAGCACAAACAAATCTCTACATAATACAAAAAAATCCTAACCAATCCTTTCAAATTACCGATACCGATATCCAGCAGTTCATTGGTGTAACTTATCTGATGTCATTGATACAATTGCCAAGGGTAACCAGTCATTGGAACTCAACTATTGGTACACCCATGATTCAAGAAA